>CM030367.1:203397495-203997495 GCA_017893485.1 Hemerocallis citrina
AATTGTGTGCGTACGAGTTGAGTACGGGGCGTTACAACATTGTTGAACGAATTAAAGTAATCTTCACCTAACCAAATTCATCACATTTTGTACACATATGATTCCATTAAAAACGAAGTCCCGAACGCATACATCATAAAAGAACACTAACATAATAAATAAAAATTTATTTATTTCCTCCATATGTTTTGGCATAACCTATCATTTACCATAAATAAATAAAATCTTATATCGAAATCAGAACATGTATCCATTGAAAACAATTTCCTAATATCCACACAATTTGATTAATATCCAATTCTCATAATCCGATACATGAAGGATACTTCAACTTTTCATATATTCTCATCTTCCAAAACTCAAAATCACAAAGTTAGGTTACTCGTTATATACAAAGATTTTCCACACGCAACCAATCTCCGACAATAATAAAGTCAACCTCCCCGAAAGTTGGCTCAAATACTTAAATTCAGATTTTAAAGAAATCAGCTATAAACGGTGGACTATAACCCACAAAATTAGCTTTAAATAGTGAACTTCTGAATGTTGACAAGCAAATGTGGACTATAACCCCAAAAATTGGCTAAAATACTTAAAAATTTAAAATTTCTTGAAATCATTTAAAAATTGTGGACTATAATCCCCCCAAAAAAGCTAACACACGTAAATTTAAGATTTATCGAATTTAGCTAGAACCTATGGACTATAACCGACAAAGTTAGCTAAAATACTGAATTTTTGAAGGAAAAAATTTCAAAATTATAATCTACAAAAGTTGAATAAAACACTTAAATTCAGAATTTCTTTAAAAACAGTGGGGGTATATAACCAACAAAGTTGGTGGAAAAATATTTAAGAGTTTTGTCGAAAATTGCTTAAAACAGCGGACACCCATAAAAAGTTGACCAAAACACTTCGATTTAAAATTCTGGAAATCCGATTTTAAAATGTAGACTAAAAATCGATAGTGACTTTTTGAATTTTTTGCAAAATGGGCTAAAAATTGTGCCTATATACATAAAGGTTGGCTAAAACACTTAAAATTATAACCAAATTCAGCTAAATACTGTGGACTAAATAACCCAAAAAGTTAGCTGCAACACTTAAATTCACAATTTCTTAAAATCAGCTTAAATCGGCAGACGTTCATAAAACTAGCTAAAATAGTGAATTTTTGAATTTTCTCGAAATCATTAAAAATAATGGACCCACAAAAGTTAACTAAAACCCTTAAATTTAGATTTCTCGAAATCAGCTAAAATGTGTGGATTAGCCCATAATGCAGTCTAAAACAGCAAAATTTCAAATTTTCTCAAACAATCTCAAACAAGTAGCCATCCGAATATTCTCGAAATCATTAAAAATAACGGACTATCCATTATCAATAATCCATATATAACCTCATAAATAATTCTTTTCCATTTACTACAAAAAAAATTTTGCACCCAAAGGTGATAGATTACTCCGTCCATTAATACTTCTCTTTTTTAGCATAAGACAAATATAACTTTTAACATCTTTTAAAACTATCCTAACTTGTATGTCATGAAGAAGGTCAATCTACTGTTAATGATATCATCAAAATCATTAAATAACCATATTACTTCCTAGGCTAAATTTGAAAAACGGCACTAAACTATTTCACTTTCCATAAAAACACCCATCAACTATCAGATTCTGCAAAAAATTTACCCCACAAGTTTTCTAAGTCGAATGGAAGTGATTTTGGACAAAATGAACCAAATTTTGTTTTTCAAAGTTACCTAATTTCCTAATTGGGTACCCAATTATACAATAAAAAGACAGAGACAGTAGCTAGTGACCAAACAAAAGTAGGAGTTTAACGTATAAAACATTGTATTACATACATAACACTATACAAACTTCCTTATACTATCAGTAACTTCTTCACATTCATGTACAATACATACCTGAAACACGTTTCTCGACATGCCCGTCCTAAAATTAGCCTAATCAGCTCGATATGCCTTATTTATATCATTTCCAAATTGGTTATGTTCTTCTCAGTCAGTCATATTGATCACAATATTCTTTACAGAATTACGACATTCATGATCCAAACACATTCATGAACCAAACAAATTATCTCCTACAGTCTCTAAATTTTAATCCCATATCTACTACAACTGCGAATAATATAATCAAATGAGTCAAGATTCGATGCTCGCAGTTTTAAGGATCATTGTTCATTCTTAAATTCTACGATGATGAAAACATTCTGCTTTCATACCAAATTGTAATCCGCTACCCCGGATACCTACTAATCTGATCCGATGTGGTGATGCAACTAACAATTTTTCAAATTAGACACAGCTACTAGAGCCTTAATAATCAAAAATCCTGACAATAAAGCCATCAGAATCCCACGTTTAAAGTACCTATACCATCAATTACAGATTTAACTAAATAGTTCTCAAATCAACCTTTGAATTATCAAAGTACATTTGATACATAACTCTATCAATATAAACTTATATACACAATTAGAAATTGAACAACCAACACTTGCCCAAACCTCAATCGTTGGTTCGATCCAAGTACCAACCCACTTTAATCAAAAATACTCGAGGAAAATATTGTGACTTTGGTGAGGCCACGCTCAATAATCCTTCTCTTCCATTTAATTAATTGATGATATTCATATTTCCTTAGGGTAATATTTATTTAATTTCCTTATAGAAATTGGGATCTTCAATTTAATTAATTGCCCAAACCTCAATCGATTCCCTCGCAATGTAAAGAACCACACGCTAAAGATACTTTCTTTTCCCTTACATTGTTGAACGAATTAAAATAATCTTCAGCTAACCAAATTCATCACATTTTGTATACATATGATTCCAATAAAAACGAAGTCCCGAAGGCATACATCATAAAAGAACACTAACATAATAAACAAAAATTTATTTATTTCCTCCATATGTTTTGGCATAACCTATCATTTACCATAAATAAATAAAACCTTATCTCGAAATCAGAACATGTATCCATTGAAAATAATTTCCTAATATCCACACAATTTGATTAATATCCAATTCTCATAATCCGATACATGATGGATACTTCAACTTTTCAGATATTCTCATCTTCCAAAACTCAAAATCACAAAGTTAGGTTACTCGTTATATACAAAGATTTTCCACACGCAACCAATCTCCGACAATAATAAAGTCAACCTCCCCGAAAGTTGGCTCAAATACTTAAATTCAGATTTTAAAGAAATCGGCTATAAACGGTGAACTATAACCCACAAAATTAGCTTTAAATAGTGAACTTCCGAATGTTGACAAGCAAATGTGGATTATAACCCCAAAAATTGGCTAAAATACTAAAAATTTTAAATTTTCTTGAAATCATTTAAAAATTGTGGACTATAATCCCCCCAAAAAAGCAAACACACGTAAATTTAAGATTTATCGAATTTAGCTAGAATCTATGGACTATAACCGACAAAGTTAGCTAAAATACTGAATTTTTGAAGAAAAAAATTTCAAAATTATAATCTACAAAAGTTGACTAAAACACTTAAATTCAGAATTTCTTTAAAAACAGTGGGGATATATAACCAACAAAGTTGGTGGAAAAATATTTCAGAGTTTTGTCGAAAATGGCTTAAAACAGCGGACACTCATAAAAAGTTGACAAAAACACATCGATTTAAAATTCTGGAAATCAATTTTTAAAATGTAAACTAAAAATCGATATTGACTTTTAACATTTTTTTGCAAAATGGGCTAAAAAATGTGGCTATATACATAAAGGTTGGCTAAAACACTTATAATTATAACTTCTCAAATTCAGCTAAATATTGTGGACTAGATAACCCAAAAAGTTAGCTAAAACACTTAAATTCACAATTTCTTAAAATCAGCTTAAATCGGCAGTCATTCATAAAACTAGCTAAAATAATGAATTTTTGAATTTTCACAAAATCATTAAAAATAATGGACCCACAAAAGTTAACTAAAACCTTAAATTCAGATTAATACTTCTCTTTTTTCGCATAAGACAAATATAACTTTAACATCTTTTAAAACTATCCAAACTTGTTCATGAAGAAGGTAATCTACTATTAATAATATCATCAAAATCATTAAATAACTTTTATTACTTCCTAGGCTAAATTTGAAAAACGGCACTAAACTATTTCACTTTCTATAAAAACACCCATCAACTATCAGATTCTGCAAAAAAATTACCCCTCAAGTTTTCTGAGTCGAATGGAAGTGATTTTGGACAAAATGAACCAAATTTTGTTTTTCAAAGTCACCTAATTTCCTAATTGGGTACCCAATTATACAATAAAAAGACATAGACAGTAGCTAGGGACCAAACAAAAGTAGGAGTTTTTAACGTATAAAACATTGTATTACATACATAACACTATACAAACTTATACTATCAGTAACTTCTTCACTATCATGTACAATACATACCTGAAACACGTTTCTCGACATACCCGTCCTAAAATTAGTCTAATCAGCTGTATAGGCCTTATTTTTATCATTTCTAAATTGGTTATGTTCTTCTCAGTCAGTCATATGATTCATCACAATATTCTTTACAGAATTATGACATTCATGATCCAAACACATTCATGATCCAAACAAATTATCTCCTACAGTCTCCAAATTTTAATCCCTTATCTACTACAACTGCGAATAATATAATCAAATGAGTCAAGATTCGATGCTCGCAGTTTTAAGGATCATTGTTCATTCTTAAATTCTAAGATGATGAAAACCTTCTGCTTTGATACCAAATTGTAATCCCCTACCTCGGATACCTACCAATCTGATCTGATGTGGTGATGCAACTAACAAATTTTCGAATTATACACAGCAACTAGAGCCTTAATAATCAAAAATCCTGACAATAAAGCTATCAGAATCACACTTTTAAAGTACCTATACCATCAATTACAAATTTAACTAAATACTTCTCAAATCAAACTTTGAATTATCAAATTACATTTGACACATAACTCTATGAATATAAACTTATATACACAATTAGAAACTGAACAATCCAATACTTGCCCAAACATCAATCGTTGGTTCGATCTAAGCTCCACCCAACTTTATTCAAAAATACTAAAGGAAAATATTGTGACTTTGGTGAGGCCACGCTCAATAATCCTTCTCTTCAATTTAATTAATTGCAGGATATTCATATTTCCTTATGGTAATATTTATTTAATTTCCTTATAGAAATTGGGATCTTCAATTTAATTAATTGCCCAAACCTCTATCGATGCCCTCGCAATGTAAATAACCACACGCTAAAGATACTTTCTTTTCCCTTACATCATTTATAATCCTTCTCTTCAATTTAATTAATTGCAGGATATTCATATTTCCTTATGGTAATATTTATTTAATTTCCTTATAGAAATGGGGATCTTCAATTTAATTAATTGCCCAAACCTCTATCGATGCCCTCGCAATGTAAATAACCACACGCTAAAGATACTTTCTTTTCCCTTACATCATTGAACGAATTAAAGTAATCTTCAGTTAACCAAATTCATCACATTTTGTATACATATGATTCCATTAAAAACGAAGTTCCGAACGCATACATCTTAAAAGAACACTAACATAATAAATAAAAAATTATTTATTTCCTCCATATGTTCTGGCAAAACCAATCATTTACTATAAAATAAATAAAATCTTATCTCGAAATCAGAACATGTATCCATTGAAAACAATTTCCTAATATCCACACAATTTGATTAATATCCAATTCTCAGGATCCGATTCATGATGGATACTTCAACTTTTCGTATATTCTCATCTTCCAAAACACACAATCACAAAGTTAGGTTACTCGTTATATACAAAGATTTTCAACGCGCAACCAATCTCTTACAATAATAAATTCATCCTGCCCGAAAGTTGGCTCAAATACTTAAATTCAAATTTTAATGAAATCGGCTACAAAAGATGGACTATAACCCACAAAATTAGCTTTAAATAGTGAACTTCTGAATGTTGACAAGCAGATGTGGACTATAACCCTAAAAAATGGCTAAAATACTTAAATTTATAATTTCATGAAATCATTTAAAAACTGTGGACTATAATCCCCCCCCCCCACAAAAAAAGCTAACACACGTAAATTTAAGATTTATCGAATTTAGCTAAAATATATGGACCATAACCCACAAAGTTAACTAAAATAATGAATTTTTGAAAGGAAAAAAAATTAAAATTATAATCTACAAAAGTTGACTAAAACACTTAAATTCATAATTTCTTTAAAAACGATGGGGGACTATAACCAACAAAATTAACTGAAAAATATTTCAGAGTTTTGTCGAAAATGGCTTAAAACAGTGGACACCCATAAAAAGTTGACTAAAACACTTCGATATAAAATTTCTGGAAATCAGTTTTTAAAATGTAGACTAAAAATCGATAGTGACTTTTTGAACTTTTTGCAAAATTGACTAAAAAGTGTGGCTATATACATACAGGATGGTAAAACTCTTAAAATTATAACTTCTCAAATTCAGCTAAATACTGCGGGCAATATAACCGAAAAATTTAGCTGAAAACACTTAAATTCACAATTTCTTAAAATCAGCTAAAATCGGCGGACATTCATAAAACTAGCTAAAATAGAGAATTTTTGAATTTTCTCAA
The DNA here is from genome assembly GCA_017893485.1 of Hemerocallis citrina. Taxonomy (NCBI): domain Eukaryota; kingdom Viridiplantae; phylum Streptophyta; class Magnoliopsida; order Asparagales; family Asphodelaceae; genus Hemerocallis; species Hemerocallis citrina. The sequence continues at coordinate 203,404,167 of CM030367.1, forward strand.
AATCATTAAAAATAATGGACCCACAAAAGTTGACTAAAGCCTTTAAATTCAGATTTCTCAAAATCGGATAAAATGTGTGGATTACCATAATGCAATCTAAAACAGGAAAATTTCAAATTTTCTCAAATAATCTCAAACAAGTACCCATCTGAATATTCTCAAAATCATTAAAAATAATGGACTAACCCATTATCTACAATCCATATATAACCTCATAAATAATTCTTTTCCATTTACTAAAAAAAATTTGCACCCAAAGGTGATAGATTACTCGGTCCATTAATACTTCTCTTTTTTAGCATAAGACAAATATAACTTTAACATATTTTAAAACTATCCAAACTTGTATGTCATGAAGAAGGTCAATCTATTGTTAATGATATCATCAAAATCATCAAATAACCATATATTACTTCCTAGGCTAAATTTGAAAATGGCACTAAACTATTCCACTTTCTATAAAAAACACCCATCAATTATCAGATTCTGAAAAAAAAATACCCCTCAAGTTTTCCGAGTAAAATGGACCAAAGTGATTTTGGACAAAATGAACCAAATTTTGTTTTCCATAGTTACCTTATTTCCTAGATGGGTACCCAAGTATATAAAAAGACATAGCCAGTAGCTAGTGACCAAACAAAAGTAGGAGTTTAACGTATAAAACATTGTGTAACGTACATAACACTATACAAACTTCCTTATACTAACAGTGACTTCTTCACATTCATGTACAATACATACCTGTAACACGTTTCTCGACATGCCCCTCGTAAAATTAGTCTAATCAGCTCTATAGGCCTTAGTTTTATCATTTCTAAATTGGTTATGTTCTTTTCAGTCAGTCACATGATTCATCACAACATTCTTTACAGAATTAGGACATTCATGATCCAAACAAATTATCTCCTTCAGTCTCCAAATTTAATCCCTCATTTACTACAACTGCGAATAATATAATCAAATGAGTCAATATTTGATGCTCTCAGTTTTCAAGATCACTGTTCATTCTTAAATTCTATGATGATGAAAACCTTCTACTTTGATACCAAATTGTATTCCCCTACCTCGGATACCTACTAATCTCATCCGATGTGGTGATGCAACTAACAAATTTTCAAATTGTACATAGCTACTCGAGCCTTAATAATCAAAAATCCTGACAATAAAGCCATCAGAATCACACTTTTAAAGTACCTATACCATCAATTACAAATTTAACTAAATAGTTCTCAAATCAAACTTTGATTTATAAAATTACATTTGATACATAACATTATCAACATAAACTTATATACACAATTAGAAACTGAACAATCCAACAGTTGCCCGAACCTCAATCACTGGTTTGATCCAAGCTCCACCCCACTTTATTCAAAAATACTCAAGGAAAATATTGTGACTTTGGTGAGGCCATGCTCAATAATCCTTCTCTTCAATTTAATTAATTGCACGATATTCACATTTCCTTATGGTAATATTTATTTAATTTCCTTACAGAAATTGGGATCTTCAATTTAATTAATTGCCCAAACCTCAATCGATGCCCTCGCAACACGCTAAAGATACTTTCTTTTCCCTTACATCGTTGAACGAATTAAAGTAATCTTCAGTTAACCAAATTCATCACATTTTGTATACATATGATTCCATTAAAAACAAAGTTCCGAACGCATACATCTTAAAAGAACTTAATAAATATAAATTTATTTATTTCCTCCATATGTTCTGGCAGAACCTATCATTTACCATAAATAAATAAAATCTTGTCTCGAAATCAGAACATGTATCCATTGAAAACATCCTAATATCCACATAATTTGATTAATATCCAATTCTCATAATCCGATACATGATGGATACTTCAACTTTTCATATATTCTCATCTTCCAAAACTCAAAATCACAAAATTAGGTTACTCGTTATATACAAAGATTTTCCACACGCAACCAGTCTCCTACAATAATAAATTCATCCTCCCCAAAAGTTGGCTCAAATACTTAAATTCAAATTTTAATGAAATCGGCTACAAACGGTGGGCTATAACCCACAAAATTAGCTTTAAATAGTGAACTCTGAATGTTGACAAGCAGATGTGGACTATAACCCCAAAAAATGGCTAAAATACTTAAAATTTATAATTTCTTGAAATCATTTAAAAACTGTGGATTATAATCCCCCCAAAAAAGCTAACACACATAAATTTAAGATTTATCGAATTTAGCTAAAATCTATGGACTATAACCCACAAAGTTAGCTAAATAATGAAATTTTGAATGAAAAAAAAAAATCAAAATTATAATCTACAAAAGTTGACAAACACTTAAATTCAGAATTTCTTTAAAAATGGTGGGGACTATAACCAACAAAGTTAGCAGAAAAATATTTCCGAGTTTTGTCAAAAATGGCTTAAAACAGTGGACACCCATAAAAAGTTGACTAAAACACTTCGATTTAAAATTTCTGGGAATCAGATTTTAAAATGTAGACTTAAAATCGATAGTGGCTTTTTGAATTTTTTTGCAAAATTGGCTAAAAATTGTGGCTATATACACAAAGGTTGGCTTAAGCACTTAAAATTATAACTTCTCAAATTCAGCTAAATACTGTGGACTATATAACCCAAAAGGTTAGCTTAATTATTTCTGAGTAATTCTTACAGTTAAGTCCAAATTTGACGGTGTATTTTGTTTCAATTTAGATGGACAAATCATTCGATTAACTAAGAGTATCCACAATATTGATGAATGAGGAAATAGTCTAGTTCAATAATTCAACTATATTGTATATTTGGTATATAATTTACATTTAGTATTTACATATGGAAAAACAAAAGAGATTACAGTTGACATTATATTCATAGGTAGAAGTAATTACATACCATTCTTTACTAGTACTAAAATGTGCAAGGGTGAAAGAAAGAGAGTTGACAACTACACAAAAGAATTGTACTGGAATTATAATAAAACTATAAACTAAAATAATGAATAGGGATCTAAAAAGATAAACTTCTTTTTAATCAACAAGCAGGCAAGCACAGTTACTAGAGAAAATTGCTCTTAATTAGTACATTCATCTAATACTCAACCCTACACAACTAATCATCAAATTCGACGAAAATTACTTAATGAGTCATTGCCTTGTTCTAAAAACTGAGAAACCCCTACCTAAACCCTGCAAGAAATCGTGTCTAAAACTTCAAGAAATGAAATAAAGTAAAGATGTGAGCAAGCACATTCATTATCAGAATTTGCACAAAACAAAGATATTCCTCTTCCCCTTTTACTATTCTTTGTATATTAACTAACATAAAGAAAAGAAACATATAAAATCAAATTATGAAATAAAATCGACAAAAAAAAAGCTAAAAGACACTTACATACCGTGGTTCAAAACGTCTCTTCCGATCGCCATCGATCTCACCCACATCCGCCGATCGAGAACCGTTTACCGAAAACCTAATCAAGAACAAAATCAGAAATTATATTTCTGATCCAGAAAAAGGAATTCAAAACCCTAATTTCAGACGAAAACGAGATCCGATATCTAATTTCAAAATGGACAGTGAAAGGAAACCCTAATTTCGATTGAACAAGGAAATTGAGAAATCTATTTGACATCGAGAAAGAGGACGGTAACCTGTTTAAGAAAAGTCGAAACCCTTGTTTCCGATGAGAAACGCATTGGGATTCGGAAGACGGAGACGACGGATTTGAAACGCGGAGAGGGTTTCAAATTTGGGGGGAATAATAAAGGGGAGTATTTGCAATGGCGTTTGATAATTACGCTAGTTTTATAGAAAAGACAAATGTCGGTGGATAGCGGTTTAACAACGCGGAGTTATTAATTAAGTTGCGGATTAACGACGCTATGTTATTACAGCTGTGATTTTCTATAAACGGGCTTGGGCCGGTTTCCTTTTATTGTTTATTAATATGATAGTGAAGGTCATAATGCTGAGCCCATGGGCTTGGATCCGTCGATATTTTTATTTTCTATATTGAGTTTATTTAGGGGGGCAAAATTGGAAACAAATAAATAGAAACATTCATAATAGTTTCTTTTTGGCATTTATCATAACCGGAATAGTCTTCCCATTATATGTAAGTTTTTTTCATCATAAACAAAAGATCATTTCGGTTATCATATAAACTTGTGCATTATGGTGCATTTGCAACAGGGCTTGGCATGTTCATGGTAAACCGAGTTCGATGAATTCTTGGTGAGATAGATGGAGGTCGCTTCGTGTCAAGCATTCTAATAGGGCATCATGGGATTTAACCATGATGGCATTGATTGGAATCATTTGGAAAGAAATGAATAATATAATCTTCTCCAACACCTCTCGCCACATTAAGTGCTTAATTAATAATCTGGTCGATTTCACTAATTTTTGGGCCTGTGTTTTTTCTCATCACAAAAGAGCTAAGCTTCGGTTAGCCATTCATAATGCAGTTGCCTCTTTTATTCATCCTCATTAACTTATCTCTGCGGTTTAATTTCTCTTTTCTGATTCTCTCTTCTTTCTTCTCTTACGTTATGATTTCTTTTCTTTTGTAGATCTGAGCATCATCGGTTGTTGGGGTAATCTTCTAGCAGTTCTTCTTGTTATATTTTGATGTGCACGTTGGTTGTTTACTCTCGCCGGGATTACTCCCTCTCACTGTTTGTGTTTTGTCTGCTTGCAGTCTGCAGCCTATTTTGTTCTGCGTTAGGTTTCTCCTCTATCTCCTCTATCTTTTACGCAAAATTAAATTTTTACTTGATGAAAGATTGAGATTTGCAGTTCCAACCTAGAGCACCTTGACTGATTCTCCATTTACCATAGACACCGACTCGTTTGCATCTTTGAGATCAGTTAGCAAGTTCTTATTGTTGCAAGCATGGCATGTAGCCCCCGAGTCCAACAACCAACTAGCAGAGGCACTGACCTTATCGTCACCAACAACACACAGAAAGTTGGTGGGTTCAGTGTTGCCCTCTAACAAGCTCACCCTTTCATTGTTAGGATGTTCTCTTTTGGGTAGCTTACATTCGGTAGCATGGTGATCCCACCTTCTACAGTTGTAGCACTTTCCTTTTTTTTTTTTTTTGACAATCTTTTTAGAGACTTCCAACTTAAACGGTTCGCCCTTGATTTTATTAAGCTTGTTCTTCTTAAACTTAGGAACATATTTGGTATTGGTTAGCACATTAGCATGAGAAAGTTGTTTCTTAGCCAACTCCAAATTGATCCTAGTTCTAGTCTCATCCTCAAGTTTAATACATCGTTTTTGTGCAAGCTTAATTTGTTCTGGTAGTCTATACATTTCAGTCTTAAATGTAAGTCATGATGCAGGTAATTTAAAAATTATTGCTCCAGTAAGAAAATCATCACACATAATGATATCTTCAGTTTTCAATTTAGCTACTAAGTTTTCATGATCACTTACCTGGGGGAGAATGGTTTTCTCCTCTCTGAATTCAAAACTCATGAACTTGTCAACCAAGTGAGTCTTGGAAACCTTCTCCTCCTTTTTGAATTCATCCAGCAGATTATCCCATATTTCCTTAGCTGTTCCGTATTTCATGTAAACATCTGCTAACCAATCTGATATACTATTAAAAAGGAACTCCATACACAAGTCCTCATCTCTTATCCAAATAGCATCATCCGCGTCTTCAGTACACTCATCATAGGTTGTTTGACAGGTATAGAAGATCTTCATAAATTTCATTCCATATTGTGCTTTCCTCTTCCAGCTATTGAATTCAGAACTACTAAACGCCTCTAGTTTAGGAACCGCATATGATCGATCATGTTTTTCCATCTTAAGGAATAAACGATGAGTTCCTAAAGTTTGAGAGTATGTTCTGAATTATTACTACACAAGTAATATAGATAAAGAAGAAGATTTATCTGTAAATCTGCTAACTAATAACAGAGTAAATAGATTAGATAAATTGCACAAATCTTAAAGTTAGATGAGTAACCAAATCTGATGAAGAACAAGGTGGATGATTTCGAATCTATGTGAGATCGGGTTCGGATCCGACAGATCAGAGGAGAGGGGAGGAGGTCGATGGGCTCGAACGAAGGGATGACGGCCCACGACGACTGAAGGAGCGCGACGCCGTCAAGCTGCGGTCGGTCAGAGGATGACTAGGGCCGATGGCTTCGCACGAAGGAAGGTGACGGCAGTCGACAAGCGACTGTGGGAGCGACGACACCGACCACGATGGCGATGGTCGGTGACGGTGGCTTCGATGGCTTCGACGGGATCCAGCAACCCCTTGATTAATCTCACAAATTGATTAATGATAAAATCTCGAGATTGTTAGGTTTTGTGATAAATTAACAATGGGAATTAGGGTTAATATCTAGATTTAAGTTGCTTGAGATATTCACCCTAGGTATCAAGATTGGAATACTTAAACTGCTATCACAAGCCAGTATTTATGAATAAATACTGGTTTGGGTATCGGGTTATAAGCCCACAAATCCGCGTTCTAATATCCAATCAATTGTACGTTCAATACACATGTTACTCATATGTGTCGGGGAAATCTACTCCCAACTCGTAGTGCTAATAGCGGAAGTACACCACAAGCAATAGAAACTCCTAAGAAATAGATGAACCAAGAACAAGCCACCACAATATATGGATCTCACAAGAACACAACCAATATACAGAGATAACCGATACTTCTTATTCCCAAAGAAATATAAAGATTACAAAAGAGATTGCAACTCTCAATCTCTCTCCCTCACCTTTGAAATACTCGGCACAATCTCTCTTGAAGTTAAATAATGATCAGCACCTAATAACTAAACCTTAGAGTTTACAGCCATATATATAGCCCCCAAGCAAACTCTAAAAGATATACACAAATCTAGCAAATTGGGCCTTTCTCCCGTAAGCCCAAAACAATCAGCCGACATTGCCGGTCGACCACACCCCTAGTGACGGTCAACTGCAATGTGTAGAACCAACCCAGAGAGCGGACCGGTGCATCACCCTGCATATCGATACCAGTGATCTCTATCTCACAAGAGCGACTTAAAGCTTCAACTACCAATTTGCAAAGTACCCTCCCGCAGCAACGTCTTGCCCACTAGGATCACTTCCATGGCCAGCATCTCCCACAAAATTAGTAACCTCCCCTCCACAACTGAAAGAACTCGGTTGCACCCCACATAACCTACTACTCGATTCTGGCTGAGAGTCATCTACAGGAGAAACGTCTCTCACGTCTCTAAGCAAATAAAGCATTCACTCACGCTTCCCTTTTGCAATCACCCTTGAACCTGCAGCTATGCACCACTCCCCACTACCAACTGTAGTAGACAACCCCTTCTTATCTAGCCTTCCAATCGAGATAAGATTTTCTTTCAAGTCTGGAACATGCCTTGTCTCCCGCAAGACAATACTTTGATCATCAATGGTGTTCACGTGAACAGTACCAACCCCACATACAGGACACCGGTGACCATTCCCTACGATCACATCTCCAAAAGAACCATCCTTGTAGTCATCAAACACTTCTCTCCTCGGAGTGCAATGAAAAGAAGCTCCCGAATCAATACACCAATCTTGAGTGCCCAACTCCTCCCAAGCTGATAAGCATAGATCCTCAACAAGCCCCACTTGAGCTTCCTTTGGAGTATCTCTCTTCGGTTTCTTCTGCTTCTTCTTCATATAAGCCTTACAACTGCGCATCATGTGACCCTTCTTGTGACAATACCAGCACTCAAGCCCATGTCCCGCATCGCTGTCATCAGACCCACTCTCTAGATGAACTACTCTGATCCTTTCTTCTTCGACCGCTCATAGATCTCCCACGTCTCTTCTCAACGTACATGGCGGAATCTCTAGAAGATGATGATGGATATCGCCTGTTTCTCACCCTTCTCACCTCCTCATTCAGAATGCTACTCATCACATCCTGTAGAGTCGTCGAATCTGTCATAGTGCCTATAATAGTCTGTTCCACCGTACCATAACTATCGGGTAAAGTAGATAAAAGTAACAATGACTGCCCCCTCTCTGAAAACTTCAAACCTGCAGCTTCCATCTGGTTGTAAACCATACAGTAATTATTCACTTGCTCTGCTACTGAACCCCTTTCCTTCAACTTCATATTAACCAATTTCTTCAGATGAAGAATTTGATTAGATGTCGACGGTTTCTCATACATATCCGTGAGAATCTCCATAGCCTCCTTTGTGGTCTTTGCCTTCGAGATATGAAATAACGCCTTCCTACTCAGTCCCAACTGAATCTGCCCCAGCCCCTTCTAATCCAAACGATTTCACTGGCCAAGACCTTTGCATCCTTGTCTGCACCTACCGGTTTCTCATCAAACAACGGACCATCAAGATCTTTCTAACGAAGATATGCTATCATCTGAATCTTCCACATCGCGAAGTCACTCCCATCGAATCTCTCGATTTCCATCTTGTTATCGGCCGAACCAACTGCTCTGATACCACTTGTCGGAGAAATCTACTCCCAACTCGTTGTGCTAATAGCAGAAGTGCACCACAAGCAATAGAAACTCCTAAGAAATAGATGAACCAAGAACAAGCCACCACAATATATGGATCTCACAAGAACACAACCAATATGCAGAGATAACCAATACTTCTTATTCCCAAAGAAATACAAAAATTACAAAAGAGATTACAACTCTCAATCTCTCTCTCTCTCTCACCTTTGAAACACTCGGCACAATCTCTCTTCAAGTTGAATAATGATCAACACCTGATAACTAAACCTTAGATTTTACGGCCATATATATAGCCCCCAACCAAACCCTAAAAGATATACACAAATCTAGCAAATTGGGCCTTTCTCCCGTAATCCCAAAACAATCAGCCGACATTGCCGGTCGACCGCACCCCCAGTGACGGTCGACTGTAATGTGTAGAACTAACCCAGAGAGCGGACCGGTCAACTGCACCCCCAAGGTCGGTCGACCTTCCTCTCCTCTGTTGGACCAATACACACGATGAACTCCCAGTCGACTGGGTTGGTCGACCGCAACCCTCCAGACTTCTCTTCTTCTACTTGATGCTTGTCTTCCCTTGCTTCTTTGTCTTCTCCTCTTCTTCTCCAACTTCAAGTACGCCGTGCCTGCGTGTATTTAAGGCCACAATTCCTAACAATATGCACATGTAATATTTATATATAGAGAATATACCCATATATCCAACAATCTCCTCTTATATTCTCAATATATAAAGTACAGGATTATCTCATCAGTTCAGTATAAAACTAACTGGCTGATAGTAGTCCATAACATAAGAAAAACATCATAAAAGTATAGTTTCATAAGAACCAATATAATTATAAATCTGAATAGTTTAATCAAGACTAAACCAAAATAAATAAACAGTTCCAAACCATATGAAATTCAGAATAGTTCACAAAGACTAAACCAATAGATAAAACAAATCATAGTCTCAAAACTAAACAAAGCAAATAAACTTCAAACCAAATTAAAGAGTTTTAAGCTCAAAAATGCACTCTTAAACTCAAAAGAAGTTCTTATCAAGAAAGTGATCAGCAATAGAAAATTCTTGCATGCTGCTTCATGATTACTCCTCCATATCGAGCAAATCATCATCTTCAAAATCGAGATCTAGGATTCCATCTCCATTATCTTTGCTAGCACCTGTTGCTCAACATTGCAAATACGAATTTCATGAGTCATTTCACTGTGAATTCAAACAAATTGCATAAGAGTATCTAGTTCAAACAAAAAAACTTAGTATAATTCAAATTAGCTAGCATGATTTTAACACAAGCATCACAGTCAAGTATCTTTAACAAATAAAGTACATGAACTTTTATAGTTTCTATACAAGAACCACACTATGTTTTATATTGGAATGAAAAGACTGCCATTTCAATCATGGTTTAACATTGAATCATCAAAATTGGAATGAAACATGTATCCATAAAAGACATATCATCAAAAATTGGAATGATATTTAAGACAATTTACTCATCGGAAACACATCGACAAGTTTTCATGTTTCGTATTGAAGTAATATGATTATTCTAAGTAAATAGTGAAGGTTTAAAGTAACAACTCTTAGCTTGTTTTGCGATAACCAAGCTACAAAAACTGTAGTAACTAATACTCTTTACAATGGTAAGAGACGAACTGTCGGTCTTAGACAGGCAAAGTTAAACTATCTCATTAAGCAAGAGATTATTACCTTCATTGATGTAAGATCAAAACAGAATATGGCTGATGCCCTTAATAAGGGATTACAAAGAGGTCTAATTGTCAAAACTGTGGGGGAAATGGGGTTAAGAGCTATTGAGTCATAAAGGCCCTAACACCCTAGTTATTTTGATAATTAGAACTCATAACAGCCATAGAGAAGTTCAAACTTAAGTATCAATTTGACAGTTGACATATTTTAGATAATTTTGATGATTCCACATAAATTCCACAAATATATAATGTCATTTTATACTAAACCCCTAATATTTTCCCCTGCCCATTTATTAACCCTGCTCACCTTCATCCTGTGTAAACCCATTAGCCGCTTCATCTTCTTCCCCTACTCCCGACCTTCTCCCATCCCTGTGATCTTCTCCCGATCTCTCCCCGCTCACCGACAGCCCGGAGCTCCCAGCATAACCACCTCCCCAGTCGCACCTCCCCTCCCTGCCGTGCTCCTCCCCTCGGCATCTGCACCACCACAGCGATGCCACGACAACAATCGTCGTTAGCCTCCTCCCTGCCGGCGACTGCCCTGCATCACCCTCCCGAAGCCGCAACAACACCGCAGCAACCCCTGTGCGCCCTGCCTCCAGTCGACGCAGCAGTAGTCCCTCTCCCACTGCGCTGCTCACCCCTGCAACCCCAGCCACCGGTGCTCAACCACCTCCCTGTGGTGCACAGCCGCCTCCTGCACCGGTAACCCATGTGCATTCCTGTGCTATCCCCATCGGACCGCAACAGTCCCTCCTCTGTTCATGGACTGATCACCATCGAGTGATCTCGGCCGTCGATCTCCCCTTGATCATCTCGATCTTGATCACCTTGATTCCAGCCGCCCGATCTCCTCCCGATCTGATCTGATCATCTTCATCATTGAATTAAATCTCAGTCATTGATCCCTTGATCTCAACCGTCCGATTGTGTTCGTGACTGGTTCGTGGTTCGTTCGTTGTATTCGTGGTTCGTGTTCGATCCGTTCGTTGAGTTCGTGCCCAGAAATCCATTCCCGTTATTCTTGCTCTTGCTTCATCTTTTCCGTCGTCCTCTCTCAGGCAAGTAACTTGTACTAAATTCCTTTGTAAATACAAGTACTAAATACAGCATGTAGTGTAGTTGGATTCTAGAGACAATTTGTGTGTGAATCCCCCTGTTAATATTGTCTCTATAGTGATGATTTGACCATAGTTGTCTTACAACATACATGACATGATATAACCTAGGATTGACCACTTCTTGTTGTATATATATGTGTTGTTCATATGATATCATGTGCTCGTTCGTATTTTTCGTGGTAGGCAAGTTGTGTACTTGTAAAATACCCTATATCATGTTACTTGGACATCTAGTATACTCTATTTCATGTTTGGTTATGTTTTGGATGAGTTCTATGTGAACTAGTGGATTTTGTGCTTATGCGATATTTTTAGTTTTGCTGGCTTTTTTATTTTGATCAGTATTTTAGACCCTATTAAGGTCAGTATTTGAAAATAATTTGTGAACATGATTCGTAGAGAATTCTATCTATTTTCCAACCCTTTTGACATATCTCAGTTTCAATTTACAGTTTGTGAGTTATGCCTATTTTACTACAGTGGTGCCGAAAGATTTTCAGATTGTGTTTTCTATGAATTCTGAAGAGTAATATATTTTTATTCTGGTATTGTAATTATTATTATGATCTGAAATTTTGCACAGTACTTCTAGACTTGATTGGATTTACCCAAAATTTTGGTGTATTTATTTGAGGAGTTTTACAAACCTTTTATGCTCGCAAATAAAGAGTTTATATGCAGAATTTTACTACTGTTCAGTAAAGAATCTGATTTCCGACCTATTTCTACTTATTGTTTCTAAAATATTTCTGAATGTGAAAGTTAGTTTACTGTATCTATTTTATCACCCTTTTGGCGGATTTGGATTTCGATTTATGGTTTGTGAGATATTGCTGTTTCATACTGCAGTGTTTGTGATTTCAGATTTACAAAATTGTCGTGTCTTGTTATTTTCTGATTTTACTTGCCTACTCTATTTTTCCTGGAAAATTATAAAACTTGTTTTTCTGTTACTAAACATATAGGGGAATGCCCCAAATTTTTCGTGGATTTAATTGATGAGTCTTCATGCTGTTTTCCTGACTTTGAATACAAACTACTGATTTCTGGCTGAACATGTTTTCTGGTTTCAATTCAGTTTTGAGTTATGTTTTTGTGAAATACTATATGACTTATATATGTTCGCTGGATTCGGCCGGGATTCTATTTTCCAGATTCCATGACGGATTCAGATTTGCATTTGTGTAGCAATGGGAGTTTTAGTGCAGCATTGTCTTGTTGTCTTGAACTAGAATTTTCGTTGTATTATCCTGTTATGAGTTATCTTTCTCCTGTACATGTTTATCTTGCTACCTGAACCTGTTACTTGTTCATGCTATGTTATTCTTGACCTGTTTGTGACACATACGTGCATGTTTGTTAATAATAATAAATAACCAAGCCAGGGTTAAGGGAAAGATCTAGTAGTGGAAAATATAAAAACGTGTATTGAGAAGAGGACCTGTGTCCTGCCTGTTACGTGTTCATGAATACATGTTTCATGATCCTGTTTACTTGTACCTGACTGCATGCTTCCCCTATAGGAAGATGTACTCGGAAGAGAACCACTAGGTTCTGCCTGTTTCCTGTACCTGACTGCATGCTTCCCTATAGGAAGGTGTACTCGGTAGAGAACCACTAGGTTCTGCCTATTTCCTGTACCTGACTGCATAATTTCCTATAGAAAGGTGTACTCGGAAGAGAACCACTAGGTTCTACCTGTTCCTGTTATTCCTGTTATTCTGATCCCTGAGTACACTGTCCTATGGACTCCACTACGAAATTTAAACGAAACTGTTTGAATGTAGCAACCATGTGAAAGCTGGGGGCGCATGAAGTGCTACCTAGATAGTAATAATACAAGACTTGACATAACCTGATACCTGTTACATGATTACCTATACTTGTACCTGTTTACCTGTTTACTTGTACTTCTACCGATTAACCTGTTTACCTGTATACCTGATTACCTGTTTACCTGTTTACCTGTTTACCTGTATACCTGTTACCTGTATACCTGTTACATGTTTACCTAATTACCCGTTAGCTTGACACCGATGCATAGCACCTGTACCTATTAGTATACCATGCTACTTGATTTTGTTGCTTGATTCATGTTAGATAATTTATTCTGTTGACATACTTATACCATGCTATGTTTATTTCAGTTGTTATTTTACATTTGTTATTCTTCCCCATATACTTGTATCCTGCACTACAAGCGGCCCGTAACTTGTATTGACGAGAGTTTGTTTTCTTTTTCCAATTCCTGCAATTGTTAAATTGCATATTTTGGAGAACAGGTACCAGATATTATTGGTAATATGAGATATTAGTGCTGGAATTTTGCTATTATTATTTCTTATTGCTTATCTTAAACAATTGTATCTTGTACTTGGATTATTTTGTATTTGGGCAATGTGACCCAGAATATTTGACTTTTTTAGATCTGGATTATTTGAGATTAATATATTTTGTTTCAAGTATTCTTGTTGGTATTTTGATTCATATGTGCATACTTGGTTGATTCTTTTGCTTCCAACTCTGATTATTCTTGTGAGATGTTGTAAAGATTCCTGACAGCTTATGGATGATGAAAATCATTCGCTGGGTTTAGTCACGTATTCGTATTCCGTATTTTCTTTTGGGAAGCGAGCCGTGACAAGATTTTTAACACAAAAAGGGAAATAAATAAATCATGCAACCATATATTTCATGTAAATTGGTAATCAAAGTGATCCTAGGTGTTAACATGCATATTTCTATATTTAAGATACAATTTCACAGGCATGATATTAATTCAACAGTCAAATTTAATCCAGCACATTCAATTTAACATGTCCAATCCATCAAACAATCCTATGCATGGGTCTAGTTATTTTCATGTAAGTGTGCATATGCATGAAACAATAGGGATTAGGTTTTAGATCAAAGAAAGCGGCACGATGTTAAGAATATATCGGGTTAGCTCGTGTAAACCCTCAATAGACTTAACGGAATTGTCAAATACAGCATGATAAGAAAAAGGACGGGATCTACTTGTAGAGAACAAATAAACTTGAAAAAACCAAAATATTAGTTCAAAAAGAGACTTGCCTGTTAAATTGCATATTCGAATAATAAAGAATAACGGGATAAGAATCTCGGGCGACGATCCACAAGATCACGAGTGAGACACGTGCGAAGAAACTCCAGCAGCAAAGAACCTTCACACCGGATCCATGAAAAATAGCAAACAGCGAACCCACATCCACCAAGCCAAAATAGCAAACACCAAACCCAGCCAATCACACTTCTTCTTCAACCTTCGATAGAGAGAGAGAGCGGGAGAACTCCGGCGATGCTGGTGGCTGGCGACAGCGCGGCTCTACGGCAGGGAGATGACGACTGATTGCGACGACATTGCAATCGGGAAGAGACGACAACCACGAGACTCTGACGCGAGAGCGAGCTCTGTTTATGCTCGAAAATAGGGGAAGACGGCGATGGAGCTGAACAGCGCTGGACAGCGACGACTGCGATGCTAGGAGGGGTCTCCGAAGAGTGTAGGGGGTGCACAGAGAGGGATCACGGTGGCAATGGGCGAGGATGGCGACGAATGCAATGGGTAATGGGGTTCGGTGATGGGTTCGATCGAGGTGATGGCGAAGACGAGGATGGGGAAGATGGTCGGAGGGCGATGAGGGAAACGGAGACGACGAGGGGATGGTGAAGACGGTGGTGGTCGGAGGTGGCAAGGTGATGGCTAGGCGATGGGTTGGTTCGGTTGGGGAAAAATAGAGAGAGGAAGAGACAAGGGTTGGGGAGAGAGGGAGGGTGAATAATATTAGGGTTTAATAAATAGGGTATTTATAGGAGATTAGAAAATTGGGTTTTGGGTTGTGGTTTAGTGGGTTTTGGGTATCGGTTTTGGCTCCAAAAAGAGGCGAACAAGCATAAAATAATGAGATGAACATAAAGAGGAACAAATCAAACTCAAAATAGGAAGAACGAAATTTTGCAATGAACCAAAGATAGCAAAATCTCAACCAAAAGAGCACAGAACAAACCAGAGAAAATAAAGAGCCCAAGAAAAGCCAAAAATATAATATAATAAAGGAATCCAGATACAATAATCAAAAGAGAACAAAATACAATAAAATCCAAAAATAGGGGTTAAAGATAGGGTTTAAATAGTATAGGATTATTGGGTTGTGGGTTGTTGGTTAACAGGTTTGAGTAGGATCCAAAAGGAGATTGGGTTAAAATTCACTATAATTAGGCTACATGAATTTGATGAGATGAAACAGTCAAATTACCCATGAAGAACAACGAATTTGAGCTGATAGGAAAAAGGAAATGAAACATATATCGGCACAAAATTGAGTCGAAACAAAAGAAATGATTTTTATTAAAAGTGGAAACAAAATACAGATTCTCAAATTGTGATAGAGTACAAGGAATGGAAATACAGCAGAAAAATACAAATGCAGGGAACAGGGATTACAGAATCTATATGTGTATCTACGTTAATATGGTGTAGGACTAATCTTTCAAACGTAAGGTGACACAGTGAGACCATGGAGGTGCTCCAATTATGTGAAGCAATACTCTCTCTCTCTCTCTCTCTCTCTCTCTCTCTCTCTCTCTCTCCCCACACAATAAGGAATTCCTTTGGTTTATATAAGAAGAGGAAAAAAAAAGAGCCTGGGGTATTAAATGTTAGGTTTTGTGAGAAATTAACAATTGGGAATTAGGGTTAATATCTAGATCTAAGTTGCTTGAGATATTCACCCTAGGTATCAAAATTAGAATACATAGACTGCTATCACAAGCCAGTATTTATTCCTAAATACTGGTTTGGGTATCGGGTTATAAGCCCATAAACCCGCGTTCCAACATCCAATCAATTGTACGTTCAATACGCGTGTTACTCATATGCACATATAATATTTATATAGAGAAAATATACCAATATATCTAACAATCTCCTCCTATATTCTCAATATATAAAGTACAGGATTATCTCATCAGTTCAGTATAAAACTGACTGGCTGATAGCAGTCCATAAAATAAGAAAAGCATCATAAAGGTATAGTTTCATAAAAACCAATATAATTATAAATCTGAATGGTTCAATCAAGACTAAACCAATATAATTAAATAGTTCCAAACCATATCCAATTCAGGATAGTTCACA
Organism: Hemerocallis citrina; assembly: GCA_017893485.1. NCBI lineage: Eukaryota > Viridiplantae > Streptophyta > Magnoliopsida > Asparagales > Asphodelaceae > Hemerocallis > Hemerocallis citrina. The sequence goes on from CM030367.1 coordinate 203,420,655, forward strand.
AAGACTAAACCAATAGATAAAATGTATCATAGTCTCAAAACTAAACAAAACAAATAAACTTCAAACCAAATTAAAGAGATTTAAGCTAAAAAATGCAGTCCTAAACTCAAAAGAAGTTCTTATCAAGCAAGTGATCAGTAAAAGAAAATCCTTGCATGCTGCTTCATGATTACTCCTCCATATCGAGCAAGTCATCATCTTCAAAATCAAGATCTAGGATTCCATCTCCATTATCTTTGCCAGTACATGTTGCTCAACATTGCAAATAAGAATTTCATGAGTCATTTCCCTTTGAATTAAACAAATTGCATAAGAGTATCTAGTTCAAACAAAAGAACATAGTACAATTCAAATTGACTAGTAAGATTTTAACACAAGCATTACAATCAAGTATCTTTAACAAATAAAGTACATAAACTTTTATAGTTTCTACACAATAATCATACTATATTTCATATTGGAATGAAAAGACTGTCATTTCAATCATGGTTTAACACTGAATCATCAAAATTGGAATGAAACATGTATCTATAAAAGACATATCATCAAAATTGGAATGATACTTAAGACAATTAAATTATCGGAAACACATCAACAAGTTTTGTTTCGTATTGGAATAATATGATTATTCTAAGTAAATTCTATAGATATATAATACCATCAAAATTGAAATAACATTGTATATTTATTGAATTTATGTGGAATCGTCAAGATTATCTAAAACATGTTAACTGTCAAATTGATGCTTAAGTTTGAACTTCTCTATGGCTGTTATGGGTTCTAATTATCAAAATAACTATGGTGTTAAGGCCTTTATAACTCAATGGCTCTTAACCCCATTTTCCCCACAGTTTTGACAATTAGACCACTTTGTAATCCCTTAGTAAGGGCATCAGCCATATTCTGTTTTGATCTCACATCAATGAGGGTAATAATCCCTTGCTTAATGAGAGAGTTCCACTTTGCATGTCTAAAACCGACAGTTCATCTCTTACCATTGTAAAGAGAATTCGTTGCTATAGTTTTTGTAGTTTGGTTTTCGCAAAACAAGTTAAGAGTGGTTACTTTAAACTTTCTCAATAGAATATCTAGCAACAGGTCTCTCATCCATTCCGCTTCTTCACCAGCGCAAAATAGTGCAAAGAGTTCAGACTCCATATATGAGAATGCAATGCCTGGTTGCCTTTTAGATTTCCATGACACAGCTGCTCCTCCTAGTGTAAACACATAACCACTAGTGGATCGACTTTCACCACGTTCTGTGCACTACGATGCTTCAAAATATCCTTCCAAAACTGAAGGATGTCCAGAGTAGCACAAAGCCAGCTCTTGAGCACCACTTAGGTAACCTAATAGCCTCTCAAGAGCATTCCAATATGACTTACTAGGATTATTAGTGAATCTGCTAAGCATGCCTACCGCAAAGGCTATGTCTGGTCTAGTCAGATCATTGCATACATGAGACTTCCAATTAGTTTGGAATAATCCAACTATCTCATTGTTGCACCATCGTTAGGTGTTAACTTATTATTATAATCATAAGGTGTTTCAAATCTTTTGCAATCATTGTATCCCCACTTTTGTAACACATTATTGAAATAGTGAGATTGACTAAGGAATATACCTTGCCTACCAAAACTCACTCTCATACCTAGTATAGTGTCCACAACACCTAGGTCCTTCATGCTGAATTCTTTGGATAGCATTGTTTTAACTTCAACTACAGTTGAGAGGTCGCTTCCAACAACAAGCATGTCATCAACATACAAGCAAATTATAGCAATTTTATTTGATAGATCACGAAAATAAAGGCATTTATCAAAATTACTAGATTCAAAACCTAAGCTCTTTATTGTTGTATCAAATTTTTCATGTCATAGTTTTGGTGCTTGTTTTAATTAATACAAAGATTTTACCAATCTGCAAATTTTGTTCTCTAAACTTTTAAGTATAAAATCTTCAGGTTGATTCATATAGATTTCTTCATTAAGATCTCCATTTAGGAAAGTAGTCTTAACATCCATTTGGTAAATAACAAAATTTTCAATGGATGCAATGACAAGAAGAATCCTTATTGTAGCAATATGACAAAAAGGTGAGTAAACATCAAAATAATCTACCCCACTTTGTGGAGTATAACCTTTAGCTACTAGTCGTGCTTTATACTTTGCTACAGATCCATCCGGATTAAGTTTCTTATTCAAAATCCACTTGTTTCCTATGGTTTTAGCCCCTTTTGGCAGATCAACTAATTTCCAGGTTTTATTTTGTAATAAAGAATCCATCTCATCATAAATAGCCTCTTTCCAAAGTAAACCATCCCTAGACCGAAGGGCTTCCTTTAGACTAGAAGAATCAGCCAACAGTACATAAGTTACAAAATCATCACCATAGGTTCTAGGTATCTTATCTCTTGTGGAGGTTCTTCTAGGCTCAATTTCATTTGTAATTGCAGTGTCAGTTATGCTAGATTTAGATTCTGTTTGTGAATCATTGACTAAGTCTGTATGGCCAGATAGTGTTACACCTTTGTCTTTGATGAACACATCTTCAAAGAATTCTGCGTCTTTAGATTTGGTTATCTTATTGAAATAAGAAATAGGTCATAAAATCTGTATGCCGCACTATCAACTGCACTTCCTAGATACACACAAGTATTTGTACGAGGTCCTACTTTAGGCCTTCTAGGGTCTGGTATTCTAACAAAAGCAATACAACCCCATGTTTTTACTTTATCAAAACTCGGTTTGTGTTTATGCCATAACTCATCGGGTGTTTTAGATAGTTTAGAGTGTGGCAACATATTAAGAATATTATTAGCAGTCAATGCCGCCTCTCCCCAAAAACTCGAAGGCAATCCAGCAGTCAATAACATAGAATTCAACATTTCTTTGAGTGTTCGATTCTTTCTTTCGGCTATACCGTTTGACTGTGGTGAGTAGGCTGCTGTTGTTTCAGAGATAAGGCCATGTGAAGTGCAAAATTCTTTAAAACACATTGATACATATTCCCCACCTCTATCAGATCTGAACTTTTTTATTTTAGCATTTAACTGATTTACGACACGGTCTTTAAATTCTTTGAATTTATTGAGTGCTTCATCCTTAGTTTTTAACAAATAAATATGACAATATCTAGAATAATCATCTATAAAAGTGATTAAATACTTCCGACCTCCTTGCGTCACAAATTTTTTTAAGTCGCATATGTTAGAATGAACTAGTTCAAGAAGTTGTGTACTCCTAGAATCAGAACTAAATGGTTTTCTAGTGATCTTTGTCTGAGCACGCACCTTCGCATTTGTCATATCTTAAGGATGAATCAATTGGTAGATTAAAACTTTTAGCAACAGCAAGTAATTTAATATAGTTCACATGTCTTAATCTGTTGTGCCAAGTATAAGGGCTACACAGTTTTGAACTAACAGCATTAATTACTTCATTTGCTAAACTAAGTCTATACATACCATTGACTAAGTAAGAACAACCAAAATAGTATGAGTTAACAGATAATATAGCTCTACCACTTATCATTGAAACTACCATGCCAGCATGATTCAGTAAGCTAATAGAAATTAAATTCTTTACTAAAGCAGGAACAAATTTAACATTACGCAAAATTAAATTTTTACCTGATGAAAGACTGAGATTTGCAATTTCAACCTAAAGCACCTTGACTGATTCTCCATTTACCATAAACACGGACTCGTTTGCATCTTTGAGATCAGTTAGCAAGTTCTTATTGTTGCAAGCATGGCATGTAGCCCCCGAGTCCAACAACCAACTAGCAGAGGCACTGACCTTATCGTCACCAACAACACACAGAAAGTTGGTGGGTTCAGTGTTGCCCTCTAACAAGCTCACCCTTTCATTGTTAGGATGTTCTCTTTTAGGTAGCTTACATTCGGTAGCATGGTGACCTCACCTTCTACAATTGTAGCACTTTCTTTCTTTTTTTTGACAATCTTTTTAGTGACATCCAACTTAGACGGTTCTCCCTTTATTTTATTAAGCTTGTTCTTCTTAAACTTAGGAACATATTTTGTATTGGTTAGCACATTAGCATGAGAAAGTTGTTTCTTAGCCAACTCCAAATTGATCCTAGTTCAAGTTTCATCCTCAACTTTAATACATCGTTTTTGTGCAAGCTTAATTTGTTTTGGTAGTCTATACAATTCAGTCTTAAATGTAAGTCATGATGCAGGTAATTTAAAAATTATGCTCCAGTAAGAAAAGCATCACACACAATGATATCTTCAGTTTTCAATTTAGCTACTAAGTTTTCAAGATCAGTTACCTGAGGGAGAATGACTTTCTGCTCTCTGAATTTAAAACTCATGAACTTGTCAAGCTGCGGCCGGTCAGAGGACGACTAGGGCGGCACAGTCGAAGTCACGCAAGATCGGGTTCGGATCGTCTCAGGTTGATGCCTCGACTGATGGTCGACGTCCTCACACGAAGGAAGGCGACGACAGGTGGCGAGCGACTATGGGAGCGACGACACCGACCACGATGGCAATGGTCGGTGACGGTGGCTTCGACGGCTTCAACAGGATCGACGGGACCCAGCAATCCCTTGATTAATCTCACAAATTAATTAATGATAAAATCTCAAGATTGTTAGGTTTTGAGAGAAATTAACAATGGGAATTAAGGTTAATATCTAGATTCAAGTTGCTTCAGATATTCACCCTAGGTATCAAGATTAGAATACCTAGACTGCTATCACAAGCCAGTATTTATGAATAAATACTAGTTTGGGTATCGGGTTATAAGCCTACAAACCCGCGTTCCAATATCCAATCAATTGTACGTTCAATACACGTGTTACTCATATGCACATGTAATATTTATATATAGAGAATATACCCATATATCCAACACTTACTGTATTACTGTTGTATTCATTTTGTCTTTTAGGTTTTATATCTCGTTAACTTATCGTTGTATGTTACTCTTTTCTTTTATATATATTATTTTGTTGGGGCTAGAGTCGTTGGGATCTATCCTTTTATTTTTTTTTAAAAATCATATAATCTAGTGTATTCGAATGTTTTTTTTTGTAAGAATTATATTATATTTTACTCAAAAGAAAATAAAAGCAAACATATTATTTACGATTAACACCTTATGGAACTCCCTTTGAGATAAAAAAAATAGAGATAAGATATGAAGAGTTCATTAATAATACTAGTATAATGTATGTGTGATGCACGTCTAAAAAAGTAAAATAATCAAATTCAATGAATATGTATCGAATAAGAAAAAAACAGTTTATATTTGAATGTTTTGATTTGGGCTACACGTGCAGTGTACAATTATATTTGTTGGATATAGTTTAAATGTGTATTATATGTGTTTATATAGTTACAATGTTTGGATTTGTTTGTTACAAACCCCAACTCTCCCATTAAAATAGTAGAGATGACACAGCGCATTATTACCAAGAGCCAACTCAAGAAAAGAAATTAGGAACATAGATAAAGATTGGACTCCTGAGTCTCTGAGGGCTAACCACATTACAACGCGTGCTTATCCAATGTAGATCCTAAGGGCAAGAAATATAAAATTTTCTTTTCTTTTCTCTCTTGGGTGTTTTTTGTTTTTCTTTTAATGGTGAAGAAGGATCATTAATTGATCAAGTTCCCAAGAAATTGTTATGGAAAATTAGAAAATTTCAGAATAGATGAAAGAGTCAAACCAAACTATCTAAAGTCTAAACTATACAATGCAACATCAACATTATTAAGGTTGCATTACATAAAAAAAGAGTTCTCTATCTAAATTTTCTAGAGACAGAAGCTCCCCAAAAACCTAAGAAGAAGAGAGAAAGAGAGAAAGCAGCCTGCACTCGAGGAGGGGGGATGACTCCCTCGATCACCCTCCTCCCCTCACTGATTATGTGTATGGAAGAGGTGTTTTGGAGTCGTCGGTGTGCAGTTTGCGCGGCAGGGATGATCGACGACTAATGGGCTGGCGTCGAGGGCAGGAGCTGCGTAGTCTCCCGCCCTCGACGCCAGCCCATCAGTCGAGAGAGGTGGAGGTTGTAACATCCCGTATTTCTTAAAAGTATAATATACTAGTATAATATAGTATAGTATAGTATATATAGAGAGAGAGAATGGCATAATGGAAATAATGTGGAATGGCAATATGGTAATAATGGTGATTTAATTTAAATGGAGATGAGATGTTGGGTTGCTGCACGTGGAGGATGTGGAGGTGGGCCTGTCTGAGTTGCTTTGTTTCCCTTTGTGGCCTACGTGAGCTTGCTCACTTGGGAGGGGGGAGATTGGCTATGAAAATTAGTCCCATATCGGAAGTTAACAAGATTAATAAAATAATAAATAATATTACCTATGATCAAGAGTCACAAAATTGGTTAACCACCTTTTGAGAGGCAGCATGTGGTGGGTAGTTGTACTAATAAATAAATAAATTGTCTGAGTTGGGATCGGGGCATTACAAATGGTATCAGAGCTGACTTTCGACACCGATTGTAGGTAAATGTGGGTGAGATGTACGCATGGCTGAGAACAGTACACTGGTAAAGAAACCATGGGTAGTACGCTAGGAGGGTACTCCACTCCACATCATCTAGAAAGATGATCCAGTATCAGCTTGCGGGTTCCGGGCTCAGCGAGGACGCTGAGATCTCAAGGTGGGGTGTATGTATACCTCGTACTTGAGGAGTATGTATATATATGGTATGTATATACATATGTGGTCTATAGTTGTGGTAGTGTGTGGTTGGAGCCAATAAAAAGAATGAATTAGTTACTATGGTGCCATGGTGTTCATGGTAGGTAATGGTGACTTAGTCCCACATGGAAAGTGAGTTAGGATTGTGTGTATATATAGAATTGCATATGATCAAGAGGCAGCAACTAGTCTGACACCTTTTGAGAGGCAGCCTGTGGTGGGCAGTTATTAGAATTTGTTTGGGCAGGGGCCCGAGGCATTACAGAATGGTATCAGAGCTGACTTTCAACACCGAGTATGGGTAAGAGTGGGTGTGATGTATGCCTGAGAGGGAGCTGATGTCAGTACGCTGGCAGTTTGGTCAGAGGCAGTACGTTAGAATTAGCTGAATCAGGGTACTCCACTCCACATCGAAGAGATGTATGCCTAAGTGGGAGCTGAGGTTAGTGCGTTGGCCTAGAATTAGCTGAATCAGGGTACTTCGCTCCTCATCGGATAGAAAGGAGATCCTGCACTAGGTTGCATGCCCCGTACTCAGTGAGGACGCTGAATTCTTAAGGGGGTGTATGTAACGTCCCGTATTTCTTGGAGGTATAATTTACTAGTATAATTTAGTATATATATATATAGAGAGAGAGAAAGAGAATGGCATAATGGTAATAATGTGGAATGACAATATGGTAATAATGGGGATTTACTTTAAATGGAGATGAGATGTTGTGCTGCTGCACGTGGATGACGTGGAGGTGGGCCCGTCTGAGTTGCTTTATTTCCCTGTGTGGCTCACGTGAGCTTGCTCATATGGGAGGGGGGAGATTGGCTGTGCAAATTAGTCCCATATCGAAAGTTGACAATATTAATAAAATAATAAATAATATTTTCTATGATCAAGAGTCACCAAATTGGTTAACTGCCTTTTGAGAGGCAGCCTGTGGTGGTCAGTTGTACTAATAATAATAAATTGTCTGGGTTAGGACTGGGGCGTTACAGAGGTCGCGCGGGAGAGGTGTTAGGATTGTGGCCTCAAATACACGTAGGGATGGAGTATTTGAAGGTGGAGAAGAAGAGAAAATACAAAGACAGTAAGAGAAGGCAACAGTATGTAGAAGAATGAAGCTGGAGGGGTTGCGGTCGACCGACCGGGAGTGCAGTCGATCGGTCATGGCTGAAAGGAGTTATTCGAGTGTACAGGATTCAACAGAGAAGAGGACGATCTGTCGTGCAGTCAACCGGTCATGCCTCAAGTGTGGACTTGACACGTTGCGGTCGACCGACCCAAAGTGCGGTCGACCGACTTCGGCGTTGCGTGTTATTTGGGCTTTCGGATTTTGGGTCTAATATGTTGTACTTGTGTTTATCTGTTAGGGTTTACTTGGGGGCTATATATATATATGTGAACTATAGGGTTATCAAATGTTGATTGAGGTGAGTTGTTATCATTGTTCAATTTCAAGAAAGAATTGTGCCGAGTGTTTCAAATGTGAGGGAGAGAGATTGAGAGTTGTAATATCTTTGTAATCTTTGTATTTCTTGGGGATTAAGAAGTATTGGTTATCTCTGCATATATTTTGTTGGCTTGTTCTTGATTTATCTAGTTATTGTGAAGTTTCTATTGCTTGTAGTATGTGAGTTCCACTATTAGTACTACGAACTGTGGTAGATTCTGCAATAAGTGGTACCAGAGCATTAGGTTCGGGATGGCCGATAGAAAGTCGATGATCGATAGGTTCAATAGGAGTGACTTCGTGATGTGGAAGATTCAAATAATAGTGTATCTTCGTCAGAAAATCTAGATGGCCCGTTGTTTGATGAGAAGCCGAAAGGTGGAGACAAAGGTCTTAGCGGAGTGGAATTGTTTGAATAAGAAGGCACTAGGGCAGATTCAGTTGGAACTGAGTAGGAAGGCATTATTTCACATCTCGAAGGTAAAGACTACAAAGGAGGGTATGGAGATTCTCACGGATATGTATGAGAAACCGTCGACATCTAATCAAATTCTTCATATGAAGAAAATGGTTAATATGAAGTTGAGGAAGGGGGTTCAGTAGCAGAACATGTGAACAACTACTATATGGTTTATGTCACGCCCCGTTTTCCAAAAGAGAATACGGAATACGGATACGCGACATAAGCCCAACGAATGATTTTCATCATCCATATGTTGTTCAAGAATCTTTACAACATCTCACAAGAACAATCAGAGTCGGAAGCAAAAGAATCGACCAAGTATGCACATGTGAATCAAAATATCAACAAGAATACTTGAAACCAAAATATATTAATCTCAAATAATCCAAATCTGAATAAGTCAATATCCTGGGTCACATTGCCCAAATACAAATAATCCAAGTATCAAAATACAATTGTTCAAAGCATGCAACAAGAAATAATAATAAAAAAATCCAGCACTAATATCTCATATCACCAACACCATCTGGAACTTGTTCTCCAAAATCTGCAAGTTAACATTTGCAGGAATAGGAAAAAGAAAACAAACTCCCGTCAATGCAAGTTATAGGCCGCTTGTAATGCAGGATACAAGTACATGGAAAAAACTAACTAATAACATGGAATATACATGACAACAAAATAGAATACTATCATGGCAAGATGAACAAATACAAGTGGCATGTATCAGGTGTCAAGTGAACAAGTATCCTGTAAATAAGTAACAAGTATCACGAATCAAGTATCACGAAATCAAGTATCATGTAACAAGTGTCAAGTGGTCAAGTACAAGTATTAAGTAGCAAGGGTCAAGTGATCATGTTCAAGTCTTGTATTATTACTATATAGGTAGCACTTCATGCATCCATACTTTTACTACGTGGTTGCTACAGTCAATGCAATTTCGTTTTAGATTTCATAGTGGATCATATAGGGCAATGTACTCAGGGACAAGCCTCAAGAAATCAAGTATCAAGTATCAAGCCTCAAGTATCAAGTAAACAAGCCTCAAGAGTGAAGTATCAAGTCTCAAGTATCAAGTATCAAGTCAAGTGAATTATCAAGCCTCAAGTAGTGAAATATCAAGCCTCAAGTGCCAAGTATCAAGACAAGTCTCAAGTATCAAATAACAAGCCTCAAGTGGTGAAATATCAAGCCTCAAGTACCAAGTATCAAGCCAAGTCTCAAGTATCGAGCCAAGTATCACATAGGATCAATAGATCCTCTTTCGAGTATACGTTTCTGTATTTTCCACTATTAGATCTGTCCCTTTAAACCCCGGCTTGGTTATTTTATTATTAATATCAAACAAGCAAGTATGTGTCACGAACAAGGAAAGTATGACATAGCATGATCAAGTAATAAGTTCAAGTTGCAAGATAAATATGTACGGGTGCAAGATAACCCATAAAAGGATAAAATAACTAAATTTCTAATTCAGGACAGCAAGACCAAACTGCAGTAAAACTGAGATTCTCGTTGTTATAAAAATGCAAATCTGAATCCGTCGAAAGATCTAGAAAATAGACTCCCGACCGAATCTAGCGAATATATATAAGTCACATAGTATTTCACAAAAATATAACTCAGAACTGATTGGAATCCAGAAAATACGTTCAGCCAGAAATTAGGAAATCGTATTCAAAGTCAGGAAAACAGCATGAAAACTCAATAATTAAATCCACAAAAAACTGGGGTATTCCCCTATATGTTTAGTATCAAAATTTAATGTTTCATAATTTTCCAACAAAAATAGAGTGGTCAAAATCAGAAAACAACAAGACACGACGGTTTTATAAATCTGAAATCATAAACACTGCAGTACGAAAATAGCAATATCTCACAAACCATAAATCAAAATCCAAATCCTCCAAAAGGGTGATAAAATAGATACAATAGACTAACTTTCACATTCAGAAATATTTTAGAAACAGCAAGTTGAAATAGGTCGAAAATCAGGTTCTTTACTGAACAGTTGTAAAATTCTGCATATAAATTCTATATTGGCGAGCATGAAAAGGTTTGTAAAACTCCTCAAATAAATCCACCAAAATTCTGGGTAAATTCCAATCAAGTCTAGAAGTATTGTGCAAAATTTTAGATTATAATAAAAATTATAATACCAGAATAAAAATAGATTACTCTTCAGAATTCATAGAAACAGAAATCTTTCGACACTACTGTAGTAAAATAGACATAACTCACAAACCAAAAATCGAAATTGAGATCCGTCAAAAGGGTTGGAAAATAGACAGAATTCTCTACAAATCATGTTCACAAAATATTTTCAAATACTGACCTTAATAGGGTCTAAGATACTGATCAAAACAAGAAAACCGACAAAACTGAAAATATCGTATATGCACAAAATCCACTAGTTCACATAGAACTCATCCAACACACAACCAAACATGATATAGAGTATACTAGATGTCCAAGTAACATGGTATAGGATATTTCACAAGTCCAGAACAAGTCTAACACAAATAACACGAACGAGCACAAGATAACATATGAATAACACGCATATATGCAACAACATGTGGTCAATCCTAGGTTATATCATGTCATGTATGTCGTGAGGCAACTGTGGTCAAGATAACATAATAGAGACAATATCAGCAAGGGGATTTACACACAAATTGTCTCTAGAACCGAACTACACTATAAGCGGTATTTAGTACTTATATATGCAAAGGAATTTAATACAAGTTACTTGCTTGAAAGACGACGACGAGAACGGAGCAAGAACAAGAATAACATGAACGGATTCTGGCCAACGAACTCAACGATCACACGAGCCAACAATGAGCAATACCCACGAACCACGAGTGAAGCACGAAACCAACAACGAGCACAACGAACGAACGACGATCGATCAAAATCCAAGTGCACGAAAATACACGTGCACCAAGAACCAACGAACAAGAACTCAAGCAACGAACAAGAACTCAAGCAACGAACAAGAACTCAAGCAATGAACCACGACAACACATGCAAAAGCACGGCGAACGGGAAAACGAGACGACAACCACGGAAGAGCGGCAGCGGCTGGCGGCTGGCGACTGGCGGGGCTAGTTGTGCCGCTGGCTGCTACTGCTGCTGCCGAATAGAGCCAGAGACAGAGCGGGAGGTAGGGACAGCCAGGGGGTGCTAAGGTGTAAGGGAGAGAGAGCGCAGAACGGGAGAGAGAGAGAGCAGGAGGTGCAGATGGGTCGGGGAGGAGAACAGGGAGAGATAGCAGCGGATGGAGGGGGTAGAGCATGGGTTCGATATAAATAGGTGGTGAGGTAGGGATTACAGGGAGAGAGTCAGCACAATATAAGGTTTTGGGTGTGGGTAAAGCTAACGGGTTCGGGTCTAAATGGGGATGGGGTAATACACAGTGGGTTTCGGTGGGTAGTTAGGTGGGAATAGTTATAGGATTAAGTATAAATGGGTTAATGGGTATATTTAATTAGTTTATCGGTATTTTTTGAAAACAGGGTATAGGGTTTATTATATAGGTAATGGTTGAGTGGATAATTGGGGGGAAATGGGTATTAGGGATTTAAGCAAAAATATAAATAGGGAGAAATGAACAAAATAATAGAGAAAAAATAATATAGGGTGTGAACAACAACAAGGAGGGTCAAAAATATCAGCTCGATCAAAATGGAATGAACAAGAGACGAACAAGAATCAAGAATCCAAATAAAAGAAGACGAGAATAATAAAATGAAAATATATTGAAATAAAAATCCAATGTACGGTCCAAAAGAAATACAAGGGGAATGCAAAGAGAGAAAATACACAAAAACAAAAGAATACACTCAAAAATACACAAAATGAAAAACAGAAGTTACAGTTTACAACCAGATGGAAGATGCAGGATTGAAGTTTTCAGAGAGGGGACAATCATTGTTACTTTTATCTACTTTGTCCAACAGTTACGGTACGATGGAACGGACAATTACAGGCACTATGACAGATTCGACGATTCAACAGAATGTTGTGAGTAGCATTCTGAATGAGGAGGTGAGAACGGTGAGAAACGGGGGATTCACATCATCATCTTCGAGAGATTCCACAATGTCAGTTGAAAATAGACGTGAGAGATCTAAGAGCAGTCGAAGAAGAAAGAATCAGAATAGTTCATCTAAGAGTGGGTCTGATGACAACGATGGGGGACATGAACCTGAGTGTTGGTATTGTCACAAGAGAGATCAGACGATGCACAGTTGTAAAGCCTATATGAAGAGGAAGCAGGAGAAACCGAAGGAAGTCAAACCAAAGGAAACTAATGTGGTGTCTAATAAAATTGAAGAGTTATGCTTATCAGCTAGGGAGGAGTTGGGCACGTGATATTGGTGCATTGATTCGGGAGCTTCTTTTCATTACACTATGAGGAGAGAGGTGTTTGATGAATACAAGGAGGTTTTTTTGGAGATGTGGTCATTGGAAAATATCGCAGGTGTCCAGTACATAGGGTTGGTACTGTTCACGTGAAATCCAATGTTGATCAGAGTATTGTTATGAGGGAGACAGGACATGTTCCATACTTGAAGAAAAATCTTATCTCGATTGGAAGGCTAGACAAAAAGGGGTTGTCTACAACAATTGGTAGTGTGGAGTGGCGTATAGCTGCAGGTTCAAGAGTGATTGCAAAAGGAAAGCATTAGAGAGCGCGGTATTTGCTTAGAGACGTGATAAGACGTTTCTCCTGTAGTTGACTCTCAGCCAAAATCAAGTAGCGGGTTGTGTGGGATGCAACCGAGTTCTTTCAGTTATGGAGGGGAGGTTACTAATTTAGTGGGAGCTGCTGGCCATAGAAGTGATTCTGGATAGCAAGACGTTGTTGCGGTGTGGGTACTTTTCTATATGACAGACGAAGCTTAAAGTCGCTCTTGTGAGGTAGAGAGCACTGGTATCTGGTTGTGTTTGCCCTAGAGGCTAGTTGTGTATTGACATTACTAGTTTACATTGCATCATGATGTTTATTTCATATATAAGGCATTATATTTATTGTGTTATTTATTATTATTAAATGAACATAATAAGGTCCTTAGAATAGTAGGTTCAATACCATGAGACATCAAGGGCATGACTTGTGAGATCTTATTGGTTGTAATCAGAACACTATTCTTAAATGTCCCTAGTCAAGTATTATTATGAATTAGGACAACAATAACACATAGAAACTAGTATGTGCGTAGACTGATGACCATATCTCGCGGGTCATGGATATGAAATATCAAGTATTCACATGGGTACATATTAGAGTAATAATTGGACTGACCCACCATAATAACGCTGCATGGATCGTGCGTGAGTGTCATAAGCAGTTCTCACAGCGATCATGGTGTACGTAGTCCTTTGACTTAAAGTCACTACAGTTCCCTACATGAGAAGTTATATGTTTTAATGCCATCAAACGTTGCATGTAATCATGTGATTATGAAGTCGACTATTGGATATACTACAAATCATGCAGAGGATGTGAGTGACTTAGATAGGATGTGTGCCTCCTACATAATATGAGTGATATCTACGGGCCCCTGATTGAGTGAGACTGCAAAATGTATGGCCGTACTCAAATGCGTCAATATGAGATATTGATCTCATTTGGTTTAGTAGGTCTACTCGGACATCAAGAAACCAAAGATTGAGCTATACAAAGGTGATACGCTCTATACCGTGTGGTCAATTAAGATATCTGGATAAAAGAACTAGACTACATGGTAACATTGGTCACAGATAGGTTATGTCAAATCAGTGGCATTCCCGTTACTTGAGTAGCAATAATGTATTGCTAGATACCGCTTTCTTTTTGTAATACTAGAATAGGATTTTAGTATTACTTTCAATGTAATGGGAACTTACAGGGTCACACACTTAGAATGAATCGAATTAGAGATTTAAATCCATAAGATGAATTTAATTGGGAATCCTAGTAAGACTTGGATTCCAGACATGATTGGGTAATTAATTAGATTAAATGAGCCAACTAAAGTTGGAAGGCCCACACACGAACCTGGCACAGGTCAAATTGTGAGCCCAACCGCCTCACCACTATTTTAGGGTTGTTTTTCTGCACTTATATATATGAAATATTTCTGTGCAAATGACGCATGAGAAAACCCTAACCGTCACAGAAACTGTAAGAAAGAGAAATCGTGAAAGACATCTTATTCCCGCAGCTAGCACTGTGGCGTGAGGGAGAGTTTGATTTGATACATTCGTGTGGATACAGTAGAGGTACCGCAACCTTTGCAGTGTTGTGATTGGCATATATTAGAGACACCAGATCCATATTTAAGGTATCATTCCTAAACACGATTTATGGTTTATCGCTTGGATCCATGGCTAGGTTTCGATATTTTGTGATTTTTCCGCTATGTTATTTAATATGTGATTGTCATCGAAACCCAACAATATTGATATGTGAGGTGATATTGATGAGGATAACAGAAATAAAACTATAGGGGTTGAACACTCTGCGGGTTTTGTGGATATGTCCTCCACGGAGACTTCTAGTGCAGAGGGTGCATTGAGAGAATTTGAACCATATCCGGTGTTAATGGAGACTCTGGGAGTTAGGGAGTCTTGTAATATGAAATTCGACACGGGTCTCCGATATTCGTGCTCTATGCGATTGGTGGAGCACATCCTTCAAGAGGTGATAAGGGGTGGTTGGTGCACTCCATGTGGTGGAGTGGTGGAGTGGCAGAGGTGCTCTTCATGAAAGTGGGGAGTACTTGAGTCTTCCATGAAAGTGAAAGATTGGAGGAGATAATGCGAAGTTGGATAAGAAGATGAGAAGACGAAGACAACAACAAGTAGAAGAATGAAGCTGGAAAGGTTGCGGGCGACCGACCGGGAGTTCAGTCAACCAGTCCTGGCTGAAAAGAGTTTTCTTTAGTGTGCAGGGTTCAACGGAGAAGGGGACGGTCGACCATATAGTCGACTGGTCATGTCTCGAGTGTGGACTTGACATGTTGCGGTCGACCAACTCAAAGAGCGGTTGACCGACATCACCGCTGTGTATTATTTGGGCTTTCGAGTTTTGAGTTCAATATGCTGTATTTGTGTTTATCTGTTAGGATTTACTTGGGGGCTATATATATAGCAATAGATGTGAACTCTAGGTTCATCAAGTGTTGACCGAGCTAAGCTGGTTCAACTTCAAGAGGGAATTATGTCGAGTGTTTCGAAGGTGAGGGAGAGAGATTGAGAGTTGAAATCGCTTTTTAATCTTTGTATTTCTTGGAGAATAAGAAGTATTGATTATTTATGCATATTGATTGTGTTCTTGTGAAATATTATATATATTATGGTAGCTTGTTCTTGGTTCATCTAGTTCATGGGAAGTTTCTATTGATTGTGGTGTGTGAGTTCCGCTATTAGCACTAAGAGTGTGGTAGATTCAGCAACAAGAGGGGGTTGTAGCTGTCGATGGTAGATGCTATCATCGAGTTGGTTCAGCGGGAGAGTTCGACGACTACGTCGGGGCTATTGTTGAAGGCAAGAAGCATCCCAGCTTTGGGTGATGGCATCTAGTGTCGGGACTGCCTCGGGGGGAGAGATCGTTAGTATCGTCGGGACTGCCGTTGGGGACTGGGAGTGGATGCCATCAGGTGATGGCATCGTCGACGGTGGGGTTGCTCGGCAGGAGAGAATGACGGCAATGTCGGGGCTGCCATTGAGGGGTGGAGGTGTGCTAGTGGGAGATGCGGTGGCCCTAATAGATGGCGGTGTGAAATTTTGGAGATTGTGGAGGGAGATAGATGGTTGGATTTTGAATTTTGAATTTCAAATTGAGGTTTTGAAATTCAAATTAGATTTGGGGAGTGGATGGGGAGATTTTGATGAAATTTGAATTTTAAATTAGAATTTTGAAATTTCAATCATATTTGGGGAAAGTGGAGAAGAAATTTTGATGAAATTTGAATCTCAAATTAGATTTTTTTATTTTTTAAATTCAAATTATAGTTGGGGAGTGATGGGCATGATTTATGGGCTTCGATGTGTGCTCTTGTTTAAATTTAATGATTCATCTTGAGTTGCCTAAAATAGAACTTCATTGATCGATCGTTGGTGAAGGTGCTAATCTTCAACGATGCAATGGATGATTTTTTTTGACATCGTTAGGGTTGATGTGCGAGTCATCGATATGGTGGTGGATGTACTAGTTGTGACTATTTTGTTAGATGTGCAAGTCATCGCCGGTATGGTTGATGCGTGAGTCGTCGCTAGTTTTGGAGTTTGAGCAAGTTTTTGCTGTGGTGGGAGATATGTGAGTCGTTGCAGGTCTAGTGATGGCCAAGCCATCACAGAGATGGTGTTCGGTAGGGTTGCAAACAAGCCGAGTCGAGTCGAGTATCTTGAGGCTCGAGCTCGGCTCGTTAAGCAATCAAGCTCAGTTTTCGAGTTCGAGCTCGGCTCGAGCTCGTTTCGAGCCGAGCTTTGACTGAGCTTTGACCGAGTTCGAGCCGAGTAGCTCACGAGCTTAGCCTAATAATCAAAAAAAGCCCAAGCTCGAGCTCAGCTCTTTAAGCTATCAAGCTCGAGCTCGTTTCGAGTCGAGCTTTAACCGAGCTCGAGCCGAGTATCTCGCGAGTAGTTCGGTTCGTTTGCAGCCCTAATGTTCGGGCTAGTCATCATCAGTGTCGCGAATAAGAAAACTACCACCGTAGCGGTGAATAAGCTTATCGATCTGGGTTAGAGAAGAGACAATTCATCACCGGATGGGTGGATTGTTGATAGCTCAGTTATCTAAATGAATAGATAATCTAAACACAAATTAAAAAAAACCTCGCAAGTGTACGAATCGTTTACAGAAGCGTAGTGAAAAGCAAGAGTCGATCCCACAGAGATTGTAGTAAATAACTTACTAATCAATAAAACAGAAATGCTTGTTATAAAGTTTTGTCTGAAAGGAAATGCGATTTGAGTCACAAAAATATCTATTGAATTGGTTGGGCTTGATTTCCACCTATAGCCAAGAATGTTTGATCAACTTCTACACTACTCTGGTCACTCATGTTTGTATATTTAAGAGCATGGTATCTACTTCTTAAATTAAAGATTTCCCTGGGCTAAGAAATTAGGCATGGTATCTACTTTAATTCCTTTCTCTCCTTAAGTGTTTTAGCATGATATCTACTAAGTTGCACTTGAAGAAAGCATAGAAACTGTGAAAATTAACAAACACTCAAAATTCTAGAAGTTGGTATCAAATCTAGATCCTCTAAGTTGATTAAACCCCCAGAACCCAAATGAGTTCTTGTATTACTAATCATGAGCACTAGATTCGATCATCTAAATCTGCTCATGTAACAAATTCAATTTTATAATAAGCAAACTTGATAACTCAACTTTGGTTGTGTTAACTAGAACGTCAGTTCAGTCGACTGTCGTAAGGAGTCAGTCGACTGTTCATCAACAAATACGTTGAGTTAACAATACTTGAATAGTAAGAATGTCAAGCATCAAAAGCTGCATATTATAAATTTGATCCCGAACTACCAGGTTTAATCAATAAGTGATCGGAGTAATGCAAAAGAAGATTTATTACCTGACTAAGGTTTCAATCTGCCCAAAATGAATTTAGTTGCACATAATCCAACTTTTATTTACTAAAAGTTTTGAATACATGACTCTAATGAATTAACAAAGAACAAAAATTAAAGAGAGAAGAAGAAACACTGATTTGTATGATGATCCACTTGAAACCAATCAGCCGAAAGTCGACTTGATCTCCTCTGAAGTCGACTTGTTCTCCTCCCCCTTAATGCCGAGTTGCAGTACTTGATCCCTCCTTTGCCCTTAAGTTCTCTTTATCTCCTCTCTTCTTCCCTCTTTTTATAGCTTCTTTTTCCCTCATCTGCAGATCTCAAGCTCCAGATTTCAATCTCTTCAACTACCAGATATGGATTGAGTCAAATCCTCTTCATTAACTACCAGACCAGATCTCTTGATTTTTGGGAAGTTGTTATTTTCAGTTATACAATATTTGTTTCCTAGATTTTGATAGCTCAATCTGATTTATTTTGCGGATTTGGATGAGGGTGTATCTCAACTGTGCTTATCTCTAATTCTCGTTGAATGCCAGTTCAGTCGACTATTGGCTAAGAATCAGTCGACTGTTCTGCGAACTTTTGGAAACTCAAACCAGTCAGAGCAGTCGACTGTTGACTATGAGTCAGTCGACTGTTCTGCGAAGCTTCGAAAACTCAACCCACTCTGTTCAGTCGACTGTCGTTAAGGAATCAGTCGACTGTACTCAGCAGCTTCTAACAAGTGCAAATTAAGGTTCTTCATTCCAGTGTATCATCCTCACAGTGATGGATTAGTCTTGAGTAAATCTTGAATCCGCTTCATTTAGTTGTTTTTAGACTGTTTCCTATGGAAAAGAGAAAAGAAGAATAAATTACCAAAGATAGAGAGTTTAATTGTCTAATTGCATTCAGATTATTGCTCCAAAATGTGGACATTAACAGATTTATCATGGATAGGCAAGACGTTATCAGAATAGTGATTTGTCGAGTCATTTTTAGTGTTTTGTACAGACAATGCGTCACCGAATGTCACGCCCCGCTTTCCAAAAATACAGAACACGAGCGCGTGACAAAGCCCAGCGAATGATTTTCATCATTTATGAGCTGTAGGATCGACTTAGCATCATAACAAGAATATAACAAAATGTACACAACCACTCGTGCATGAACAATTTATTAATCAACAGAAAATAATTGAAACAAAATAATAATATCCCAAATAGTTTTCAAATTTGGATCAAAAGATAAAACTCGGGACTATAAGCCTGTTACAAGATTCAAGTAGCAACAAATATAAATAACTCAAATACAAAAATAATTAAAGCAGTTTTCCCAAGCGAAGCCTAGAACGTTT
Organism: Hemerocallis citrina; assembly: GCA_017893485.1. Taxonomy (NCBI): domain Eukaryota; kingdom Viridiplantae; phylum Streptophyta; class Magnoliopsida; order Asparagales; family Asphodelaceae; genus Hemerocallis; species Hemerocallis citrina. The sequence continues at coordinate 203,440,196 of CM030367.1, forward strand.
TCTCACCAATTCCAGCAGGCAACTCGTCTCCAAAGTCTGTATATACATATATAAAAAGGAAAAATAGAGAAAACAAGATGAACGCCCTTAGTGCAAGTTAAGGCCGCAAGCAGTACAAGAAAGAGTATGAAAATAAGTGCAAGAAATATAGAACAAAATTTGGAATCAAGAATGTATAACATAATATAATAGAGGTGCAACAAGTAGTGGAATTCAAGAAACTAGTTGGCGAGAAGGACAACTCAAGTGACAAGATTGGGTAACAACTATTAGTAGTAGAACAAGTGTTCAGTGAACATATAATGGTATCAAGCATCAAGTAACAAGTATCACGTACAAGTGTGAAGTAGCAAGTAACAAGTAACTAGTCTCAAGTAACAAGTCTCAAGTAACGCGCATCAAGTAGGGTATCAAGTGACAAGTTAATCTTAAGTCTAATGTTTAATTATATCTAGGTAGCACTTCATGCATCCATACTTTTACTACATGATTGCTACATACAATCAGTTACGTTTAGGCCTAGTGGTGGATTTTATAGGGCGGTGTACTCAGACATCAAGTATCAAGCAAGCATGGTTCATGAATCCGAAAATAAAGTAACAAGTTTACGAAACAAGTTCGTGAATCCACAAACAAGTTCAAGAACCACACAGTGGGTTCATGAATCCAACAAGTTCATGAGCCAAGTAATGGCTTCATGAATCCATCAAGATACAACAAGTTCACGGACCAAGTACTGGGAAACACGGACCTCCTTCCGAGTACACTTACATATATTGTCCACTACTATGATCTTTCCCTTAAACCCCGGCTTATTATTTATTATTATCATCAATCAAGCATGAAAGTGTGCGAAATAGGTCAAGTAAACATAATTAAGAACATGAAACCAGTCTAGGCTAGGTAGGATACATGTTCGAGGGTCAAAACAATCAAAATATCAAGAACAACGAGAATTCCAAATCTGTACAGTATGACGTTGCTGCATCAAAACTGCAATTTTCATTGCTACAAGATAGCAAATGTGGATCCATCATAAGGTATAGAAACTAGACTCCTGCCTGGTTCCAACGCATATAATTAAGACACATAAAAGTTATAGCAATTGATGTCAAAACAGCAAACTATACAGCATTTGTGTTCAGCCAGAATTGGTAAACTGAGTTTATACATATGAAACATGATTGAAATATTATTAATTAATTCTGAGAAAATTATGGAATGTTCTGTAGGGTGTCCAGTATCTGTATGCAAAATTTCAAGTCATTTACTTACTGATAGCATAGTTAAAATAATTATAAACCAAGGTGGTACAGCAATTTTTATGAATCTGCAATTACCAACACAGCAGCAATAAAACTGCAATATCTCCTAAACCGTAATTCGAAATTCGAAAATTCTGGATGTTATTGGCAACTAGACACTTGGGGATACATTTTATATTCAGGACTTAAGTTCAGATTCTGATGTTATCGATGTCGAAACAGCAAGCCAAGACAGGATAGAAGCCAAATAAGACACTTTTTGCATGAAATGTATCATAATTATACTAGTTATGAATAAGTATATCAATGAAGGGTTGTGACTCTTAGATCATGTGATAGATAAGGCGAACATGAGAGCGATAAATAAGGAGGAGTCATATTTACAATCTACTTGCAGTATTTCCAAGGAAAATCTTGTACTAGAAAACAAAATGTAGAAGAAGATACTTGCCTTGGAGTGTAGACAATGAATCCGACGGAGGAATAATGGGAATGGATCCCGGGCGACGAACTCAATACACGGATCACGAACCAAACATGAACACATGATCACGATCGCAACCACAAATACAGGCACGGATCTCGATGATCAAGAGGACGATCAAGATGAGATCGACGGTTGAGATCCACTTGATCAAGAACCACCAAGGTGATCGGACGAGCTACGATCAAAGCAATCAAGAACCAATATAACAAAAACCACCAAGGCTCTGGCTTGGCTCCGACTACAGGGCCAGGGGGTGCAGTCGACTGCAGCGACAGCGAGGGCAGCGCGATGGCGGGACAGCAGGAGGCTACGGGTCGGCAACTGGAGGAACACAGGCAGGATGTGCACTGTGGTCAGGGTCGGCTGAGTGACGTTGCTGAAGGCATCGCCACTGCAGGGGCCCACAGCGGAGGACGGGGACAGGGACAATGAGCAGAGGTGGCTACTGGCAGGGCGTCGTGCCTGTCATCGGAGGAGTACAGGGGGACGTGCACTGGCTGGCGCGACTGTTGGAAGATGTTACCACTGTTGTCGACGACAGGGGGGTCACGACACAGGGGGAGGAGGCTGGCACTGGGTGGCTGTGTCGCGGAGGCATCGCGGCAGGAGAAGGGAGGGCGGCGCTGCAGGGGGGTGCGATGCTGCCGCTGTATATGCCAAAAAGAAGCCAAGAATAAAGGCCATTCGAATAAGACAAAAAAAATACAAGAAAGCTGACTTGTATGCTTCAAACTCTTCACTGAAAATATGAGTTCAATGATGAATGTTTGATCTTATCAACATGTAAGAAGAAAATTCAACTACTTAACTCAGAGCATCCGTAGTCGTTTTTCTCATATGCTAAAAAATGGCAGCTACAGTAATAGCAAATATACTCGATCGCTGCAGTGGTCGTTTGCTATATTGTTCGCCAAAAATTGAGTGGGACGGTATATCATATACCGTCTCAACTTTTAAAATTAAATTAAAAAAGTTAATTACTTATTAACTATTAAACTATATTAATTACATAAATTAAATAATATAATAATAACTAAACCTAATTAAACAACTACCTAAACCTAATTAACTACCTAAACCTACCCACTTTTTCATCCTGATTTCATGGACGGGGAATCATTCCACGTCCGAGGAATCATTCCCCGTCCGGGGAATCATTCCCCGTCCCACCTTTTGTAATTTTTTTTTTTCTAATCATCCAATCCTGGCCGTTCATTTATTAAAAAAAAAAAAAAAGAGAGACGGGGTTACATACCCCGGCCGGGGTATGTTTCCCCGTCTGAGGGAATCATAAAAAAAAAATTAAGTGGGGGAGACGGGGTATCATATCCCGAACGGGGTATGTTTCCCCGTCCTTTATAATTTGAGAATCACTATTCTGTTTCTCATATATGAGAAACGAATATAGCATGTTTGCTATAAAATGGCAAAATGAGAAACCGTTGCAGACGTTCGTTTGCTAAAAAATGGCAAATTGGCATATATAGCAAACGACTGTGGATGCTCTCACTCGTAACAACTTCTTATTGCAGATTCAGAAAATGAGTTTCTCACTCTGAATTTTATGGAGAGACTTGGTTTGCACGTTGACACGTGCCTACGGCACGTCTTCGGAACGGTGTACCTTGTTTGATTATATAAAATAGTTTTGGAGGTTTAGCAAATTAATTGTAGTAGCAAATATAGAGCAAAAAACATATTATATGATTTTTTTTGATTTTTTAAAATTATTTTTAAAGTTTTTAAATTTTTAAATATTTTTAGCCTTTTAATTTTTTAAAAATTTAAAATTTTTTATTTTCTTAATTTTTTGAATAGAAGAGGGAGGGAAAGAGAGAGAGAGCTTTTGAAAAAAATTTTTAAAAAAAGATAGAGAGAATAGCAGCCAACAATTGGGGAGGGGGAGGACTCCCTCGCCGCCGTCCTCCTCCTCCTTCCTCCCTTCCTTCCTCCCTCCCCCACCACCGCGCCTCCGGTGCGGTAGGTGTTCGTCGGAAAACTCGATGAGAGATGTAGAAGAGAATGACCTCCTTTTTTTGGGAAAAAATTGTGGGCCTCAAAGGTGGATATGGTTGGCTCGCTGGTGAACGACATGATGTGCTTCTTTCACCAATGAGTGATAGAGTTTGAGGTCAGAGTTGATGTCGTTTGCGAATTATAGAGTTCGAGATGGGATGCCAGCAATGGAGATGGAGTGAGCTTGGGCATGACGGTGCCGGATTTGAGCTTGCGGCCTTCGCCTAGTTTTCATCGAATTAGATGTCGGGAAAATCGCAGGAGCTAAGAGTGGTTTGTTGATGAGTCAAAGGCATGTGATTGGAACCGGATGGCCGGTTAGCTAGGGACGATGCCAACATAGAGTCGAGATCTCCTCACGATGGATGGGTGATCTTTTCCATGGTGACGGCCTAACAGGGAGTAGCTTGGCCATGGTGGCGGTGAGAAGATTGGGGTGAGTGTTAGAGTGTGTGGGTCCTAGGTGCATATTGGAGTGCGGGGATCACATGGGTTTTTGCGCTGTTGAGTGCCCTGTTTGAAATTTGAATGTTGGAGTGGGGGGGGGGGGGGTCACATGGGACAATAATGCAAAACGTGAGCATGCAGAACGAGAAGATTGTCGGCCCCGCATTCCAAAATAGCTCCAAACTCAAATTATTCTAGCAGACCCAATAATTGAATTTAATATAGAGTAGCTAATTATTCTAGCCGAGGTGGCTGTGACGGTCGCCGTCAGTGGGATTTGATCTCATTGGGGCTTGGAGCTGCAGGCAATGGGGCGGTTCATTGGGTTGTTGTCGATGTCAAGGGTTGTTGGCAGTGAGGATTGCCGGTGATGAGATGGTCGGCAGGTGATCTCGTTGGTTATCAGGCGGCAGTCGGATAGTGGTTGTTGTTGGCGTCGACGGTTGATGAGGAGGTAGTGATCGACGGTGGCGCCGAGAAGGGGGACAGTGTGGTGATGGGCGACGGTGGCTAGGCTTTCCGGGGTGGTCGGGGTGGGTCGAGGAAGTTGGTAGGGGAAGGGGAGGATTTTGAGATTGATTTTTTTTTTTAAAAATTGAATTTCAAATTTAGGGTTTGAAATTTCAAATTATATTTGGGATTGCGAATGGGGAGAGCTGAGGGGAGATTTTGATAATGTTTGAATTTCATTTTAGATTTTTGAAATTCAAATATATTGGGAGATGAGATGTGGGGGATAGGCGATGAGGGAGAGTGTGCTTGATGTTGAATTTTGAAATTCAAATTCATATTTGTTTTGGAGTAAGGAGAGGTGCAAGCATCACATTTGATAGGCGGTGATGTTCGTTGGTGGAGAAGTTCGTCAACAGCATCGGCCAGGCGGTTGCGAATAACAACTACTATTGAGAGTTAAATTTGATGCAATTGGAAGATGCCGTTATGGTCGGGTTGGTTTGACGGATGTACGACGGCTACATCGTTGGGAGATGAGGAAGCATGCTAGCAAGAGATGGTGGTTGTGGTTGGTGCCATGGTGAACGTTTGAGGGAGGGTAGAGGGGGTTTCGGGGGTGGAGAGTAATTTTGATGGAATTTGAATTCCAAATTAGATTTATTTTTAGAATTCAAATTACATCTGAGAGGGTTGGGTGGGAGAACATGGTGCAGATGTCTCATCTACAAGTTTATATAGGAGAGAGTCTAATTAAGCATGGAGCAAGTTCTAATTATTTCCACATATCTTTTTTAAATACAATTAAATCCATGGATCCCAAGTTAGATTTCTCATCCATCATCAATATTTAACATTCAAAATTAATAAAACATGATCATCTCTCATAAAAATTGCATCTTTAATTCATGTAAACATCCATAAGTTTATTCATCATGATAATATGGGTAAAACACATCAAAAGACTAGAAGTATCACTCACCTTAAAGAAGATTAACTTGAAGTATAATAATAGAAATAAAGAAAAACTTTCTCCTTGCAAAAGTCCAAGATCCAAGCTTTAAACTCCAAGAAAATAATGAGAAAATATGTTTTTGGGTTCACCAAGAGGTAGACGGTTGTTGCCCATAATATAGGCCAGGATTAGGTCTTTAGGGTTTCTCAAAATTTACAAAAATACTCCTCAAGAAATTATTTATTTACATATATGGATCCTTCCAATTATTAGTTAATCAAACCAATTTAAAATAAAATAAAATTAATTCCCTTCACATCCCAGATCTGGCCGACCAACATATGCAGCCCAAAATTTTGAAATCTAGAGTTTTACTCCAAGTGGCAATTTTGCACATATGTCCTTCATTTTTTTAGTATTTACAAATAACCCATAAAATATTCATAAAAAATCCAGAAAAATTAGAATTATTATCTACTAATAAATATTAGATTTTCCAAGTAAATTTTCTGACTTTTATACTACAGAAAGAATATTTTCAATAAAGCCCCCAACAATCTCAAAATTACTTAATTATATATTTATTCAATTAAATCAATAAAAATCAACCAAATATGAAAATAATCTAATTCCTTAGAGCCTTCTATTGAATAGCCGACCCTAAATGCAGCCAAACAATTGTAAATTTAAATTTCACCCCTAAATGACTTTTTATAAAAAAATCCATTTCTTCCAAAAATTTACAAGAGTAGTTTTCTTTATTTAGAAAAATTTCAAAAATTCAAATATACCCAATAACAAATAATAAAAATTAGTAAGAAAAAAAAATCGCAGAGTATGAGGAGAGTGCCCCCTTCTTCACCCCAGTACCACCACCATCACAAACCTTCTCACCCACAGTCAGAAGCGCAGGAAAGAAACCACGTTCACAGCCCACCGATGCCAAAGCGAGGCAGAGAGCAGGAGAGGGAGCCGAAGGGTAGGAAGAGGACTTCCCATCTCAGGAGCCCATCCCCCCAGGATCATAGAGACCGGGCGGGACGCAGGCTTTCGTCGAGAAGGGAGACAGAAGAGAAGCTGGAGGACCCTAGACCCAGAGCCCGCTTCGGAGACAGGGCCCTCAAGGCTCCACCTACCTATCCACCGGTTAGAGAAAGGGCGGTCGAGGGCACGAAGAGGACCTTCGCGGAGGTGACGAGAGGCATAGCGACGGAGGGGGCTTCTGAGCATAGAGCTCGACGCCGCTCTCCATCCACGAAGGTTAAACAGCCGAAGAGGAGAGAGGATGACGAGGGCGAGTGGGTGCTCGTCAGGCCTAGGAGATCCAAGAGGCGAGAACGGCGTGATCCAGCTCCTAGCAACTCCGGTGAGCGGAAGATCGAAGCTCGCAAAACTTGCCATAAATGCGCGCAGGCCGGCCACTCGATCAACTCGTGCAAGAACGAATGGTTCTGTTACGTATGCAAATGCTCAGGACACATCTCCATCGCGTGTCCGAAGAGCGTCTGACCAGCTTCAGCTTCCGCAATCAAGGATACGGCTCCAAGGGCGGTTGGATCGACGAACTCGGAAGCGAGCAGAACACAAGAAAGTGCTGTCGACGAGCGTAAGGTCATCAAAGCTTCGATCGTTCCTACACCTCTTATGGCTGATTTGGAAAGGCGTTACCAAAGGTGCATCGTAGCCAAAGCTCAAACGGGGTTCCCCAAGGCAAACGACGTCAGAGAACTGCTTGAAGCGCTGTTGTCTCCTTCCCCATCTTGGTTAGTGCAGGACATGTCTCCATGCTGCTTCTTCTTGCACTGCGATGACGCGGCGACTACTGATTTCGCTCTAAACTTGAAGGGCGTGGAGGGTAGAGATGCTAGAGGCCTCGAGTTTTTCCTCACCTTCAAGCCGTGGTCCAGGGATTTCGGCAACGTCAAGTCGGAGACGCTTCCGTCCACTTGAATTCGTTTATTCAACCTACCCTATCACTGTTGGGTTAAGAGCGGGTTTCAAAATGTGGTTCGCAAATTTGGAATGTTGATCGAGGTTGACAAGGAAACTCTAACTCACTCCGGCCGCAAGTTCGCCAGGATTAGAGTGGGTGTGTCGAGCCTCGGAGATATACCCTCCAAGATTATCGTCGACTTTGAAGGGGATGCATTTGAAGTCTTAGTGACCGTCGAGAAGAAGAAGAGCGTCTCGTTCACCAGGGATAGGCTGATTGGCGCAGAAGCTTGCGTGGACGCTCATGATCCGTTACTGGAGGTAGAAGACATACAAGGTCCGTTGGATGAGCAGACGTTCAATCCCAACCGCCCATCATCTGCTAGGGGGCACAGCGCGTGCGAACCATTCATTCTCGAACAAAGCAATCTGGGTCGTACGTTGCTGCAAGAAGCCATGTTAGGCCCACGTGATGATGGTACCTGTTCAAATTCAAAAGTCCTTTGGCACCGAAAGTCTCCACAGCAGAACGAGGAAGGCGCACGGCCCGAGGGACTCTCCAATGTCGTAGTCACCTCAAGTACAAGGTCTAATGCTAAGCTACCCCTGGCGACAGCTGGGCTTTCAATGAAGGAGAACGAAGCGTACGGCGGTCCCTGTTTTCATGGTATCCTTAAGAACCGCGCTGTGGATGGGTTGGAAGCTACAAAGGAGATAGGGGCGGGAATTGAGGAGTGGGCTAATTTCTCCAAAGCTGATATGGAGGAATCTATTAGGTTGGCATTAAATGCCCTTATCAAAGGGAAGTCATCTTGTTTGGAACAGACCGAGCCTAAGGAGTCTCCAATGAAGGCCCATGACACACTGATGGGTACTAGCAGCGTTAAGGTGTTGACTGAAGGTCAAATTACAGTTTCTCAAATAGTGCCTTTCCAACAGATTATTTTGCCCGACCAGGCTACGGGTGAGGGGATCATCGGGGCTCTCGAGGGAGTTAGGGAGGACAACTTGATCTCGGCGACATATACAGAAGTAGAGGATAAGGAGGCTAAAGACGGCGACTGCAGTCACACAAAGAAATTCAACGAATATCAAAGAAAGGTAAAGAGGCAAGTGGACAAGGGAGGGGTTCAGGATCCTAGCAATATCGATCTTGGTTTCGACAGAGCTAAAGTCTCAAAGCAGGAGTCAACCAGGGAAGGTACCTCCACTGTAGCTTACTCAATTTTAAATTCATTAAATGATGATTCACTTATCTATTTCGCTAGTCTTTACGATCTAGCCATGGGGTCCAATAGGGCGGAGCAATTACAAAGAGTAGCTGTCATTAGAAGGGGGTCTATTGGGACCTCGGCTTAAGCCTGGGGTCGGGTTTGATGGGATAGGGTAGAGTTTAGGTGTCTTCGAGTGGTATTTATGGCATACATCTTCTGGAATGTGAGGGGGATGAGGCAAAAAGCAAGAAGCGATTGATTTCAATTTCTCTTAACAAGATTTGTCCGCACATTTGCGGACTACAAGAAACGAGAATTGAAAATCATACTATTGAGGAATTCACAACGATGCGATGGGCAGCCGACTTTGATTGGCGTTTCAAGTCGGCAGTCGGATACTCGGGAGGGATCGCGTTAGGGGCCGACCTGAGAGTTTTCGAGATTACAGACGAATTCATAGGTATCTTCTCGGTGTCAATTAGACTGAGAAGGAGAAGCGACAACTGGGAGCACGTAGTCACGACAGTGTACGGGCCATACGACTCTAGGCTTCGGAAGGACTTCTGGAAGGAATTGGAAGCTATCAGAAGAAGATGGGATCACGCGTGGATCGTTGGAGGCGACTTCAATATCACTCGTTTCCAGGATGAGCATAGAGGGAGGGGACAAAGCCGTTATGAACAAGAGCTGTTCAATAGAACCATAGATGATTTAGATCTTATGGAGCTAGAGATGGTTGACAGAAAATTCACTTGGTCCAACATGCAACTAAACCCAACCCTTGCAAAGCTTGATAAAGTATTGGTGTCTACCGACTGGGAGGACATCTTTCCCTCTGCTAAGGTCAAATCGGCGGCTCGCTATACTTCAGACCATTTGCCTTTGATCGTCGATTGCGACACGAATTACAAGAGGATGCACTTTCCGTTCAGATTCGAGAAATCGTGGACTACCTCCGAGGAAACGCGGGAGCGGATCCAGGAGTCATGGAATCGCCTGACACTGCAAGCATCGGCGGTAGGAAGATGGGTGGAAAAGACTAGGCGATTAAGAAGGGATCTTAAGGGATGGGCTAAAGAGAAATTTGGGAACAACAGTTCAAGGTACGAGGAGATTGGACGCAGGATCCAAGAGCTGGAAACTGCCCAGGAAGAGAGGGATCTACTGACAGCAGAAAAGGACATTCTAGCTAGTGAGAGGTTGGCACTTCAACAATTAAGCATCATGGAGGAGATGTACTGGAAGCAACGTTCAAGAATCCAATGGCTGAAGGAGGGAGATGCGAATACAAAATTCTTCCACAAAGTGGCTAACGGGAGGAGAAGAAGAAATCGCATAACAGGGCTACAAATAGACGAGTTGTGGACTGAGAACGAAGAACACATTAAATCGCATTTAGAGCAGAAGTACCAAGAATTGTTAGGGCAAACAGATCATGAAAGATGTTGTCTTTCGTCGGACATGTGGAGCCACTCTAGGATAGACGGGAGCGAGGGACTGGAAATGGGTTTTGCAGAAGACGAAGTCAGGAACGCAATCAAAAAGCTGGGACAGGACAAGGCCCCGGGACCAGGCGGGTTACCGATATTTTTTTACAACATTTATTGGGGGATCATCAAGGAGGACTTCATGAATATCGTTAATGAGTTTCACGACGGCTCAGCTAACCTCGAAAGATTGAATTACGCGTCCATCATCCTCATCCCCAAGAAACAAGACGTACGCAAGGCGGAGGATCTGCAACCAATAAGTCTTCTTAACGGCTCGTTCAAGATTATTACAAAAGTCTTAGCTGAACGATTGGCTCCAAACATGGAGGACGTGGTCGCCACAGCCCAGAGTGGTTTCATTCGTGGTAGAGACATCATGGATAGTATAGCCACGGCCCACGAAGCAGTGTTCAGGGGTTACAAAGAAAAGTCAGACGGATTTCTGCTTAAAATTGACTTCAAAAAGGCCTACGATTCGGTCAATTGGGAGTGTCTAGACGAGGCCCTCAAACTCAAAGGATTTGGAGTCAAATGGAGATCATGAATGAAGCTTTGTGTCCAAAGTGGGAAATCACGTATTATAGCGAACGCTTGGCAGAGCAAAGAAATTAGATGCAGAAGAGGTCTGAGGCAAGGAGATCCACTATCTTCGCTATTATTTGCCATCGTGGCGGATGGATTGGCCGAGATGATCAGGAGAGCTTAAGAAAGCAATGACATTAAGGGCATTCAAATCAAAGGGATCGAGAAACCAATCGCCATCCTTCAATATGCGGACGACACCCTATTATTCGGCAGAGCTAACATGCCAGAGATCGAGGCGATCAAAGCGGCTCTTATTTGTTTCCAAAGCTGGTCAGGAATGTGTATTAACCTTGCTAAGGGTTGTATCTTTCCCATCAGCGATCATTTATCAACACCGATTTCCCAAATAGCGGGTAGCCTAGGGTGCGAGACAGCCGTTTTCCCGATCAAATACCTTGGAACCCCAATCAGGCCCGGAAAGCTTCTCAGAGAAGATTGGTTACCCCTCATAGACAAGATAGCCAAGAAGCTGTCAGGGTGGAAGAGTAAATATCTAACGTTAGGGGGGAGAATTATTTTGCTCAATTCGGTGATAAGCTCAATCCCCCAGTATCTAATGTCTATTTACGAGCTTCCTAAGTGGGTCATCAACAAGATTGACAAGATCAGAAGACGTTTCCTCTGGAAGGGCTCCGGAGAAGGTAATAAAGGCTTTCACCTCGTCAAATGGGGGAGGGTATGCAAGAGAAAGGAATTCGGCGGGCTAGGAATTCTTAACTTGCACGAGATGAATCAGGCTTTACTCTGCAAATGGTGGTGGAAAATATATAAAAAAGGAAAAGGTTGGTGGAACTTCTCGTTTGATCGGTATAATAAAAGAAAAAGATACCGGTTCGGAGGTCGGAGCTCCTTCGGCAAGGCCTCTTATTTGTGGAAGGGCGTAGCGAAGCAAGGGGACATCTTCAGCACCAACATTTCATGTCAAGTGGGCAATGGAAAGTCCACTAGATTCTGGAAAGACAAATGATGCGGGAATAGAGCACTGAGATACATCTTCCCTAAGGCGGCGGAGGAGGTCGTTCATCCGGACGCGTTAGTTGTCGACGTGTGGAAAAATGGGAGGCTAACCATTACGGTGTTTGGAAGTCCAACTCCGGAGAGTAACGATCAGTTTGAGGAGCTCAACAGATACATTCAAGCGGAAGGGGGACATTTGAACAGTGAACACGACGAAAGAGGGTGGAATCTTGAGGAATCAATGATTTTCTCGGTAGCTTCCACGTACAAATGGTTAAACGACGGTGGGATTAGGTGCGCAGTTGAGAACGCCATTTGGAGAACTAAAGTGCCTATGAAGGTTAAAGTGTTCTGCTGGCTGGTCCATAACGACGCTATCCTAACCAAAGTTAACTTTAAAAGGAGAAACATGCAGATCGATGTTTCTTGCGCTAATTGTTTAGCAGCAGAAGAGGACACCAATCACCTTTTTTCACGTGTCATAAGGCGGCTCTCGCTTGGGAGGTTATTTATAGGGGTTTCGGGTGTGTTAGGTTGCCAACCTCTTCCTCACAAGTTTGGGGAATGTGGAGAGAGAGTCTTATTAGGGGAATAGATAGAGGTGCCTGGGATATTTCAGTTGCGGCTACCTTTTGGAATCTATGGCTAGACCGTAATGACCTTTATTTTCGTTCCTGCAACTATACTTTTTCTATGTCAATGCATAAAATCTTTCGTTTCATTCATGATTGGGCAGGTTTTGTGGGGGCAAGGAAGAAGCTCAGGATGGATTCGGATGGTTAGTCCATCTGATTGGGAGGACGGCACCCCTTCAGTAGATTTCGGTGGCTTGTGGTGTCAGCCTATTATGTATCTCTTTCTTTTCTCGTGTAGTTGTATTTTCCCTTGTAGTTGTTTATTTTGGTAGAGGACTCCGGAGTTCCTCTGTTCGATGTTGTTGTATTTTGTTGTATTTTGGGGGGCTGCTTCGGGCCTAGATATTTCCTGTGATGTTGTACTACTTTGTTTCATTAATTCAGCATTAATGAATCGATGACTGTTGAGTCATCTTTTATCAAAAAAAAAAAACAAATAATAAAATTTGTTCATCAACTCAAAATTCTAAATTCACACTTCGAAAATATTTGCACGTATTTTGCACATGTGAAAATGTCAATTTTACGAAAGTTCAAAATAATTAAATAAATTAATTGAAAAATTATTTATTTATTCAAGATATTGTATTAAAAGTTACGGGGCGTTACAACAGTTCAATATTTTATTTACTTGTTTTTGTTTCAATGAAGGTTGAATTATAATTCAACAACAATAACAATAACAATAAAATCTTCATTCTGAACAGGGGCGGAGGCACTCATAGGTCAGGGTGAGCGGGCGCTCCCCCTGACATTTGCCGGCCCCTATATGGCCATATGTAGGCCCAAGACAACTTTTCAAAATATAAGCCCATGGCCCGTGAACTGGGCCAAGCTTCACTTCCACTCCTCTTTTGGCACAAGACTCAGCAATATGCTCTCCTTCTTGGCCCAAACCAAACTAGCCTATAGTCTAAACTATGCACTGCAACATCAACATTGTTGCTTCATCTCTAATATCTCTAATATTATAACGAAAGAGTTGAAGTTGTTATTTGTAAGTAAATAAATTCGTACATCGTCCGTGCATAAATATTATTAAAAATGTCTCCAGTTCAAGTCCAAGTCCAAACTATTTCCAAATTTTTACTTTTTAAAATTTATACTTATTAAAATATGCATTGTCCATCTATATATAACTATTATAATGGGAGAGTTGGGGTTCACAAACAAATAAACAATATTTTATTTCTTGATGTATGTGTGTCAACACGTGCAGCGCACGTGTTAGTAGATTTTTTTTTTGTCCTTTTCATTCTCCCTCCTCATTTTTTCACGTGCAACGCACGTGTATAATACATATTTTTAAAAACAGATTTTTTTTTGTCCTTTTCATTTTTCCTCCACGTGCATCTTACGTGCATTATACTAGTGTAAATTACTAGTTGGTTATAATTCACCACTGCCCAATTAATGAGCTCATAGGACAAGTGATGTTTTTTAGTTGGTATATATATATGCCAAGAAAGAAGCCAATAATAAAGGCCATTATAATAAGACAAAAAATACTAGAAAGCTGACTTACATGCTTCAAACTCTTCACTGAGAACATGAGTTCTATGATCAATGTTTGATCTTATCAACATGTAAGAAGAAAGATGCAACTACTTATATATATGTTTGAAAAAGTAAGTCCAACCCTAATCTTAGGTACTGTTTTAATATATCTTATGCACCCTACATAATATAATAATATAGGTCTTATTAGTTAGTGTTAATTCTCTAACACTGTAGTTTGAGAAGTACATGATGTGAATATGTGATTCAGCAAAAGATTCCATCATCGTTATAAAAAGAATATGTGATTCAGCAAAAGATGTAGAAAATGGTAGGTAAATTATTGACAACTCAGCTAAATAATAGTAAAACTATATGTAAGACGCGTATACGGGATGATGATGATGACTCAAAAAGTAGTAAGTCTTATAATTGCAGAAGAGGTTGGTTTTGATAAAACATGTCACGATGAACTCCAGAATTAATTGTGACTGAAATGTTTCCATCTTCATCTTTTTATTAAGATTTTGCAGGTCTTGATCAATCCATCAGAGCATCCACTGTTATTTACTTAAAAAATATACATATTTAGCAATAAAAATAGAAAAAAATTGGAAAGCGCTGCTATCGTCGTTGTCAAATTTAGCAATCATCAAAAATAAAAAAAATAAGACGGACGATCATCATCATCCTGCTCCCCCCTCTTTTTTTTAATGGCATTGTAGTAAATAAAGAATGATATTTAGTAATATATTTGGTAGTCCATACTAGGGAATAAGTTGGCGGACGGATGAAGATCCACAGTTTGAGATTTTTTGATTTTTTTTTAAAATGACATTCTCGTAATATTTCAATGGCAATTTCATAATTTTTATGAAAAAAATTTCCAAAAAAAGTTGATGGACGGATGAAGATCATTCGTTCGTCCTATTAAACTTTTTTAAAAAATTAACAGATAGAACAGGATTATCTGTCTCCTATATTTAGCAATTGCTAAAGCCAAATGCTAAATTTAGTAATCCACTATTCATTTCTATTCCTATAAATGCAAACTTAGCAAACGATAGTGGGCGTGCTTTACCAAAATAAGAATATTATGCATTTTTTATAACGCTAGTGGATGCTCTTACTTGCATAGCGGGGGTCATTAAGAGCATCCGCAGTCGTCAAAGGTAAAAAATAGCAAAATGCATAAAATAGATATAGCAAATTAGATTTTTCTGCAGTTATCAAATGCTATAAAATAGCTAAGTTGGAATAAAATTTGATCGGACAAAACTTGAAGTTTCGTCTCGTGGGAAATTTTATTTTAAATTTTTTTTGGGCTGAATGGAATATTTTAATAAGCATAGTGGGGGTCATTCAGAGCATCCGCAGTCGTCAAAGGTAAAAAATAGCAAAATGCATAAAATAGATATAGCAAATTAGGTTTTTCTGCAGTTATCAAATGCTATAAAATAGCTAAGTTGGAATAAAATTTGATCGGACAAAACTTGAAGTTTCGTCTCGTGGAAAATTTTATTTTAAATTTTTTTTTTGGGCTGAATAGAATATTTTAATAATTTAAATTGGCAGACGAAACTTGAAGTTTCGAAGGAGCGATTATATATATATATATATATATATATATATATATATATATATATATATATATATAAAATTTTTTTTTGGGCTGAATAGAATATTTTAATAATTTAAATTGGCAGACGAAACTTGAAGTTTCGACGGAGCGATTATATATATATATATATATATATATATATATATATATATATATATATATATATATATATATAATATATATATATATATATATATATATATATATATCGTCTGTAGATTTAAGATATTTATTAAGTTACTTAATTAATTATACTAATTAGGTCATTTAATAATTTGTTAGACTCAGTTAAATACACTTAACTAATTAATAATGGGGTTAAGTGGGTTATTAGTATTTGAAAGCGATGGGGTTAAGTATATACACCCAAGAAAGTTTCGTCCGATGGAGAGTTGTCACTTTCAAATATTATAACCCACTTAACCCCATCGCTTTCAAATACTAATAACCCACTTAACCCCATAATTAATTAGTTAAGTGTATTTAACTAAGTCTAATAAATTATTAAATGACCTAATTAGTATACTAAGGATAATTAACTAATTAATTATTAAATTAATTAAGTAACTTAATAAATAGGGAAATGCTCTATTGAAAATGCAAATATTGTGGAAAACGTGAAAACAAGCTTAGGCCGTTGTTTCCAACAACGGTCTAGGTTATAATGCATTATAACCTTGGCCGTCGGCCTAAGTGGTTTTCCACGTTTTCACAGATATTTGTGTTTTCAACTGAGCATTTTCCTAATAAATATCTTAAATCTACAGACGAAACTTGAAGTTTCGTCCCAGTGTTTTTTCACATTTTCGGGGTTTTATTAATTTAAAAATTCTTCTATTTTGATCGGACGAAACTTCAGGTTAAAAGAAATTATAAAATACATCGGACGAAACTTAAAGTTTCGTCAGGTATTATATGCATATTGCTATACTCTCTCTCATCTATAGCAATTTATAGTAGCGATTATGACAAAATATAAATAAAGAGTAAACGACTGCAGCTCCCTCGGAGCTAAAATATGCATATTTGCATAATATAGCAAACGATTGTGGATGCTCTAACAATTTCAAGACTCTTACGTTTCAAATGATGGATTATCAAAACACTATGGCAATTAAAGTCGAGTCTAAACATTATTGCCGTATTTTGTAAATAAATCTTTTACTTTTCTTTTAATTGGTTCATATTGATCGTACTTCATCTTTTCTTTTGAAAAAAAATACTAAGTACAGAAGTACGTCACATTTTCTCTTGAAAAAAGTACTCAAATGATCGGTCAAGTGTCGGATTCAATTCTACTCACCATCTCGATTTGATTCTTAGTTTGATTCAATCATTAAATTGAATCTTTAAGATAACAAACTTTCTGAAGTAGAGCCAAGGTGAGGAATGAGATCGCATCTGTAGTCATTCCTTGAAAAATATAGGGAAAGAGCTGCTATAATCGTTTCATATATTTTTAAATTTTGGAAAAATAGAAACGGTAGCATTCTATATTTGAGAAACGATATAGAAATATAAATATAGGAATCGAAAGATCATCTTGCGTCTGTTCTAAAAAAAAGATCAGACCCAAGATGATCTTGCATATGATCAATTTTTAAAATAAAAAAGCATGTCATCCGATGATATTTTTTTTTAAAATGTGTGAGACGGAAGATTAGTTTGCGTCTCAACAAATTTTAAAAATTAAAATAAAATTAAAAACTTATAAAAAAAAACTGAAGATATCGGACGCTATTTCATTTTGCGTCCGACGAAATTTCATTTTGCGTCGGACGAAATTTATTATAATTTTTTTTTTATAACGGACGCAAGACCTTCTTGCGTCCGTAATTTTTTCTCCCAAATTTTTTCTTCTATGCAATAGGACTTATAAGATTGTTTATGCATATAAAGTTAATTTGAGATTGGTTTGATTTTTCTGATCAAGGGATGAGATGCTACGGGCCTTTAGGAATGTTGAGCTATGTTCCCCTCATCAGGAAAAATCGGAGCGTTGGGGTTTTGAGTCCATACAAGGGAGCGACACGCAGTAATTGTTATGTGTTCCTATGTGTACAATTTACTTTATTTTACAAATGTGTTGGACTCAAAATATTATTATTTATTTTTTATCAATTGCTTAAATTCAAGATTAAAAAGATCATCCACCGTTCAACCAAATTTTGATTTTAAAGACCACAAGCACAACTTAAAATTCCTATTTTTAAAATTCAAATATGGAAATTTTGGGTCTTAAAGACTACAGATGCTCTGAGAGCATCCACTATCGTTTGTTATGTCAATTGTTATGTATAGCATTTAGAAATAGCAATAGAAGGACCACGCTGCAGTTGTCAAAGTCTAATTTATTTTTATTTTTATTTTTTATATTTTATTATTATTATTATCATTATTATTTTTTTTATTTTTTGGTTTTCAGTAAAAAAATCAAAAAATCAAAAAATCAAAAAAATCAAAAAATCAAAAAATCAAAAAATCAAAAAATCAAAAAATCAAAAAATCAAAAAAATCCAAACAAGACACCAAACGGATGATGTTCATCCTTTTTTTAATAAATTTTTTTAATTTTTTTTAAATTAAAAAAAAAATCCAAACAACACACCCAATCGGATGAACATCATCAATCTGGGTGTTTTTTGGATTTTTTTTTTTTTGGTAAAAAAAATTAATTAAAAAAAAACACACCACACGGAACAACTTCATCCATCTAGCGTGTTTTCAGTGATTTTTTTAATGAAATTTGTTTTCGATGAGAGACGGAACACCATCATCCGTCTCTCATCTTTCTTTTTTTAAAATTTAACTAGGCGGCACTCCTTCATCCGTCCCTTCGTCAAACGGATCAACATCGTCCGTCTTCTATATTTAGCAATTGGCTAAAGAAGCTGTTAAGTTTAGCAAGCCACTATTTATTTCTATCCTAAATTATGGATTTATAGCAAACGACTGTGAGGCATATTTCTAAATCAATTTTCAATTTTTGAGTTTTTAAAAAAACGTCAGTGGATGCTACCCAAATTAGCTTTTCTAGTTAATACACGTGATTAAATATTCGATTGTTACATATTCATAATTGGGCCGGGTGGGCCACACATCACGCGGCCTGGACCCAACATGATCCTGACATGCTGAAAGCTCAGGCCCACCACATACCAGACACGTGTCAGGCCAACTGCACATGCAACGTGTGACCATTCCTTTGGACCACGGACCACCGTCATTACCCACTCTTACGCGCTTCCTTCCAAATTCCAATCGTACACAGAGACAGTGCAAAATTCCCACAAAAGTGTCCTTCATTCATCTAAATTACCAAAATAACCATATTTTGTCATTATCCAGTAAAATTATCCAATGTTTCTTTCATGCAAGTCCCTTAAATATTAAAACTACATATAAGTCTCCTATCTTTTGTTTTTTTTTAAGGGCAAAAACCAAAATACCTTCCCAACGTTTGGCCTAAATACAATATATTTATATAACGTTTGAAAAAGTACATTGAATTTATTACTCCGTTAACTTAACTTATTCCGTTAAGTTAGAATCATTGAATTACCTTTCTACCCTTACCATTTCATATCTCAATATCTTCATTTCTTCATTTCTTCCTTTCTTCCTTTCTTCCTTCCGTTTTTCTTCTTTCATCGTTCCCTGTTAACAACGATTTTTTCGACAACAATTTCTTTGGTCTACGAACGTTTTAGAATAGTGGGATGCTACAGTAGTGTGCACGTATTATTCAATGAACAAGATTAAACAAATTAATTTTCACATGAATATATGTTTGTAAAAGCAACAGATGAACCATGCAAATTGTTGCATTGATCATGTAATGATCCACGATTGTTTATGAAATTGTCTTTGGCAGTTTAAGAATTAGCAAGTCAGATCACATGGAACTTCTACATTTATCAAAAGTCCTTGGTAATCTTAGGGGCTCCGATTTATAACAACTACAATTTTGAGACGAGGGAAAGGGTTGTTATTTTCATATTGCATGTTCTTTACAATTTAAATATCCACAATATAAATGTTGGTCGCGACTTGAATTTGATTTTAAAAAAGTTTCAGATCAGGTGTGGACCTTCTTCCAAATTTCACATTATGATATCAATTTTGATGAATATAATGTCATTAAATAGTTAGACAAATATGTCAATCCAATTATGAATTTGGGATGGGATATGTTAAATTATTTAAATTGATATTTTATTTTGCCAAATTTGTTGTGGTTAGTTAGAAATTTGTAAGAAGTTTTACTCGATCAAACAAGTGCTCTTTTTTTATTAAATTAAATTTACTGCAGATATTTTCTCAGTTGATATTTGAATTTCAAGAACTAAAGTTAAGATCTTGGTTTTCTAGAGTGCAATGGTTTCATAGAACTCTCTTCTTCCACAAATATTGTTAAGAGTCTTGCACCTGGGTTAATGTACTTTGTCTCAAAAAAATCGTTGCCAAATAAATCATTGTTAATGGAGAAAAATAAAATAAGAAAAAGGGAATGAAGAAAGCAAGAAAGAAGAGATTGAGATATGAAAGGGTAAGGCTAGAAAGGTAATTCAATAATTCTAACTTAACGGAATAAGTTAAGTTAACGAAGTAATGAGTTTATTGTATTTTTTCAAACGTTATATGGATATATTGTACTTAGGTCAAACGTTGAGAGGTATTTTGGCTTTTGCCCTTTTTTTTAATTAGTCACTCAATCAACTACAAATTTACTGGGAGATTTAGTTGCTTGCAACATAATAAAAATATTGATTCATTAAATCAATTGTGGGAAGAAAAAAAAAGTTTCATGGGAACGGTTTTATTATTTTAAAATAATCTTACTGTCATTACAGTAATATTATTTTTGAGAACATTCTAGTTAAGATTACTCCACCTTTTCTTCAACCAAAAAAAAAATGATCAAAAAAAAATAAATCATTATAGTTCAGAATTTTCTCTAAGTTGATCAATGGATCAATCACAAATTAACAATTGAATTTTAAATTGATCATATTTTGTGGGAACAATGTCACAACTGCGCAACCATTATGGACACAATTTCATTTCATAATAAGGGATTCGTGGTGCAAGCGATAACTCGAACTCTGGACCACCTGGCAGGATAAGTTAATAACTATTAGTGTACTTATAATGTGGTCGTTAATTTTTAATCATGTTAAAACTTATCTAGAGACTCATAAGAGTATCTGTTGTAGTTGAAATTCAAAATTTTCAAATTTGGAGAATAGAGATATGAAATTTGAGTTGGCCGTGGATTCGTCAAAAACTCAATATATGGTCGAACAATGGATCTAACAAATTCAAACCAATCTCAGTCGTTAACAAAATATAAAAAATTTGAGTCCAACACATTCACCAAAAAAATTTGTACGTAACGTACACAAAACAATTCCTATAAGCCATTTCCATCTCAATCCTTGATAAAAAAAAAAAAAATCAAACAAATCTCAAATTTAGACTATATGCATAAACAATCCTATAGGCCCTATTTCACAAGGAAAAAAAAAAGCAACGGACGCAAGAAGGGTCTTGCGTCCATGCTATTTTTATTATTTTTTTAAATTTCTTCTGATGCCAAACAATTTTGCGTCTGTTTTGTTTAAATTTTTTTTTTGAACGGACGCAAGAATTTAATTGTTTAGATTTCTTGCATCCGATACTTTTTTTCTCTTTTTTAATTGTTTAAATTGCTCATACACAAGATCATCTTGCGTCCGAGAATTTTTTTTTATCGGACACAAGATGCTCTTTTGATTTCTATATTTGGAAAATTTCTATTTCGTCTCTCAAATATCGACGAATGTTATTTTTTTTCTTTCATATTTTGAAAATATAGGTAACGACTACAACAGTTCGTTTTTTATATTTTTCAAATTTTGAAAATAGAGAAAATCACTACAGATGCTGTAAGAAAATAACAATTTGATGGATACCTACTAGAAATTTGAATATGTGTGGGTGACCTGTTTAGAAAAAAAAACCAAAGATGGGTAAAAAGATCTGTACTATTTATTAAGAAAATGGGTATGGAAACGCACATCCCAAAAATAATGCACAGATTGATACGTAAGTGGCAATCTTGTAATAAAACCGACCAATACCAGGCCTTATCCACATCAAATTCGGGTCCCACTCCCCTCCCCTATAAATTAAGTAAATAAACCAACCAAAACCTTCCACTATCCAGATTGCAAATCAACCACCACTTGTCCTCTGTGCAACAACAGCAACAAAAAATTGAACAATGGCGACTAGGAATCACCAAGTTCTGAAACAAAGATTCCGTCTCTTCTCGTCGAAGCCGAAGATGGAGGGACTTTCTGCGCAAGCTGGGGAAGAATTCGACGAATCGGACGTCTGGTGTTGCTTACCCGGATCCAAACCCGATAAGAAATCGTCGACGACTTTGCCGAGATCGCGATCGTCCACGTGGAAGAAGACGGAGGGTGTAAATAATGCTTGTGGTTCGGTGCCGGTGAACATACCCGACTGGTCGAAGATATTGCTGCACGAATATCAAAGCAGGAGTTATGATGATGACGTGGAGGGGGAGGATGGTGACGTGGAGGAGGACGGGGTGAGGTTACCGCCGCATGAGGTGGTGATGAGGAGGAGAGGGGCGTCGCTGTCGGTGGTGGAGGGGGTGGGAAGGACTTTGAAAGGGAGGGATTTGAGTCGGGTGAGGAATGCCATTTGGGCGCAGACCGGGTTCCAGGACTGACCCGACCGGGAACCCGGTTGTTTCGTCATTACGCGTTTTTATTAACTTAATTTTTAGGGTGTATTAATAAATAATTTCGTATGGAGAGTGCTAAGTAATGACTGATTAGTGAGTCGTGGGTTTATATTTATATTTCACCTACTACTTACTACCAAATTTACTATTTTTCTCTTTACTATCTTAGGTGGCACGCTGCTATCATGTGTAGATTTAATAGTAGGTGTGGCATTATCCTTTCATTTTAGCGCATCAGCGATGACAACATCGTCACCACCGAGCAAATTGATTGGGGTTTTTCTCACATTGGGTCACTAACAAATGATTCAATTTCATATACCTCACTCATAAATACCTAGTTTTATATAACTCGTTTACAATATGAAATAAATTAAAAATAATTATTTTTATTATCAAAATTAATTTCATATAACTAACTCAAAATACTTATATGAAATTAAATATTTTTGAGCGAGGTCTATAAAATTAAAATATTTGTTAGTGACCCATTTGGAGGAAAAAAACCCTTTATTTTATTATATATTTGGGGTTAGATATTGTTTATTATAATTACTAAGGTTGGATTTGTATCGAAAGCTGTTAGACGATTAATCAAATTTAATGTTTTTATTGTCAAGATTGTCTATTCTTATTGGATTTATTAGAAAATAGACTAGTACGTACATGTAGATTTGCAATTGATGTAAATTATAATGCACAAGTTTTTCTTTCTCTTATTATTTTAAGTAGAACAACAAACATTAATACATTATGTATGCCGAATGTGCTAGAAGATCAATCTCATTGAAAAAATAATGGTGATATAATATTTTTTTTATTTATTTTGAGGAAAATGTATAAATGTATAATATAGCCATAATGATTCATTAAAAAGTTAATAACGAAACAAGCTCCAGATAAACTGGGAGTACATATGCAGTGCTATGCTGAAAGCTCTCTAAACAAAAGACGAGCTAATAAAGACTTGAGTTTCAATTGTTTCTACTACTTTGTACATGTTCATCTTTTCCAAATAAAGTTAGTTAGAGCATTCACAGTCGTGATTGCTAAAAAATGACAAAATACATATTCACATATAGCATATATAGCATTTGCTGCAGTCGTCGCTTGCTATATTTATAGCAATTTAAAATTTAAAAAAAATATGACAAACTTTGGAGATCCGTCGGAGGGCAAAATGCATATAAAATTAATTATTTAATATTTTTTTTGTTAGACGGATCTTGAAGATCCGTTGGTCGGAAGAGGGAAAAAAAGGGACAAACGGACTTTGAAAATCCGTTCGTGATTAGGGGAAGTGTCTAAAGATCCGTCTGTCACTTTCTTTATTTTTTTTGACTGGTTAAAGGTAGGGTAAGTCCCTACCTCACTAGAGATATATTAATATAAAAATAAATACAGGTAAATAATACATAAGGGCAAGATAGTTCAGCTAAACAGATGTCGAACTCTTGGACCCCCAAAAAAGCTTACGGAAATAGTTATAGCAACTTTAGCACCATAGAGTTTTTCAACAAAACATCCAAAATATTAAAACATCAAAAAAGCAGCTGGCTAGCTGGGGTTATCTTAGGCTGAGCAGCTATCTCCCGTACTGTCAGCTTGGTCAATCCGAACGAGTGTCTGCTTGAGGAGGACGTCTTTGCACTCCAGCTTGCTCCATCTCTTGAATGAGTTCCACCTTCTTCTTGCAGTTATCGAGCCCATCTAGCCAAGATCGAAACAAAAAAATTGCATTAGAAATAATTTCCTTTGGTTGCATAGTCTAAGAAGAGAAAGTGCGTTCATTTCTAGCAAACCATAAACTCCAACAGATTGAGATTGACAGTAGGTGCCAAATGTGTCTGTGTACTTCGTTTTCAAAGCACCAAGAAGTAAAGCATTCATGCAAGTCAGCAAACAAGGTGTGTATGTGGAAAAGTGCAGTGAAGTATGTCCAAGTACTAGTGGCAATAGGGCAGTCGAAAAAGATATGGTAGGTAGTCTCGACAAGACATGCACAAGCTGTGCATGTCGTGTCTCCAAGCGAGCCTTTGGAGTAGAGGAATTCTTTGGAGTTGAGTTTATCCCAACTCAATTGCCAGATGAAAAGTTTGCATTTAAGCGGCGCTGAAGAAGTCCATGTAGCAGCAAAATACGGGGAACGAAGACCAGAGGTGATAAAGAAGTTGCAGGCTGACTTGACAGTAAAGCTGGCGGATGGCGTTTGTAGCGCCCCGAATTTCTAATAAGATATCTTAGAAAATATGGGGCACATTCCCAGTGATTCACTTCAATACAATATTAAACATAACCAACACCACTAAATTTTTCAACTTTTATTACAATAAACTATTACAAATCACAGCGGAATTCAAAACAAACTCAACTCCATATTTTCTTTCTTTACAACTCAAATCATTTCCAAATGCTATTACAAATTTTTCACCAAGCTCTTATGATTCAATTTATCTCAATTATGCCTCTAGCATCCAAACCTCCAACTCTAAGTAATAACCTGCAACATGTGAGGCTAGAGATGATCCCTAACCCCCAAACTAAAGGGGTCAGCCATAAATGGTGTGAGTGACAACAACAAACATCATAAATAAAACTTAAGCATGGATTCATAAGTAACATATAGTGAACCAAAGTACATAAAATATGAGATAGCAAGAAATGTAACATCAAGTGATACCATCCAAGTGTTAAGTGTAGAAAACTGGGGAAATCCATATGCATAAAACTGAGTCAAGAAAACACACAAATTCTATATGTGGACTCTCTAATGCATACTTGTCGAAGTCTATGCATCCCATTCTACATAGGTTCGGTGCAAGCCCTTAACGTCTTCATTTCATAGGGTTCAATTCCCCGCTATGCAACTAATGCTATCACGATGACTACTACGAGATAAAGATAAACTGTGAGAATTAGCCCATGCTTGATAATTCTGGAGATAGATCCCACATCTCAGGCATTTTACCTGGATAATTCCAGAGATCATCTCACATCTAAATATAGACACATCACCACATGAATACCACATGTGCGTCGCCTCGACTTTGATAATTCCGGAGATCAACCCCACATCTCAAGCAAACCACTTGGATAATTCCGGAGATAGATCCCACATCTCAGGTAATTTACCTGGATAATTCCGGAGATCATCCCACATCTCAAGAAAGTTACTTGGATAATTCCGGAGATTAAATTCCACATCTAAAGCCATACTGAGGTGCATAACCCATGTTCCCGTTCATCATATCACCACTAGTGCTTGTCCTTATTATTTTGGGTTAATTGATTACTTAACGAATCTCCTAAAGTGGTATACCCTACCGGTCTAAATTCAAATCTCAATAACTGAAATGCCTCATGGGGCCTCAACAATACACTCAACACCGGTATACTAGGGTCACACACCTCTAGAGACTCAAACTCAAAAGTATAAACCAAAGTTCCACTAAACAAAGTGGCTCAACTAAATGTCTCAATTTAAATACTTAACTGAATATCTCAAAGTCATATGCTTAATCAAATACTGAACTGAATGTCAAGTAGAGACTGAATTATCAGAAAGATCAATCATTCGAAATAGCACTAAAGTTTACAAAGATCCTTCAGTACCAGTCGACTTATACTTTAGTAAGTCGACTGTCCAGAAGACGAATTTCCCAAAATTTTACAAAAATAAACTAAGTCATATAACAGTCGACTTAAGAGAAGGTCAGTCGACTTACCCGAGGTAATTTCCAATAATCTTCTCAAAATTATTCTAAGTATACAAGTCGACTTAAAGGAATCATAGGTCGACTGTCCAGACAAGAAACTGACATGATTTTACAAAATAATTTCTAAGTGTAACAGTCGACTGACAGGGGTCTCAGTCGGTTGTCCAGACAAGAACTGACAAGAATTAACATAGTAATTTTTCTAAATATGACAGTCGACTGACAAGGGTCTCAGTCGGCTGTCCAGAACGGATTTTCAAAAGGCTAATGATACATCTGCAGGGTCGTACCAGTCGACTGATAGGTAGTCCAGTCGGCTGTCGGCCTACAGTTCTCAAATTTAGGTCTGGATACAATAATCAAAACTAAGGTTTTCTAACGATTCATTGTTCAAGAAAGTAGTTCGTATTCGGGCAAAAAGATCTTCATTAAGGATATAATACTCCAAACCTCAAATATGTCAAAACCCAAGTTCTCATGTTCTAGATCACTAATTCCTTCATTAGGATTTCTCAAGACTAAATTCTTCCACAACACTAAATCAAATCTGATTTACAATATATATATAAGATCCAAGTGTTCCTCATCCGATCAAAATCATACTCAAATCTTATTGGTATGGTGGTATGACAAGATCTACTAATCATTCTTAAATTTCTCAACATGGTGTAAACAACAATCCTTTATTCATATGAATCATACCACAATACAACATCTATATCGTTCACAACATCAAATCTAGCATCATTACCACTCGCATACATAGATCAACAACAAGATAAATTTATGTCATTCACAAACAAAACAAAACTCACAAAGTCATTCACAAAATCAAAACAAAACAAAACCAAGTCACTCACATTGAATTGAGAAAATCTCCGAAAAGTCTTCCTTCTTGCTAGATCCAAAAACTCTCCTTGCTCCTCCAACACCAATCTCAAAATCTGTATTATCAGTAAATGACGGCTAGAGAAAAACTATTTAAACAATCCGGAAATAGGTTTTAGGATTTTACTCACACCTTTGCAAAACAATCCTTTCCAAAATACAATTTTCATATATAATTCTATCTTTGGAAATTCCATCAAAACTCATTTAAATTTGGATTTAAAAGAAAATATACATCCCAAATCTCAATCAATACTGTTCAAAACGTCCAGAATGTACATTTTGTACTTTACCCCCTAAAAATGTCAAATTTGCAAAAAAGTCCTTCTTTTCCCAAAAAATGCAAATAGTTCCGATTAATTTCAGAAAAATCTGGAAAAATACTAAGTAATTCCCAAATATTAAATGATGATTTTTCATAAAGAAAATTTAACTTTCAAACTTCTCAAAAGTCATTTGCACGTGTTTTGCACGTGTAAAAAGATAAATCTTTTTAGAAAATATTAATTAAATCTCCAAAAATCAATTTAAATACATTTTCAAATATAAAAATAATATTTGAAAATACGGGGTTCTACAGTGTTAGTCTCCATGAAGGTTGATCTCCTGAGTGTGAAGGCTGGAATTCTGCAATCAGGTCAAGTAGTTTCTGCTTCTCATCTCGAATGGAATGGTTGGAGACACATTTAAGTCTCGGTTGCCAGAGCAACTTGCCATCAATCCATGTACCTTGGGAGAGGACATCAGCTTCCAAATTCCATGCTGCAGCAGCTAGTGATGGACACAGGGAAGTTATACTGATGCAATCTATCCATTTTGACGTCCAAAATTTGATTAGGTTCCCCTATCCTAACTTCCAATTGACATTTAGCAAGAATTGTTCTCTGAGATGGAAGATCCCTTTCCAGAAGCTTGAAGCAGCTGAGGGGCATGTCACGATGTTGGAGTTGCTTCTAAAATATAGGCTTCTTAATGTTTGGCTATATAGCGAGTCAGAGGATACCAACTTCCACCACCATTTCATGAGAAGCGCTTCATTGAAGACTTTCAAATCTAGAACCCCTATTGTTAGGATTGTGTCTTATATACTCGTTGTTCAGATTAAAAGAAGGTAATATGAAGCACGGAGGTTGAAGCGTCGAAGTGAGTAAAAGGAGAACAGCAGCAGCAGCAGGTGCAGGCTCGATTTGTTTGGTCGGTTCAGCCCAATCTTCAACTCCAAGTTAGATCGTACGGTTCCTATTCAGACTTCTTTTTCAGGTTTTATCGGACGACTGAGGATCAAGATTAGACCTAGGTTTTCTCTCTATTCTTCTATATATATTGTAAACTTCTCCAATATGAGAGGTAGTACTTCATAGATTCTTTTCTCCATTGCACAGAGTGGCTCGAGCAAGAGATAGTTCTTGGTGGGTGAGTTTAATTCCTTGCGTCAAGTGAATCAGTAACTCCTTGTAATCTCTTATAGTTGAATATCAGATCTCCCTATATTTCCCCCCGGATTAAGCAAAAGCTAACCGGGATAAGTCATCGTTATTGTGTTTGTGTTAGTTTGGTGGATCTACTTGCTTGCTCAATTTCTTCGCCTTGTCTACTTCGACTTCCTCATTGCTCTAATTAGTTCCGCTGCGACCAAAGAACATTTGTTGACGCCCCATTCCCAACACCTAGTCCACCTTATTTCTTAGGTTGGCAGATCTTCAGCCACCGCATGCATGCCACTTCTCTTGCATCGGTGTGGCTCCTTACTGCAAATCTGATTAATTCTTTTGATTACCCAAAGGGGTATTTTGAAGAAAGAAGCGATGTATACCGGTAAAGCACTGAGAACAGCATTTATAAGCACTAACCTTTCACCTCTAGATAGCATTTTGCCCTTCCACACAGAGGGTCTTCTTTCAATCTTGAGGATTAGTGACTGCCAATTTCTTTTACTGAGCTTCCCGCTAGATAGTGGCATGCCAAGATACTGAATAGGTAAGCATTCTTCCTTGCAAAGGATGGTTGAAAAAGCCTGAAGCTTCGTCTTTGATTTACTAAAGTAAACAATTGAGGACTTATTGAAATTAATGGACAACCCTGAGACGTTTGCAAATAGTTGTAGTGCCACTTTGAGGTTGATAACATCATGCTTATCTCCTTTACAAAAAAGCAGCGTGTCATCTGCAAATTGTAGAACTGACAGATTAGCAAGTGATCCCCGAACAGGAAGAGGAGAGAAAGCACCATTTCTGCGACCACTATAGAGCATCTGAGCTAACACATCCACGACTAAGATGAAAAGCATTGGCGAAAGAGGATCCCCCTGCTTGAGTCCTCGCTTGGAGTTGATTTGTCTTCCACCCTCTCCATTAATGAGAATTGAAGATTCTGTCGTCCTCATGATCATACGGATCCACCTACACCAAGCTGGCCCAAAGCCTCTGGCGATTAGAAGCTGGTCTAAAAATTCCCAACTGACTGTGTCAAAAGCTTTTGCGAAGTCAGTCTTGAACAAAAGAGCATTAGAGTTGCATCTACTGCATAGGTTGATAGCTTCATGAGCTACAAGAAAACAATTCACCGTCGATTTACCTTTCAGAAAGGCACTTTCTTGTAGTTTATTTTGCTTTTTTTTTTTGGTTTTATCAATTGCTTTGTTGTTTTATCAATTGTTTTTCGCATGGGTTATTTTACCTTGGTCTCAGTAAACAAAAGCCATTTTATCAATTGTTTTATCAAAATCAATTGTTTTGTTGTTTTATCAATTGTTTCTTGTAGTTTATTTTGCCTTTATTTGCTTTTATTTGCTTTTATCAATTGTTTCTAGCAAAATATTTTTTTCCCAATTGTTTTGTTGTTTTACTGTTTTACTGTTTTTTTTAATAAATAACCCAAAGGACAGAACTTCTAGTTCCGTCCGAAAATGGCGCAATCAATGGACGGATCTTGAAGATCCGTCCAAGGAGAGGGGTCTTTTTTTGGGTTTTTTTAATACCAAATAATATACATTTTTAAAAGCGACTGACTTTGAAGATCCGTCTGAGATATAAAAAAATTGTTTTTTCGTGGGACGGAACTTGAAGATCCGTCTTGTATAATATGCATTTTTCTTATATCCGCTCTCATATATAGCCATCTACTGTTGCGAAATCGTCAAATATGCATAAATAGCAAACGACTGCAGCGAGACGTTTGCTATAAAATGCATAAAGTGGATAAATAGCAAACAACTGTGGATGCTCTTCCATCATTTTTCTCACCCATTATTATCATATATATACCTCTAACATATCATATATACCTAAATACTTTTTCATTCAAACTTTCATAAAATATGTTTTCCAATCATAGTCAAATTTAGTAATTATTGGAAAGTATGACATTATATTCTTCGAACAAAATATACTTTTCCTGTGTTGCTGTACTATTTTGTTCCATTAATTCAGCATTAATGAATCGATGACTGTTAAGTCATCTTTTATCAAAAAAAAAAAAAAAAAAAAAAAAAAAAAAAAAAACACTTTTTCAAAAGGCTATTACATGTACATATGTGTCACATCTAATTCTTAATCAGTACAATTTATTTAATCTAATGACTATATATTTTTTGCATTCGTGCATGATCCTAGTTAAAAAGTTAATAACTCGAGATAACTGGGAGTACAAAAATTAATGATTCAGACTTGATTTGCTATTTTAACATTAAGTGGTCAATGACTGAGAGGTCCACCTCTTAAATTATCCGCGAACTATTATTATAGTGGAGGGCCGATCTTTTATTGCAGTTATACTTAGGTACAACTACAATTGAATAAAGATGTAAATGAAATGCAATTCAAAAGCTACAGCGCAACTTTGACTACTAGGTGTCTATGAGCTCAGCGGTAGCTTAAAAAAAATTGTTGCAAAAGGGGTAAATTTGGTTTTATATTTATTTAATATCCACTTATTACATTGATGAAAAATTTCAATTAGCCCTACTCATGTTTAAACATTTGACAGTTTTAAGCATACTATAAAAAAAAGTTGTCAATAAACCTTATCGTTGTCAACTTTCTATTTTTTTTTTTTTTGCATTCTAGTCTATTCCGTTATAACACCATTTACATTTACTTTCATATGAAATATCAAAAATACCCCCCTACCAGTTCAAATTTATTACTAAATTACCAGTCTATTATCATCGTCCATCATTTTATTTTTTTTCCTCCTTCATTAATTTTGATCTCATGATTAGTTTTAATTGCATCATTAATCTAAATTTTATTCTCATCTTTATTTTTAATTATATAGATTAATTTTAATTTTATAATTAAATTAAATTAAATTAATTTTAATTTGAATACTCCCTTCTCTCTTCGACCATCCACCACCACCACCTCCGCCCCAACCACCGACCAACTACCTTCTCCTCCATCAATCATCATCACCTCCTTCTTGAATCCCCCCACTTCCTGCCCCACCTCCGACCAATCATCACCATCATTTTCTGTAGGATAATGGCTCGATTCTGGTTCAGTTTGTTTATATCCATCGTATCTGCAGCAATCGAAAGTTTCAGTACATCAGTCGACTGAGGTATGGAGTCAGTCGACTGTCCAGAGAGAAGTTTCAAAGGCTAAGGATACAGTAGCAGCAGTCGACTGAAGATGTGTCTCAGTCGACTGTCCAGAACTAAAGACCAGTCTACTGGTAAGAAGACCAGTCGACTGTAGGCGGGTTTATGAACTAGAAAAGGCCCATTTCGAAAGGCCCAGTAGTTTTCCTATAAATACACCCGTTAGAGTTTTGTAAAGAGGAACACCTCTATTCGAATTTTGCAGCCGTCATCTTTGTAAGGGTTTGTTTTCGCCCATTGGTGATTATTTGAAGAAGAAACCCCAACCGCCCCGTGGATGTAGGCACTTGTTTGTCGAACCACATTAAATCTGTGTGTCCTTGTGTTTGTTTGTTTTCTGTTTTTCTTCGCTATTTCTCTCTTTGATTGGTGGTCCATTCGTATTCCGCACAACAAGTGGTATCAGAGCTTTCGGTTCGACCTAGAGGGAGATGGCGAGTGAAGCAGATGCAACCAAGGATGTTGTGGGATCAAATTCGTCCAGAACAACGATTCACAACGCAAAATTTGAAGTTGAAAAATTTGATGGAACAAACAATTTCGGGATGTGGCAGTGTGAGGTGTTGGATGTTCTGGTTCAACAAGAACAAGATGTTGCTTTGGAGGAAGAAAAACCAAAGAATATGTCCGATGTAGATTGGAAGAAGTTGAATCGAGTTGCGTGTGGGACTATTCGGCTCTTTATCGCGAAGGCTCAGAAGTATGATTTGATGAGGGATACCATTGCTGCGGTGTTGTGGAAGAAACTCGAAGACAAATACATGAGGAAAAGTTTGGAGAATCGGCTGTATTTGAAGAAGAGACTTTTTCGCTTCACCTATACTGAAGGTATGTCTATGAACGCTCATGTTGAATCATTTAATAAATTATTGGCTGATTTGTTAAATTTGGATGAGCAAATTAAATATGAAGACAAAGCCCTAATTCTGTTGAATTCATTACCCGAATGTTATGATCATTTAGCAACTACTTTAATATATGGAAAAGACACTGTTAAATATGAAGATGTTGCAAATGCTCTGTTGAATAATGAAACTAGGAGAAGGGATAAAATGGTTGATAGAGAAACTTCTGAAGCATTGATTGTAAGGGGCAGAACTGAGACCAGATCTGAGACCAAATCTGGGAATAAAGGAAACAAATCTCGTTCCAAATCGAGAGGAGTTTCAAAGGACAGAAAGATACCAGCCAGAGATGAATGTGCTTTCTGTCATGAAAGGGGGCATTGGAAAAAGGATTGTCCTAAGCTATGAAATAAGGGAAATTCTACTGCAAATGTGATTGTTGATAATGTAGATAGTGACGATGTTTTTTCTTATGCACTTGCAACTAGTCCCTCACTTTATCAAGATGTATGGTTTCTTGATACAGCAGCATCCTATCATATGTCTTGGAAAAAGGAGTGGTTTACTTCCTTAGAGTATATGGATGGTGGGGTAGTTTTGATGGGAAATGATGCACCTTGTAAGAAGGTAGGAATCGGGAAGATTGAATTGCTAATGCACGATGGTCTTATTAGGGAGCTTTCAGATGTATGGTATGTTCCAGATTTGAAAAAGAATTTGATTTCACTTGGTGTTTTGGAGGCCAGTAGAATGAAATTTGCTAGTGAAGGTGGCATTCTAAAGGTGACTAACGGAGCACTTGTGGTGATGAAAGGGCAAAGGAAAAGGAACTTGTTTTTCTTGCAGGGAAAAACATATTTGGGTCAGGCTGCCAGTGTAACTGAAAAACCTAAACAGATTGTTCCCGACTCTACTAGGTTGTGGCATATGCGACTCGGGCATGCAGGAGAAAAGACCTTGCAGGGGCTTGTGAAGCAAGGGTTGCTTAAAGATGCTAAAGGTTGCAAGATGCTTAAAGATGCTAAAGGATGCTAAAGGTTGCTTGTGAACATTGTGTTTTGGGTAAGCAAACTAGGGTGAAATTTGGTACAGCTGTACATCAGACAAAAGGTATCCTCGATTATGTGCACACAGATGTTTGGGGCCCTACTCAGACACCTTCTATGAGTGGTAGACACTGGTTTGTTACATTTGTTGATGACTACTCCAGACGAGTTTGGGTATATACCATGAAACACAAAGATGAAGTTTTGACATTGTTCACAAGTTGGAAGAAGAAAGTTGAAAACCAGACTGGAAGGAAGATTAAGGTTCTGAGGTCAGATAATGGAGGGGAATACAAGAACGATCCGTTTCTGAAATTGTGTGAAGATGAAGGGATCCAGAGGCACTTCACAGTTAGGAAGACTCCACAGCAAAATGGGGTTGCAGAAAGGATGAACAGAACCTTACTTGAGAAGGTGAGATGTATGCTAGCACAGTCTGGATTGAAGAAGACATTTTGGGCAGAAGCTGTTATATATGCAAGCCACATTGTCAACCGTTTACCATCGGCAGTCCTAGAAGGCAAAATGCCTATTGAGGTATGGAGTGGTAAACCTGCATCTGATTATAGTTTTTTGCATATATTTGGTTGTCCTGCTTATTTTCATGTAACTAAAACTAAACTTGATGCAAGAGCCAAAAAGGCTATATTTGTTGGTTTCAGTACTGGTGTCAAAGGTTACAGGTTGTGGTGTCTAGAACAGAAAAAGTTAGTAATCAGCAGGGATGTTACCTTTGATGAGACCAGCATGATCAGCTCGGGACAGTCGACTGGTACTCATATGCAGTCGACTGGTGATCCTGATCAAGAGAAGCAGAAGATTAGCTCGGGACAGTCGACTGGTAGGTGCTCTCAGTCGACTGGTGCGAGAGTTCTCCAACAGGTGTAGTTAGAAAAGCGTTCAGTTGAAAATTCTACTCCTGCCCAAAATGAAGATGATGTGATTGATACTGAGGATGAGGAAGAAGTCCCTATCCAAGACCCTCCCTAGCAGGAAGAATCAATTGCAGCAAGAAGGCAAAGAAGAGATATCAAACGACCATCTCGCTTTACAGAAACAGTTGCATTTGCTCTTCCCATTGTTGATGATGAAGTTCCCTCCAACTTCAAAGAAGCTACTAGGAGTTCTGAAAATGCAGATTGGAAAGTTGCTATGGATGAAGAGATGAACTCTCTTCATAAGAACAAGACTTGGGATCTAGTACAATTGCCAAAGGGGAAGAAAGCTATCGGTTGCAAGTGGGTATATACGAAGAAAGAAGGTCCAAAATGCAGTGTTCGGTTCAAGGCTAGACTAGTTGCAAAGGGGTATGCTCAACAGGAAGGAATTGACTATAATGAAGTGTTCTCTCCGGTTGTGAAGCATCCTTCTATTCGGATTTTGTTGGCATTGGTAGCACAGTTTGATCTTGAATTGACACAGATGGATGTGAAGACTGCATTCTTACATGGGGACCTAGATGAAGAAATTTATATGTTGCAGCCAGATGGGTTTAAGATTGCTGGGAAGGAAAGTTTTGTTTGCAGGTTGAGGAAGTCTCTCTATGGGTTGAAGCAATCTCCAAGGCAGTGGTATTTGAGGTTTGATCAGTTTATGAAAGTGCAGGGATATTCCAGAAGTGAGTATGATCATTGTGTCTACTTCAGAAAGTTGCAGGATAGCTCTTTCATATATCTGTTATTATATGTGGATGACATGTTGATTGCCTCTAAAAATGCTAAGGAGATTCAAAATTTGAAGAATCAGCTGAGTTCTGAATTCGAGATGAAGGATCTTGGTGAAGCCAAGAAAATACTTGGGATGGAGATAGCTAGAGACAGAGCAAAGGGCATAGTGGGTTTGACACAGAAGCAATATCTTTTGAAGGTGCTGAAACGGTTTGGTATAGATGAGAAAACTAAACCAGTCAGTACACCCTTAGCCACTCATTTCAGAATTAGTGCTTCTCAGTCTCCAAGTACAGATGAAGAGAGATAGTATATGGCTAATGTACCTTACACTAGTGTGGTTGGCAGTTTGATGTATGCCATGGTTTGTACTCGACCAGACATCTCTCAGGCGGTGAGTATGGTTAGTCGATATATGCATGATCCAGGCAGAGAGCATTGGCAAGCAGCTAAATGGATTTTGAGGTACATAAGTGGCACCACAGATGTGGGTTTGAAATTTGAGAGGGATGACAATATTAGCAGGTTATTGGTGGGTTATGTTGATTCTGACTATGCAGGTGATCTAGATAAGAGGCGGTCTACTACAGGCTATTTGTTTACTATGGCTAGAGCACCTATAAGTTGGAGGTCCAATTTGCAGTCCACTGTAGCGTTGTCTACTACTGAGGCTGAATACATGGCAGTTGCTGAGGCCATGAAGGAAGCTATTTGGATTCATGGACTTTTGAAGAGCTTGGGAATTCATCGGGAGAAGGTGGAGGTACACTGTGACAGTCAGAGTGCTATCCATTTAGCGAAGAACCAAGTTCATCATTCGATGACCAAACATATTGATGTCCGTTATCATTTTGTGCGTGATTTGATAAAGGATGGTGATATTCTTCTGGTGAAGATTGGGACAGCTGATAATCCTGCTGATATGTTGACCAAAATTGTTGGGGCAGCCAAGTTCAAGCATTGTATGAACCTGGCTAATATTTTGCATGCTTGATGATTTGAAATGGCCGGTTGGAATGGTGCTTCGTTTTGTTTGGTTAGTATGTGATATCATACTAAGGTGGAGTTTGTTTTTGTTACATTTGGTGATGAGCATTTGTTTTGGAGTATTTTTGGAGATTGCTTGGGCTACTTGGAAGATCTCGCCAATGTGGAGATTGTAGGATAATGGCTCGATTCTGGTTCAGTTTGTTTATATCCATCGTATCTGCAGCAATCGAAAGTTTCAGTACATCAGTCGACTGAGGTATGGAGTCAGTCGACTGTCCAGAGAGAAGTTTCAAAGGCTAAGGATACAGCAGCAGCAGTCGACTGAAGATGTGTCTCAGTCGACTGTCCAGAACTAAAGATCAGTCGACTGGTAAGAAGACCAGTCGACTGTAGGCGGGTTTATGAACTAGAAAATGCCCATTTCGAAAGGCCCAGTAGTTTCCCTATAAATACACCCGTTAGGGTTTTGTAAAGAGGAACACCTCTATTCGAATTTTGCAGCCGTCATCTTTGTAAGGGTTTGTTTTCGCCCATTGGTGATTATTTGAAAAAGAAACCCCAACCGCCCCGTGGATGTAGGCACTTGTTTGCCGAACCACATTAAATCTGTGTGTCCTTGTGTTTGTTTGTTTTCTGTTTTTCTTCGCTATTTCTCTCTTTGATTGGTGGTCCATTCGTATTCCGCACAACATTTTCTCTTCCATTAAGGCACTGTTTGGTTGGAGGGGAATGGAGGGGAGGGGAGGGAAGGGAAGGGATTTTTTAATACTTTTCTTGTTTGGTTCATTTTTTAGGAGGGGAGGGGAGGAAAATGGGGGGTTGCAACACCCCTCCTGAGCCAATTTTGGCTCCCCCCAAAAGTGGGGAGATTTGGAGGGAAGAGAAAATAGGGCTAATTTTTTAAAGTTGCTGGACTAAATTGGCCTTTAAAGAGAAAGTGGAAGAACTATTGTGTTCATATGGAAGCAAGTTACACGATGAATGTTAACTGAGCAATAAACTGATAACGATATGTTCACTGACAAAATATTGGGAGTCTAACCTAAATTGTTTCTGATTCTAAGCCTTTAGTGCAACTTAAGTGTCTCTAGTATCTTAGTTATGTTCACATCCTAACACCAGTTAAGTTACCATTTCAAATAACTAAATACAAAAAATACTCGACATACAAGAAGTATGCTATTGATTACTGAATAATATATCATCAGCTACGCCCATGCTGAACCTTACTCAGCTATGAAGCACAAGGATGCATAAACATTATGACAATGCTATGACTACTTCCGGGAATGATATCGTCCCTATTGTACAGTTTATATACTCACATTATCTGATTCAGGGACCCTGCAGTATGTCTTAGTTAGATATACACATTAGACAATAATGTAAAACAAATTTAACTAGATGACCATCGTTTTAAATTAATAGCTTGATTTAGATCAGTTATCAAGCTCATCATAGTTAGCTGGTTTTGCTCCAATCCACATTGGAATGAAAGGTCTGGTCTCCTCATAAATAGTTCGTTGTTGTTTCAATTTTTATTGTATGAAGTGGTTGTATGAATTTTTTATTATATGCAAAAGGGTATAAAAGTCATTTTATTATAAAATCCATTCCCTCCCCTTGTGAACCAAACAAGAAAATAATTATTTTCTCTCCCCTCCCCTCCTTTGAACCAAATAGAGTTTTCATTAAATCCCTCCCCTCCCTTTCCCTCCCCTTCCCTCCCCTCCATTAAAATCCCTCCCCTCCCCTCCCCTCATTTGAACCAAACGGACCCTAAAGCATTCACCTCTCTCTTATTCATCAAATCCAACCAGTCGCCTCATTCTTCATCGATTCCGGACAACCACCAACACCCCCTTACTAACTTTTCCACCCTCCTTTCTTCTCCCTCAAATTCCTCAATTCCATCAAATTATGGTATTTATTTTCTAATTATTTTTAAGTTAAAAATATTAATAATAAGAGTACTTTGGTCATTGGAAAGTGGTAACAGTAGCACGTGCTCGCACGTGATCGAAAAAATACCTCAAAATAGACAGAGTATGCCATAACGCATAACGGAATAAACTTCAGTATTGTTATTTGCCACAGAAAAAAAATTTAAAAAAAATTAAAAAATTCAGTATGGTTAACTGTCACTAGTAATTTTCACGTGTGATGCACGTTTTGATAAAAAAATGGAGTTGAACGTGTGATACATGTAAGTCGGTAGTAATCAGCACTTGTGATGAATGCCTTAAGCTTTTAAAAAAATTGGAGTTGAACAGCAAAAACCTTAAATGGTATGTACGGTGATGTGTTATGAAATAGATTTGAAGTTACATGTGCGACGTACGTATTTTTTTGTGACAAAAAAATTAAAAATTATTTGTTTGGTGAACGAAAAAACTTTGATTTACACGCGTGATACACGTGTTAATAAATAGAGAGTTACACGCGCAACGTATGTGTTTCATTTGTGACAAAAAAATATTAAAAAAATGTTTGTTTAGTTACAAACTCAAAGTGACAAAGTGACAAACTCTTCCATTAATAATAGTAGATTAGAGATGTAACAACGAATCCCTCCAAATCTAATCAATCATAAAATCCATCCATTCCCCGCTTAAATTCAAACCCCATATTTCCATCCCAAATTCAAAACCAATAAAAAACACATCTATTTTTTTTCCCAAAAAAAAATAAATAAATAAATAATTTAAATAAACAACCACAAACAACAACAGCATCTTAAACTAAAAATTACTAAACTAAACTATCCTTTTTAAATAACCAACTACTAACTTTTCGCAAAATTTCAGAATCCCCTTCAAAACAAAATGCAAAATTGTAGTTTAACCCCCCACTCCAAAGGCTCCACAAACGCGAATTCAAAATCCCCACTACGTCCGCCCATCCCCTCCTCTCTGCGGCCGCACTTACCGCAACCGTTGCCCCTACCTCCACCACCTCCTCCTCTTTTACCGCGCCAGCCTCGCTTACACTCACCACCTCCTCTCTCGCCACGTCAGCATGGGAGCACTCGTTTTCGCTTAAAGTCACCGCCTCGGGACCCTTACTCTCCTCCGCCACCTCCACAACCGCTGCCACTTTCTCCTTCTCCTCCGCCTTCTTGTTCCGCTTCCGCTTCTCCTTCCCCTTCTTCTCCGACGTCAGCAGGTGCTCCTCGAATGCCTCGATCACAGGGTCGGTCCTGACAATTTGGAGGCCCGAGTCGAACAAAGGTTATGAGGCCCTTTTTTAGTAATTGAAATACATTAATATATAAAAATAATTTAGTGTCCAAACTTACCAAAAATTTATAGTCATACATAAATACTTAAATAGTATGGAAGCTTAAAATTAGTTCCCAAAATTCAAAAAAATCGTCATACAAACATGATAATAAATTGCCACAAATATATATATACCAGTTCCAAATTATCTCGATAGCTCCAAAATATTTCCAACTACAAAACAAAATGACAACAAAATAATTAAGTATCAATTATCATTTAAAATGACTTCTTCTGGCAGTTTGAGAAACAAATTTATCAATAATATTTTCCAAATCAATTTTTTTCAACAAATCATTTTCAATACATAAGATTGCTATTTCATTTAACATCTTTTGTGACATAGTTGATCGCAAATAAGATTTTAATTTTTTTTAATTTTAAAAAAAACTTTTTTCAACAGATGCTACTGTCACAAGTATAGTCAACAATATTTTATAATCAATCAAAATAATAGGATAACAATAAAAAACATGTACGAACTCTAGGATTTCAATGACTGTTTTTTTTTTCTTCTGCTGGTAAAGCCACTTATAACACTTTCAATTCAGAAAATAAATCATTTGAATCAATCTATAAAGCTACCATATTTCAAAACATTTTCAATACTTTTAGCAGAAATCATGGTAGAAGTAAACTCATTCTCTCTATAATGTTCAAAAAAAGAAATCAACCAATTCAAATGTTGTATGCCAACATCAATATGCATATATTTAGATTGAAATATTTTCCTAACCATGTTAACACTAAACAAAACATCATGTCTAATAAAAACTCAAAATTTTGAAGTTCCCTTATTAAACTTTCAGCTTCACTCTTTGTTTTAGCATCATCAATACTTTCAAATAATTTTAACAAAACTTCTCTTATTCGTGGATCTTGATATCGTATGACATTCACACTTTCAACATGGCTCTCCCATCGTGTGTTAGACAATGGTTTGAGAGTTAAGTCATGTACATTATCTTACAAGATTTTTCATTTTTTTTGTAGAACCACAAAACAGTGAATATATGCATTGAACAATTCCAAAAAAATATTGCTTCAACACAAGAGTGTGCCATATCACAATTTCTTTTTAATTTTCATGTATGATTACGAAGAACCATAATTACTTATCATCATTAACAACCCAAGGCCCTAAATACAATTGCCATTGGAGACATGGACTCTTGGAGTCTTTTCGGATTTTTAAAAAAATAATTTAAACTTTAAAAAAACAATAATTGAAAAGTTAACAGATAAAGGCCATATGAAACCCCAAAATTTGGGGGCCCGTGGCAGTCGCCCTTTGGGCCCTGCCCTAGGGCCGACCCTGCTCGATCGCCATGTGGATGACGTCGCAGTCAGCAGAGTGGTCCCACCGTGACCAGAAGCTCATGTAGCAGTCGAAGCAGCCGCAGTCAAACAGCGGGCGGCGGACTCCGACGATCTGCCTGCACCTCTGCCTCTTCTCCGCCGCTGCTGACGGCGAAGACGATTTGGCGAGGGAGCGGAGCATGAGGTAGGCGATGACCTCCTTGGTATATATTGTAGAGTTTAATTAAACGTGCGTTGCACGGGTTGGGATATGGACAAATTACACTAAGGTGCTGTTCTTTTTCTCCTCTTATAAGCGATTCATCTCTTATAAGAGGTGGTCCACCTATTTTCTCATAATTTTTAGCGTTCTTTTTTTTACCTCTTATAAGCAATTTCCCACAAAATCGCTTATAAGCCTAAACGGCTTCTAGTAGCCTCTTTCAAATTCTTATAAGCCTTCTATTACTTAAAAAGTCTATATTACCCAAAGTATAAATAGAGAAATTATATAGTAAGGGCAAAAATATGTAAAAGTAGAGAAAAAGCTCTTGTAAGAGGTGAAAAAAAGAACAGAAATCTCTTATAAGATGTTATTTTTATATTAAAAAAATACCTTAAAAAGAGGTTCTTAAAAGAGACTTTTACTGTAAATCTTTGATAAGAGGTTACCTCTTATAAGAGGCAAAAAAAAAGAACAGTATGCGTAAACTTGAATAGGGTTAACTTAAATTTATCCCAACATTAATTAGAGTGAACCAATAGGCTCAAAGATAAAGAATCTAAATCGTGTTGGCCTAACATTTGGTTTCTTGAATGTAGTAACCTGATCCATCGTTGAACGAACTTTTTTCGGTCCGACCCAATTTTTGAAAATATTGACCAAATTGACCCACTTTCAAAAATATTTACCCAACTGACTCAATCTGGGGAACTTCAGCATAAAATGATATTGGCAATAACGACGTATGTTATTTTGATATCGTTGTTTTCAATAGCGGCGCCTATAAAAAAGTTGTCCATTGTGACTATTGGGAATAACGCCATCAGTACATCTCGCATTCACTTACGAGCTCTCTGACTTTAGAAGGAAAAAAATTAAGAAGAAAAATCTTATAACCGATGCTACTATTCTCAATAAAGACATAATTAGTCTGATGTCGTTATTGACAATAGCGGCATCAGTATAATCTAAAGTGTACTTCAAATTTCGTGCATATGCATCAACTTCAAGCTTAATTTCGAACTTAATACCGTTTGTATCTCTCAAAAATCAAAACATGAAAGTCGTAGAGCTTTTTTTTGGGTTATTCCATAGCATTTAGAATTATTTTAATTGGATTTCGGATGATAGAGTTATGTCCAGATTATAAAGCGATGTCGAAACTGTCCAGAATCTCCCATTTTATTTTGACATCGCTTCTTAATCTAGACATAGCTCTATTATACGAACTCCGATTAAGATGATTCTAAATGTTATGGAATACCAAGAAAAATCTCTATAACTTTCATGTTTTGATTTTTGAGATACATGGGCTACATCAAGGTCAAAATTGAGCTTGAAATTGATGCACATGCACGAAATTTGGAGTACACTGTGGATTATACTGATTTCGCTAATACCAAAAGCGGCATCAGACTAACTATATATGTCATTATTGGGAATAATGGCATCAATTTTAAGAATTTTTCTCAAGTTAGAGAGCTCATAAGTGAATGTGAGATATATTGATGCTATTACTTCAAATAGCGCCAATGATTTTTTTTATTTTTTTTTACAGGTGCCGCTATTAGCAACAACGATATCAAAATAACTTATGCCGTTATTGTCAATAACATTTTATGATGACGTGTCCAAAATCATGTCAGTTGGGTAAATATTTTTGAAAGTTTGTCAATTAAGTCAATATTTTTGAAAGTGGGTCAATATGAAAAAATAACTCTCGGTCAACCCAACCTGACTCCAACCCGAGGTTTTGGATGTAAATCCACATAAAATTAGTGTTGTCTGTAGTGATAGTACCTAAAAAAAAAGCCTTCTCGCTCCCATAGAAGAAATCCAAGCCTTACGGGAGCCGGTCGGGTCCTATCGGGTGCTATCCTCCATTACCCGGATCTGGGATCCGGACCCGATACCTCATGGGTCAAAAAATTGGATTGAGACCCGAACTTGTAAGAACCGAATCCGGGTCTAGGTCCTAATTAAAAAAATCTACCTGTAGGATCCGGTAGCGGAAAATAAATATTTGTACATAAGTATTTTGCACCTGATATCATACGGTTCCAATAATTTTTGCACTTAAGTACATGAATAAATATTATATTTTCACATCTATATTCAACAATTATTGTTTATATGTATATCCCTATAACACTATTATTCAATTTTCATATTTTTAAGGTATTTTTTAATGGGCCTGGCTCCGGATCCGGGTCAATTCTATTTTGAGCAGATCCAGATCTGAAAGTGCATTAAGCCTTATTTTGATATGATCTAATGTTGGGTCCGGATCAGGATCATATCGGGTAAATGTGACCATGCTAGTTGCCTACAAGAGAATCCTCGAGGTCACTATTTGGATATACGAGCATCTGTAGTCGTTGGTCATTTTGCCAAATTTTTCAAAATTTGGCAAAAAAAAATATGCTGCAGTCGTTAGCCAAATACTAAAAAATTGGGTTTCGTCGC
The DNA here is from genome assembly GCA_017893485.1 of Hemerocallis citrina. Lineage (NCBI taxonomy): Eukaryota > Viridiplantae > Streptophyta > Magnoliopsida > Asparagales > Asphodelaceae > Hemerocallis > Hemerocallis citrina. Next base: position 203,483,525 of record CM030367.1, read on the forward strand.
TACAATAGTCGATCATATTTGGCAAACGAATTGACAATTGCCTCAATATAGCTAACGAAAGATGATTTTTCGTTCGTTTGATCAGACGAAATATTATCTTTCGTCGGAGAGTTTTTTTTCTTCTTTCTTTCAAACGTAACGGACGGGGAATTATTTCCCGTCCTTTGATTTTTTTTTTTTTTATTTTTTTTTTAATTTATAAATGGTCAGACGGGAGAAGATATCCCGTCCCGTCCATTTTTCAGAAAATGCCACATACCCCTTTCATCGGACGAGAGAGATTATTTTTCGACCGGTTGAAAGAAAAAAAATTGCGAAAAAATGGTTTTTTTTCCATTTTTTCGCGACGGACGATAAATTATTTTCTATCTGTGCATTAATTTTTTAAAAAAATTAAAATTTGACAGCCGCGACGACTAGAGCACAAAGCTATATTTCTCGTTTCCATGTGGCAAACACCCAACCACTACAGATGCTCTGACCCGAATGATGACCCGATAACATTCATCAATTCAAGCATGGGGTGGATGCCTGACAGTTCCAGCACTTGAAGCCAAAACAAAACCTGTGGCTTGAAGAATCAAATGAGTGCTCTGTCAATTAGTAATTGATATAGACGCGTGAGTTTTGTGGAGAGTGAAAAGTACTATAACTAGCAGTTACTTTTACAGAAAAAGACAAGATTAATGAACACAGGAGTCCAAGGATAAGACTGTTCTTTTCAAGCTGACGATTGCATTTGTTGGCATATATTCATTGCTCCTTGACATAAATGGAGCAGAAGAGGAAGCAGACTTTTTATATACATGTGTTTTCCAAATTTCTTTCTTTCTCTTTCATTCTTTATCGTTCATACTAGTATGTACCGTAAAGCAAACTTCATACTTATTGAAGACAATTGTATTAATGTAGAATAGCTATGTGCACATGGTAAAACTCTATATAGACAAACGACTTTTTTTTATTTGTTTCTCCCTGTGTTCTAAAATACAAGTCATTCTATATTCTACGGGATTATTAAGAAACAACTTCGAATTAAATAAAAATATTATACATTCTTAGTTTTTGAAGCTAATAAATAATCCATCAATTGTAAAATGTCCTATATTTGCCTTCCTCTATATAATTTTATTACCTCTCTTAACAAAATTATCAAGGGTACAATTATTTCTAGAAATTTAATTTATAAACATTTAAGAATGACAAGATACTTTTTCGAAAACCTAAAATAACTTGTATTATGAAGAAAGAAAAAAAAAAAAAACTAGACCCACTTATATTTTGAAATGGAGGGAGTATGTCATAAGACTGGTAAATACCAAAAATTTACTTGTCTACAAATTTCTTACTCTACATCATATGGTATTAATTTGTTGTATAATTAAATAGACCGTGTTCAGGTTACACCGCATGAAACATGAGTTGGTAACTTCCAAACAACTTAATTTTTTATACGCATAAATATTATTACATGCAAATCAATAAAAACGGTGCAAATGATCTCCCACAATGTGATTATGATTATAAATTTATATTCACTCCATACTTGATTATTACCTTATGAGAGCATGAGGTTCCTTAACTCAAAATATATTTTCACCGGTTATGGAACGAATGACAATAAAGGTTGCCAATCACATCTTATACACCAATAATTGCGTTGATAAAAGACCATGACATAACATGACTTTTTGGAGATAGATAGTATGCCACTTTGCAGATAACTAACTGGGTAAACAACGTAGTATGCTTTAATTTTTAAAACAAAAAGATACTTTGTCATGGAAAACATGGCTAAGCGAAGTAGAGGAGAAGGCGCGGAGCACCATCGAGTCGACGAACGGAGAAGGTGGAGGAGTCCCACCAGGGTCCTTCACAGGTCCTCGCCATCCCCAAGAGTCAGGAAGGAGGGCGCTGACTACGTGAGAGGTCGAGCTTCTCGTCGTGGTCACCGAAAGGAAGCAGAGGAGCTTCGGAAGCGTTCAATGAGCTCGCCCAGGTTCGTCAACCCTCATCCAGCTATTGAAGAGAGCTACAAGAAGGTATGGTCGTACGCGGATGTCACTAGAGGCAAAGCTATCAACGACGACGAACATAGAGTTCGTCTCCGATCCCCATCTCCAGAGCAAGAGCGTCGCGCGACCAGAGAGGAGGACGATAAAGAATGGATCATTGTCAAGTCAAGAAAGAACAAGAAGTCCATTAGGAGTAACAGCGCGTCGGAGAACTCGCGTATCAGTGGGCGGCTTAATTGCCACAAATGCGCTCGTCCTGGCCATTCTATTAGTAAGTGTACCTTTGATTGGTTCTGCTACTACTGTAGATGTGCTGGCCATATTTCAACAGCTTGTCCAAAGCGAGTCACTGCCTCTCCGACCAATTCGAAAGCAAAGTTGGTAGTTCCACCGACGGTTTCGGAAGGGAGCAAGACTCAAGAGAGTGGTGTCGGAGAACGTCGAGTTACCCAAGCCACAATCGTCCATACCCCGCTCATTGCTGAGTTCGAAAGGAGGTTCAACGGGGGCATCGTTATTAAGGTCCAGACGGGTGTTCCAACGGCACAAGACATCTCGGAGCTACTTCATGCAGCGCTCACGACGACGACAGTACCTATCTGGGTTATTCAAGAGATCGCTTTGAATGTTTTCTTCGCTCATTGTAACGACGAAGCTATTGTCAAAGAGACGATTAGGGTGAAAGGGTTAGAAGGTAGAGATTCTCAGGGCTCAGAGTTTTTTGTCATTTTCAAATGGTGGACTAGAGAATATGGTGCTTTGAAGGCGGATAACTTCCCACATGCCTGGATTAGATTATACAATCTTCCCTTCCATTGCTGTGTTCGTTCGGGTTTTCAAAATGTGGTTCGTCCATTTGGTATGTTAATAGATATCGATAGGCAGACTTGATGTTCTCGGCGAGAAAGTTCGCTAGAATCAAGGTGGGCGTGGCTAACAAATCCGATATTCCGTCCAAGATTCTCGTTGAGTTCGACAACTTCATCTATGAGGTTAGAGTGGCTGTCGAAGTTCAGAAAAACGTTTCCTTTAGTAATTTCTCTTGGTAGAGAAAAAAATATTTAAGGGTGGAGATGGGAAGCTAGAGGTAGACAATGAAGGGGAGCGGTTGGATGCTGGGGAGCTGACGTGTGAGGGCCCAGGGCATGGAGAAGTCAAAGTGGCTTCGAAGCATCAGACGGGTGAGCGCCAAACACGGGGTTCAAACTTTCGTAGCCAGCAGTGTCCTACACCGTCCGATCCAGTTGCTTGTTCAAAAGCTGACAGATCCAACTGCCGTTGGATCCCTTCCTCAACTCCCCTGTCAGCTGGCGACAACTGGACAAGTCGAAGAGACATCTCCACTGCAGTTGATGCGACTGTGTGCGGCGATATGATGGACAGAGGGGACGTGATGGCTATGACTGATGGGGTCTTGGCGTCCAAATCACACAAGTCTACTGGTATTTTGAAATTGAAAGAGCAAGTGGGCCCGGATCTGGTGAGTTCAATGGGCCTAGTTAATGAGCCCTGGATGGGTTTCACAAATGCAGAAATTGAGCTCTCTGTTAAAAATGTTGTTGGTGCTCTATTCCACTCTAAAAGCCAGGTTGCTATCGGCAAGGGGCCTACTGGCCAAGGTGAGTTGACGCCTTTCAGCGATGTCGCGCCGGTGGGTATTATCACGCCAATCATCAACAAGCTAGGGAGCGATCCTAGTCCTCAGCAGATCCAGTCTTTCAATTTACTTCCTACTTCAGACCCAGAATCAGGGGAGGGTATTATTGGCGCTCTAGACGGGATCCGGGACGACAATATCATTTCAGCGGCAGAAACAGTATGCGAAGACAGGGAAGTCAGAGGTAGTGTGGGAAGCACATCCACCAGAAAGATCACTGAATTTCAGAGGAAAGGAAAAAAGACAGATGGTTAGCACGAAGAGTCAGAACAACGATTCTGATGGGTGTTCTAAAAGGGGTATCAGGCAGTTGGAGGATGGCACGGGTGGGGAAGGTACATCCTTTTCTAATTGTTCTGTCCTCAATTCTTTATCAGATGGGTCGTTGATTTACTTTGCTAGTTTGTATGGGATAGCTATGGGATCCACTAGGGAAGCACAACTTATGAATTTAGCTATCATTAGAGAGGACACCAGAATTATTAATAAGTGATCCCGAGGCCTCTTTAGGATGGGAGGGGGTCGTTCCTTAGATGCCTTATCATTTGATTAATGGTATACGTCTTCTGGAACGTTAGAGGGATGCGTCAAAGGCTGAAAAAAAAGAGCTATAGGTGCCACTCTTAATAAGATTAGCCCTGACATCTGTGGGTTCCAAGAAACTAAGATTGAAACTCCTACAAAGGAGGACTTCACTTCTCTGAGGGGCTTGGCTAATTTCCACTGGAGATTTAAGCCGGCTAGGGGCTATTCTGGTGGGATAGCGGTAGGGGCTAGCTCTACGACTTTTGAGATTGTCGATGAATTCATTGGGAATTTCACGGTGTTGATTAGAATTAGGCGGAGAAATGACAACTGGATCCAGACTATTTCAAGCGTCTATGGGCCGTACGACAGCAGATTGCGTAAGGAATTTTGGAAGGAATTAGGTGTTAATATGGCTAAAAATAGGATTAAATCGGGACCGTTCACATCGGACGCGAATCTCAAAGCTCAGGGGTAAAACGGTGATTTCACCTACTAGCGGGACCGAAGCGGGTACTGGGTCTCCTTCTCACAGATCCAATAACCCGCGAACGGATCCACTCCAACTGGGTACGGGTCCCGACCCAAGACGAACCCAGATCAGCAAGAGGAAAATCAGGGTTACTGATTTGACCAAATCAACAGGCCTGATTTGCTCTCACCGGGAATTAAGGGATTACATTCCTAATCTGATTACGAGGACTTTATGCCTTATCAGATCACAGGAATCACATTCCTAATCTGATCCCAACGGCGACTATAAATACCCCCCACCAACCACTGTTACAGGTTCATCACTCTTTTACCTGCTTAAGCTCTTTCTTAATCTCTTCTGGTTACTGACAAGAGCGTCGGAGGGTGCGTCGCCGGGATCAAACCCGGTGTCTCGCACTTTCCTTGCAGGTATTCGGCGGGAGTCAGCGGCCCAACTCCGGCGAACAGGTTCGGATCTGCTATTCAGGTTTCTCGCGAATCCACAAATTCATCTGTTTACCCCCACACCGAAATCAGCGGTAACAGATTGGCGCCGTCTGTGGGAACACCATACGAATAGCCTCCGCCTCTTCCTCGTCGACTAGCTCTTCTCCAGCCATGCCTCCCAGAAAGGTCAGATCTAGGGGGTCCAACCGTGGACCCAACCCTGCTGATCAGCAAGAGGTAGTCCCCATCCAACCCGCTTCGCAGCAGGGACAACCCCCGCTTCAAGTGGAGGACCCTCTTCAAGATCAGCCTCCTCTTCAGAACCAGCAACCCCCCAGGGCTCCCACCGGTCCGCAGAACGCCGGTGCGGGGGGCTCTCGTATGAAGCAACCGCTCAATCAGGACCGCGTCTCCATACACAACACCTCTACGGATTCCATGACCTCTCACAATCCCCAAAATCAGAAGAAGGAAGAGGACCTACGCCACCGTCTGGACGAGAAGCGGGCCCGAGAGGGAGCCTCCCGCCAACAACGTCCGGGTGAGCGGTCACCTCACCACCGAGATTATAGAAGGTCTCCTGTCCGAAGGGGAAGAAGAGAGTTACCCAGGCATTACAGGAGGAGGCGCCACTCTCCTGCCGGTCGGCATCAGCCGAGGAACAATGAGGCGCCCATCACTCGCGCCGAGTTCCTGCAGTTTCAAGCAACGATGTTGTAGGCTCTTAACCTCCGACCCAACAACAATGAGGCCCAAAGGGTTCCTTCGCCCCAACAGGTTCCCAGTCCTCGCCGTAGGTCCGCCTCTCCTCCGCCAGCTCCTAACCGCCGGCAGCATGAACTTAGCCCTCGCCGCTCTCGGGACAACCATCGTCGTAGCCCCGGCTCTCCCTCCTACGAAGACGAGTCCAGAGACTCGTTCGACTACCGCGGGAGGGACGATGCCCTATACCGCCGTCTCCATGAGGTGGAAAGGCGAATCGGTCGGATGGACGAGGGGGAGGGGTCGAACAGCAGAACCATTCGTCCGAGCAGACCCCCTTTCTCCCGGACCATCATGGAAGCTCCTATCCCAAGAGGTTTCGAACCCCCCAAGTTCGAAACTTACTCGGGGGAGTCAGACCCCGTGGACCACGTCGAAAGCTTCAAAACCCTCATGCTCATCCACCAGGCTTCGGACGCCTTACTTTGCAAGACCTTCCCAGCCACCCTGAGGAGGTCGGCTAGGGAATGGTACTCCCGCCTTGCTCCCTCTTCCATCTTCTCCTTCGAGCAATTCGAGGCCCTCTTCATCACCCACTTCATGAGTAGTAGACACACAGAGAAGACCAGCCTCTCATTACTCCAGCTCTGCCAGGAGAAGGGAGAGAAGTTGAGAGACTATGTGAAGAGGTTCACTGCGGAGGTCAGGTCCATAGCCTCCCTCGACCAATCCGTCGCAACAGCCGCCTTCCAATCCAACGTCTTCAACTCCAGCCTCCGCTCCTCTCTTGCTAAGAAGCCTCCACGGAACTTTGCCGACCTCCTTCTCAGGTGTGACAAGTACATTCGTGCCGAAGAGGCCGCCTACCCTCCAAGCTTCGGGGGGTCTACCTCAGGGACGAAGCGAAAGTTGACCGAAGAAGAAGAGGCTAAGAAGCTTCAGAAGGACGGCAATGGCCAGCGCCGCCCGACTCCTCGGTTTGAGAAGTTCACCCCCCTCGTTGCCAATATATCAGAAGTTCTTATGGAGGTGGACAAGGAAGGGCTCCTCCGCGCTCCCCCGAGAATGAACACACCTGGCAAGAAGAGGGACAAGCATAAGTGGTGCCGCTTTCACAGGGACCACGGCCACGACACAGAAGATTGTCGGGCTCTGAAGGAGGAGATCGAAGAACTCATACAGCGGGGGCACCTGACCAAGTTCGTCCAGAAAGAGGGGGCCGAGCTTCCCCCCTGAGGAGCCAACAAACGAACTGAAGGGCCCGCCGAGCTTTACGACTCAGAACCTCCCGGCTCTTCCCAAGAGGTCTTCACCTTATTGTAGAAGTAGGACCCTGATTTTCAATAAGGCCGATGCTTGTAATCCGGCCGATAGCATGTAATAAGGGCTCGCCATATTGAAGCAGCCACTTAGTTTATTTCAATAAAACTTTACATTTTTTCATTGGAAATTGTTGCTCTTGCTTCATCTCCACCTCTACCGATGGTTCGGAGTCCAACACTTGGCTCGAGTCTGCTTCGAATAACCTGCTCTTCAGCGGGTTAGAAGTGGTTCGTCATTCGGAACTGCTCCCACAGCCGTTGAACACCTCTACCGATGGTTCGGAGTCCAACACTTGGCTCGAGTCTGCTTCGAATAACCTGCTCTTCAGCGGGTTAGAAGTGGTTTGCCATTCGGAACTGCTTCCACAGCCGTTGAACACCTCTACCGATGGTTCGGAGTCCAACACTTGGCTCGAGTCTGCTTCGAATAACCTGCTCTTCAGCAGGTTAGAAGTGGTTCGCCATTCGGAATTGCTCCCGCAACCGTTGATTCTCTCACATAAGCAGCGAGTTCGGAGCTACAGCTCTCCCCTAGAGTTGCTCCTCACACTCGTCTCACAAATGGCTCTCTTCCAGAGCCGAGCTCTTCCCTCCGCTCGCCCCCGAAGCGGACCTCTTCTCAGCAAGTTTGGAGCACAACTCTCTCCTAGAGTTCCTCCTCACACTTGTCTCACAAATAGCTCTCTCCCAGAGTCGAGCTCTTCCCTCCGCTCGCCCCCGAAGCGGACCTCTTCTCAGCAAGTTTGGAGCACAACTCTCTCCTAGAGTTCCTCCTTACACTTGTCTCACAAATAGCTCTCTTCCAGAGCCGAGCTCTTCCCTCCGCTCGCCCCCGAAGCGGACCTCTTCTCAGCAAGTTTGGAGCTCAATTCTCTCATAGGGTCCCTCCTCACACTCGTCTCACAAATAGCTCTCTTCCAGAGCCGAGCTCTTCCCTCCGCTCGCCCCCGAAGTGGACCTCTTCTCACCAAGTTTGGAGCTCAACTCTCTCATAGGGTCCCTCCTCACACTCGTCTCACAAATAGCTCTCTTCCCATCCGAGCTCTTCCCATCCGAGCCCCAACATCAAAGAGCCCGGTCGGCTGCCGAGCAAGTGCCTTCCCGATCTGGTAAACGGAGAAAACACACTTTCTCCTCAACATTCGTGTAAGATCTCGATCAGACGGCCCAGATCTTGCCAGCGACGCTAAATGACAAGATAACGTTTTCTTGGGAACTGAGCCGTCTCGAGATTCGTGCCATCATCCAACGGCCCAGATCTTGCCAGCGTCGCTAAACGACAAGATAGTATTTTCTTGGAAATTGTGCCCGCCTCGAGATCCGCGCTGAGATCCAGCGGCTCAGATCGCTCCACGTCGCTCAGTATTCCTAGCCGAGCGACTAGCGATCCGACCCACTCGCGCCTCTTCTTCGCCCCAAGGGTCTTCCTAGCACACCTTACAAGGGTCTTCCTAGCCCAAGGGTCTTCCTAACCCAAGGGTCTTCCAAGCACAAGGGTCTTCCCGGCACATCTTCTCCGCCCCTAGGAGCGGGGCTCCCCTTCCAAAATCCCCAAGACCAAAGTACTTATCAACTTCATGAAGACAAGCATCTTGCGGGACTATTTTGACCATGAAGGAGGGTGAATCTTCATCCCACTCCTAAAGAGAAGTTGTAGATCTTCGAACTAGCTTCGAAACGAGGGGTCGCACGCCCCGATCGGACCACCGTAGCACCGGGAAAGTGGACCTCAATGCGGCTGCGCCGAATAGCTCGGAAATCCGAGCCGAGCCACTCGCACGAGCCGAGCCGAGCCACTCCCATCCGAGCTCTTCCCATCCGAGCCCCAACATCAAAGAGCCCGGTCGGTTGCCGAGCAAGTGCCTTCCCGATCTGGTAAACGGAGAAAACACACTTACTCCTCAACATTCGTGTAAGATCTCGATCAGACGGCCCAGATCTTGCCAGCGACGCTAAACGACAAGATAACGTTTTCTTGGGAACTGAGCCGTCTCGAGATTCGTGCCACCATTCAACCGTCCAGATCAAGCCACATAGTTCGGATCTACCATCCGAGCTACTGCCCTACCGAGCTTCAAAATGGCCAAAAATTTGCCTCAAAATCCGTGCTCGGATTGGCCGAACAAGAAGCAGAGGAGAGGAGCTCGGATCTGCCAAACAAGAAGCAGAGGAGAAGAAGAGGACAAGAAAAAAACAAAAAAAAAGTAATATAAAAAATATGTATTTTGTGCCACGTGGCGCCGCGTGGTTGGGCGAAGTTACCTCTCGGTCGGCTGCCGAGCAAGTGCCTTCCCGATCTGGTAAACGGAGAAAACACACTTTCTCCTCAACATTCGTGTAAGATCTCGATCAGACGGCCCAGATCTTGCCAGCTGCACTAAACGACAAGATCGTGTTTTCTTGGGAATTGGGCCCGTCTCGAGATTCGTGCCACCGTCCAACGGCCCAGATCGAGCCACATAGTTCGGATCTCCAATCCGAGCTACTGTCCAACCGAGCTGCAAAATAGCCAAAAATTCGCCTCAAAATCCGTGCTCGGATTCGCCGAACAAGGCGCCAAAAAAAAAAGGAGAGACAAGGGGCCGGGTTCGGACCCATTAAGGGGACCCGAACCCAAACCACGTCACCCTCCTTCTTTCTCCTCCTACGTTTGGCGCCAAAGCCCCAGAAATGAAGAACCCAACTTCCTCTTCGAACGAACCCCTTCTTCTCCATCTCCCCGCCAAAACAGCTTCGTGTTCGCCACCTCCAACGTCGAACTCAGTGGCCGAGCTCCACCTCCGACGTCTCCGCAGCGCCGACTCCACGGCCAAGCTTCGAGCTCCTCTCACCTTCCGTTCGTCGGCGAACTCCCCTCTACCCGTCGAAGCCCACAAGCGAGCACCACTCCGCTCGTCGAACTCCTTCATCGAAGCTCACCGAGCTCCAACAGGCGAGCTCCACCACCACATCGACCAAAGCTCCGAGCTCCCATCATCCTCTCCTCCTCCAAACTCCACAAACGAGCTCCGAGCGCCACCGTCGCGAGCTCCATTCGTGTCGAGCTCCGTTGTCGAGCTCCACCTCCGGCGACCACCGTCGAAGCTCCTTCTCCATTACCGAGCTCCCACATGGCCGGACGACGAGCTGTCTTCCTCAACGAAGCTCCGAGCTCCACTCGTCGACCACCTTCGACGAGCTCCCCTCGTCGGGCTCGACCACACCTCCGCCACTGAACTCCTCTCCGAGCTCCGTCTCCATCACCTTCGACGAGCTCCCCTCGCCGAGCCTCACATTCGACGAGCTCTCCTCGCCGAGCTCTGAGCTCCTGGCCAAGCTCCTCCTCGTCGAGCTCGAGCTCCATCTCCCATGGCCGACCGCCCGAAGCTCCCCGCGACTGCCGAATCCTCCTTCGTAGAACTCCTAACCCATCGACGAGATCACTCTCCGCGCCATGCTCCTGCTCTGTCGAACCCATCGCTCGAGCTCCTCTTCTCCCCTACGACGAGCTCCATCCTCGAGCTCCGCACCAGTCGAAGACGGGGTGAGGCGATGGAGAAGTCGTCGTTTGGGGCTTCGCTGAGAGAAGACGAAGGAGAATGGAGGAGAAGAGAAGTAGGGACGAAGAAAAGAAGGAAGCGCGGAGAGAAAGAAGAAGAAGAAGAAGAAGAGAAAAAAAAAAAAAAAAAAAACGCCACGTGGCGAGCCACGTGGCTTCACCACATTGGTCGGCTCCAAAACAGGCGTTGGTCGAAGTTACTCTCGGTCGGCTGCCGAGCAACCCCCTTTCCGATCTGGTAAATGGAGAAAAAAGCTAGCCGAGCAACTACAGCCGTTGGATCTTCCAGAAAATCGCGTAAAAATTGATGAACGGCTCAGATCGCGCCACGTGCGCTAAACGACAAGATAGCGATTTTTCGAAAAGCGCGCCGCCTCGCGATTCGCGCAGGAATCCGACGGCGCAGATCGCGCCACGTGTCCAGGTATATTTAATTAATTAATTTATTTATTTAATTGTGTTTTTTATTTAAAAAATCCGAAAAAATATTTAAAAAATCGGAAAAAATTAAATAAAAATTCTAAAAATAATTATAAATTCAGAAAAATTATTTTAAATTCTGAAAAATATAATTATTTAATTAGAATAATTATTTAATATTTTCGATAATTAATTATTTAATTCGGAAAATGAATAAAAAATTCAAAAAAATGAGAAAAAATTCAGAAAAATCTGGAAAAATCACCAAAAATCCAGAAAATTCTGAGAATATTTTTGGGCATTTTACAAGCCCATAATAACACTGTTACACCCCGAGCAAGATTCCAAGCTCCCTTAAGAACACCGATAAAATCCCGTACGCCATTAGAACAGTTAAACTACTCCTCAAAGGCTGATTACACTCAGTCTTTAGGAGTGGGGGGCTCGTGATATGGCTAAAAATAGGATTAAATCGGGACCGTTCACATCGGACGCGAATCTCAAAGCTCAGGGGTAAAACGGTGATTTCACCTACTAGCGGGACCGAAGCGGGTACTGGGTCTCCTTCTCACAGATCCAATAACCCGCGAACGGATCCACTCCAACTGGGTACGGGTCCCGACCCAAGACGAACCCAGATCAGCAAGAGGAAAATCAGGGTTACTGATTTGACCAAATCAACAGGCCTGATTTGCTCTCACCGGGAATTAAGGGATTACATTCCTAATCTGATTACGAGGACTTTATGCCTTATCAGATCACAGGAATCACATTCCTAATCTGATCCCAACGGCGACTATAAATACCCCCACCAACCACTGTTACAGGTTCATCACTCTTTTACCTGCTTAAGCTCTTTCTTAATCTCTTCTGGTTACTGACAAGAGCGTCGGAGGGTGCGTCGCCGGGATCAAACCCGGTGTCTCGCACTTTCCTTGCAGGTATTCGGCGGGAGTCAGCGGCCCAACTCCGGCGAACAGGTTCGGATCTGCTATTCAGGTTTCTCGCGAATCCACAAATTCATCTGTTTACCCCCACACCGAAATCAGCGGTAACAGATGTCATCAGGAATAAATGGGGAGGAGCCTGGATTGTAGGCGGAGATTTCAACATCACAAGATTCCGAGATGAGCATAGAGGAAGAGGTCACAGTCAGACAGAGCAAGACTCTTTCAATGAGACGATAGATGACCTAGAATTATTGGAACTAGAGATGGCCGACAGGAAATTCACTTGGTCGAACATGCAGCGTAACCCGACGCTTGCCAAGCTTGATCGAGTGCTGGTTTCTCACGAATGGGAGCAGGTGCATCCCTTAGCTAAGGTCAAAACGGCACTTCGTTACACCTCTGATCACTTGCCCCTGGTCATCGACTGTGGGTTCAGCAGAAGGAAGAAAGTGGTCAGGTTCAAATTCGAGAAAGCTTGGACCTTGTGTGAGGATACCCGTCAAATCATAGTCGAATCCTGGAAAGAAAGGACTAGGCAGACGTCGGCAGTCAGAATTTGGGTAGAAAAGACCATGCGACTAAGGAGGCATTTAAAGGTTTGGGCTAGAGAAAAAGCGTGCATCATATTTCTCCAAAGAGATGAGTTAGCTATTAGAATCGATTGTCTGGAGGCCGAACAAGAAGATAGAGATCTCGAGGAGGGAGAGAAAGAAGAACAAGTCACCAAAAGACTAGAGATGCAGGAGATTGCAAAGATGGAGGAAATTTATTGGCAACAAAGAGCGAGGATTCAACGGCTTAGAAAAGGAGATGCCAACACTAAATATTTTCACAAAATGGCTAACGGAAGACGAAAACATAACCACATCACGGGCATCTCGGTTAACGGTTCCTGGACTGAAAACGAAGATCTGATCAGGGAGCATCTGGAAGGGGTTTATCACGACTTATTAGGACGCATTCCTGTGGGCAGATGCTCTTTGTCCCAAGATATGTGGGGGTCCTCCAGATTAGAGGGGAGTGAGGGTATCGAAGGGAGTTTTGAAGAAACAGAGGTATTAGACGCTATTAAGTGCCTAGGGCAGGACAAGGCTCAAGGACCGGACGAATTGCTGATTTTCTTCTATAAAACATATTGGAGCATCATCAAAGAGGACCTTATGAACATCTTCCACGAGGTCTATGCGGGAAAGGCTGACTTGGATCGGTTAAATTATGCTACTATTATCCTAGTGCCTAAGAAAAGCGAGGTGGCCTCTCAGGAAGATCTTAGACCAATAAGTTTGCTGAATGGGGCCTTCAAAATCATCACGAAAATACTGGCTCAAAGACTAGCCCTGCACCTCAACGAGGTTATTACTCAATCGCAAAGCGAATTTATTAGGGGCAGGGACATCATGGATAGCATTGCTTCCACCCACGAGATTGTTCATAGAGGTCACAGATCTAAAGCGGAAGGCTTCATTCTTAATTTAGATTTCCAGAAGGCCTACGATTCTGTATCTTGGGACTGCGTGGAGGAAGCACTAACCCTGAAAGGCTTTGGAACTAAATGGAGGTCATGGATGAGCAAGTGTATTCGAGGGGGCAAATCGGCTATACAGATTAACAGGTGGCAAGGGAAAGAGATAGTTTGTAAGAGGGGCTTGCGGCAAGGGGACCCTCTGTCGCCCCTCCTCTTTGCCATCGTGGCGGATGGACTCGCGGAAATGATCAAAAGCGCTAGGGCCAACAACACAATCACAGGGATTCAGATTAAGGGCATCAATGAGCCAATGACGATTCTCCAATATGCTGACGACACAATTCTGTTTGGAAAAGCAATGGTGGAAGAAGCTGGGGCCATAAGGGGGGTGTTGGCCTGTTTCCAAGGATGGTCTGGTCTCAAAGTTAACTTGATTAAAACTAGCATTATTCCGTTGTCTGATCTTCCAGCTAATTTGCTAAAGGATATCTCGGAGTTATTCGACTGCAAGATTGGTGTTTACCCCATTAAATACCTGGGCACCCCTATTAGGCCAGGTGCCCTCCTGAGGGAGGATTGGAGTCCTCTTATCGCAAAGATTCAAAAGAAGCTTACTGGGTGGCAGAGTCGGTTCCTTTCTCTCAGAGGAAGGATTATTCTCTTAAACTCGGTCATCAGTGTGATCCCGCTTTATCTAATGTCCATCTTTGAACTCCCTAAGTGGGTCATTAATAGTATAGACAAACTTAGAAGACGATTTTTATGAAAAGGCTCAGATGAGGGGAACAAAGGCTTCAACCTAGTCAAGTGGGGCAGAGTTTGCAAGAGAAGGGAATTCGGGGGGCTGGGCATCATAGATCTTCATGATATGAACAAAGCCCTGCTTAGCAAGTGGTGGTGGACTAATAACCACAAAGGCTGGTGGAGTTACTCTTTTGCACAATACCGGAAGAGACGCAAATTCAGTTACGGAGGGAAAAGCCCAACGGTGAAAGTCTCGTTAATTTGGAAAGGAATAGCTAAGCAAGGAGTGATGTTCTACTCCAACACTAGATGTAAGGTGGGAAACGGGGTGAACACCAGGTTCTGGAAAGACAAATGGTGTGGGCAGACTACCCTTCAAAACCAATTTCCAAAGGCGGCGGGTGCAACCATTGATTTAGACCTGTCAGTGGCAGACGTGCGGAAGAGGGGAAAACTCAGCTTTAGAGTGCCCCAGAATATTAGCTCGGAGAGCTTGGCTCAATTCGAAGCTATGAACAGACTTATTCTTCAGGAGGAGGGGCAGGGAGATAGGTCAGAAGACGAGAGATGGTGGGACAGAGAAAACTCAAAACTTTTCTCGGTTTCATCCATGTATAAGTGGATCAATGACGGAGGTACAAGATGTTCAGCACAAGCGGTCATATGGGGGGCCCATGTTCCGTTCAGGGTCAAAGTGTTTTGCTGACTAGCCTATAATAACGCAATCCTATCGAAAGCAAACCTTAGGAAGAGAGGCATGCAGATTGACACCGCTTGTGGGAGGTGCTCCTCTGCAAAAGAAGATGTCAATCACATTCTTTTCAGTTGTCATAGAGCTAGACTTACTTGGGAGGTTGTTAGTAGGGATTTTGGGTGTAGTCAAGCTCCTAAATCAACTGTCCATATTTGGGGGTCATTTAGAGAGTCATTCATTAAGCTAGAAGATAGGAGGGCTTGGGATATAGCAATTGTAGCTTCAATTTGGAATTTGTGGCTAGAAAGAAACGATTTTGCTTTTCGTAATGTGTCGTACAAATTTTCTCACTCTATGCATAAGATATTTCTTCTTATCCATGATTGGGCAGATGCTCAGGAGGCAGCGAAGAGAACCAGGCTCACGGAAGGAGAGTAGTCTTCACAGGAGCAGCTGCGTCTCCCAATACTGTTCCAACAGGGATGGGGCGAGCTATTAGCATTATGGGGGGTTTTGGCTTCAAGTCCATTGGTGATTGTGGTCTGAATGCGGGCACTGGATGTTCTGGGGTGGATTATGATGTTGTTTTTCTTTTAGCTCCTTTATGTAATATTCAGGTTGTGTACTACCTTGTTTCCTTAATCTTTCATTAATGAAACGATGGCTTCGGTCATCTTTTATCAAAAAAAAAAAACATGACTTTTTGGCACTATTAAATACCTCATGACGAAAACTTAAACTACAACTAGAAGCAATCAAATAAAGGTGGCCTTGATTAAGGAGAGACTATAATACTTGTCACAATTTATCTATACAATAGAAGACAACTGAACCCAAATTGTAAATCTACAACTCGTGTTATAAACTCAGAAGCAGAATAATAAGTAGCAGTTAAAATTGGATCCGAAGGAGAACTAACACATCTTCAATATAATTTCTAGAGTAAAGTAAGATACAGTAAGACATAGTTAAGATGTGAACTTCGAATTGTATGAAATAAGCGAGATTCTTACTGTACCAACAACTTTATACTATGCACAACAATTTTCTTCGACTTAGGCATGTTACTGACAAAGTTAAGAGACAGCAACTAGACACAATCAGCTATGGTACTGGTCAGAATTATGCTATGAACATATTAACTGGCGGCGAAAGCAGCTTCCATGGACTGTAGGATACGAGCGACATCAAATTTGAAATTTCTGTAGCTCTTGCCAGGGGCAGTATCAATATTTTGAGGTTCAGAACCCACTCTGTGCAATGTGTACTCTGTAGCTGAACCACCTCCGGAGCTGAGTTTTGCTTTCCAAACACATGTAACTGAACAAATTTTTAAAACAAGATTCATTTGTGTACTGATATTTGAGATAAAAGGACAAACAAAGCATGGGTTGTTCATAAGCCGCGGTGACAAGCAAAAGATACAATGTCTTCTTCCTCCCCTTTCATTATACTTACCCAAAGTCTCCTTCCCATAGGAGAATGCAAACAATTTTTTTGTTTTAAGTGTTCGTATGTTATATAGTCCCTTAAGAGCATCTAGAGCATCTCTAGTCGTCAAGAGCCAAATTTTGGTATTTGGCATATAGGAATAGAAAAAATGAGTTTGGGTTGTAGTCGTTTGAACCCAAATTTTGGGTTTTAATTTTAAAAAATGAACAGACGAAGAATGATTTATCGTCCGATATTTTTTATTTTATTTTTAAATTAAAAAACGGACGGGGAATCATTTCCCGTCCGTTGTATTTTAAAAAAAAAAAATCAAATTCTAATTAATTCCTAAAAAACTACTAAATTAATCCTAATTAATTCTTAATTTTTAATTAATTACCGTTTAGACCTAATTTTAACCTATAGAAATAATTATAGGGTGGTTGTATAGGATTTTAAAGGTGGGAAATGTATGGGACGGGGCTTCATCTCCTGTCCCTGCTCATTTCAATTTTATTTATTTTTAAATGGAACGGACGGGGAATCAAGGACGGGGAATCATCCCTCGTCCGAGAATTACGCGTTTTTTGGGACGGTAAATCATTTACCATCCGATGGGGAAAAATATTAAAAAAAACAAGCAACGAAAGATGATATTTCATCCAATCGAACGGACGAAAAATCATCTTTCGTCGGCTATTTTTTCCAAATAGCTAAATTTGGCAGAGGACTGGTTCATCTAAAACCTATTTTTTGGGTTTATAGCCAACGACTGCGGCACCAAAATTTTCATTTTTTGAAAAATTTTATCAAAATAGCCAACGACTACAGATGCTCTAAACTAGCGTATTTGCTATTAGGTCCACCAAAATTTGTAACTTTATGTTAGGTCCCTCAGCCTGCTTGCATCATTTAAAATTGCCTATTTAATGGGTTCTCTGTCTAATCTACTAGTTAAGTTGTTGGGAAGAAAGAGAAAAGGGGTACAACCAAGAATAATACAATATATTTCATCAAACTATCATAACTTAAGTAACAAACACCGTCTTACTTTAGGTTGTTCGTTTGTGTACTGATACTTAGGATAAAAGGACAAACAAAGCATGGGTTGTTCATAAGCCGTGGTGACGAGCAAAGATACAATGTCTTCTTCCTCCCTTTTCATTATACTTCCATATCAAAGGGAATAATAAATATCCAAAGTCTCATTCTCTAAGGAGAAAGCAAACAAATTCTTTGTTTTAAGTGTTCTTCAGCTATTTAGTCCCTTGCATCTATAGTCGTTCAATCTAAAATTTTGGTTATTTGGCATATAGGAATACAAATTTGGGGGTTGAGTTGTAGTAGTTTAAACCCAAAATTTGGATTTTCATTTTAAAAAATCGACAGACGATAGATGACATCTCGTCCCACAAAAAAAAATGTCGTTTTAAAAATGTGTCAGACGAGGAATCATTTCTCGCCCAAGAATTTCTTTTCCAAATTAACTCTTAATTTAATCCTAATTAACTCTTAATTTAATCATAATTAAATCTTAAATAAATCTTAAATCTTAATTAAATTTCAATTAAAACCTAATATACACCCATAATAATTTTTATCGGCCTACTTCTTTAAAAACTTTTTTTTTTCAAATTTGGGTTTGGACGGGAGATGATCTCCCGTCCGAGAAATTTTTTTTAAAATTTAAATCGACGATGGGAAATGATTTCCCATCTGATCGTTTTTTTTAAATGATCGGACGGGAAATCATTTCCCATCCGATATATTAAAAAAATAAATTGATTAAAGCGACGAAAGATCATCGGATTCATTTTTTTAAATTAAATGAACGGACGAAATATCATCGTTCGTCCAGCTATATTTACCAAATTCCTATATCCTCTCCCAAATATAGCCGACAACTGTTCCCTAAAACCCAAAATTAAAATTTGGGTATATAGCCAACGACTACAACACTTTTTTTTTGGTGGGGCGGGGAGGGGGGGGGGGGGGCATTTTAGCCAATGACTACAAATGCTCTTAAATTAGCACATTTGCTATTAGGTCCACCAAAACTTGTAACTTGCTGTTATGTCGCTCAGTCTGCTTGCATAATTTAAAATGCCTATTTATTGGGTTCTCTGTCTAATCTACTAGTTAAGTTGGGAAGAAAGGGAAATGTGGTACAACAAAAAATAATACAAATACAATATATTCCATTAAACTATCATAACTTAAGTAACAAACACAGTTTTACTTTGGGTGGTTCATTTGTGTACTGATACTTGGGATAAAAGGACAAACAAAGCATGGGTTGTTCATAAGCCGCGGTGACAAGCAAAGATATAATGTCTTCTTCCTCCCCTTTCATTATACTTCCCTATCAAAGGGAATAATAATTACCAAACATCTCCTTCTCTAAGGAGAATGCCAACAAATTCTTTGTTTTTAAGTGTTCTTCTGCTATTTAGTCCCATAAATTAGCGTATTAGCTATTAGGTCCACCAAAACTTGTAACTTGCTGTTAGGTCCCTCAGTATTTGCTGATAAAGCAGACTTATCATAATTGATTACACAAATTGGGGGCCTTAGCTAACATCAAATCCTCCTTTTTTTTCTGTTCTTTTTCTTCTTTTTTTCTTCTCTTTTTTTTTTCTTTTTTTTTTGTTGGGGGGGGGGGGGGGGGGGGGGGGGGGGGGGGCCTCATCGTAAATTGCGTGTAATTTAAGGGACAACAACAACAACAACAAAACCCTTATCCCAAAATTTTATGGACTAACAGCTAAAAACCCTTCTCATATAAATATTGATTTACAACAAGTGAATGAAGTATGCCACGTACCTCTGTTAGATGAATCTGATTTCTGGCCTACAGCAGGAGGATGGCTTGAAATCCATGCTTTTAAGGATCTGTGGGAGTGGAACATTTTAGTTTTATAAAAAGTCACAATTCTAACAATGCAATGGGAAAAACTATGTTTCAAGCACTAAAGATTATACAGATACTGACGTTAGGAATGGGGCAACCATATAAAGCTTCAAACCATTAGCTGCACGTGAAATTGCATCATCTCCTGCCGGTTGAAGTTCATCGAGTCTATGCCATGAAATCTCCTGTAATAGAATCAACACATTTGGATTTAGGTTTTAATACTTAGAATGTATGCATGGTCTTAATGGAAACAATCGCAATGCTTATACAAGGAATAATCAATATAAGGTAAACATAGTATGTGATCAGAAGAAATGCCAACCCTAAAAAGCTTTACCAACTATTTAATATATGACTAGATATAGCTACAGTATAATGTTCTGCATGAGGAAAACTTGACGTTAGAAATAAACAGTAAAGCAGAGTGGAATAAAAGGAAACAAAAGAAATGTGCAATGTGGGTTGAATTTAGCACCATAACATGATGCGTAAAACAGTGGATGCTAAATATGATAGATACAAGTAAAGAACCAACTTGATATTAATACCCAAAGTATCGAAAAATTGCTTATACACCCAAAGTTAGAAGCTGAATTACTTTTAAAAGCAGAGTTTTAAATGTACCAGATAGCTCAACACCAAATTTAGTATATAAGAGCACAACCTACTCATCCAAAAGTGGGAGGAAAAAAAACTACACCTAAAACTGCCATGTCTCTTGCAATTAGTATTCTCTGGATCTACATTTGCCATTAAAGATCAACTCTGT
This sequence comes from Hemerocallis citrina, assembly GCA_017893485.1. Classification (NCBI taxonomy): domain Eukaryota; kingdom Viridiplantae; phylum Streptophyta; class Magnoliopsida; order Asparagales; family Asphodelaceae; genus Hemerocallis; species Hemerocallis citrina. The sequence goes on from CM030367.1 coordinate 203,503,592, forward strand.
TGGTGTTCATGAGTTATGCAAATTAAAAGCTTAGGCTTCTCTTTCTTGATTTAATTGCAAAAGAACAAATGTTTTTAGTTTATTTATGGAATGGAAACTGAACCAAACATATAATTTTCTCATTTCCCTGGAGTTCTGAGTTCGTTTGTCGAAGTTAAACCTTAGCTTCCGAGCTCCAGTCCACGAGTTAAGCGGCCGGTGCAAGCATATGGAGGAATTGGGGATTGAATAGAGCCAAGTACAGATGCGGAAATGGGAGGCAGAATCAAGCTTATGCATTTTCTATTCAGAATAAGCTTAAGATGTAGATGGTGACTATGTGCCAAAACTTCAAGACAGGTTTATCATTTTGCAGCTAAGAAAAATGAAATTATTAGGAATACACATTGAATGCTGAGATAACGCATCGGGTAAGTTGGTCTTGGATTTTGTGGATCCCTAACTCTAAAATGTGATTGATTCAAAGATGTATTACGTGGACTAAACTTGTCTTATGTGGACTAAACTTGTCTTATGTGGACTAAACTTGAGTAGTTGGTTTATATCAAAGATTTATTACATTGATGGTTGCTGTTGTACTATGAGGGCTTTCACTTTAAGGTCATCCATCAATGAAGTCCGAATCAAGGAGAAGAGGTAGGATTTCATGGAACTATATGAAGGTCATGATGGACATGGGATAACCCGCGGAGGGGATGAGAGAGGTGAAGATAGTAAGGAGTATGGAGATGGAGAAGAAGCATTTCAAGCTAAGCACAGATTAATCAACAAGAGTATAAAAATTTTGAGTACATCAATGACTTTGGATAATCATTTTCAAAGTAAATCTAATTTGGGAAGAATCCCTGGATTTAAAAATAATATTCCAGTTTTGGGTATAAATTAATTTCTTATATGTTATACATACATTTCACTATTTAAAAAAACACTCTAGTAGATCAACAGAAGAATCCAAGACCTGATGGAAGACTTACACTGATTTCCTTTTTAGTTAAAGGTGCAAAGCCCGTATCTTCCTTCACACCAGTAATTATGTAGAGTCGGACCCTCTGCTGTCCAATTACGACTTCAATATAATCATCAATCTTCAGAAGCTTCGAAACATCACATCCTGTTTCCTCCAAAACCTGCATCAATAATGTAAATCATAGATCACCAACATGCATTACTAGGAAGAGATTTGGACTAAAACGGGGACGATGATCAATAAGGAGAAAAAACCCACAAATTTTGAGGTAAAGTATTCAGAATTCATGAGATAACGCCAACCTATAAATGACTCAATAGATAATGTACAATCAGTTGAACATGCAGTGAGAACTTGACAAGAAGACAAGCACTTTTAAATGAAAAGAGGTTCAAGATAACTGGGGCTATGTGCTATAAATTAATGGGTAAACACATAGGTCCTACATGGCAGATTTTATAGGCTAATTTAATGTATCCAAATTTGAAGTAGTTTGCAACAATCGTCCGAATGGCAATTTCCGATTTACATGATATAAGGCCTCCTTTGTTATGATCAGGTATTAAATCAATTAGACAGGGATATCCCACTGGAATTCATGAATATAACTCTGGATCTTGTTATGAGCTCCCTCTCTCTCTCTCTCCCCTTTTTTTATCAACTAGACCGAAGCCACCCACACACATCCCATAATTGAAAATTTGTGCAAGCGGTGGTTCAAACTCATGACCTCTTGCTTAGTAGCGAAAAGGTGTACCACTAGGGGCCCTTGCAGGTTATGAACTGGATCTTATCATTCAATTATGTTAGGCCTATCAAATGGAAAACCGAAGAGGAAAAACCTAGATCATGCTAACCTGTGCACCATATTTTTTTAAAGTTCAATAGCATACATATCATTATCACAAAATATTGTCCCAAGGAGACTTCTAAGTTCCCAAGAATTGAGCTTCAAGTAGGACACAAAAATTAGGTGAGGATGAGGTTATATAGATTTTTTCTTTATAGAAGAAATTAATATTCCTCTGCCCTTGACAGTTGACAATGAATTTAACATATGATATATATTCTTAAAAACTAGGGCTAGAATTATTTTTTGCTGACTATTATTCATAATAAAGTTCAAGATACAACCATAAGGAATACATAAATCTACTTCATATGTATTTGTTACTGTAATGACAATATGAACTATCCAATTCATTATCCAGTCCAACTATACTCCTATACTCCTATTATCATTCATGTTATGATCCTATCAACATTAGATATTTGCCAATTTTTTTGCTATTTGGCTCAAAACATTATATTCCAAACTTATTCAAAAAGTAGTTTCTTAATTAATCAAAATATGAAAAGGAACTTATAGTGGAATTTCTAAATTTCATGCAGTCTTAGAAGAGTAAGCACGAAAAAGAACAACATCCAACTAAAGGCCCTCCACAACAGGAACAAAAAACACTTTAGAAATGCGGGATTTAAATGCTAGTCACACAATATAATTAGGAAATATATAAAAAAGAGACTTGTGAAGTATATTTACTTCGCGAACAGCACAGGTGTGATCTTCCTCGTCTTTGCTCTTTTTCCCACGAGGAAAGCTCCAGCTTGCACCAGCCTTCCAGCCTTTTACAAGTAAACACTGCAAGAGTAGGAAAAAAAAAACAATATTGAAAGTTCATTACTGTGACTCAGTAACAAGCGGGGAAATTTACTCAGAAAGAAAAGAAAATAGTGAAGTAAAAAGGATCTTACAGGCAACTAGTCCTATGACCTCTTCAATATGAATGATTTACAAACTGCTTATTGGCATTTACGTGTAGTACTCATAATAAAAATGGACATTTAAAAGGTGGAACCCCAAAACAACTGTTTCAGGTATTGAAAACATTCCTAAACTAGTCAACAGCCCAACATCCATTCTCTATAACTAACAAATGAAAAAAAATCAAGTAATATACTATGAAAGTATGACTTAAGTTCCACTTCTATATGAAGTATCCTGAGTCAGAGTCAACTAAATGGAATTTGTTGAACATAAATTTTATGGTGGACCAACTAGGTGGGACTTAGAAACCAACCATTTTCTGTTCACCACCAGGACAGGATCTAGCCCAAAATTCATTGAAGAAAAATCTCGGTCGTTAGCGATATGCACCCTCAGAAGAACCTCACAAACCAAGTTTTGAACTATATCTTCATGTAGCAGAAAAAAGAATATGAATTATCTAGCAAATATTCTCTCAATGAACCTCATTCTCATTCAAAGGTAACAACAAATTTCTCATTTTCTTCATGATATAGAAGAAAGCTTCTTAGGAGCAAGGGCATAATGACTTGGGAACTAGGATACAATGACTTGTGTGAGAATAATCCTTGTATCCTGGCTCCTAAGTCATTATGTCCTTGCTCCTAAAGAGCTTTGTCTCACTCGTGAAGAAAACGAGAAATTGGTTGTTACCTTTGAAAGGGCAGGAGTTTCTTTTTGCTTGATAATTCAGAGTGTATTCTTTATGAGCAACATGAATAGTTCACTACTTGGTTCGTGAGGTTCTTCCAAGGTTAACTTCAAAGATGTGTCTTTGCTAATGATAAAGGTTTTTCTCCAAAGAATTTTTGGCTAACTTCATGCCCTGGTGGTGAATTGAAAATGAACTGAAGCAACATCAATGAGCTGGGTAATTCAGCATTTTTAGAGCTACTAAAATTTACTAACTCAGTACATAGGCTTTACCAAAAAGTTAAATTAGTGACCTTCCAAGAATAAGACTCCTTGTTGCTAGGTCCTTTGCGGGTCTGCATTGCTATACACTTAAATACAACTTTCCATAAAACTCCATTGAAAGCTCAATAATCAAATAAAAAATTTTAATTTCCACCCAAAAAAACAAAAACAAAAAACAAAAAACAAATAAAGAATTTCACAGGCCCAACAAATGTTGACAGACTAGCTCCTTGAAATTGTACGATAGGTATAGATCCAGAATGGGACACATTACAATTCCAATAATTGTAGCTACGTTGAGAAGCAAGATACCTTATCAATGAAGTATTGAGGTTCGAAAACTCAAGTAAGGTAGATTTTGTGGTAGCTGTTTCAGACATTTTCTGGACTGGGTTTAAGTTTAAGAAGAAGAAATTAATGGTAAAAACATAGAAGCCATGTATGTAATATCTACATCATTAATTGATTTACTATTGTCCCCTATTCCGTTACTTAAAGCACTATTTACGTACCATGAAATTGTGCACAATAATCCATGAAGCCTATATGTAACCCATCCTCCCCCTTGCTCTCAAAGTCTCTAGCACTCTTCAATTGAGGATTAAAGCATGTATAGTATGCTTCAACGCTTGTTCCCTCATTGTTAAAGGCTCCCACTATCTCAAAGCAATCCAACATCCAGGCTCATCTAATCTATCCCACCTTCAACCACTCTCTCAAACATACAAAATTCCCAACTCCAATCATCTTTGTGATGCATGTAAAGATCACATACCTCTACCTCCATTTTAGAAAAGATAACTATAGTCATCATAACTCATTCAAAGAGTCCCAAACAAGACTCAAGGATTTCGCTAACAAGGTTGCAATTAACTACTTGTATATAGAACAAGATACCACACAGTTATTATAACAACAAGATGTAGATGAGATTATTCTAATACCTCTAACCCAAGTATCTATGCTTTATGCAACAAAATAGATCTTAACAAACATATTTCACTTACTCTCTCATAAGAGTCGTCCAAGATAATCGCCCCCGTCACCGGAACCCTAAACTTGTACGACGTGAAGTCCTTGTAAATGTCATCAATATGCGCCTTGTATGGTCTCAATGCCGCGCAGCTATTAAACACTGCACCCATCCATTCCATCCAACATTAACCAAAAAACAACAATTTCAGTACTAACTATAATAAATTCGCAACAATCAAGAGAGGGATCGAGATATACTGAGAAATGTGAACTCCTTCAACGAGAAGGATTTGAGAGCGGGGTTTTGCTCCACCGAGTTATCCTCGTAGAACCAGTGGGCTTGTTCTAGAAGGAACAAGATTCTCTCGAAAGATTCCAGATCCTCTTTCGGAACGTTCAACACGAATCGACTGTAAATAACGAAATTAGGGACGATGTCTTTGAGTACCTAATCAAAATGAGAACGGAGAATCGAAAGAGAGTAATACCTGCAAAGATCGTCGAGGAGCTCTTGAGGGGGAATGAGGTTGCGCATGGGGGCAGAGGAGGAGCGGTTCGGGCTGGCCATCGCTGGGATTCACGAGGTTGAAGACGAAGATGAAGAAACCCTAGTTTTTGCTTTTAGTGAAATGGGGGAGTCGGGGGAGAAGGACACTTCGAGCAAGGAAATAAAAAGTTCCCGAAATACCCTTTTTTTTCTTATTAGGAGACACAAGCACAATTTCGAGAGTTATTTGCCATAATAGGCCACTTTTTTATAATATTTGCGATTATAGGCCAGTTTTGAAACTATTAGCGGCCACGGGCTACTTTGTGCCACGTCGACAGAGATCGCTAATGAGAATAGTGGCTTGTTTCTTTTAAAGATCATTCATGGAGATAGAGGCCTCTTTATTGAGGGAAAAAAAATGAAAATTTTATTTATGGTCGCTATTCATATTAGCAACCAAAACATATATGAAGTCACTGATGGGATTAGCGACCCTTCAATGAACTGTTCCAACACATAGCAAAATCTATAAAGTTTTTGCTCTCTGAAAAAATAATGATCAATTTATTTTTAAAACTGAGGTCGCTATTTACAATGGCGACATTAGTTGTACAAAGGTTGTTATTCGGAATAGAGGCTTTAGATGTACTAAGGTCGCTATTCGGAATAAAGACCTTAATTGTACTAAAGTCGCTATTCCAAATAAATGTCTTAGTTGTGTGACTGTTTTGCATATTTTACAAAGAACAAGGAGATTGAGTTTCCTACTGAGGTCGTCATTCCCAATAGCGACCTTAGTTAGGTAATTATTGTAACGCCCCGACTTCCATACATGAAAAAATTGTAGCACACCCAGAAATATTTTCCTTTAATTGAGCACATAAAACATAATATAATATAGGAAAATGCGGAAATTTTACTATAAATCCAAACCTCTTGGATTGATAAGATGATGGGCACAGGATGTCACAACTCTATGCTTAAACTCCAGGTACTCTTACCTGCACAGCACATCTGTGGGTTCGTTAGCGTGTGAGGCTGACGGTAAGAATCAAAACAGCTTTAGCTAACTCCAAAAATAACATAACAACTTACATATCATAATAGAAATAAAACTGAGATCAATAAATGTACACAGGAAATAGTCAAATATACGATGTCATATGAGTGTGCGTATAAACAATTGATTAAAACATTAAACATATATTTATCATGAAACATGCATAAACCAAATTTGCTCTTTTAATGCACGCTTGTTTGGAACGATATGCTGCTCATACAACATAGTTTTTGAATGCAAGCTACTATCATTTCTTCTCATTACAAGGTTCAATCCCTCGTTATGCAATACATACTCATGTATTCTACACTGTTTCTGACATTTATCTAGTGACTAGTAAGATTGCAGTTGTTCGGTCCAAATCCGTTACTGCAGTCGATAGTGGTCATGTCGGAACCATGTGGTATTTCTCCACTGTAACCCCTATTTTTCATTTTTTGTATTTTGGATGTATTTTCTTTTTCTAAGTATTTATTCATATTGTATTCTCCTACTCCTTTTGAACTGTGTAATTGATCTTCACTCTCTATATATTTATCTATTTGATTTTCGCCGTTATTTGATCTTCTTGATTCAATTGTTTCGTATTATTTCATCTCTGTTTGATCAGCCCATTATTTTTGATATGGCTAAAAATAGGATTAAATCGGGACCGTTCACATCGGACTCGAATCTTAAAGCTCAGGGGTAAAACGGTAATTTCACATGCAAATGGGTCCGAAGCGGGTACTGGGTCTCCTTCTCACAGATCCAATAACCCGCAAACGGATCCACCTCAGCTGGGTACGGGTTTCAACCCGCTACCAACCCGATCCGACAAGATACAATCAAGGTCCCTGATTAGATCTAAATCAACGGCCATGATTCACATCTATCTTTTCACTGGGGATTAGGGATTAAATTCCTTAACTGATTATAGGGAATATACCTTATCAGATTACATGCCTTATCTGATTACGAGGAATATTCCTTATCTAATCACGGGGATTACATTCCTAAAACCAGTCCCTAAGACGCCTATAAATACCCCTCACCCATCTCCATTAAGAGGTAATCAATCTTTTTCTAGTTAAACGCTCTTTCATAATCATTTCTGGTTACTGACTTGAGCGTCGGAGGGTGCGTCGCCGGGATCAACCCCGGTGTCTCGCACTTCCTTGCAGGTGAACGGCGGGAGTCAACGGTCAAGCTCCGGCGGAACAGGTTAGGTTTGCTATTCAGGTTTTTCACGAACTCACAAATACTGTCTGTTTGCCCCCACACCGAATTTAGCGGCAACAGATTGGCGCCGTCTGTGGAAAACATACGAATAGCAGCCCCTCCTCTTTCCGTCGACTAGATCTTCTCCAGCCATGCCTCCGAGAAAAGCCAAATCTAGGGGGTCCAACCGTGGGCCCAATCCTGCCGATCAGCAGGAGCCAGTCCCTGACCAACCCGTTCTGCAGCAGGAACGACCTCCGCTTCAGACGGAAGACCCCCTTCAGCAAGATCAGCCCCTTCAGAATCAGCAACCCCCCAAGGGTCCGACCGGACCTCAGAATGCTGGTGCGGGGGGCTCCCGCGGAAAGCAACCTCTCCACCAAGACCGCATCTCCATACACAATGCCTCTACGGATTCCATGGCTTCACACAACCCTCAGAATCGGCAGAAGAAGGACGTGGATCCTCGTCACCGTCTGGACGAAAAACGGGCCCGAGAGGGAACCTCCCGCCACTATCGTCCGGGTGAACGATCTCCCCGTCACCAGGATTACAGAAGGTCTCCTAACCGTAGGGGGCGAAGGGAATCCCCCGAGCATCGCAGAAGAAGACCACGCTCCCCCGCGGGTCGGCAGCAGCCTAGAAACGAGGAGGCGCCAATCACCCGCGCCGAGACCCAACGAGTTTGGAGCACAACTCTCTCATAGAGTTCCTCCTCACACTCGTCTCACAAACAGCTCTTTTCCAGAGCCGGGCTCTTCCGCTCCGCTCACCTCCGAAGCGGACCTCCTCTCAACAAAGTTGGAAGCACAACTCCCTCCAAGAGTTCCTCCTCACACTCGTCTCACAAACGGCTCCCTTCCAGAGTCAAGCTCTTCGCTCCGCCCACCTCCAAGGCGGACCTCTTCTCGACGAGTTTGGAGCACAACTCTCTCCTAGAGTTCCTCCTCACATTCGTCCCGCAAACAGCTCTTTCCCAGAGCCGGGTCCTCCCTCCGCTCGCCTCCGAAGCGGACCTCTTCTCAGACAGTTCTGAGCTCACAACTCTCTCCTAGAGTTGCTCCCCAAACTCTTCTCCCAAATGGCTCTCTTCCAGAGCCGAACTCTTTGCTCCGCCCACCTCCAAGGCGGACCTCTTCTCAACGAGTTCGGAGCTCACAACTCTCACCAAGAGCTCCTCCTCACTCTCGTCTCACAAACGGCTCTCTTCCAGAGCCGAGCTCTTCACTTTGGTCACCCCCGAAGCGGACCTCTTCTCATCGAATTCGGAGCTCACAACTCTCACCAAGAGCTCCTCCTCGCACTCATCTCACAAACGGCTCTCTTCCAGAGCCGAGCTCTCCACTCTGCTCACCTCGGAGCGGACCTCTTATCAACAAGTTTGGAGCGCACAACTCTCTCCTAGAGTTGCTCCCCAAACTCTTCTCCCAAATGACTCTCTTCCAGAGCCGAACTCTTTGCTTCGCCCACCTCCAAGGCGGACCTCTTCTCATCGAGTTCGGAGCACAACTCTCACAAAGAGCTCCTCCTCGCTCTCGTTTCACAAACAGCTCTCTTCCAGAGCCGAGCTCTTCACTTCGGTCACCTCCGAAGCGGACCTCTTCTCATCGAAGTTCGGAGCACAACTCTCTCCGAGGGCTCCTCCTCACACTCGCCTCACAAACAGCTCTCTTCCAGTGCCCAGCTCTTTGCTCCGCTCACCTCCAAGGCAAACCTCTTCTGAACGAGTTCGGAGCACAACTCTCTCCTAGAGTTCCTTCCTACACTCATCCTCCAAATGGCTCTCTCCCAGAGCCGAGATCTTCACTGCCGCTCGCCGCCGAAGCGGACCCCTTATCAACAAGTTCCGAGCTCCTTGCTCCGCCCACCTCCAAGGCGGACCACTCCTCAACGAGTTCGGAGTCCAGCTTCTTCTACATGGCTGCTCCCACAACTTGCTAAGCACCACACGATGGTTCGGAGTCCAGCACTCGGCTCGACTCTTCTTCCTCGGCTCGCCCACAGACGAGTCGGAAGTAGATCGCCGTTCGAAATTGCTCCTGCAGCCGTTGAATGGATCGGAGTCCAACACTTGGCTCGATTCTACTTCGCAAGTTCGCTCCTAAGCGGACCAGAAGTAGCTCGCCATTCGAAACTGCTCCTGCATCCCTTAAACTAACCACACGATGGTTCGGAGTCCAGCACTCGGCTCGACACTTCTTCCTCAGCTCGTCTACAGGCGAGCCGGAAGTAGATCGCCGTTCGAAATTGCTCCTGCAGCCGTTGAATGGATCGGAGTCCAACACTTGGCTCGATTCTACTTCGCAAGTTCGCTCCAAAGCGGACCAGAAGTAGCTCGCCATTCGAAACTGCTCCTGCATCCCTTAAACTCACCACACGATGGTTCGGAGTCCAGCACTCGGTTCGACACTCCTTCCTCGGATCGTCTACAGACGAGCCGGAAGTAGATCGCCGTTCGAAATTGCTCCTGCAGCCGTCGAATGGATCGGAGTCCAACACTTGGCTCGATCCTACTTCGCAAGTTCGCTCCAAGGCGGACCAGAAGTAGCTCGCCATTCGAAACTGCTCCTGCATCCCTCAAACTAACCTCACGATGGTCGGGGTCCTATGGCTCGACTTTACTTCACCGGCTCGTCCTTAAACGGGCCAGAGGAAGATAGCCATTCCGAACTGCCCCCACAACCATCCGAGCTGAGCTACCCATCTACCGAGAAGCGAAGTGGCGGAAAATGTGCCCCAAAATCCGTGCTCGGATCTGCCAAACAAGATGCATCTGCCGAGCAGCTGAGCAGATGAAGAGCAAGAAGAAAAAGAGGCTAACGGGTCAGGGTCGGATCCAATACCCTCGGTCCGACCCATACCCTTCTTAGCTCCTTCATTCTTCTCCTTCTTCAGTCTTCCCGCCAAAGGTACCCAACACTTCTGCCCTTCTTCACTGTGCGAAGGAACGAGGCAGGGGAGAGAACCCGAATGCCTCTCCTCCCCTTCTCAAGGCCAAGCTCTTCACTCCGCTCGCCTCCAAAGCGGAGCTCTTCCCGACGAGTTCGGAGCTCACAACCCTCCCCTGGAGTTGCTCCTTGCACTCACTTCAGAGAATGGGTCTTCCCAGCACCTCTTCTCCTAGGAGTGGAGCTCCTCTTCAAAAATCTCCAAAAGCCAAGCAGAGCATCACCTCTTCCATATGCCGACTCATCCCCTTCATCAACTCACCGAGCTTCTCCTCACGCTCGAGCCGTCCGAACAGCCGAGCTACCGAACAGCTCAGCCGAACGGCCGAGCCACTGAGCACGAAGGGGCGGAATCTTCAAGGAACACTTCCTCCAAAGCAGACAACTCAGCACCTCGGCCAACGGTACTGACCCTCCGAGCCGAGGTGCCCGGGTACCGACCCTCGTATATGGCAAAAAATCGTCCCGAGGCGATCTCACCGTTAGATCATCTCCGAATTCGCACTCGAGCGTGATGGACGGATCAGATCGCGCCATGTCACCACAAAACGACAAGATAACGTTTTCTCGAAACTCGTGCCTCTTGTCTCGTGATTCGCGCTATGATCGTGATCAACCGTCCAGATCGAGCTGCGTAGCAGGGATCTGCCAATCTACCAACCTGCGGAGCGGCGAAAATGTGCCTCAAAACCCGTGCTCGGATTCGCCGAACAAAGCAAGCAGATGAAGAGGAAGAAAGAAAAAGAGGCTAACGGTCGGGGTCGGATCCGATACCCACGGTCCGACCCATACCCATCTTAGCTCCTTCATTCTTCTCCTTCTTCCCCAAACACATCTCCTTTTCTCCACCATGCGGAAGAACAAGGCAGAGGAGAGAACCCAACTGCCTCTCCTCCCCGTCCTCTTCTCCTCTTCTTCACCGTGCGGAAGAACAAGGCAGAGGAGAGAACCCAATTGCCTCTTCTCCCCTTCCTCTTCTCCTCTTCTCCACCGTGCGGAAGAACAAGGCAGAGGAGAGAACCCAAATACCTCTCCTCCCCTCCCTCTTTCTTCTCAGAAGTGCTACCGATCCGAAGTGCTGCCGTACCGACCCTCGTTTATGGAGAAAAATTCGGCCGACCACATCTAACCGTTGGATCATCTTAGAATTCACACTCAAGCGTGATGGACGGATCAGATCACGCCTCGTCACCACAAAACGACAGATAACGTTTTCTCGAAACTCGTGCCTCTTGTCTCGTGATTCGCGCTACGATCGTGATCAACCGTCCAGATCGAGCTGCGTAGCCTGGATCTGCCAATCTACCAACCTGCGGAGCGGCGAAAATGTGCCTCAAAATCCGTGCTCGGATTCGCCGAACAAAGCAAGCAGATGAAGGAGAAGCGAAGAAAAAGAAGAAGACAGGAGAAAGAAGCAGCAAAGCCACGTGGCATGCCACGTGGCATCTTTGGAGGTACAGCCGAGCCGTATGGCCGAGCCGTATAGCCGAGCCGGGGTGCCTTCGCCGAAGCGCCGAACCGAGGTGCTGAATTGCCGACGCTGTATATGGGGAAAAATTCGACCGAACCCATCTCACCGTCGGATCGTCTCAAAATTCATGCTAAAACATGATGAACGGCTCAGATCTCGCCACGTCACCACAAAACGACAAGATAACGTTTTCTCGAAACTCGTGCCTCTTGTCTCGTGATTCGCGCCACGATCGTGATCAACCGTCCAGATTGAGCCACGTAGCTCGGATCTCAAATCCGAGCTACCGAACTACCGAGCCGCAAAGTAACAAAAAATCTCCTCATAATCCGCGCTCGGATTGGCCGAACAAGAAGCAGATCCGACGAGCTCGGATTTTCCGAACAAAGAGAGAGGGAGAGAGAGAGAGAGAGAAAAAAAAAAAAAAAAAAAAAAGAAAGCACAAGGGCCGGGTTCGGACCCATCAAGGGGATCCGACCCGAACCCCAATCCAGCTCTTCCCCTACACTCTCCCGCCAAAAACTACAGAAGAAAAACCGAACCCCATAGTCTTCTTCAACCTCGGGCTCCGCCGAACCCATCTTCGCGCGAACCCGACCTCGCCGACTGCCTCCTCCATCAAGCTCCCCCCTACTCACAGTCGTCACCTTCGAGCTCCATCTTCTTTGCCGACCTCTCTTCTCGTCTGCTCCGACGCCGAGCTCCTTGCCGACCTCCACCATCGGCAATCTCCATCATCCACGCTTCACCATGGCCAAGCTCCAACTCCAAGTGCCGAGCTCTCCGCCGCTCCGAGCTCTCACCTCGAACCCACTCCACCTGTCGAAGCTCCGAAGCATCGAGCTCCACGCCGCCCAACTTCACCTCGCCGAGCTCGATCCCATCACCGTGCCGACCCCCTATCTGCCGAGGCCAACAACCGAGCTCCACAATGCTCCGAGCTCCTCTCCATCGAACCGAGCTCCACAATGCTCCGAGCTCCGAGGTCACCCTTCTTAGCCAGACGTGCTCCGAGCCCCAACGAAGAGTGCCTCTCCACTGTCGACCTCCTCCACGTTCACCGAGCTCGACACGCTCCAAGCTACGCCACGTTCGCCCAACTCCTTCACCACGATCGCCGCTTGACGAGCTCTCACGAGCTTGAGTCGGCGAGGTCGAAGGCTTGGTCGAACGAAAAGCGAAGACGGAGAAAGACGAAGCCGAAGAAGGGGTGACGACTCGAGAAAGGAGAAGAAAGAAACAGGGCGAGAGCTAACGAAGAAAGAAGAAAGAAGAAAAAAAAAAAAAAAAAAAAGCCACGTGGCATCATCTCAGTGATCCGAGCCAATTCAGCCGAAGTGCTGAAGTGCCGAACTCGTAATTGGAGAAAAAAAAGAGGCCGGGCCACACGATCCGTCCGATCGTTCCAAAATTCGTGTCGCGACACGATCGACGCTCAGGAACGCGCCACGTGTCCCGATCATGATCTGCCTCACGATGCGCGCTGATCTGATCATGATGGACGGCCAAAAACGCGCCACGTGTCCAGATCGCGATCTGCCTCACGATGCGTGCTCATCTGGTCATGATGGACGGCCAGAAATCTGCCACGTGTCCAGGTAATATTTAAATTATTTATTTATTTATTTAATTGTTTTTTTTATTTAAAAAATCCGAAAAAATATTTAAAAATTGAAAAAATTAATTAAAAATTCTAAAAATAATTATTAATTCAGAAAAAATTATTTTTAAATTCTGAAAAAATAATTATTAAATTAGAATAATTAATTAATATTTTGGATAATTAATTATTTAATTCGGAAAATGAATAAAAAATTCAAAAAAATGAGAAAAAATTCAGAAAAATCTGGAAAAATCACCAAAAATCCAGAAAATTCTGAGAATATTTTTGGGCATTTTACAAGCCCATAATAACACTGTTACACCCCGAGCAAGATTCCAAACTCCCTTAAGAACACCGATAAAATTCCGTACGCCATTGAAACAGTAAAACTACTCCTCAAAGGCTGATCACACTCAGTCTTTAGGAGTGGGGGGCTCGTGATATGGCTAAAAATAGGATTAAATCGGGACCGTTCACATCGGACTCGAATCTTAAAGCTCAGGGGTAAAACGGTAATTTCACATGCAAATGGGTCCGAAGCGGGTACTGGGTCTCCTTCTCACAGATCCAATAACCCGCAAACGGATCCACCTCAGCTGGGTACGGGTTTCAACCCGCTACCAACCCGATCCGACAAGATACAATCAAGGTCCCTGATTAGATCTAAATCAACGGCCATGATTCACATCTATCTTTTCACTGGGGATTAGGGATTAAATTCCTTAACTGATTATAGGGAATATACCTTATCAGATTACATGCCTTATCTGATTACGAGGAATATTCCTTATCTAATCACGGGGATTACATTCCTAAAACCAGTCCCTAAGACGCCTATAAATACCCCTCACCCATCTCCATTAAGAGGTAATCAATCTTTTTCTAGTTAAACGCTCTTTCATAATCATTTCTGGTTACTGACTTGAGCGTCGGAGGGTGCGTCGCCGGGATCAACCCCGGTGTCTCGCACTTCCTTGCAGGTGAACGGCGGGAGTCAACGGTCAAGCTCCGGCGGAACAGGTTAGGTTTGCTATTCAGGTTTTTCACGAACTCACAAATACTGTCTGTTTGCCCCCACACCGAATTTAGCGGCAACAATTTTGATCTTCATTATTTAATTGTTCATGCCCTATTTTATTTATTCATTTTGCTACTTTCTCATTTATTGGATCATTCTATAATTCCCTTGGATCTTTTATAAACTCATTATACCCTACCTATAACCCAATATACCTTACCTGTTATCACTCTGTGTATACCCCTTAACCTAATTCTAAAACCTACATGTACCCACTGTTCACAAACCTCAATCACCAAACTATACAGCCACCCGCTTATTCCCTTCGTCTTCCTCAACCCATTGCTGCCCCGAAACCCAAACCCTAGCAGCCATCATTCTCCTGCTCTTTCCTCCTTTCCCCTGTGCCCCTCCGACTGCACCAAACCCCCGACGCGCCTCCTGCAGCACCGCCCAGCGACACCCTGTCGCGACTCCACAGCGGCTGCACAACTCCCTCCTCGTCATGCTCCTCCCGAGCGCCAGCCACTTCCCTCCCGTTTGTCTCTCTCCCTCCGTCCCCTGTGTGCACCACCGACCTGCGCTCATGTATTGTGCCTCCCTCCAGCGCGCCACACGCCAGCCGCACGACAACAGCGCCTGTCAGCAGCAGCACCCCCACTTCCAACGTCCTCCTCCGTTACGACCTCCTGTCGCGCCGCCTTGGATCCACAACGTCAGCCACCCACGACAGCCGCAGCGCGCTCCCCCGCTGTGTTCCTCCGTTGACAGAAAAAGTAGCCACGATAGCCCCCGACCTATCCTCCCGACACCGGCAGCCCTGTCCCGTCATCATCGTTCGCCGTTAGCCTCGCCCTGAGCGTCGCCGTCCACCATCAGAGCCAAGCCAGTGCACCCCATTGTCGTTTGCTGTTGATAAGGGGTTTTGATCAAGTGATCATGGTCGTTCGATCTTCTTTTGATCATCACGATCATGATGATCATCAAGCACCCTTTGATCCTAGCCATCCGTTTGATCTGATCTTGATCATCACCATCGGGGTGATCTTGGCCATCCGATCGTGATCGTGATCATCTCATCCAGATTCGTTGTTTATGTGTTCGTGATTAGTTCGTGATCCATTCGTTCGCTTGTGTTCGTACCTGGGAATCCGTTCCCGTTATTCTCATTCTTGCTTTGTTTCCATCATCATCTCGAGGCAAGTAACTTGTATTCTTTTTGTTGTATAATACAAGTACTAAATACCGCCTGTAGTGTAGGTTTGTTCTAGAGATAATTCTTGTGCAAAATCCCTGTTATACCTTGTCTCTCTGTGTTGATCCGTCCGTAGTTGTCTTATTACATACATGATATAAAATTAGAGTTAGAGATAATCAATTCTTGTATACCTACATGTGCTCGTGATTATGAGGTGTTGTATGATCTTGTATGCATGATGTGTGCGATGTAGTGGTACAACTTGTTGTAGACTTGTAGAATACCCTATACCATGTTGCTTGGACATCTAGTAGACTATATTTAGCATTTTGTCATGTTTTGGATGAGTTTCATATGAATAATTGGTTCTATGCATGAAGAATATTACTGTATTTATTGCTATAAAGTTTTTTTTCAATATTTTAAACCATGTTAAGGTCAGTATATAAAAATTATTTGTGAATATAGATTATAGAGAATTCTATCTACTTTCTAGATTTTCTGACAGGTCTCAGTTTTGATTTATGAGTTGCAAGTTGTGGCTATTTTACTATAGATGTATTTACAAGTTCCAAATTCTGTTTTATATGAATTCTGTATGGTTATTTATTTTTATACTGATGTTCAGATAATATTTTGAACCAATATTTTGCTGAGTATAACTAGATTTGATTGGGAGTAACCCCTAATTTTTGTGGATTTAATTAATAACTTTTACAAACTATTCTATGCTTGCAAACAACTATTATACTTGCCGAATTTTCTTATTGTTCAGTAAAGATACATAATTTCAACCAGATTCAATTTGCTGTCTATAAAAACTTTGAGAATATGAATTGTAGCCTTTTCTATATATTTTATCACCCTTTTGACGGATCTTGATTTAGAGTTGTATTTTGTAATCTATTGCTATTATAGTACTGCTGTGTTTATGATTCCAGATTTACAAACTTTCTGTATCTTGTTGCTTGCTGATTTTAACTGACTATTCTATCTATATTAGAAAATTATAAAACTTTATATTCTGATACTTAACATACTAGGGAATACCCCAGATTTTTCTTGAATTTAATCGGTAAATTTTTATGCCGTTTTCCTATTTAATAATACAAGCTTTTGATTTATGACTACACATATTTTTTGAATTCAAATCTGTTTTAAGACCTGTTTTTGTGAAATACTATATGACTTATATATATTTGCTGGATTCGGCCGGGAGTCTATTTTTCAGATCTTCTGACGGATCCAGATTTGCATGTCCGTGGCAACGGAAATCCCAGATTTGGTGCAGTACTGTCTTACTGTCCAGAACTAAAATTTTTGTTGTCTTAGTCTATTTTGAGTCTTTCATCACCCGTACGTGTCCTTTATTCAACTTGTACTTGTCCCTTGTTGTCTCTCCATGTTTCTTGACTTGTTTCTGAATGTCCATGCTTGCTTGAATAATAATAATAATAAACTAAGTCAGGGTTTAAAGAGAAAGATCTAATAGTGGAAAATACAGAAACGTGTACTCGGAAGGGGATCTATAGATCCTACGTGATTACTTAAGGCTTGATACTTGATACTTGAGGCTTGAGGCCTGATACTTGAGGCTTGAGGCCTGATACTTGTTACTTGATTACTTGATACTTATCCCTGAGTACACTGTCCTCTATAATCCACTATGAAATCTAAAACGAAACTATTTGAATGTAGCAACCATGTGGTAAAAACCTGGGACGCATGAAGTGCTACCTAGATAGGACTAGATACAAGACTTAAACATGATCACTTGACACTTGCTACTTGTTACTTGTACATGATATTTGATTCTTGACACTCTTTACTCGTTATTCGTTTACATGATACTTGTTTACTTGACACTTGTTACATACCATTTGCACTTGTTCATCTTGCCATGTTAGTTATTTCTATTCTTGACCTAGAGTTACTTCTCTATTTTGTTGTAACATCATTTCCATGCTATACTTGCTTTCACTGTTACTTTATTCTTGTTTGTCTTCCCTGTACTTGTTGCCTGCACTATAAGCGGCTCGTAACTTGCCTTGACGGGCATTTTGTTTCTATTTCCTTTTTCCTGCAATTTGTTAAATTGCAGATTATGGTGATCAGCTGCCCGATGGAGTAAATGATCTGAGATTCTAGTTGGCTGGAGATTTTGCTATATCTATTTATTTTCTTGTTGCTTATCCTGAATAATTGTACATGGTTACATGGATTATTTTATATTGGGCTTTGTGTCCCAAACTTGTATTTTGTTCCAGACATGATTATTTGAAATTCAATATTATGTTTCTTTTCAAGTAATCTTGTTGACTATATTAATTCAGTTATGCATGTGTGTGGTTGACTATTTCTCTTGTATATCTCTTGTTCATACTTGTGCATGTTGTAAAGATCCTGATAGCTTATGGATGATGAAAATCATTCGCTGGACTTAGTCACGTATCCGTATTCCGTATTATCTTTTTGGAAAGCGGGGCGTGACATCCACTCCTGAGCATCTATAATGATGCACAGCCCTGGTGGTCTCTCTCCACTCCCAGTCTTACATATTCCGTCCCGCCCGAACCCTAGCGGTCTTTCTCCACTCCTGAGCATCCATAATAGTGCCCGGCCCTGGTGGTCTCTCTTCGCTTTCGGACCACACTAAAAGTTATCGCGATTATAAGATGCCCTGACTGGCATTACCTACTCCGCCTCATTCGTATTCGATAACATAGAACGTCAACGGATACTTATGGGTCCATCCCCTAAGTTCCGACAGGAGTTTACGGCCTATACATCCGCACCCTCATTCTTAACACTAGATCCCAGAAGTTAACAGTCGAGACAACGCCACACGTGTCCCCTTGACAGGTGAATACAACTTCCAATAATTATATAAATTCCAATACTTGTAGAAAATTGATTTCTTAGTCTCATATGAAATCTCAATGAGTCTACTACAACATTATAGTTAAGAACCTCTAGATTTAACCCAATTAAATCTATTTAAAACCATTTATAAGACGGTAGGTTCATAATCTTGAAGTTGCAGCTCTTGCTACTTTTAAAAATCACAAAAAATCTCATACTTGTTGGAAATCAGATTTATTAGACTCAAAAGAAAGATTAACGAGTCCACTTCAAATACTCAGTCTGTAGTTTCCTCAAAATACTTTATTTAAAGTGTTAAAATGATCAAACACCAGAAGGTGTATAAATTTCCAGAATCCAGGAAAACTGTGAACCAGTTATAATTTTGAGTTTATTAAACGATATCCAAAATTCATGAAATTTTGAGGAGATGTTATACACACATACATGATAAACAATACAAAAGTTTTAGTCTCATAATCCATGTATTTAAATATTAACGATTTTATGAAGTGAGATCAAAATTTCGGACAGAATAATAATAACGTTTTCTAAGATAATTATATCATAATCTCACAAATTAATTAACATCAATTAACACCCATAATCAAACAACATACATACACAATCTAAACATGATTACTCAATTTATTAAATTATCTAGCATGCATACAACCTATAATATAAATAGAGTTGGTTAAAGTTGTTACCAACTTATTTGTTTCCAAAATTATTTAGCATGCACACATTCTTCAATATAAATAGAGTTAGTTAACGTTGTTACCCACTTATTCGTTTCCGAATTTGGTTGTTTCTACGTACGCTCGAGTTGAACGACGACTACGGCACCACGAACAGCAACAACGTCGACGATGACAGTACGATGAACTGCAATTTGTTCGCCGAGTTTGGAAAAAGTAATAAAATTGAAATGATTTGCCGGTATTTATTTAAATAAAATATATATAAATATAAATAGGTTTATATATATATATATATATATATATATATATATATATATATATATATATATATATATATATATACTAGATTTACCCGTGGACACGTGCCTACGGCACGTTTTCGGAACGATGCAACACACAAAAAGCTCTGTAAATAGTAAAACAATAATTATGTAGTTCAAGTTTGTATAGTATGACAATAATTAGTTGTAAATAAAAGTCCATGTTTCTATTAGTATATGTTGAAAAATAATTATAAATGAGGATATAAAATCCAACTTCTTAGAACTTTAAGGGTGGAAAATGATGAAATTTAACTGTTGAAGAGATATTTGTTATTTTCAATATAACATGTGCAATAAAAAATCATAAAATTTCTGAAAATTTTACAAACCTGAAATCTTCAAATCTAAAAATTTCTAAGTAAGTTAAGAAAGAATGGGAGAGAGAGAGAAAAAGAGAGAAATATAAAAAAGTGAAGAGAGAAGGAAGAGATAGTAATAAAGTAATGTGTTTTTTAGTTTTGGGGGGGGGGAAATTTAATTTTGAGGTTTGAAATTTTAGGCGGAAAAATATGTTTTGAGAGAATCAATCTAGGCCATTGATTTTAGGGAAGATTGAATGAGAGCCACTTGATAGCTTTCTTTGTAATTTATCTAAAATTAGATATACATATATATTTATAAAAAATGACATCTATATAATAAAACACAAAGAAAGCTATCAAGTGGCTCTCCTTCAGTCCCCCCAAAATCAAAGGCCTAGATCTAACCTCACAAAACACATCTCCCCCCAAAACAACTCATTTATTTATTTAATTCTCTCTCTCTCTCTCTCTCTCTCTCTCTCTCTCTCTCTCTCTCTCTCTCTCTCTCTCTCTCTCTATATATATATATATATATATATATATATATATATATATATATATATACAAACATGAACTTTTACACCCAATTTATAATTATTTTTCATCATATACTAATGGAAACATGGACTTTTGTTTACAACTAATTATTGTCATACTACTCAAACTTCAACTACATAATTGTTGATTTACTGTTTACAAGGCTTTTCATATGCTGTATCGTTCTGAAAACGTGCCGTAGGCACGTGGTCACGGGCAAATCCAGTATACATATATATTTTATAAAATGTATAGATATAGATATCTATATAATAAAACACAAAGAAAGCTATCAAGTGGCTCTCCTTCAACCCCCCCCCCCCCCCCCCCCCCCCCCCCAAAATCAAATGCCCGGATCTAACTTCACAAAACATATATCCCCCCCAAAAGTTTCTCCCAAAACTCAAATTCAAATCCCCCCACAAAACAACTCCTTTATTATTTAAGTATTTCTCTCTCTCTCTCTACACACACACACACACACACACACACACACACACACACACACACACACACACTAGATTTTCCTGTGGGCACGTGCCTACGGCACGTCTTCGGAACGATACAACATATGAAAGTCTTGTAAACAGTAAAACAACAATTATGTAGCTCAAGTTTGAATAGTAAAACAATAATTAGTTGTAAATAAAAGTCCATGTTTCCATTAGTATATGTTGAAAAATAATTATAAATAAGGGTGAAAAATCCAACTTCTTAGAACTTTGAGTGTGGAAAATGATGAAATTTAACTGTTGATGAGATATTTGTGTTTTTTCAATGTAACATGAACAATAAAAAAATACATAAAAAATCGAAAAATTTACAAATACGAAATCTGAAAATATAAATTTCTGAGTAAATAGAGAGAGAGAGAGAGAGAGAGAGAGAGAGAGAAGTACATAAATAAATAAATAAAGGAGTTGTTTTGGGGATTTGAATTTGAGTTTTGGGGGGAAACTTTTGGGCGGGAAAATATGTTTTGTGGTGTCAGATCTGGACCATTGATTTCAACCCTATTGAATGAGAGTCACTTGATAGCTTTCTTTGTATTTTATTATATAGATATATAAACATGGACTTTTAATTCCAACTAATTATTGTCATACTATTCAAACTTGAGCTACATAATTGTTGATTTACTGTTTACAAAGCTTTTCATATGCTATATCATTCTGAAGACGTGATGTAGGCACGTGCCCACAGGCAAATCTTGTATATATGTGTGTGTGTGTGTGTGTGTGTGTGTGTGTGTATGCATATGTGTGTGTGTGCGTGTGTGTGTATATATATAAATATATGTATATGCATATGTGTGTGTGTGCGTGTGTGTGTGTGCGTGTGTGTGTGTGTATGTGTGTGTGTGTGTGTGTGCGCGCGCGCTCGTGTGTGTATATAAAGAGAGAGAGAGAGGGAGAGAGAGAGAGGCAAATATAGTGAGAAGGAGTTGCGATGGAGTTGGCGCGGGGTGGTCGGCGGCGAGACGAGGGTGCAATGGCAGAAGGTGATGGTGGCGAGTTGTGGCAGCGAGGTTGTGGCTCGAGGGGGAGACGACGAGGGTGAGAGCAAGGAAGTGGTGTAGGTAGTGGTTGGAGTTGAGGAGCAGCGACGAGGCGAGGGGTGGAGTTCGGCAGTGGTTCGACTGCGACGACGGCGGGGTGGAGGTGGAGTGCTGGCGATGGGGTGGCTGACGATTGAAAAGGGAGGCGATGGTTGCGGGGTGGAGATGAGCACGATGGCAATGGCGATCGATGGGGTGGGTAAGCTGCGGTGGAGCTCGGGTCGATGGTAGTCGAGGTGCTCGAAGTGGTTGTCGGAGTGTGGTGACGCCAGCGATGGAAAGAGGGAGAGGCAGCCGGGTGACGACGATGGCAATTGCGGGTTGGAGCTGCGAGGGGAAGCTCGAGAGCTCGGTGGTGGCTGTCGAAGCGAGGAGTGGTGCAGTGGTGTGACGGTGGCGACGAAGGTGGTGAGGAGCTTGGGGAGAGCTCGGGAGGAGCTCGGTGGTGATGAGGAGCAGCGGGGAGGTGGTTGCGGAGGTGTTCGGCGAGGTGGATAACAAAGGCAGGTGGAGCTCGAGGATGGTTGAAGGAGGTGGAGATGGCGATGGCAATGGTGGCTATCGAAGGTGTGGGGGGTGGCGATGAAGGGGAGCTCGGAGGGGTGGCGATGGCGATGGTGACGGGCTTTGGGTTTCGATGGGGAAACGAAGAAGAAGGAGAAGAAGGAAAGTGGGGGTTGGGGGGGGGACTACACTGTATAATATATATTGCATATATATTATGCGTATGAGAGTGTGTGTGTGAAAGAGAGAGAGAGAGAGTGACTGTGTGAGGGAGAGTGTGTGATTGAGTGAGTGTAGGAATGTATTTATATGGGTGTGAGGGAGTGCTGCATGTGCATGTGAGGGTTTAGCTATAGAATATAAAGTTTTATAGGGAGGGAGAAAAAAGATGGAAAAAGAAGACCAATGATGTTTGTAGCTAGGAGGAAGTGGAGGTAGTAAAGTAGGATTAGTAGGGAGGTGGGCAGTTAATGCCGTAGAATATAGCTGGGGGTGTGATGGTTGGTTGTTGGATTATGATTAGAGGATTTAATTAGGATTAGGAGTTATGATTAATGATTTAATTAGAGTTAAAACTTAAGTTTAAGCTCCAATTAAAAAAAAACAAGAATTTTAGAATGGATCCAAAAAAATTTGGGTTGGTTCAAATAAGAGATCAAAAACGAAAAGGAAAACAAAAACATAAATATCTATTGATAATGTACAAACACATATTTAATGCACGCGTGGGGGGTAAAATTGTCGTAATTCAATTTTGCAGGGTGTTACAATTATTTTGCAAATTCTATAGAGAGCAAGGAGAATTAATCTTCTACTGAAGTCATTATTCGGACAAGCGACCTCAGTTTTTTTATTATAAAAAACACAAGAGAGCAAAAGCTCTCTAGAAATCGCCAAGTGTCTCAATATATTCGTTTAAGGTCGCTAATCTCATTAGCGACCTTATATATACTTCCGCCGCTAGTGGGAATAGTGACAACAAACAAAAAATTCCAAAATTTTTAAAACAAATGTCATTATTCCCATTAACGACTTTCAAAATGAAGATGTCGCTAATGAGAATGGCGGCCGCTGCTGACGTAGCACCAAGTAGCCTACGAGCGCTAATAGTTTCGAAACTGTCCCATAATCACAAATATTTTCAAAAATTGGCCTAGTACGACAAATAATTTTAATTTTGACTTGTGGGTCTTTATTTTTTTTTTTTTTGTCTCCGTATCACATGTTTTTCTGTTTGGTATTGTTGTAGAAAAAAGTGTGTGTTCTCACAAGAAAGTACAGATACCCGAAAGTACTGTAAGAAAAAACAAACTATTCTAGTAAGTAAAAATAGTTTTCGAAAAGCCGAATGCACTATTTTAAGTGTTTTGAGAAAATACTAAAATTAGTAGCTTTATAAAAATGCATTTTTAATTAAATGGATTCTAATAATGTTTGCTAAACACTTATTTTGAACATAGAATGTGTTTTAGAACAGAAAACACACTCTAACAACAGTGCTAAATAGAGCCAATATTAAATTACTCATTGAGTAAAACATAATATACTAGTATAATGCACGTGCGATGTATTTTTTAAAAATATGTATTATACACGTGCGTTGCACGTGGAGAAAATGGGGAGAGGGAATGAAAAGGACAAAAAAAAATCTACGTATTATACACGTGCGTTGCACGTGGGGAAAATGGAGAGGGGGAATGAAAAGGACAAAAAAAAATCTACCAACACGTACGCTGCACGTGTTGACACACACACTAAGAAATAATAAAAAATTGTTTATTTGTTTACAACCCCAACTCTTCCATTAATATAGTAGAGATATTACAGTACATGAGGTAATAAACTGGATTTTTGACCAAAATGACCCACTTTTTGAAAGTTTTTATCAAAATGACCCACTCTTGAAAGTTTTTACCAAAATGACTCACTTGCTAACTCAGATAGTGAGTTTGGTTAAAACCTCATCGCTATCTGAGATAGCGAGTGTATGATTTTGTGCTTCCCCACACTTGTGCAAAAAAATTAAAAAAACACAGTTTACACGCGCTGACTGTGATAGCGTTGATATATATACTAAACTCGGTAACTCAGTTAGCGAGTGTGTTTATACCACACTCGTTAACTTAGTGTAATGTTTAGAAAATTCCTGACTCTGAACTCAAAATCACAACCGTTATGCTGTGTACAAGAATCCAAGATTATTTTTAACCCAAAATCAAATTTCAAGCATATGAAGACTTACCAAACAATAGATGATTACTTTAGGAACTACGGTTCACGAAAACCACTTCAACGCGAGTCCCACTGTCCTCTTCACCGTTCACAAAAAAAACAAAAAAGGGAACGACGGTGTAGGAGTTAGGGTTTTCAGAGTGGGAGTAGAGGGGGTTGATAGTGATGAAGTAAATTTGAAGATATTTTGGACGATTTTGGCTGGGAAATTCGCGAGATTAGAGGCTAGGGTTTGTGGGTTACTTTCGATTTGGGCGAGAAGAGAGAGAGAGTATGGATGATGTGAGAAAAATTTGAAATAGCGAGTCTATTAAACCATCCCCAAACGACACTCGCTAACTCAGCACGCGTAAACTTTGTGGTATAAACACACTCGCTAACTGAGTTAGCGAGTTTAGTATATATATCAACGCTATCACAGTCAGTGAGTGTAAACTTTGTGTTTTTTCATTTTTTTGCAAAAGTGTGGGGAAGCAAAAAATCATACACTCGCGATCCCAGATAGCAATGAGGTTTTAACCAAACTCGCAATCTGAGTTAGCGAGTGGGTCATTTTGGTAAAAACTTTTAAAAAGTGGGTCATTTTGGTAAAAAAACAATAAACTGTTTGTGGTACACAATCACAACTCATAACTCTCTTAAGAGTACACAACAACACAAGCGATTCCCCTCTCTAGAAAATTTCTAGAAAGAGAAACTTACCCCCCAAACAAAAACCCTAGGAAACCCTAGATCTGAAAACCTTGGGGGCGACGGCTAGCCCTCTTCGCCGCCCCCCATCTCATCGTCCCCCCTGCCTCTCCTCTACGTCCTACCGTCGCAACTCCTCCACTCTTCCTTTCCCACCGCCGCGACCCCATACCTGCTCGCCCATGGGAACCACCAACCGGCTCAATATCAGCGGCGACCTCTGCATCACGTCGAGATTCCATCCTGATCGTCCGGTGCAGCGCGTCTTTCCATCGCGGTGACCTCTCCATCGTCAGGCAGAGCCGATGACGTGGTGGCTTGTCCTTGTCAACGGAGACGCGGTTCGGTTTGGGGCCAGGCTGCTGTGCGCTCCCACAACCCCCCGCCCATAGATGACCCAGATCTGATTTGCCCACCGTGTGAGGCCGGTGGTTCGGCATGGGGCCAATGCTTGGTTATGCTATGGTTGGGGGTGTGAAGCAAGTAGTTTTGTACGATTGTGGGGTTGGATTCGAGATGGGGTCCCTCCATGATTTGCTAGATGTTTGCCCCAATATTCTGCGCGCTTGCCACCATGTCCACACTCTTGGGGCCAATCATGGCGATCTGCGAGGGTTGGTAGTGCGTGTGAAGATGCCGAGAGTTAGGGTGTCTTGCACGTTTATGGAGCTTGGGCCCAAAGATGGGGTCCCTTCGTGACGTGCGCTCACTTGTATCAACTTCCGGGGTGCTTGTCTCAACTGTCGCGAAGCGACTATGTCGTGCCAGAGCATCATCCCGCGCCTATTGTCGCGAACACCATGGATTTGGGGTTCAAGTGTGTGAGCTCGGTATTTCGGTTTGGGGCCCGTGGGGCCAGGCTGGTAGTAGGTTGGTGTTGGGGGTGAGGGGGTGTGGGGTTTGGGTATGGTTGGTCTGGAGTGTTCTACGATGTCGCCGGTGCAGTCTTCACAGCGCCTACTATCAGGCTATTGAGCTTCCTCCAACTTAGGCCACTGGCTCGTGACAGCGTCGCCTCTTTCCTCGGATTGGGAGTTTGAGTCGAGATAAGTCTGTGTGGAGAGAAATCGCCGAAGAGAGCTTGAGCATAAGGGAGGTGAAGGTATCCTCTCCACGGCTCTCTCCTAGAGCATGGTATTTAGTGGGGTGAGCAAGATTAACTGTTTGGTGAGAAATTGCCTGAGAAAGCGTAATCGTGTGAGAGGTGAAGGTATCCTCTTCACGGCTATCTCTTTGGTAACGACTGTGGGAGCGACTAGCACGTTTGTAAGATGAGTGGTGGAGAGGGTGCGATCGCTGTGCATGTGCCGTAGGGTCAGTTTTCAATTTGCAGGGCTTGGGCCCAACGATGGGGTCCCCTCAGCGAAGTGAAGGCAGAGATCGGCGGGTGATAAAATCCTGCCAGACTTGTTTCAGGTGGTTGTGCATGTGTCGTGGATGCACTGTACCAAGCTAAACTGACGTACTTATAATTTTGCTGGACCGAACTGGTTTGTCGGCCCACCCTCCAGGGTTGTTGGAGAGATTTGTTATTTGTACGCATCATGTTGCTTCATGTATATTTTATTTTCTGCCTGTAGGTTGTACTTGGGCACAGTACTCTTGGTTTGTTTTGTTAAACTTTTATTAATGAAACATGGTGGCCAGATTCTATCTTTTCCCTAAAAAAAAAAAAAAACTCTCAAATACTAATAACTGCTTATTTAGGATGTGAGATGCCACACATTTTAAAGTTGTATAGTTACACAAGAAGTTAGTTGAAGATTGAAGTCGATACGACAGTATTTTCGACTTGCATGTATTGACCTCCACAAAAACAGGCGATATTCAAAACCTCCACAAAACCCCCCTAAATCGCCCAGATCCGGTCGATTTCTCCCCGTTCTCCGCCCCCTTCTTTGGTTAAAGTTGTCGGCGTCGTCCAGATCTACAAACCCTTTTCATCTTGGGTAAAGTTTCCGACTGTCCTTCTTTCCCTCCCCTTGGGCGCCGTCCCCATGCTGCTGCCGCTGGCTTCCCTTTCCCTCTTTAGTGAGTCTCGTCATCTCCTTTTCCTCCGGCCTCTCCGTGCTCCTCGGAGGAATTTGTTTCCACCCTCATGCTATCTCCGCTGCTCCCCCTCTCCTCCCGCTCAAGAGCTTGGGTTGCTCTTCCTCTCTCTCAGTGAGTTCATTTCTTTCTTCTCCTGGCAGCGCTCCCCAGCGACCGAAAGTCCTCTGCAGCTCCTCCATCCGCTCCGGTCCCGGCCACTCAATCGCAGGCGATCTAGCTCCACCCAGCATCTCGACCCGTAACCCATCACTGTGAGTCACCTCTATTTAAATTCTTGTCTTTTGGGCTATTTTGTGGTGAGATTTCTTCCACTAGCATGGTGTTGGATAGCCTTTGCTACTCCCATTTCCTCTCCTCTATTTTCTCAAAGCTTATGCTCGGTCCCTTGAGGAACTATTTCCTCCTCTCCGGCACTGTGGTTCCTCCTCTAAGGGAACTATTCTAATCGGCTCGGCCATTCTAGTTTCCTCTATCCTTCCGATTATTGTCTTCTCCTGATCTCTACAGCTCTGGTTTGTAGCTACAATTGACTTCAGTTAACAATTGACTGCAATTTTCTTCTCCTGATCTCCTTTCTTTTTCTCTCTATTGGAGGGTGCTGTTGCCCCTCTTTGAGCTGCGCTGGGTTGTTGTTTGGTGGTACTGTTTTGGTGGATTTGGTTCTGTACTGGAAGTGGTACCATTTTCCAGTACCTTTCCTCTGTTGGTGTATAGCTTTGAGACTATTTTGGGCTGGCTTCTAACATGAATCTCTTCGAGTCCGTAGCTAGCTCTTACAGCTTAGAAACGGCTCAGGATGTGAAGTGGGACTTATCTTCTCCTCCATTGGATAACATCTATGAGTCTCGGTGCTCTCCCATCTTCTTCTCTAATTCCCCTTCTCCTCGTAGGTCCGACCCTCATCTGATCTGCTTCAGGTGTCTCCTTCCTGATCATTTTAAACGCGAATGTGTGAATAAAATGAAGTGCCTTTTCAGTGATAGGTTTGGTCACTTTCGCAGTCGATGCTTTTTCCTTCAAAAACTTCTTAGTTTTCCCAGAGGTCATCCCTTACCGACCAAACTACTCTCCTTTCTTAACTACCCCCTCTTAAAGCGTAAGCTTCATGCTTGCTTGACTACAAAGTTCAGTATTGAAACTGGAAAGGATCTCGACTCCTCTGTTGTTGTTACTCTGCCAGCTACGAACTTCTCTTCTTCTTTCTCTCCTTATTGTGGCTCTCTCACTAATTTTCAACATCCTAATATTGCTAACCTTTTTAAGGATCGTAAGGCTTATACGAAACTTATCTCCTACCCTCGTTTGGGTTCTGACAAGGCTCGTCCCCGATCTAACTCAATGACACCTTCGTTGAGTTGGTTTCAGGATAGAAATTCTGGCTTGTTTAAATCTTTTTTCTCTCTCATTCGTTGTCTCATTGTGCGAGGGGGCACGCTCTGCTCTACCGCACTTTTGTCTCCCAAGTGCATTCAGACAAGGCTATTGTTAAATTTAAGGCCCCTTATTTAGTTTATAATTCTCCTTGTACTTTTAAGATTTCTTCCCCAAAATGTTATACACTCTCTTTTCAGCTTCCAGGTTGCTTATTCTCATTGTATCAACATTTCGGGGTTTAATCTTGGATCAATCAGCTCCTGATGGAGGTTAAACATATCCAGCTCTCTTTTCCCCTTAAGTCTTCGCCGAGTCTTGATGACTCTTCTTTCCCCCGTTGTGCCTACATTACCAATTCCATCCCAGTAGCCTCTTCGGTCGATTCTAGTTTTCTCTTTACCCCTTTGTGCATGATCAAAGTCGAAGCTTCATCTTCTGCCCATGCGGCCTTGTCGCCCCCTTCGGCGAAGGTTGCTCCTCCCCCCGTGAAGCGGAGTTACAACAAGAAAGTCTTTAATAATTTGCAGATCCGAGTGAGTGCTCGTATTCTTACGAGGAAAGCAGCTTCTGTGTCAGCTCATCAGCTTGTGCACAGTTGAGTTTTGGATTCTCTTTCACATCCTTGGTGTAGGTAGTCTACTTTGCCGACGTGGTGCCGCTTAATTCCCCTTAGACTGCTAGTGGAGTTGGATTTCTTTGTTGTGGGGAGGTTTGGCCTTCTGGTTCTTGGTTCAGTCTCTTTGGTCCTTAGCCACTTTCGGTTGCGACAAGTTTGTTTGGCTCCATCAGTTGCTTGGTCATACTGATTGATTGCTCCGCCCCCCTCGTTTCAGTGTGGTGCTTCTGTTGTTTCGCAGCTTTCTATTTTGCGTGTTATTCAGCCGTTTTTTGATTTTCTTTTTGTACTCTTCTTTCCGTTTTACCATTGTAATTTTGTTTGTAACTTAACTGTTTTTATTGATTAATATATTTTTTTTGATGGCAGGAGCCGTTTGGCTCTATCCGATGTATCAAAAAAAGAAGAAGATTGAAGTCGATACATAATAATGTAGACAAAATGTGTTGCTAAATTCGACCGACCAGCACGCACACCCAACTCTATAGTTAGTAGAGACTTTTTCACTGGTGACGTGCTTTTATAAATATAGCTATGAAAAATTGTTGACCAAACTTGGATGCTATATAAATTTGTAACATGAACATCTTAAAGGTCCTTTCGACAATAAAAATTAGAGTTATACGTTAATTATCATTTGCTCAAAGTATACGTCTTCAAAATAAATTCAGCATTATTACTCAATAATGAAATGCCAAGTGTACACAGGTTCTAGAATCTTTAATTATTGGCTAAATTTGAAAAAAAAAAAAACTTTGTACTATAGTCTTTATACAGAAAATCCTCTGATCTTTTTTTATACAGAAAACTTTTATGAACTATGATTGTTGAAAAAAAAACTCATGAAGTACTTCAAAAAACCAATATAATTTTTGTACTTATATCAATTACTCCATTCATCTTTGTATGTTGGTTTAAAAAATATCATATATCTTTCTTATTATTGTCAAAAACCTCCCATAACTTTAGCAGAAAGTCTCACGCCCGCGAGATGATTTTTTGCAACAATAGTTCATAAGGATTTTCTGCATAAAAAAGGTCGGAGGATTCTGCACAAAGGCTATAGTTCAAAATTTCTTCTTTTCAAATTTAGCCTTAATTATTTATTCACCAACTAAAATGTACAGTGAGTATCTTTTAAAGAAATCAACCAATTATCTGCTTTACCGTACTAAATCAATTTGATGATGGGCCGGAGAAAGAGGCCCACACTAGATATGGGCTGTAATTAAAGATTAAAATGGAGGGTAGTTTCGTCAAAATGCCAAACTCAACAGACTTCTTTCGTCCTCGGTTTCTCTCTTATTTCGAGATCTGAGAGTCCGAAAACGAATAATGGCGATTAAACGAAAAACCCTAATTCTGGGATTCGGCCTCGCCCTATTCATGGGAGTCGCCGTCTACGTCCGAATCTGGGCCATGGATTCCTCCTTCACCTCCGATGACCGCGAAATCCTCAGGTCCAAATCCCACCTCTCTCTCTCCTCTCTCCCCTCTTTTTTCCCGCCATAATTTGAGCTGGTTTCAATGCAGGAGGCAGTTCGAACGCGCGAACATGGACGCTATGGACGAGTCGGCGGAATGGAGGACGAGGTACGATGAGGAGCACGACAAGAGTGAGCGGTACAAGGAAGAGTTGTCGAAGGTATGTTAAAAGATGACAGGGCCGGCCCCACCCTTGAGGCGGGTGAGGCGGCCACCTCAGTCCCGGCGTTTTTGCGATTTTTAGGGGTCCCAAATTTGCAATTTCCTTGTAAATATATGTCACGCCCCGCTTTCCAGAATACGGTAATACGGACACGTAACTGAGTCCCAACGAATGATATAAATATGCCAACTCATATCATTCATAAGCTGTACCAGTCTTAACTCAACAATATAAGAAAAATGAATCACAACCACGCAGAAAACATAATCACATAAACGAGAATGAAATTCAATAACCAAATCTGGAATAT
Organism: Hemerocallis citrina; assembly: GCA_017893485.1. Classification (NCBI taxonomy): domain Eukaryota; kingdom Viridiplantae; phylum Streptophyta; class Magnoliopsida; order Asparagales; family Asphodelaceae; genus Hemerocallis; species Hemerocallis citrina. The sequence goes on from CM030367.1 coordinate 203,534,959, forward strand.
AAGAACTTACTAGATAGCTCGAGAGGCTCCTGGTCCAATCTTAGGAGAACTGCTCACCAATGTCTTCTGGTAATTCTCCTTGTGTACCTGTACTTGTCAGCTAAAAAAAATAATAATTTGTCTTTAGAGTAAGTACGGACAGCAAGTAGTGAAAAACAGAGAGTAAGGAACAAGGTACATGAAGGAATATGAATCAAGATCAAATTACAAAAGACGATAATGGTATTAATAAACAATGGTCATAATCAAGTATATACGTGTCAACTTAGGTCTATTAGCATGTTGTTTCTCCTATCTAGTGAACGTATTACTGTGTCCCATACCACAGGTTCGGTGCACGCAAAACAGTGTACGTTTTAGACTTCGTGGTGGGATCTACAGAGCGTGTACTCGGTGTATCACGATAACAAGATAATAAGATAACAAGTTCACGTCTTCACAAGTAATTCTCCACCTTCCATATCAAGTTTCCATGTAACAGTAGGGTCCTACCGAGTATATTTTCTGAGACTATCCACTACTAGGTCAACCCTTGTAAACCCCGACTTGTTTAGTACTTTATTATTAAGTCATTCATGTCCATGCAAGTGTATAAGAACGTCAAGGGGATGTTAATAATGCAGCAACATGATGCATTGCACAATAATAAACATGAAGTAGTAAATCTGAAACAACCGACACAGTAACACTAAAACAGCGATAACTCCTAGGCTACAATTCAGAATTCGAAGTTCCAGGATGTTATCAGCAATTAGACTTTTAGGGCTACAATTAATATTCAGTAAGTTTGTGTTAATTCTCATGGTAACATGGTTGAAACCTCTGTGCAAAACAGAACAGGCAGCAGGAATTTATATAATGTCATCACATAAATGTTCATCAAAGTTGATAATCAACATGCTATTGTATCATGAAATGTGTTAACACCAATGTACATCAAGTAGAATGGATTTTTCAGTATACAAGGCAATTTATCATATCATTGTTCAAGTCACAAGATCTCGATTAATCAACATGTATCCGATCACAATGTATTTCTTCATATACAAGTTCTATTCATTTTATTCATGACAAGTATGTGTTCAGGCTTGGGTTTGAGTCAATGGATAGTAATAAGATGTCAAGAGTACGTCGGGTTAGCTCGTGTAAACCCTCGATACTCCCAACGGGAAGGACATAAGGCAATTTAATGATAATTGAAGCGGAACTACTTGCATAAAAGGTCAAAAATTTTGAACTAGAATAATTAATTGAGTTCAAGTGGACTTACCTTTTGTGGACGATTGGATTAGAATAACCAGAATAACAGGATCAGAATCTCGGGGAGGCACGTGCGCTCTACGTACAAGATAGCAACAGCAACAATGAAGCCCAAAACAGCAACTCACGTCTTCTACCCCACAACACAGCACACACAGAACACCTAACGCCATAACTTCCAATCACCTTCTCACAAACACCAAACACCATATTCCTGGATCCCCCACACCACAACACCAAACAGCAAACCCAATAACCCACTCCCTGTTCTTCTTCTCCAACAGTCGTTGCGAATTAACAATAGTAGCGACAAGGTCGATGCCGGCAACGAACGACGACACGAATGGTGACACTGCGAGCAAGGGAGGCGGTTGTCGAGCAGTCAAGGAGGGAGATTGCGGCGGCGACTGTGACTGGAGATCGACGTCGAGGCGGACGGGGTCTGTTGCTGGCTCGAGCGGAAAACATAGGACAGGGGTTCGTGTCTTCACCGTTGGTTCGACAGGATTGGGAGAGCAGCGAGGGCGAGTGCGACATCACAATAGGAGGTGGGGGTGTTGGCGATCGGCTGGAGACACAGCGCTGTCGTCTGGCGATGGGTTCGACGAGAACCCAGACGAAGGAGACAGAGGCTCGGAGCTTCGAGTACTGGACGACGGGGATGGGTTCGGTAGGGGATGAAGATGGCAGTGGTGAGGATGGTGTTGGCGATGCTGGCATTCGGAGTGTGGGTGAGGAGCGGCGATGCTCTGCTTCTCTACACCGAGACAGTGGAACGAGATGTTGACGAGGAGGGGGCCGACCAGGGGGTTGCGGCGCAGGACGAGGAGGGGCTTCGAGGTGTCGTCGATGGGAGGCAGCTGTGATGAGTGGCGGTGAGCGGACGACTGGGTGGCGAAGATGATGAGGATGGCGCTTCGGAGGTTGAAGACGATGACACTTTGGTGATGGGTGCAGCAATGGAGAAGGTGGCGTGCTCGGTTGTGGCGCGCGAGCGGGAGGAGCAGGGAGATGATGGGTTCGACTGTGGGCGAGGTGAGGAGCATGGTGGTGGGGTCGAGGAAGACGAAGAGTAGATGAGTCTGTTTTGGTTTCTGTTGGGGGAAAACAGAGAGGAAGAGAGAGAGGTAGATAGACGGGGTGAGAGAGAGTAGGTGGTTAATAAAATATTAATTATGGGGGTAGTTATTAGATAGTGGGGATGTGGAGATACGGGGGATTGTGCAGAGTGGGGAAATGTGGAAAAATTGTATACGGGTGAGTATATGGGTTTGTGGGTTTGAGTTTAGGGTTAGAGTCCAATAGGAGATGAGCTTGAGTTTGGGCTTCAATTAAATAAATAAAAATAAGAGAGACAAACTTCTAGTTTGGAATATAAATTTGGGTTTTAATAAGAGATTCAAAAGGATTCAAATGCATTGGAAAGAATTTATCAGGAATTTGAAATACAAGAGTACATGGAGAAGAAAGAAAAGAACTGTGAATTCGTATAATCGGAAACAGGGGTTACAATATAGGCACTTATTTTGTCCATAAAAGAAAAATACTCTTGTTAGGGGCCCAAAAATAATTATTTGAGCCTTTAATTTTTTTTATATAATTATTTGGGTTTAGGCGTGAAGATTTAAATTGAATTTAAGACTTTAAATTTGGGTGATTTAAAGCAGATTTATATATTTTGTATATTTTGCTTTCAATAAAGTGCAATTTTTTTTGTATACATTTTTTTTAATATTATATTATATTATATTATATTATATTTTATTTTAATTATTGTATGGGGGGAGTTGGCCTCGAGCCCCGGGAACTCAGGGCCGGCCCTGGAAAGATCGAAACTTGTTAATTTACATTATTATTGAATTGATATTTACATTGTTAATTTTTAACAAATAAGGTTTGAGACAATACTGAGAATATAGTCACATGTTAAAATTAAAATAAACAAGTGATTAAGCTATATTATGGATTCTTATACTTGAATATATATATATATATATATATATATATATATATATATATATATATATATATATAGGAAAATCTTCCATTGTGCACCACCCCTCCGTGTGCAATCGTGTGCACTCGGCCTTCCCGCCTTCGTATCGACGATCTGAACTGTTCACTTTGATCTACACATCTAAATTAGTCTAAATATATAAAATCAAATCATTTGAAATTCATTTACCCATCCATTATATGACTATAAAATACAATGATTTTCAGTCATACAATTTTGTAACACTTCAATAGATGGGCAAATGAATTTCAAATGATTTGATTTTACATATTTAGACTAATTTAGTATTTAGATGTGTAGATCAATGTGAACGGTTCAGATCGTCGATATGAAGGCGGGAAGGCCGAGTGCACACGTCGTGTGCAACGGAAGACTTCCCTATATATATATATATATATATATATATATATATATATATATATATATACCCACATGCATGTGTAAGGATGAAATATCGAAGGTATGTTGAAAGATTGAAACCTGGTTAGAGTTTTGTAATTTGTAGTCAAAATGTGATCGATTGGAGATTGGTTTATGTTGGGGATTTGTTTAATATGTAAGTGGTGTTCGAGCCCATTTTTTATAATACTTTGATTTCAAATTTATGTGAGAGAATTTGATAGCAGTGTCACAAAATGTAGATGGTGTTCACAATGGAGTGGTTGCATATAGTTGACATTCAATCTAAATATTTTAGAAGGGAGATTTTAGGATTTCTTAATCTAGTTAATAGCTGCATTACTCAAATTTTGCAAGTAACACGGCGGAATTCAGTTTCTGCTATTGCCATCGACTCCAATTACTCACTGGAAGAGTTTGTGTTTTATTAAGGGATAGGATGAAGTTAGTCAGTTTGTCGCTTTATATTACTTACAGCAATACAAGCCTTATTGTTTATAGATTAAGAGATCACTCCATGTTGGATAAAGAAGATTATAGGTTCTGTAAGTTCCTACATCACCAAGTCTTTCTGGCTGTTGCAACTTGCGAACATGCTTTTTGAATGTGTGAACTAAACTGGTGTAAAATGGTTGCTGTCCACCGAACAGGCTATTCCTAAGCCTCCCAATAGGTGCCATCTATATGATTGTCACTTTTGATGTGCGACTCTCTCCAGGTCCAATAGCTTCTTCCGTGGTCTTTGCCCACTTTAATTACCACTACCACCGATCAGATCGTTGTTGTAGTTTTTGGTTATGTAATAGTAGGTTATTAGCATTGATGATATATTCCCCCGTTAATTTCAGGATTGTAGATACAAACAACAATAAATTTCATATAATGAATTTGAATCTTGGAGCTCTAATACATTTTAAGAAGGATGATAATCCCTGTCATTGTCAGAACGAGACGATAAGAGAATAGATTACAGAAAGATTTGATTGAATTTAGGATGTTCTCATACAGTACTATTTAGAGCCACTTAGGACAAGCAGTTCAAATCGGAATTAATCGGTAATTGGACCTGGTCTAGGTCCGATTAGTTCTTAAGGTGATTAATCGAAAAAATCGCTGATTAATCGGGTAATCGGATCTAGACCGATTAATATCGAAAACAGATTTTAACTGCTAGCTTAGGACTAAGAGCATCTACTATCGTTGCTGCTAAAATATGGCATTTGGCAAACAGCAATGGATGGGTAGCGCTGCTATCGTGTAAAGCCAAATTTGGCTGATCAAAAATAATAAAATATTCAAATGGAAGATCATCCTCCATCTAACCCTTTTTAAATTTTTTTTTTAATATTAAAAAATTGTGCGATAGAAGATCATCTTCCATTTGGCCATTTTTTTTAATTAAAAAATAATAATTAAAGCTAGACGGAAGATGATCTTCCGTTTGGATTTTTTTTTTAAATTTTAAAAATTGGTTAAATGGCATTTTCGTAAATAACGAATGGCAATTTAGTAATTATTGAAAGATTTTTTTAGAGAAAGTTTCCGGATGGAAGATCTACGGAAGAAGATCTTCCGTCCGAGCATTTTCTTTTTTTTTTCTTTTGATTTTTTTTATTTAAATGATATTTTTGTAATTTTTTACATGGCATTTTAGTAAATTTTCGGAAAAAATATGTTAAAGAATTTGGCGGATGGAAGATCTTATCTTCCGTCCGTCCTCTTGTAATAATGAAAAAATTTCACAGATGGAAGATCTGCTATATTTGGCACTTGCTATATCTTCTGCTATATTTAGCAGGTCACTGCTTTTCTAAAAAATGACTTTTTAGCGAATGCCGAACGATAATGGCGATGGAATTGTTAAAATATGCATTTTGTGACTATTTAGCAAGCGATAGTGGATGCTCTAAAAGCATGCAATCGACTAATGTCAATACATGTAAGAAGGCAGGCTTTCCCTTCACAGCAAATGAATGAAATGAGAAGTGTTTATACTAATGTTCTAACATATCATTATCTTTTACTTGACACAAAAAAAATATTTATCTCATACTGTCTTCTTCTCTCATGTGAAATACTTTATCACTTGCCTACACATTGCAATGAGACTGAACAGCAATTTTGTGACAGGTCAAAGGTGCCGTGACAGGTGTAAATGAAAGGTTATCCATGCTGCGAAAGGTAATGTTTGGACACAATGACGTTTTCTATACATGCCGGAGTATCCAGTGAACCTGGTGCTCATGAGGTGGTAGGCCCAGGTAGGAGAGAGATGGACTGGGCACTTGCAGGACCGGCAAGCAGCCCCCTGGATCAGTGCTAGCTCTATCTCCCTCATGCCTAGGTCCTTCGCATGTGATGCAGACAGGGCATAATGTATACGTCCCCCTCGCCTCACTATAAGCCTCATACTAAAGCTTGTCTCCTCGTTCTCAGGAAAACGATGATCTGAAGAAACAAGTGGAGTCCTTGACCAAAAGTGTCGAAGCTAATCAACAAAATTGCAATTGCGACAACAAGACAGCCGAGTCTTGAAGTTTTTGAAGCATTATATAGTGCAAGTATTCCATAGACGCAGCTGTTGCAACCTAATTCAGTTGTTACCATCCCTCAAGCAGCAATACTGGTCATATTTGGCAGCAGCTGTACATTTGTTTGTTGTTGAAAGTGAATCTCCGAAAGCTAATTGTTGGCGGCTGAAGGAGCCACTCTGATTTGACTTCACTCATGGAAGAACTTCCTTGTTTCAACACTAGATCAGCGCACTGTTTATGTAATGGTTTTGTATTGCTTGATAGAATGACAAGACGGATATAAGAGTTATACATGAAAATCCCGACTAACTGATTGCCAGACTTATTGGTTCTTTTGTTATGTTTTTCCTTCTGTGTCTCCCCTCTTGCATTTGCATGAACCTATGATCTTATGCTGTAATCTGAAAACTAAATAAATCCGAACTATGAACAAGGTGGTGGGGTGTAGACTCCATCAACAAGTCATGACATGCCTCGTTTCATGGACAAAACCATCATTGAAGCACCTGCTATGCGTGGTTAGCAACAACAGTCTAGAGTCTCTTCTCTGTTGCTAGCTTTTTTGGATAATTTCTCGATTGCTAGAGAGCGAGGACCAGATTAGCCATGACAAAAGAATCCTTACTTGCATGCATTTTATATTTTTGTTCTAATAGACCAATTTACCATGTTTTGTCCTTACCTAATAATGAAAATGCAGAAAATACAAGCTTTAACACTCTTGCTGCTGTACAAAATTGCAACATAAATCACTCAGATATGAGCACATCATAAAACAAGACTTAGACTCCACTGTCAACATAACCTGGTATATGAACAGACAAATAAATCATGGTGTGAGTGTGACAACAGATTTAGTCCACGGTGGTTCTGAAACCTATTGCATTGCTCATCTTACCTCAATGGCTTCCACCGTGTTATTGCCCTAGGTACCTAGACCTCAAACCCAGAACTAAGCTGATTAGCCGTTCAGCATTTAGGTTGCATGCAGTAAATCCTGCTTCCAAACAAAAAAGAGCAATCATGGTGGTAAAATCAAATAAGCAAACATATAAACCGTATATAATTATAGTTAAAATGAACAGAAGGTTCTTACACACTTCACCATACATTGAGATTCAGCTGATGGGGAGCATAGACAAAATACAAGGCGAACACGTCACGAATAGCATTAGGTACAAGTATCAGTTCAAATTCCAGTATTGATCGGTTAAGTAAAGTTGGAGGTTACCAGCCTCAGTTATCACAACACTTACATATGCCCATTGAGACAACTGACTTGAAATGAAATGACAATTGAGGAAAGACTGGAAGTTGGGGGTCAAACAACAGCACAAATTAATTACTGACAACAATAGGGCTGACTTGCTTTCATCTCGATGCTAACGACCAAAAGTTCAAGAGAAACGATGGTGAGACAGCAAACCAGCTGATGAAGGCCATGGCCGTTGCTGTCTCAAAACTTGCACAATGGTTCTGACCGCAGATGTTGAGATCATTACCAATTAGAACTGTGATGCCTGCAGATGCACAGGCTGCTGCAAATGTGAGAGTTGCTGTAATCTGCAGTAGAAAACCAAAATGCTAGTTACCGACAAAGGTAAAAGAAAAAAAGACATTGAGAATATATTGTTGTGCCAAGTATCTTTTTGGATCAACTACATCACAGAATGGCAGTTTCCTCACCCCATCTCCAATGGTGAACACACGGGTCACTCGGGGATTGCGCAAACAGCGCCTAATTAGAAGGGCATACACATCCACAAAGGCAAGAGAAAGGCTCCACAAGCTCTGTAAGATAACTGCTCCTACAAGATAGCTACAAAAAATACTTGTAGTTAATATTAAGGGCTTCTTGTAACACAAACTATGCCAATTTAGGCATAAATTTAAGCGCTACTTTGACTCAGAATTGGACTAAAACTAGTTTTTCTGTAAACACTATAATTAGTAAATAAAGAAACAATATCCAACTCAAGCTCAATCTGAATAATTAAATCACATCACCAGGGGTCATATTGTTCTCATAAAACTAGATTTCAATTTTCCTCCATGCCGATCACAGTCAATAACATCATCAATGAAACAAAAATCATTTATCATAAAGGAAAAACTACCATTATTTTTATTTTTATTTATATTTTGTGGAAAATATTACTTAAAAGATGTTTAAAAAGGCTATAGTTGAATGCATATGAAAGCTACCCATGACTTTCAGAAGGATTGCTTCAAGTACAGTTTATTTATAGAATTCTACATCAAAAATGTATTATTTACCTTAAACTGAGAATGTTCTAATAAAAACAATAATTTTTAGTCAATCTTTCGAGAACGAACAATAGAATGAAATTTGTAAAATTTCATTCGCGTATAAATCCTATCTACAATTTACTGTGGTAACCTATGTGTAGCATACTGCTAGATATCTCATAATATTTTCATATAAGGCCCATTTTCAGTTAATAGGTAACCTGTTTATGGAATGTACATATCAGTGATTCAGTAGGCAGATGTAATTCTGAGAAACTAAAAGAGGATATTCTTTGATAAGCACAATCATTGGCCAAGCCGGATTATTTACGAAATGACCACCAAACATCATTCTCATCTAAAGAAAATAAACACATCAAATATACAATACTGTTCTTGCAGCGAATCTACTCTTCTATCTTGTGCATGCCTCCTTTTCAGGTCATACGGATGTTATAATATAGCCTTAAGGACACGAGTGTCTTCTTTTCCTAATATGAAGCTCATTAGGAGATATTAGACCTAAATGCATTTACAGATCTTTTAAAATTTATTACTGTGACAGTGTAAAAATGGCCTGAGGCCCATCCAAGGCCCAATACAATTCCTATTCAGAAAAGCAAGAATACCGACCTGGTTCGGCTCCGGACCCCTTCAGGGTCGGCGCCGAACCTCGTGTTTTGCCCCCACAGTGCCGGCTTCCTCGTACTGACGAGCCTCAGTATCCCCCGGAGTCCGATCCGAAGCAGTCCCTCATGCCGTCCCCCCTCTCTGGCGGGGCGGAGGGATGACCTGGCGCAGCCTAGGCCCTCCGATTCCCCCAGACGCACAGAGGACTCACGATGGGCCACGTCAGCTCCAAATACCGCCAAGGGTCTCGCCACGTCAGCCCGATACCACTCCTGGTATCACCGCAACCGCCCTAAACCCCCTGGGCCTTCTGCCACGTCAGGCCCATGGGCTTTCGGATCCAAACCCGGCCCCCAAGCGGAACCAAACCCGGTTGGGATTCTCTATAAATACTAGACCCTCATCCACCTTTTGAAGGTAATCAATCTTTTACCACTTAAATATACCTAGTTATTGCTACTCTCTCACAGAGACTGACTAGAGCGTCGGAGGGTCCGCCACCGGGACAAACCCCGGTGTTTCAGGACCGTCTGCAGGTACACAAGACCTCGGATCCGACCCTTCCGATCCGAGCCCAACCTTCAAACGCCTTTCCGAGCTCATCGTAGGCCCCAGAAGGTCAACCGAAGGTCGGCAGACAAGCGGCAATCTCCTTCAATACAAATTGAGTTCGAACTCACACCTGGTGCTTCCACACGTGCCTCAGAAATAAACAGCATCAGGTTGGCGCCGTCTGTGGGAACCGCTGCTCCAGAAACCGATCCGACCCAGGCCCTCGAAGGCCATCGACAGCCGAATCTTCATGACCTCCAAAGGCAAGGGGGCTGCTCCCTCCGTCAACCAACGGGACCCGCCCCCACCCTCTGATGAAGCCGGGCCCCGCACGTCGAAACACAAGGCTCCCCCTCGGGAGTCCCAAACGAGCGTCGGCGGGACAGCCCAGCCCGACCTACAAAGAGTAATCCTCAGCCACAAGGTTACCCACAACTGGGGAAGGGCCGCTTCCAACTCGGCCCCGAACCATCCGAGGAGGACCCACAGGGATGACGGCCCATGGGATCGGCAAGGTAATAGGAACCGGGGATCACCAACCCCGAAGCCTGACCCAAACCGCACCCAGGGTCAGGATCCCGAGTACGAGGTATCCCTGGATACGCCCTTCACCCTACACAACATCCACGGGGGACCGGTGAGGGGAGAAAATGATGCTCCCCAAAGAACCTTCACCCAGGGGACGAACGCCATTCGGCACAGCCCCTCCCCTGAGCTACAACCGCGGCCAGTCTCCTTCTCAGGAGAGGGCCCCGAAGGAATTCACCTCCCCCACAGCGGGGGCCTCATCATTAGCCTCAGCATGGCCAATTGTGAAGTTCGCCGAATCCTTGTGGACAGCGGCAACCCGGTAAATATTCTCTTCCTCAGAACCTTCGAAAGCCTCAGATTGCCCCGAGGGGAACTCAAACCAGCAGGAGGCACGTTGCTTAAGCTTGCGGGCGTCCCGATCATGGTGAAGGGAATTATTACCCTCAACGTCACCACTGGACCGGATCCTGTCAAGAGGACCGAGTCCTTAGATTTCATGGTCATCCACGCCAAGGCGGCCTACAACGCCATCCTCGGCAGACCCGGGCTAAACTCCATCCAGGCGATACCTTCGGCCCACCATCGGGAGCTCAAAGGGAGAAGGGGCGTGCCCCCCCTCAGCACGGGCGTACTCCCCCTCAGCGCCGTCGAACTCGAACCCGAGAAAGACGGCCCCGCCCCCGAGCCCGTGGACGAGCTGGAGGAGATCCTATTCGACGCTGAAGATGAGTCTAAATGGTTCCGGGTGAGCCGCTCACTCGCCGAGGACCTGAAGGCGGGCATCATCGCTTGCGTCCGCCGCAACGTTGATCTCTTCGCTTGGAAGCCCTCCGATATGCCCGGAATCTCCGAAGACTTGATCATGCACCGACTGAGTGTCCTCCCTGACTCTAAGCCGATCGTCCAAAAGAGGCGCAAAGTCGCCCCGGAGAGGCAACTAATTATAAAAACAGAAGTGGACAAGCTCTTGTCCGCTCGATTCATCCAGGAAGTCACCTACCCCGAATGGTTGGCCAATGTCGTCATGGTGAAGAAAGCTACAGGGGGTTGGCGAATCTGCATTGACTTCACGGACCTTAACAAAGCGTGTCCAAAAGATCCTTTCCCCCTCCCACGCATCGACGCTTTGATAGACGCGACCTCAGGGCACGAGCTACTGTCCTTCATGGACGCTTTCTCGGGGTACAATCAGATCCGGATGTTTCCGCCAGACATCTCCAAGACCTCATTCGTCACCGACCAAGGCCTTTATTGTTACCGTGTCATGCCCTTCGGGCTGAAAAACGCCGGTGCCACGTACCAGCGACTCGTCAACAGAATCTTCAAGGACCTGATCGGCCGCAACGTAGAAGTTTACGTCGACGACATGCTTGTCAAGAGCCGGGCTGGGCCGGACCACGTCGCCGACCTCGAGGAAGCCTTCGGTGTCCTCCGACGCCACAACATGAGGCTTAACCCGGCTAAATGCGCCTTCGGCGTCTCCACGGGGAAGTTCCTAGGGTTCATTGTCAGCCAGCGCGGCATCGAGGCAAACCCCGAAAAAATACAGGCCATCATCAACATGTCCCCACCCCGGAATGTCAAAGAAGTTCAGAGGCTCACGGGTCGGTTGGCGGCGATCGGCCGTTTTCTCTCCAAGTCAGGGGAGAAATCTCTCCCCTTCTTCAAGGCCTTGCGCGGGAAAGGGGGCTTCGAGTGGGGTACCCCTCAACAAGAAGCCTTCGAACAGCTGAAACGGTACCTCGCCAACCCGCCTCTCCTCAGCAAGCCCGAACCAGGCGAGCCGCTTTGGCTCTACCTGTCCGCCTCGGACCACGCCCTCAGCGCCGTCCTCGTCCGAGAGGAGGCAGGAGTTCAGAAACCCCTATACTATGTAAGCAAAGTACTACACCCGGCCGAGACGCGGTACGCGAAGATAGAAAAGGTAGCCTATGCCCTGGTTATGGCAGCCCGAAAACTCCGACCTTACTTCCAGGCCCACTCCGTCCGAGTTCTGACCGACCAACCACTGAAGACCGTCCTCCACAAGCCCGAAAACTCCGGCCGATTAGTCAAGTGGTCGATCGAGCTGAGCCAGTTCGACATCAGCTATCATCCCAGGGCAGCCATTAAAGGGCAGGCCCTCGCCGAGTTCATAACTGAATGCACCGTCTCCGAGCAACCCGACGTAGAAGAGCCGGATCTGACCTGGGAGGTCTTTGTTGACGGCTCATCCTGCGAAACGGGGAGTGGGGCGGGCGTCATCCTTCGTGGCCCCGACCAATTCCTACTTCAATACTCCCTGCGCCTCAACTTTCCCGCCTCCAACAACGAGGCAGAATATGAGGCCATGATCGCCGGACTGACCCTCGCCCACCGAGCCGGTGCCAAGCAAATCCGGGCGTTCAGCGACTCTCAACTCGTGATCCACCAGATCAACGGAGAGTACGAAGCCCGCGACGACCGAATGGTGAGATATTTGGCGGCGGTCCGACGGCTCTTGGCGCTCTTCGACAACACCACGGTTGTCAGAGTCCCCAGGGAACAGAACGCCCAAGCCGACGCGCTATCCAAACTCGCCTCTTCTTCCTTCGAAGGCCTCGATCGTACGGTGCTCGTCGAGGTCCTCTCGGAGCCAAGCATCCTTAGCCCAGAGCCGGAAGCAATGTGCGTACAAGAAGGAACCAGCCCGGACGACTGGACCACTCCCATCCGAAAATTCTTGAGCCAGGCCGAGCTTCCTGAAGACAAAGCCGAGGCCAGGCGAATCAGAATCCGAGCGGAAAGATTCGTCATAATCGATAACATCCTGTTCAAACGCTCGTACACCCTGGCCGACGGCAAACCCTACCTCCGCTGCCTCGCCAAGGACGAGGCCAGCTACGTCCTCAAAGACCTGCACGAGGGGATCGGCGGATGCCACATGGGGAGTAGGACGCTTGCCCGAAAGGCTCTGAATCAAGGGTACTATTGGCCCACCATGCTCCAAGACTCACAAGACTTAGTCAAGAGGTGCGGCCCCTGCCAAAGATTCTCCCCCATCAAAAGGCTTCCTCAAGCCAACCTCCGATCCTTGGCGAGCCCTACGCCCTTCGCCATGTGGGGAATGGACCTTGTGGGGCCCTTCCCCCCAGCGGTAGGACAGAAGAAATTCCTGATCGTCGCCATCGACTACTTCACCAAGTGGATCGAAGCCGAACCGCTGTCCAGCATCACCGAACGCCAAGTGCAACAATTCTTCTGGAAGAACATCATTTGTCGATTCGGGATCCCCCGAATCCTCGTCACGGACAACGGAACCCAGTTCCAAGGGCAAAACTTCCAATCTTTCTGTCAGGACATCGGCATCCAGCAACGTTTCTCCGCCATTTGCCACCCTCAATCCAACGGCCAAGCAGAAAATGCGAACAGGCAAATTCTCGATGGCCTCAAGAAGCGCCTTGACAGTTCCCCCAAGGGGCTCTGGGTGGAGGAGCTGCCCAGCGTACTATGGGCACACCGAACCACGCAGAGGATCCCCACGGGGGAGACACCCTTCAATCTGACCTATGGGACTGAAGCAGTCATCCCCGTCGAAGTCGGATTGCCTTCCCCCCGGATCATAGCCTTCGATGAAGACGACAACGCGTCCGCCCTGAGGGCTAACCTAGACTTCGTCGCCGAGGTACGAGAAAAGTCCGCGATCCGAAGGAGCATTTATCAGCAACGAATCGAAAGATTTTACAACAAGAAAGTCCGCCCCACCAGCATCCAGGCAGGGGACCTAGTATTGCGAAAGCTATCCGTCTCTGACCCGACCAAGAAGAGGAAACTGGCTCCCAACTGGGAAGGCCCGTACCGCGTAGTCGAGGCGGTACGCCCGGGTACATACCGACTGACGGATATGAATGACCGTCCCATCAGCCGACCCTGGAACGCTGAGCACCTCATGAAATTCCGGGGAGAGCAAGCTTAGGCTCCGGCGTGGCTTAAGTAAATTAAAAGTTTTTGTAAACATTCATGTGTAAAGGGCCGCTTCAGCGACCCCCCCTCTCGGTCTGGTATAAAAGAAGTCTCTTCTGTCAAAAGTTAAATACCTCGGCAACACCGACCCGGTACCGGGCAAGGCGGGCGGCGTCAGGGTTCTCCCTCGGGTCTCATCCCCAAACGCCTCGGCAGGTGCGACCCAACGACGGGCAGGAGGCCTCCCTGTCGCCCCGCATCGATTCCTCACGAATCAGCGGAGCCCGACCTCGCCTAAACCACCCTTCACCACCCCGATAACCAGAGCAAAGAAGGAAATGAAAGCTTTATTCATACTCTTTTATTCTTTGTGCGGAGAAAACAAGCAAATACCGTTACAGAACCACTCCCCCTCATCTCAAACTAAAAGGGATCTCCGACTTAGGGCCCCTCGGACCCGGTAAAGGGAGGAACCACTCCGACCAAACGACTGGGGACTCTCTCCTCGTCATGACGATCCTTCGGTTCTGCCATCGTCGACACCCCGGCCACAGAGCTCTGGGCATCCACGGATCGAATGCGCTCCATCAGTGGCAACGCCGAGGGAGCCCCCTCTGCTCGCCGATCCCTCGAGGAAGATGTCGAAACACCCAACATGGTCCTATAGCGGTGTATCTCCATCTCCTTTTCCACTATCACATCGCGAAGAAGCTTCTCGGAGGAAGGCCTCTGCACCGAAGAACTTGACATGGTGTATCCAAGGCCAACGCCCCCTAGCTCCCGATCCACCATCGCCCTCCTCAACCGGCTCGCCTCCTCACTCAGGGCTTCAGACTTGTTCCTGTAATAATGAAAGGCCGCATCAGTGTCGCGAGCCCTCTTTCGATACCGAACCAAGGTGGCCTCTAAAGCCTCGACCTTGCCTCGAAGCCACGCCACGTCAGAACGAAGGGGGTCCACCTCAGGAAGGGGAGCCGTGACCTACAAGAGAACCAGCCCGCTCAAGACATATATGCAAGGAGGTTCAGAAATTTTTCAAAGTTGGAACACTTAGCCAGCCAGAAAACCCTCTTTTTATAAATTCAGTTTCCCCATACAAAAAATGCGGTGGCCAGTCCGCGGAAGGCAAATACAATCGAGAGAAGGAAAAAGAAGAACAAAAATTATACAGCGGGTTTTCCCACCTCGATATCAGCCGGATCCGTTGGAGGGTCGGTAACCAATTTGTCATCTGACCCTTGTCCGCCAGGAGTCTTCGGTGTCCCCTCAATCTCCATATCATACTCGAAGTTGGACAAGTCGATGGTCGGATAAAAGTGCCTCACATGGCTGAGGGCCTTCGCATAACTACTATCCTGGGCATTGATCACCAGGATCTGACACGACTTAGTCACCTCATCCTTCTCCTTCTCCGACCTCTCCTCCTGAGCCGCCCTCGCCTTCGCCCATTCCTCCTTCTCCTTGTCAAAAGCCACCTTCGTCTCCGCCTCCCTCTTATGAGAGCCTTCGAGCTCTCCCTTCAATTCCGTCACCTCCTGCTCGGCCTTGTCAGCCCGATCTCGCTCTCGCTGCACCGCCGCCTCGTAGAGGCCCTTCACATGGGCCCCCTGCACGGTCGCCTGCCAGGACCAGACACTACTAAGAAATCTTCTTTAAATAACATCACCTGAAAGCTAGGAGGTTCGATCGACTTACCAGCACCGTGGCCTGCGCAAGACGAACATACGCCTCGTCCAGGGTCTGGGACTTCATATCCGAGCGATCCCGAGGGGTCGCCAACTTATCTGCAACCTCCACGGCCTGGCGCCCCCGGACCAGGCAATCACCCTCGCGGATCGACCAATCCGGCACCCACCTTCGCCGAAGCCTCTCCTCAAGTCCGGGATCCACCGGGGGACCCTTCCCCTTATCAGGTGCGGCGGCCGCACCCTGATCCGAACCCCCCTGGACCACGGCGTCCCCACCCGTCTCTGATCGAGTCCTCTTCATCCTCGGCTGAATGGGGACCTCGGAGACAACCTGGGACAGCTCGGTGGTCTTCACCGCGACATCCTTCTTCTGGCCCTTCGTCTTCCTCATGGCGAGCCTCAGCGCCTTAATCGACTCCTCATCCATTTCTGTAAAGAGATCCATTAAGAACAAATGAGCAAAAAAGTACAAGAAGAGTGAGAGGAAAGAAACAACCACGTACGAGGCACGGCCGGGCTGGGGCTCAGTCCGACGTTCGCCAGGTGGGCCTCCGTCACCTTCCCCCAATTAATGCTATGCGACAGACGGAGGCGCTCAACGAGTCTCCACTCCTCCGCCGTCAAATCCCCTGGCCCCGGTGCGGGGTAGCTCGGCTTAGTATGGTTCCACCGAGTAGGGATAGCCCAAGGGTCCTCACTCCGGATCACCAGATACTTCTTCTTTCAGAACTTAATGGAATCCGGATGACCGTGGACAACCTTCGCCTTATCTCGAGGCGAGATATAATATACCCCTTCTGCCGATGAGCCAATCAATAGCATCGCTCGGAACACGCCCAGCCGTAAGGGTACCCTCCGTTCCTCGCACAACAGCACGAAGCAGATGATCTGCTTCCAGGAGTTCGGCCCGAACTGCATCGGCGCCAGGGACGACCAATTTAACACCTCCCGAACGAATGGGTGGATGGGCAGCCTCAGGCCGGAGATAAAGGCGTCCACAGGGAAGATACAATACCTGTCCGGCAGGGGATCGGTCGGTCGAAGAGAGGAACTCGGCAGCATAAGCTCATAACTGGGCCCTATGTGGTAGGCCAACTGCAGAGCCCCCAAGTCGCTTGCCTCCAGAGCGGTCGGGGAGGCGTCCACCATCAACCTCTTCCGGCTTGACGACGACGGCTGGACCCCCGAGGACTCCTTATCGGAGAGATCGTCGGGGTAGCAACGGAAAGGCCGGGGTTGTGCGGACGACCCTATCCCCAAGTCGCTCGGGCCGCCACTCTTCGATTTCTTCTTCTTCGGGACCCTCCTCCTCTTAGTCCGTTCCGGCGAAGGTGTAGACAAGCGCCCCAGAACGGGCGGATTCGGAGACCCCGCGGAACCTTCTCCCTCGGAGCCACCCTCCTCTCCGGAAGCCGACCCTAGGGATTGGACTTCATCTGAGCTGCCGCCCCCCTCCTCAGAATCGCTGCTTTCTACCACGAAATGCCTCCGAGATCGCAATGGCTTCACGCTGTGTACGACCTCCTCCTCGCCTACCGGCCCCTCCCCAGAGGTCGACGCCAACGAGCCGGACTGAGCCCTATCCATCCGTGCCTAAGTTAAAACAGGATTACCAACTAACCTGAAATCACCTCGGAAACACGACCTTGCTGCCGGAAGCTGAAGGGGCAAGCGCTGAAGAGTTGAAGGATTTTTTCAAAAAATAAGAGGCAGGAAAGAAATGGGCGACGGGAGGAGAGGGGGGGACATTTATAGGGGATAAGAACAACTCCTCGATTTTCGTGGTCACTATTCACCGATTGACGTACAACTACCGCCTGGAAAATCACGCCACATCCTCGAAGCACGTGCTGCTGACGTCACCCAGTGCCGGGCTGGCAGCACGGTACGGGGCCGGCTCGGGCAAAATAACGACTCGCTTTCGCCAGCACTAAAGTACTCTTCTTCAGAAGATCCACCGGCGGGCCATCACCCTTACCAGCCCATAATCCCCCCTCGTCTCGAGGTTCGGCTTGGCACCGGGGTACTCTTCCCAAGAAGAAACTACGGCTCGCCTTCACCCTCACCGGCCCATAATCCCTCGCCAGCTCGAGGTTCGGCCCAGCACCCGGGTACTCTTCTTCGGAAGATCCACCGGCGGGCCATCACCCTTACCAGCCCGTAATTCCCCCTCGTCTCGAGGTTAGGTCTGGCACCCGGGTACTCTTCTCAGGAAGAAGCAACGGCTCGCCTTCACCCTTACCGACCCATAATCCCTCGCCAGCTCGAGGTCCGGTCTGGCACCGGGGTACTCTTCTTCGGAAGATCCACCGGCGGGCCATCACCCTTACCAGCCCGTAATTCCCCCTCGTCTCGAGGTTCGGCCTGGCACCGGGGTACTCTTCTCAGGAAGAAACAACGGCTCGCCTTCACCCTTACCGACCCATAATCCCTCGCCAGCTCGAGGTCCGGTCTGGCACCGGGGTACTCTTCTTCGGAAGATCCACCGGCGGGCCATCACCCTTACCAGCCCGTAATTCCCCCTCGTCTCGAGGTTCGGCCTGGCACCGGGGTACTCTTCTCAGGAAGAAACAACGGCTCGCCATCACCCTTACCAGCCCATAATTCCCCCTCCTCTCGAGGTTCGGTCTGGCACCCGGGTACTCTTCTCCGGAAGAGACAAACGGTTCGCCATCGCCTTCACCTACACCTTGACCCTCGACTAGCTCGAGGTCCTATCCAAGCTTCAGGACAGCACTTCCAGAAAGGCCCTATGATCCGCCCTCCCATTTTCTACAATCATGAACACTCCTCCACGGCTAGCTCCCGCACCCCCTGCAGGAGTGGGGGGCTTGTGTGACAGTGTAAAAATGGCCTGAGGCCCATCCAAGGCCCAATACAATTCCTATTCAGAAAAGCAAGAATACCGACCTGGTTCGGCTCCGGACCCCTTCAGGGTCGGCGCCGAACCTCGTGTTTTGCCCCCACAGTGCCGGCTTCCTCGTACTGACGAGCCTCAGTATCCCCCGGAGTCCGATCCGAAGCAGTCCCTCATGCCGTCCCCCCTCTCTGGCGGGGCGGAGGGATGACCTGGCGCAGCCTAGGCCCTCCGATTCCCCCAGACGCACAGAGGACTCACGATGGGCCACGTCAGCTCCAAATACCGCCAAGGGTCTCGCCACGTCAGCCCGATACCACTCCTGGTATCACCGCAACCGCCCTAAACCCCCTGGGCCTTCTGCCACGTCAGGCCCATGGGCTTTCGGATCCAAACCCGGCCCCCAAGCGGAACCAAACCCGGTTGGGATTCTCTATAAATACTAGACCCTCATCCACCTTTTGAAGGTAATCAATCTTTTACCACTTAAATATACCTAGTTATTGCTACTCTCTCACAGAGACTGACTAGAGCGTCGGAGGGTCCGCCACCGGGACAAACCCCGGTGTTTCAGGACCGTCTGCAGGTACACAAGACCTCGGATCCGACCCTTCCGATCCGAGCCCAACCTTCAAACGCCTTTCCGAGCTCATCGTAGGCCCCAGAAGGTCAACCGAAGGTCGGCAGACGAGCGGCAATCTCCTTCAATACAAATTGAGTTCGAACTCACACCTGGTGCTTCCACACGTGCCTCAGAAATAAACAGCATCAATTACGCATACCAGACATCTAATAGGCGAAAAATACGTATATACACATAGGAGAGACACCCAAAAAGGAAACTACACATGGCACTCACTTGTTATTTCCTCCACAAGCTTATTGCCTTGCAAAGGTGTTTCACTTTTAAAATTCGAAAAATACAATGTCTGTTAGTTATTTTTTTCACCTCACGCCATAGCAGGAGAGGGAGCAGACTTTGAGTCTTCACTGGGAATTGAACCACTAAAATCTACACTAAGAGTGAAGAATGTTACCACATGAACTAACCTCGATCAATATACGATGCCTCTATGCTTATTTTCTTTTTTAGCTGAGAATGATCTTGTAGCCAATAAATGTCGCTATTGAGTGGTAATATTAACAGCCTAGCAGAATAGCCACAACCAGCAAAACCACACATACAACTAAGGGTGCACATCATACCTAACTCCTTAAAATCATTCTCATACCTAACTCCTTAAAATCATTCTTCTTTATAGTTAATTCGCTCAAATTTCAACAATGCCAGATCATTAGACCCCAGTCGTATTGCTGATATGATTCATACAAGATAAAGCTCTGCATTTTAGAACAAACAATTTTGAAACAAACAATCTTGACAAAGTAAAATATACTCTAAATACCTCATCCTACTATGTTACTCCTCATAAACTAAAACATTATATATAAAAACACCTTTAGCTAAGCATTCTTTCCCTTCAGTAATTTCACAGCCGTCTCATACGAATAGTAAAATAACAGATACATTCATTCCACCCTTTAAAAGGTAAAATGAATAATATACCTGGGGTCCTGGACCACATGCACGCAACAAAGAGGTAGCGGCAGATATTTGCCATCCATCATAACCATCTGATGACGGAACATGTGTCACCAACCCTATCAACATTGGGTCCAGGGTCCAGGACCCCAGGTATAACATCGGGTCCAGGACCCCAATATATAGAATGAGAACCCCAAGTACAACCTATTTTCAATTGCCTTAATTATTTCCATTTCCACCATATTCCTCAATTCTACTGAATTAACTTGAGAGTTGGAGGGTTCTGCAGTCGCTCTAATCAGGACTCATGCATGCTCAATCATAACCCTCTGATGATGGAACACATGCCACCAACCCTACGAACCACCAAGGTTTCTCTTCACCTATAAATAGAAGGGGATACCCAGGTACAAGACATATTGGATTGCCCTAATTCTTTCCTTTTCCACTATATCTCTCAATTCACTATACTAACCTGAGTATCAGAAGGTTTCGCAAAAACAGACAGTTCAAACATCGTCTATCTTGCAAGTAGGCTAGATGATTTCATCTAGTGTCTGCTCCGGGAGCCAATCAGGACACATGCATGCATCCTAGTGCACCAGCAAATATTTGTTGATCGATCATAAACATTTAAATGTCTAATAATGGAACATGTGTTGTGAGCCCTACCAACACTGGGTTTCTCTCCACTATAAATATAAACGTATCCCCACGTATAACATATATTTAATAGACCTAATTCTTCTCCTTCCTCCAATTTTTCTCAATTCCAATATACTAACTTGATCATGGAGGGTTTTGATAGCGCCAATCAGGTCACGTACATGCACAACCTAAGAGGCAGATATTTACTGATCGTTACGATTTACGAACACGTGTTGCCATCCTCACAAACCACCTCTAGATTCTCTCCCTTTATAAATAGAAAATGACGGATACCTAGGTAAGAGATATATTCAATTACCCTAATTCTTTCCTTTTCCACTACATTAACTTTAGTGTCATAGGGTTATCGCAACACCAGCAACCCTACCGTTGTCTATCAAGCAACTAAGCTAGGTAAATTAATCTAATTTCCAATCTTGGTGCCAACCACGACACGTGAACGCATCCAAGAGGCAGCGACAAATAACCCTCTCATGATGGAACACGTGTTGCCAACACTATCAACCTCAGCTTTCTCCCCACCGATAAACAGAAAGGTATCCCCACCTACAAGACACATTCAATTGCCCTAATTCCCTCCTTCTCCAACCATATTAGCTTGCACTTCACAGGGTTCTCGCAAACCCTAACATTGTCTACCATGCAATTCCCAACATAAACACCAACACAAATTCACAACTACAACATGACTAACTTAAAATAAATGAATATACCAGAATGCGGTGACCGAGGTGAAGTCACTGGTAGTTGCCATAACCGAAAGAGCGGCGACCGCAAAAAAGAACTGAAGTATCCTCAGCACCAGTCCACCTGGCGTCCCCGGCATCCCCTGCACGTCCTTCATCCTCACCCTCGCCGGATTCTCCACCGCATCAGCCAGCGGCGGCGCCTCCACCGGATGCACCGCCGGCCGACTCGCAAACATCTCTCTTTCTCTCTCTTTTTAGCTCTTTCTATCGAGTCCGATCTCAAGCTATAACCGCATCCTCCTACAAATTAACGCATAAAAAATCAAAGAATTCAAGAATCGAGAACTGGAATCAAGGATTTGGTGATGAGAACCTGCAGATCGGAGGCGATTGGGAGTTTGAGAGGACTGAATCAGTTCAGTTCGTCGAATCTAGGGGAATCTTTGAGGGAATCTCGGTGGAATTGGAGCTGAGATTTTGAGGAGAAACCCTAATTTGAAAAGGAGGGAGGAAGAATACGAAGTGGGAGTAAACGAACGCCGACGGCAAAGTGAGAAAGAAAGAGACGAGGTAGACGAGTTTAGAAACGGTCACTTTCTGATTGCATATTATATACTAGCGTTATCTTAGAATGATTTGCGGTACTAGGCCACTTTTTGAAACTATTTACGAATTTAGGCCACTTTCCAAATTATTAGCATTTTTGACTACCAGTACCACGTCAGCATCTGCCGCTATTGGGAATAGCGGCCTCTTCATAGCGACCACCACATTGTACTCCCACACTTGGCAGATTATAGAGGGTATTGTATAATTGCAAACCACTTGGTGTAACTGAGATCGCTATTGTCAATAGCGGCTTTATCTAACTAAGGTCGCTATTCCCAATAGCGACATCAGGTGGGACTAAAAGGATTGGGCCAACCTGTGGTCGCTATTGGGAATAGCGACCTTGGTTATACAAGGTCGCTATGGACAATAGCGACCTCAGTTACACCAAGTCGTGTCCATTATACAATAAGCTGACAAGTGTGGGAGGTCAATACGAAAAGCCCGCTATTCCCAAAAGTGGCCGCTGCTGACGTGGCACTGGCTAGCCAAAAGTGCTACTAGTTTGTGAACTAGCCTAAAATCGCAAATAGTTTCAAAAAGTGGCCTAGTACGGCAAAAAAATCGTTATCTTATGCAAATTGTACCGCCTAAAATAGTTTTGAGAGACTCATAAAATTATATACAACTCTAAAAAAGCGTGAGAATTGGGAGAAACTTGTTAATATCATTTTTATCGTAATTACTAAAATCTTCATTATCATCTTCATATAAGCAGATGGTTTAGAGAATCACTATCAAACCATAATATTATCCAATTGAATATTACTAAATCTAAAAAAATGTATGTAATGAAAAAATGTCGCAAATTCAACTAATTTATGTTAACATATATATTATAACATTATTAACATTCAGTAAATATGTTATACATTATAAACCACACATTATAACAGAGGTTAGGATAAAGATGATATACTAAAAAAATAATATAAAAATAATTTTATGAATTGTGCTTGCTTAAAAATCTAATTCTAAGTTAAGGGATGGGGGTTGGTTTGGGAAGAGACATGAGATTATGCGAGTTTGAGAAAGTGGGAGGGAAAGATAATGTGTTTGAGGGATTGTAGTTTTTATTTTGTTCTGGTTTTTTAATAAAATCGTGCGTAGTGCACGTGTTAGTTAAATAGGAATCCATACTTTTCCTTTCCTTTTTCAATTTCAAAATAGAGAAAGGAGAGAGGGGGTAGACTCTCTCTCATATTAGTATAACACTAGTAATTTACACGTGCGATGCACGTTTTAATAATTTCAAAAAATAAAAATAAAAACTCTAACGTAGGGAGGATTTGAACCGGAAACCCCCTTTATATTAGTTATGTACGCGCATTGCACATGTTGGTAGAATGACAAAATAATAAATGAAACTAAGGCCTTCTCCCATTATAATATTAGAGATTAGAGATAGAGACATAATTCTTCACCAAATTTGTAATCTATACAACATATTATGCTAAACCGCTTTTGGTTCAATATTTTTTCATATTTTTCTTTTAAAAAAAAAAAAACGATAGCAAAAGTAGGAGGCAACTTTCACACTTTCTCTCCATTCAAATTTCAAATCCCTTAATGGAACCTAAAAAATCATACATTATTATGTAGATGTTATTAAATGAATTTTTCAAAAATTATTTTATTATTTTATTTTTTAAAATTTATGTGCAATATTACACGGATTATATTAAATATTATATTATATAATATAAATTTGTGCAATATTGTACAAGGTTACACTTGTAACTAATTAAGGAACTCTTTTTGAAGTCAAAAAACAATTAACAAACTAATCTTACTATCGTAAATAGAGAATTCGGAGATTCTATATCTTTTTATGAAACCAATATACGAGGAGTAAAGATTAGCTCAATGCCAGGTAAGATTAAAGGATGCAAGTGTTATCATGAATGACTAGTCGTGAAGCATTTGTCCTAAGTAAGGCTGGCAGTTGGCCCGAGACCGATCCGAGCCCGATCGAGTCCGACCCGTTTTTAGTAGGACTCGGGCTTGTTATTTTTTAATTTTTTCGGACCCGGGCTCAACAAGTAGGCCCGATTTAATTTTCGGGCCGGGTTCGGGTGTGTATGGGTCCGACCCGAACCCGATCCGATTTCAGAATATACTCCTTAATAATTACATGAGTGTTGACCCTTAATATTCTCTCTTTCCCCATTTCCCGAGCAGCCCCATTCTCGAGCAGCCCCATTTCCCAAGCACTATGCCACCTTCTCACCTTCTCACCTTCTCACCTTTATATACTCCATAATAACTACAGAGCCCCGATTTCAAAATATACTCCTTAATAACTACAGAGTCCCTTCTCACCTTCTCACCTTCTCACCTTTATAAACTGAGTACTGCAGAGTCCATTTATAATTTTATATCAAAAGACTTACTACATCTTTTTAAATACTTGATGTTATAGTGGACTTTTGATACCGATCCGAGTCTTTATAAATTATAATTTTATATCAAAAGATTTACTACATCTTTTTAAAATTATAAATTAGAACTATATATAACATCCCTTTATATATAGTCCAATTTCTTCTCCAATCCCTTTATTTCTCAGAAACAGGCAAGAAATTTTATATACTGAGTACTTCAAGTATTTTATATACTGAGAATCGGGCCGGGCTCGGGCTTTTTTGGATTATTCGGATCCGGGCTTGGACTTGAGTTTTGGAGTCCGACTCAAAATCCGGTCGGGCTTGAGCCCTACAAATAATTTCGGGCTCGGGTTCGGGCTTGTATTAGTCCGGCCCAAACTTGGCCCGTTGCCAGCCCTAGTCCTAAGGCTCAACTAGCATTGGTATAAATACCGGAAACTTGAATTTGACCCGGATTCGTCCCGGACCCGGCATTAGACCGGAACCGACCCGGCCTATTCGGGTCTGGGTCCTATCCGTTGTACTTCGGATCCGGGTTCGGGTCCGGATTCAGGTCCGCTCAAAAGAGACCCGACCCGGATCCGGACCAGTTAAAAAAAACCAAAAAATCAATATAGAAATAAATATTCTATTCTCATCCCTCCCCTCATTCCTCCTCAATTCTAAATCTTCTTCTTACAAACTCAAAACTCATGTTTTTTTTTCTCTCTCCTCTATTCTAAATTCTTCACTCGCTGCCTCCCCTCACTGCTCACACTCCCGCTCCTACCCGAATGGGTAGGAATATTTTAATAGGACCCGGACCCGTGAGGACCGGGTCCGGGTCCGGGTCTCGATAGTGAAGGACCCGACCTGACCCGACCCGATACCAATGCTAGGCTCAACCCTATACATGGTGGTGGAAACTGTAAGCTGGAGTATGGTAGGGGTAAGGAAATTTCATGTGATGTGTTGGAGTGCGTAAAGATCAGGAAGAACATCAATGGGGCTCACCCACATATACCCACATATTGACAATGAGAGATGAAGGGTAGAATAGTAAGTGGAATTAAATACCCTAGTAAACGATTGATAGCAGGCGACATGTCATGCGCAACGACTCGTGCAATTCCATAGCGAATGCATTAAGTATTCGACTTATGAATCTCAACTTCATTTATAATCTTTTATATTTAGCTATGTAAGGATACAACGAGAGGCGACAACCGATCACAAACAACAACCACGCAACGTAGACCAAACCAAACATGCAAGCACATAATTTTGTCCCAATTCAGTGAACCTAATTCAGGGGAGAAATAACTGAGATATTATTCAACTAGAGAAAGTACAAGAGTTACAATATCCTTACCAATAACTTATTTATCTCTCAAACCCCACT
This sequence comes from Hemerocallis citrina, assembly GCA_017893485.1. NCBI lineage: Eukaryota > Viridiplantae > Streptophyta > Magnoliopsida > Asparagales > Asphodelaceae > Hemerocallis > Hemerocallis citrina. The sequence goes on from CM030367.1 coordinate 203,560,879, forward strand.
CGAAGATAATATGATGTTTACAATAACGAAAACTCTCAGATGAAGTATTGCCACTCCTCTCATTATAAACCATTATATTATTATATAAAGATCTAGAGAAATCCTATGTTGTGGTATTGATTCCACACCGTTCGATATACCTTGAAAAGTAAGTCACGCGATAGGACCGTACGATCTAACTTGGAGAAGAAACCGGGCTCAAACAGATCCCAAAGATCAAGTACAAATATCCGCCGGCTGACACTTGCGGCCGACTTCCCAAAAGAGCAGTCAACTACACCGTAGTCGACAACAATCTTTGCTGGTTGCAATCGACTGCTATAATTAGCAGTCAACCGTCAACCCTTCAACATTCAGCCTACAGTTCTTCTTTCGTCTCTATCTTTTTGAGCAATCGACTACACTATAGTCGAGAGCAATTCCTGCTGGTTGCAGTCGACTGCTATAATTAGAAGTCGACTTTCGCCTACTCAACAACCAGCCTGCAGTTATTCTTTCATCTCTATCTTTGCTGCGAACCTCTTTTTACTTTGCCCTATTTTTTTCATGTCGAATTTAGTATGCAAGACATAAATTCAACAGGCTACTCAGTCAAACTCACTTAAAAAATCTCTACTCCTACTAATCTCTCGAGTGCATTTTATGTAGTAACTAACTGGCAAGTAAAAAAGGTAAAGAAACTATGCGAGAGACATTGCTATGAAAATCGAAATTAAGTATATATAAATTTGATGTTTGCAAGGGAGGTAATATGTTAAAAATGGAAAAGAGAAAGAAAGCGTGGAATTGATTCATGCGCTTCGCGCACTTTAACGACGTAGTTCTTGAATTTTGACCCGCAAACAAAAGATTTTTTTACCGAAATGACCCTCTTTTTGAAAGTATTTACCAAACTTACCCACTTTTGAAACTAATTATCAAAATGACCGGATAGCGAGTTTGGTGAAAACAACATCAGATCTGGGACAACGAGTGTATATCGAGGTGTTCCTCCACAACTTGAAAAACTTGAAGAAAAATACTAAGTTTAGACTCGTTGTCTCCTATAGCGAATGTGTTTGGACCAAACTCGCTAACTGAGATAGCGAGTATATGTTGAGGTGTTTCTCCACAACTTGAAGAAAATTACCAAGTTTTGACTCGCTATCTCAGATAGCGAGTGTGTTTGTACCACACTCGCTAACTGAGATAGCGAGTGTCGATTGAGGAGTTTTTTAAAGATAAGACTCGTTCTTCGCTATTTCTCTTTACTTCTATCTTTTCATTCTCTCTCCCAACTCCCAAAGAAATCCAAAACCCTAGTCTCCCAAATTCGCTATTTCACCATCAAAATCCGTCAAAAATCCATTGAGATCCACTTCATTATTCACAACCCTCTCTACTCCTACTCTCAAAACCCTAAACCCATCATCCAAGATCTCGAATTTTGTTGATTTCGGGAAGGGTAAAGAGAACTGAGGCGGAAGCGAGTGCATTCATCTCATCCTCATTCTCTACCTCATAAAGCACACATCTATCGTACGGTAAGTCTTCATACTTTTGCAATTTGATTTTGGGTTAATTTTGATTGTGTGTTAAATTGAATGTAATGTTGAGAACTCATAATCTGTGGGATGATTAGTTAATAGATAAATTTGGAATTTATTTTTGTATACTTAGTTAAAAGTGAAATGCTACTTTGAGAAATAATTTAATTTTGATATAAATAGGATCATCGACATATAATTTAATTTTGAACTAGCATATTGAGAGCTTTTGATATGAATATGATTATTAGAAATTTGTCTATATTATTGTTGAATTCTTTATTTATATGTGTGTATTTTATTGTTGTTAAATTATTTAATTTTAGAGTATGCAATTATACTATACCGAAATACATATAAAATTGTAGGATTCTCATCCCTATTAGATATGGCCCCAACGCAAAATATTCATGAAGAAGGAACGAGTAGTAGACCCCAAGTAACCGAGGCCGCGGGGGGCTACGAACTTGTTATGGACGATCCCCAAGTAGTGGTCGCGGGGGTGGACAAAGACACAAATGTAAGATGATTGTCTGTATTCGATTAATTTGATTTTTCTTTAATAAAATAATACATTGTGAAATTGATGTTTATTGTTATTTATTGTGTAGGTAGAGCCAAGTCCATCTTCATTGCCAAATCAGTCGGGTCCGTCTTCTTCGCCAAATCAGTCGGGCTCAACTTCTTTGCGAAATGAGCCGGGCACTTCTTCATCACCTTATGTTCCACCGTTGGGTCCCGGTCCTCTTGACCCAAGGCTCTTGACTTTGCAAGGGCAACATCGTTCAAAAGATGTGTGAGATGGACAATCAAATGAGTATACTTTTCGGGGGCATGCCACTTTGCCAATGCATCCACGTATCCACGAGTTGTTATGGGATTGCGGGTTGTAAGACATCGGTTTGATGTGTTCAATTAAGGTCAACCGTCCTCTTCTAACCGCCCTTCTTGAACATTGGCGTCCGGAAATGCACAGTTTTTACTTGCCGGTATGGGAAATATTTGTCACGCTGCAGGATGTTGCAGTGACCACAGGTCTTCCCATCAACGAACATGCCGTAACTGAAAGGATGGATTTTGATCCACAGATTTTTATCATAGAATATCTTGGGGTTGAGCCGGATCCTAGGCCTATCTTCGGGAAGTCTCTTCGGTTGAAATGGTTGAATAATACCTTCAACGATAAGTTAAATGAAGATTCGAACGACTACCAAGTCCAGTGCTATTGCAGGGCATATATTTTGTCATTGTTTGGAGGTGTCATGTTCCCGAACTCCACCGGTATTTCTGTTCCCCAAATGTTCTTACCTCTAATCGCAAATCTTGGGACCGTTGGGGCGTACAGTTGGGGTAGTGCGGCATTGGCTATATTATATGAGAGTTTGTGCAAATGCGCTCTTGGTGCGAGTCAGATGAATGGACCGATGTTGTTACTACAAGTATGGAGTTGGGAACGCATACATATTGGTAGACCAGTAATCAGTAGGCAATCATCAAAACTGTGAGTATTGTGAGTATTTGGAAAATCTAAAACTATCACAGTCGCTATCTAAGATAGCGAGCCTAGTGTAACCAAGATCGCTATTTGAGACAGCGACTGTGAGACTTTTAGATTTTCCAGATACTTCAAAGTTTCTGGAAAATCGCAATTCTCACGGTCGCTAACTCAGATAGCGAGCCTGGTACAACCAAGATCACTATATAAGACAATGACTGTGAGAATTTTAGTTTTTTCAAGACTTCAAAGACTCTGAAAATTCGCATTACTCACAGTCGCTATCTCAGATAGCGAGCCTGGTACAACAAGGATCGACCAGGCTCGCTATCTGAGACAGCGACTGTGAGACTTTTAGATTTTCCAGAGACCTCAAAGACTCTAGAAACAATCTAAAATTGTACATGTAAACATAATGATTCAGCTTTAAACACACATACATTATGACATATAATATCTTAGATAAAAATAATGTTTGAAATAATACATAACACAGTAAATGCCATAACAATACATAACATAATAAAGTTTGAAATAATACATAACACAAAAAAATCATAACCAAAATAACACATATCAAAATTCCATAACAAAAATAATACATAACACAATAGCTCAAAAGATGAGTTTCAAATAAATGCCCAATTTACATAGTTTGACGACTTTGTGAAGTATGGTTTGATTTTTTTTTCGACGTCGGCACATATTGTGATTTTTAGAACCACATTTGGAACAATTCATGTAACACCCCACAAAATTAGAAATGATAATTTTGCCCTTGTGCGTTACGAACGTGTATTTTGTAACGTGTTTTCACTACGTATTTTGATTACCAACTATTTGTGCATTTCCTATATCGATTTTATCCTATTTGATTCAACTCAAATATAATATTCTAATCTCTGTATTTTTACGTGTTTTTTATGTATTTTCGATGCACATATCAATTACGTATTTTTACATCGACACGTGTGATATTCCTGTGTTTCAATTATTTATTTTATGCATTCGAATTCGTTTTATAAAACGGAAATTCATTTTTCCTATTTTTGATTAAAATAATTTTTGTACGTGTAATGCACGTGTTTTCTATGTACGTAGTGATTACATCGTGAAATATATAAAAATTAGTAAATATATATTTCTTATGTTGTTTTCGATTATATTTAATAATTTTCCATCGATAAAGTCGATTTTCACATTTTGATATTTTACGTGCAATGCACGTGTTTTCGGCGAAAGTATTTGAGCGTATTCATTTCCAAAATATAAATTTGGGAGTGTGTGTATGTTTATTTTATTTGTGCATGAAAGATTATAATTTTTAAATTAAACTAATTTTATATACAACTTATATTGTATACATATGTTTTAATTTAAATAATGAAAATATTTAATTAAAGAGAAGTGTGTGCAAGTGTTAATTTTCCATCCCTAATTTCTTACTCTCATTTACCATTTTAGCATGCATAATCTTTATTTAGCCTTTTATTAATCTCTTGGACCTAAAGTTAGATTCTAGCCCATTAGATTAATTAAAAGGAGAGCCCACTAGACAAATTAATTAAATTAATTAAAAGGAAAGCCCTTGAGATAAGCCCACTAATAAAATTCTATTTTAAGTTGTGCATGGACTCACACAAGACATGTAACAACTTTTAATACACATTTTAGAACTATAGAAATTGTATTAATTATTGTGTATGTGTGTGCACTAGTGCACAACACGTGCACGTGGTATGTGAGGAGGCAAAGGGGGTTGGCCGGTTTGCATATGAAGAGATGGGAGTTGGGTTTTTAAAGAGGTGGAGACATGAAGAGTTGGGAGTTATAGAAGTTAGGATTATGAAGAGATGGAGAATTAAGTTGAGCAATTTATTAGGTGGTGGATTTTGCATTTCAAACCCTCACTTTATCCTATAAATACACCTAAATTTTCTTCTCATTTCACACCTAAACTAAACAAAAATAAAGAGAGAAAAAGAAAGAGAGAAAGAGAGTATTCTTGCACAATTGGAGGCTTGTTGGAGCTCTTGCTAGGAGGAGAAGACACTAGCAGTGCTTGTTGGAGCTAGAAGTGGGATCTCTCCATCTTGGTCATTCATTCTTCATAAGAGGTGGGTAATCTTTTTCTTTCTAATTGTAGAGAATGCATGCTAAAAATTATAAATCAGTAGCATAAATTGAATTTGATGTGAAATTTGTAAATAAAATCCATGTTAATGTAGTATATCATGAATGAAGTGATCTTGTTGAGATTAAGTAAATAATTGCTACCATGTTAATTAAAAAGAAGATTTTGACTAAAGAAGTGATACTATGAATCATGTAAGAATGCTTGTAAATTTATACATGTCGAATGTGTAATTTGTATGGGAAATTTGTTGAAGCAATGTTATATTTAATATATGCCTTAGTGCCATGATGATTAAAAAGAAGAAAGAAAGAAAAACAAATTTAATTATTGCCATGAAATGTGTTAACTTATGCATATTGCCATGTATATTGAAAATATAAATTTTTGCATAAAGGAGTTTTGTTGAGATCCTCATGATTGAGAGGCATGTTTGGGTTTTATTACAAAATTTTAATTAGCATAATTGAGTTCATAAACTAGTTCTAATGAATACAATTCTTAAACCAAGTTTTGAGGAAAAATGCAAAATGATATGTAAAATGGAAAGAAAAACTATTTGAAAATAGAGATATTGTAACTCATATTTTCTGTATTTGTATTTTTCTACTGTATTTCCATTCCTTGTACTCTGTCCATCAATTTGAGATCTGTATTTTGTTCCAGTTCTAATAAAATCATTTCATTTGTTTCAACTCAATTTTGTGCCAATATTTATTGCAATTGCATCGTTCTTATCAGCTCTGATTTACTGTTCTTCATGGAGCTTTGACCGTTTCACCTCATCTATTTCATTTTCTCTAATTATAGTGAATTTTGACTCACTCTCCTTTTGGATCCTACTCAAACCCATTATCCTAATGCCCAAAACCCTTCTATATAAAAACCTAACCTACTTAACCCTAACCCTAACCCTAACCTAATTACTGTGTAAACCTAATTACCGTTTCACCTCATCTATTTCATTTTCTCTAATTATAGTGATTTTTGACTCACTTTTCTTTTGGATCCTACTCAAACCCATTATCCTAATACCCAAAACCCTTCTATATAAAAACCTAACCTACTTAACCCTAACCCTAACCCTAACCTAATTACTGTGTAAACCTAATTCCACCTATAGCGGCCTACCATTACTCTCCCCGTATCCTTCTCCCTCCGCTCATCGAAACCCATTTTGGAGCTCCGACCCATCACCTCACCACATTCTCCATCGTCCCCTTGCTCCGGTTTCACCACCATCCCCATCACTTTTAATCCAAGCCCATGCCATTACCCATCGTCTTCCTCAACCCAACTCTCGAACCCATCGCTTCTCCTTCCGCCATTTCCCATCACCTCGCCTTCGCCATCCCTATGCTCGTCGCCTCGTCATCCCCGTCTCCTCGACACCCCGTTGTTGAGTCGCCACTCTCATCGAATTTCCCACCATCGTCTTCCTCAACCCAACTCTCGAACCCATCAACCTAACTTCTCCATCTTCATTACCCATCACCACTCGCGGCCACCGCTTCGCCCTCACCCTTTCGTTCACCCCACATCCACCACGGACCCTCCGTTCTCTTCGTCGTCATCCTTGCCCCGAGCGCACCCCGTCGCTCGTCTCCCCTATTTTGGAAGCAAAACAGAGCGCTCAAGCGCCACTACCTCCGACGCTGCCGTCGCTTCCTGATCGCAGTGTCGTCGTCACCGTCGTCCCGTGCACCCCCTACTAACGGTTGCCGCCTCCGCTACCCACAGTCGCCGCCGTCGGAACTCACCCTCTCGCTGTCGCTGTGAAGAAGGAGGGAGGAAAGGGGATTGATCAAATCAATCTCAGCCTTCAGATCTCCTTAGATCAGATACGATCAGATCATCACACCTGATTGGATCTCAGCCCTCCATCACCAGATCTGATCAGATTCGATCTGAGCAGTCTGTTGGTCCGATCTTGATCGCCATCAAGATCCGTGTCGGGATCCATTTCCGTTACTCTTTCGTCGGATTCGTCATCTACACCCCAAGGCAAGTATCTCCTTGTACATTTCATTTTCTAGTACAAGCTTTTCCTTAAAAATACTAAAAGTAGATTGTAAATGTGACTCCTTTTTGTTTATCATTGATGATCTCATGTTTCGCCTTATCTATCACATGATCCAAGAGTCACAATCATTTGTTGATGCACTTGTTCACAACTAGTATAATTTTGATACATTATTTGCAAAGAGTGTTTTATTTGGTTTCTATTCTGTCTTGGCTTGCTGCTTCGACCCGATAAAACCAAAATTTAAACTTGAGTCCTGAATATAAAATGTATCCCTAAGTGTCTAGTTGTCAATAACATCCAAAATTTTTGAATTCCGAGTTACGATTTAGGAGATATCGCAATTTTACTGCTGCTATGTCAGTAATCGCAGATTCACAAAAACTGCTGCACCACCTTGGGTTTACAATTATTTTAACTATGCTACCAGTAAGTAAATGACTTGAAATTTTGCATGCTGATATTGGAAACCCTAGAGAACATTTTCAAATTTTCTCAGAATTAATTAATGATGTTTCAACCTTGTTTCATATGTACAAACTCAGTTTTACAAATTCTGGCTGAACACAAATGCTGTATAGTTTGCTGTTTTGACATCAATTGCTACAACTTTTATGTGTCTTAATTATATGCATTGGAACCGGACATGAGTCTAGTTTCTAGGCCTTCTGACGGATCCATATTTCTATCTTGTAGCAACGGGAATCGCAATTTTGGTGCAACAACGTCATGCTGTCCAGAACTGCAATTCTCGTAGTTCTTGATAGTCTTAATTTGTGTTGACCTTCGAATATGCTTTACGATTAACTTAAACTTGTGTTGCCGCTAAATTTGGTGTGGGGGCAAACAGATAGAACTTGTGGATTCTTGGGGAAACTGAATAGGAAAACCTGCGTACCTGTTCCGTCGGGCCTCGTTCGTCGTTCCTGCCGTGCACCTGCAAAAAGTGCGAGACACCGGGGTTGTTCCCAGCGACGCACCCTCCGACGCTCAAGTCAGTAATCTGGCAGACTATGAAAGAGCGTAAAAAACTGGTGAAAGATTGATTACCTTGCAATGGAGATGGATGGGGGGTATTTATAGGCGTCTTAGGGACTGGATTAGGAATGTAATCCCCGTGATTAGATAAGTAATATTCCTTGTAATCAGATAAGGAAAGTAATCTGATAAGGTATATTCCCTCTAATCAGTTAAGGAATTTAATCCCTGGCTCCCAGTGGTAGGAGGGATGTGAATCAAGGCCGTTGGTTAAGGTTAATCAGGGACCTTGATTTCATCCTGACGGAGTGGGTGCGCAACGGGTTAAAACCCGCGCCCACTTTGAGGTGGATCCATTCGTGGGTTATTGGGCTTTTGAGGTGAAGACCCGACACCCGGTTTGGACCCTTTGGTTGGTGAAATTACCGTTTTATCCCTGTGCTTCAAGATTCGTGTTCCGTTTGGACGATTCCGATTTAACCCCATTTTTAGCCATATCACGAGCCCCCCACTCCCGAAGATTGATGTTTAATCAGACTTCGAGGAGTAGTTTCACTGTTTTCACTGGCTATCAGGGTTCTATCGGGAACTAAACGGAGCATTGCTGAATCGCAAAGGAGGTGGTACGGTGATCTTTCCTGCAGACGGAACTCTTGAACCGTCGTCGTGCTCTTCTTAGTTAGCGGTTTTGGCCGTTTCCGCTTGTTGGGTGCTGGTGCGAAGGGAGCCAAAGTCACGCTTGTGACGCACCCGGTGCCGCGGACATTTGGTGATTGACGCCGAACTCACTTGGCGCCGAACTCACCCCCGTAAGAGGGTCGGGGACACGAGCGTTCGGTGGAAGGTGCCGGACTGACTTAGTGCCGAACTCCCGCCCGTAAAACGGTCGGTGGCACGAGAGCTCGGAGAACGGTGCCGAGCTGAATCAGTGCTGAACTCACGCCTATAAAACGATCGGTGGCACGAGCGTTCGGCGACTGGTGGCGAGCTGAGAACGTGCCGAACTCACGCCTATAAAACGGTCGGTGGCACGAGTGTTCGGCTAATCGTGCCGAGCTGAAAAGGTGCCGAACTCACGCCTATAAAACGATCGGTGGCACGAGAGTTGGGCGAATGGCACCGAGCTGAAAACGCGCCGAACTCACGCCTATAAAACGGTCGGTGGCACGAGTGTTCGGCTAATCGTGCCGAGCTGAAAAGGTGCCGAACTCACGCCCGTAAAACGATCGGTGTCACAAGTGTGTTCGGCGAACTGCAGCGTGCTGAAAACGCGCCGAACTCACGCCCGTAAAACGATCGGTGGCACGGGTGTGTTCGGCGAACTGCAGCGAGCTGAAAACGTGCCGAACTCACGCCCGTAAAACGATCGGTGGCACGAGCATGTTCGGCGAACCGTAGCGAGGTCCAAACGTGCCGAACTCGCGCCCGTAAAACGATCGGTGGCACGAGTGTGTTCGGCGAACTGTGGCGAGCTGAAAACGTGCCGAACTCACGTCCGTAAAACGATCGGCGGCACGAGTGTGTTCGGCGAACTGTAGCGAGCTGAAAACGTGCCGAACTCACGCCCGTAAAACGATCGGTGGCACGAGAGTGTTCGGCGAACTGCAGCGAGCTGAAAACGTGCCGAACTCATGCCCGTAAAACGATCGGTGGCACGAGCGTGTTCGGCGAACCGTAGCGAGCTGAAAACGTGCCGAACTCACGCCCGTAAAACGATCGGTGGCACGAGCGTGTTCGGCGAACCGTGGCGAGCTGAAAACGTGCCGAACTCACGCCCGTAAAACGATCGGTGGCACGAGCGTGTTCGGCGAACCGTAGCGAGCTGAAAACGTGCCGAACTCACGCCCGTAAAACGATCTGTGGCACGAGCGTGTTCGGCGAACCGTGGCGAGCTGAAAACGTGCCGAACTCACGCCCGTAAAACGATCGGTGGCACGAGTGTGTTCGGCGAACTGTGGCGAGCTGAAAACGTGCCGAACTCACGCCCGTAAAACGATCGGTGGCACGAGTGTGTTCGGCGAATTGTGGCGAGCTGAAAACGTGCCGAACTCACGCCCGTAAAACGATCGGCGGCACGAGTGTGTTCGGCGAACTGTAGCGAGCTGAAAACGTGCCGAACTCACGCCCGTAAAACGATCGGTGGCACGAGAGTGTTCGGCGAACTGCAGCGAGCTGAAAATGTGCCGAACTTACGCCTGTAAAACGATCGGTGGCACGAGCGTGTTAGGCGAACCGTAGCGAGCTGAAAACGTGCCGAACTCACGCCCGTAAAACGATCGGTGGCACGAGCGTGTTCGGCGGACCGTGGCGGGCTGAAAACGTGCCGAACTCACGTCCGTAAAACGATCGGTGGCACGAGTGTGTTCGGCGAACTGTGGCGAGCTGAAAACGTGCCGAACTCACGCCCGTAAAACGATCGGTGGCACGAGTGTGTTCGGCGAGCTGTGGCGAGCTGAAAACGTGCCGAACTCACGCCCGTAAAACGATCGGTGGCATGAGGGTTCGGCAGCTTGTGCCGAAGATTCGGACTTGTTTGTTTCTCCTTGGGTGGAGTTTTGGCGGTTCTGGCGGATGTGACCCTCTGCGCTTCTGACAGATGTGACGTCGTCTGTGTTTTCTGACAGATGTGACGTCCATTGACGCTGCCTCCTGGGCTTCTGCCAGACGTGATGCCCATTAATGCCGCCTCTTGGACTTCTGCCAGGCGAGATGGTCATTAATGCGCCGTCTGGATCAGCGTGGAGAACGAGGTGACGTTTGGGGTCTCCTTTTGTCGCTTTGTGGGGGTGGGCCTGCGTTAGAGGCCCATCTACCTCGATTGAAGCGCTTGCCTCTCTATAAAAATCCTCACCCCCTCCTCATTTTTTACTTTCCAATCTTTTCGTTCGCGTCTGAGTCTGCTGTGAGAGAGCTTCAGGTGATCACCGACTGTTTTCCGGCGAAGTTTCCGACGAGTTCCCCTTTCAAGGTAACCTTTATATTTATCTTCTAAACATGTCTGTTTCCCACACTTCTTCTCCGTCCGAGCCCTCCCTCGGAGCCGACGGAGCTCCAACTTCGAGTCGAGCTGCCAAGGGCCAGAAGGTGTTCGGCAAGGACTCCATTGTTCAGGATCCGAAGCGCATGGGGGCGTTCGGACAGCTTCCGGGACCATTGACGGGGCTCCACAGGGTTCGGGAAATCCCAGAGGATAAGGCGGAACGGATAGTGTACGGGAGGGCGAGGTCGTTCGAGGAGAACGCGGCGAGGGAGACAACGGAGGCCGACGAGACGGTGTCGATTCTCGCCGAAGAGGATTTAGTGGCGATTCGGGACTGCTTCCAGATCCCGCAGGAGTACGAGCTTATGCTGCCGGGCCCCGGGGTTAGGGCCAACTCGCCGTTGCCGGTGACTATATGTTGCTGGCCGGTAGATGCCTTTATCGCCGGAGCTCGGCTACCTCTCCATCCGTTCGCGGTGACGGTCTTAAATTGGTTCGGGATCAGCCCTATCCAACTTATGCCGAACGCCTGGAGAGTCATAAACGGCTTCGTACTCCACTGTCAGGCGGAGGGGATTCAGCCGGAGTTGAATGTGCTTCGGACTATCTATCAGCTGCACCAAGGGAATAGGTCGGCATACCGGTACTATCTGACTCCGAGGCATGGGGGTAGACTGGTCCTCTGTCCGGACTCTATCAAGTTCTGGCGCGAGAAGTATCTTCTGGTGCGCAGCGCGGAGGCCTGGCCTATTCCCGTTGGTTGGGTGGAAGGTGTCTCGAAGAAGGTGAAGGCGCCGCCGGCACTTCGACCCGAAGACGAAGACGCCGTACGGGCGCTTCTCGATCGGCCGAAGTACGATTGGAGGGAGTTGACCGAGGACGTCCTGTATGAGGGAGGGCTCGCTCATGTCAACCCCAGTACGCTGCTTTTATTTACTGTCTTCGTTTTCTTTTTACTTCCTTTTCCTTGTCTTGTTCCGAACTAACCGACTTGTCTTTTGGCGCAGAGCAAATGGACTATCAAGCGGTGCTGGGGTTGAGGATGAGCCTTGCCAACAAGGCTCCGAGGAAGAGGAAGAGGGTGGCGTCGAAGCAGCCGGCGTCCAAGGCTCCGAAGATTACGCCGGTGGCCGAAGAGGTGGAGATCTTGGAGTCCCCCGCGGTTGAGGTCGGGGCCGCTTCGTCGTCGGCCAGGGTCGGCGAGTTGCCCATCACTGAGGTCCTGACCATGGTGACGCCGCCGCTGACAAAGGTGGCCGAGGAGCTTCTGACCGAGGCTCATAAAAGGATCCACGTCCCGGACTGGCAGGTTCGGAAGCACGACGGGTTCCTTGGTAACTCCTTGGCGAGTATGGAGGCCGTCAAGCACCTCGCCACGCCGAAGGATCGCGCGGCGATGGAGGCCGGACGAGAGGGTGACGACATCATCGAGATAGCGCGCTCGGCGGTGTCGGTAAGTGCTGAACCGAGCCCCCTCCTCTTCATGCCGACCTTCTTAAGTTTGTAATTTTTGTGAACTTTTGCATTCTACTCGCAGATCGTTGTTCACTTCGGGCACCTTACCGAGAGGTTGGCGGCCCAGGAGAAGGAGATGAAGAAGGAGAACGACCAGGCCCGGAAGGAGAGGGACAAGATCCGGGGCGAGCTCGACAAACTCGAGCTGAACTTTGAGGCGAAGTCGGCGAGGGCGACCTACCTCGAGGACCGGGTCAAGACGCTGGAGGACCAGCTTCGGCAGCAGAAGGAGGAGGCGGCCAAGCAGGTGACGGAGGCGGCCGAGGCCCAAGCGGCGGCGGTGAAAAAAGCGGAGGAGGCGACTTTGGAGAAGGCGCAGGGCTACCTCGCCGTGAACATGGCCAAAGCTTTCACCGACGCTCTCACCAGGGTGACGGAGGCCTACCCCACTGTCGACGTCTCGGGGTGGCGGCTTTTCCCGGGGTACGTCGAAGGCTTTGACCCCGAATCGGAGGGGGAAGAAGAAGAGGAGGAAAGGGGCGACGACGAGCCCTTGGTCGATCCAGCCGCCGGAGCTCAGGGGTCGGTGGTTACCCCCTTGGCGGCGGTTGCCCCTTCGGAGGCGTCGCCCTCGACCCCTTCTCGCCGCCCCGGGAAAGAGGTCGAGCACTGATCCCGTCTGTTTTTTTTTTCTTTCCGTCTGTTTTTTTTTTGTAATGCCTAATAGCGGACTGGCCACCGCTACTTTTTGTAATGAATGAAAACTTCAACTTTTTGGGCTCTGTTTCTTGCACTTGTCTGTTGTATGTTGCGTGTTCGAGAATTTGTTCACTAGAACCCCCGAGGTCTAGGACTTGGGCCATGTCTGAACTTTTGTTGCTCGTCTGTATTTCTTTTCAGCTTGCCCTGGTAGACCAAGAGATCGAGCGCGCAGGGTCGGATGCCAAGGTTCGAACCCGCGCAGGGTCGGATGCCAAGGTTCGAGCCGAGGCCGGGCTCGGGGCGACGAGGTTGAGCCTGGCGAGGTGCAGAGAGCGACTTTACGAGGTCGAGCTAGGACTGCGCCGAGCCGAAACTGAGCGAGGTCAACTTTAGCTTATCTTAGGGCAGCGGGACAGCGATATCCGGCGTCTGGAGGGCAGGATTGCCGAGATGACGGCCTCGGGTGCGGGCGATGCCTCGCCATCTGCCTTCACTAGTAGCCTTCGGACCAAGTGTTTTCGCCACACGCTGTCAAAGGTAACGGCGGAGAGGGACGACCTGCTTTCGGAGATTCAGCATTTGCAATCTACGGAGACTAAGCTTCGGACGGAGGGGGAGGAGCTGACAACTAAGGTGGCCGATCTTACGGCTGAACGAGATGAACTAGCGGCCGAAGTCGATGTTTTGAAGAGAGCCACCGTCGATAGAAGCATCGAAGTCACCCATCTTCGACATCTCATCGCGAGCCATGTCGGAGTTCCGACCTCGGCAGTCCCGGCCAGCTTTGAGGCCGAGGCGCAAGATGGTTCATTGAGGGGTCGGATCTCCGAGCTTGAAGCGGAGGTGGCTCGCCTGAGGCCGCGTTCGGGGCCGATTAATGTGAGGAGCACGTCATGCACCCGAGCGGAGAGCGAGCAGGGCATTACTTTTTACGAGATGGCGACCCGCGAGCGCCTCGGCCATCCGAGCCCAGGGAACGCGCAGAGCTCCGTGGCCATTTCGTCGAGCGGCGCATCCGTCGGCGTGACGGCCAGAAGCAGTGCCGAGGACACGTCTCAACTTGCCGGCCTGGGATCGGGTTCCGGAGGCAAACGTCGCCGACCTCAAGTGTCCTTGAAGAGGAGCATCCCTGTACCTCGGAAGCGTTAATGGGTCCGGGTTCGGTGTCTTGTAATCTTCGCTTTTCGGCTTCTTGTAATCGTTTAGTGTCTTGTAATATTGATGTATGTAAGGGTTGTTTTTAATAAAGTTGGAATCGATTTAACTGTCGTCATACCATAGTTGCTCAATGTTTGCTCTGATTGTGGAGTCGTGGAACTGAGGCCTGAGACTTGGTGTTTTTGAATGGTGTTGACCGCCGAACTTAAGCGTGTAATACGGTTAGTGGCACGAACGTTCGGCGAACGATGCCGAGCTGAAACGTGCCGAACTCACGCCCGTAAAACGATCGGTGGCACGAGTGTGCGGCTAATCGTGCCGAGCTGAAAAGGTGCCGAACTCACGCCCGTAAAACGATCGGTGGCACGAGTGTTCGGCTAATCGTGCCGAGCTGAAAAGGTGCCGAACTCACGCCCGTAAAACGATCGGTGGCACGAGCTTGTTCGGCGAACCGTAGCGAGCTGAAAACGTGCCGAACTCACGCCCGTAAAATGATCGGTGGCACGAGCTTGTTCGGCGAACCGTAGCGAGCTGAAAACGTGCCGAACTCACGCCCGTAAAACGATCGGTGGCACGAGCGTGTTCGGCAAACCGTGGCGAGCTGAAAACGCGCCGAACTCACGCCCGTAAAACGATCGGTGGCGCGAGCTTGTTCGGCGAACCGTAGCGAGCTGAAAATGTGCCGAACTCACGCCCGTAAAATGATCGGTGGCACGAGCTTGTTCGGCGAACCGCAGCGAGCTGAAAACGTGCCGAACTCACGCCCGTAAAACGATCGGTGGCACGAGCGTGTTCGGCGAACCGTGGCGAGCTGAAAACGTGCCGAACTCACGCCCGTAAAACGATCGGTGGCACGAGCTTGTTCGGCGAACCGTAGCGAGCTGAAAACGTGCCGAACTCACGCCCGTAAAACGATCGGTGGCACGAGCGTGTTCGGCGAACCGTGGCGAGCTGAAAACGTGCTGAACTCACGCCCGTAAAACGATCGGTGGCACGAGTGTGTTCGGCGAACTGTGGCGAGCTGAAAAACGTGCCGAACTCACGCCCGTAAAACGATCGGTGGCACGGGTGTTAGGGTCCGAACCTTTGTAAGATTAAGGGCGTGGGAGCAATTCCGAATGGCGAGCTACCTCTGGTTCGCTCGGAAGCGGACTTGCGAAGCAAAATCGAGCCAAGTGTTGGACTCCGGAACCATCGTAAGATTAAGGGCGTGGGAGCAATTCCGAATGGCGAACTACCCCTAGCTCGCCTAGGGGCGAACTTGCGGAGTAGAGTCGAACCAAGTGTTGGACTCCGTACCATTCAACGGCTGTGGGAGCAATTCCGAATGGCGAGCTACCTCTGGTTCGCTCGGAAGCGAACTTGCGAAGCAGAATCGAGCCAAGTGTTGGACTCCGGAACCATCGTAAGATTAAGGGCGTGGGAGCAATTCCGAATGGCGAACTACCCCTAGCTCGCCTAGGGGCGAACTTGCGGAGTAGAGTCGAACCAAGTGTTGGACTCCGTACCATTCAACGGCTGTGGGAGCAATTCCGAATGGCGAGCTACCTCTGGTTCGCTCGGAAGCGAACTTGCGAAGCAGAATCGAGCCAAGTGTTGGACTCCGGAACCATCGTAAGATTAAGGGCGTGGGAGCAATTCCGAATGGCGAACTACCCCTAGCTCGCCTAGGGGCGAACTTGCGGAGTAGAGTCGAACCAAGTGTTGGACTCCGTACCATTCAACGGCTGTGGGAGCAATTCCGAATGGCGAGCTACCTCTGGTTCGCTCGGAAGCGAACTTGCGAAGCAGAATCGAGCCAAGTGTTGGACTCCGGAACCATCGTAAGATTAAGGAATTAAAAACAGAGACGTAGTGGCAAATGCGAAAGAACTTTATTTATTAATATCTAATGGTCGGCTGCTTCTAAAGTTGCTAGCCGTTATTACAATGAAAAAAAGAACAAAGGAAAAATTACTAGTAGCAGGAGAGGAGTGGTCCGACATCTCGAGTTACTTAGATAGGCGGGGTTGCCTTCTCTTGGTATTTCAAAAGATGGTCGGCGTTCCAAGTCCTGGGAATTTCTCTACCTTCAAGATCTTCTAGCTTGTATGCACCGGGGCGGATCACTTTGGAGACTTTGTACGGTCCCTCCCAATTTGGGGCCAGTTTGCTTTTCTGTCCGGGGAACGAAATGGCCAGCTTTCGGAGGACCAGATCCCCTTCTTTCAGGTCGGTTGGGCGGACCCGTTTGTTGTAGGCGAGTTCGATTCTTCTTCGGTAACCTTGCTGCCGTATGGCTGCTCTTTCCCGGATTTCGTCTATCAAGTCTAGGCTCGTTCTGAGCTCCCTGGCATTCTGTTCTTCTTCGAAGGTTATCAGGCGAGGAGAGGGTATCCCAACTTCTAGTGGGATGAGGGCCTCGGACCCATAGGTGAGATTGAACGGACTCTCGCCTGTCGGGGTCCGCTTCGTGGTTCGGTAATTCCACAACACATTGGGCAGCTGATCGACCCACAATCCCCTGGAGCACTTGTCGAGTCTCTTCTTGATGCCGGAGAGGATCTGTCGGTTGGCGTTCTCGGCTTGGCCATTTGACTGGGGATGAGAGACGGAGGAGAAGCGGTGCTGTATGGCTAGGTCTTCACATAAGGCTCGGAAGGCAGCTCCAGCGAACTGCGTACCGTTATCTGTAACTACGACTCGGGGAACACCGAACCGGCAGATTACATTTTTCCAGAAGAATTGAACGACTCTATGTTCGGTAATTGTAGCCAGGGGCTCGGCCTCTACCCATTTCGAGAAATAGTCGACTGCCACGACTAGGAACTTCAATTGTCCGGGGGCCGGTGGAAATGGTCCAAGTAAATCCATCCCCCACATTGCAAAGGGGATCGGACTTGATAGGGAGGAGAGTGGTGCTTGTGGAAGGCGTCGGATGTCGGAATACTTCTGGCAGGAGGTGCATTGCCGAACGTGTCGTTCGGCATCCCGTAGGAGAGTGGGCCAGTAATACCCGTAGTTTAACACTTTGCGTGCCAAGGCTCTGGAGCCGGAGTGGGCTCCGCCGATGCCCTCATGGAGCTCTTGCAGGGCGTAATCGGCTTGTCCGGGGGAGAGGCATCTTAGGTAGGGTCGACCATCCACCTGGGTGAAGGAGCGCTTATACAGAATGCCTTCGACCAGTATGTAACGCTCGGCTCGGGTCCTTATCTTTCGGGCTTCCTTCGGATCCCTTGGGAGGAGTCCGTCTCTTAAAAACTCGATGAGGGGCTTCATCCAATTATCTTCGAGGGGGAGTGGCAGTGTTTCGACGGAGTTGAAAGCCTCGTCCTCTATGCTTGGCTTGAGGAGGACTTCTATTAGAACAGTTTGTTCGAGGCCTTGTAGGGATGAGGAAGCTAATTTGGACAGGGCGTCGGCCTGGGCATTTTCCTCTCTGGGGATTCTTCGGATGAGGGCCTCCTCGAAGAGCGCCATAAGGCTCTTTACTTTAGCCAAGTACTTTACCATCCTGTCATCGCGGGCTTCATATTCGCCGAGGACCTGGTTGACGACCAACTGAGAGTCGCTGAAGATCTGCAGGCGTCGCGCCCCTGCGTTTCGGGCCATCCCGAGGCCGGCTATGAGTGCTTCGTATTCGGCTTCGTTATTCGAGGCTTTAAAGTTTATCCGGAGGGAATATTGAAGGACAAAGTCGTCTGGGCCCGCAAGGATGACTCCAGCCCCGCTCCCCTCGTTGCAAGAGGATCCATCGACATATACCGACCAGATAGGCGGGCCCTTCGTTGTCTGCTCGGGGTCGGGGATAGTTGTTTCCACTATGAATTCGGCCAGCGCCTGCGCCTTGATGGCGGTTCGAGGCTGATAAGTAATATCATGTTGGCTCAGCTCGATCGACCACTTCATGAGGCGGCCGGAAGTCTCTGGCTTGTGAAGGATCTGTTTCAACGGCTGGTCGGTAAGAACGACCACCGAATGAGACTGGAAGTATGGCCGAAGCTTTCTTGCAGCCATTATCAGGGCGTAGGCTATTTTCTCAATTTTCGGGTACCGGAGCTCGGCGTCCCGGAGCACTTTGCTGACGTAGTAAATGGGCATCTGAGTTCTTTCTTCTTCCCTGACTAAGACCGCACTTAGTGTCTGTTCCGAGGCTGCCAAGTAGAGGTAGAGGGGTTCGCCCGGTATGGGTTTGCTGAGAAGGGGCGGATTGACGAGGTAAGCCTTAAGTCCCCCTCAGGGCTTTGAAGAACGGGAGGCACTTCTCCCCAGACTTCGACAAAAAGCGCCCAATGGCGGCTAATCGACCAGTCAGTTTCTGAACTTCTTTGACGTTTCTAGGTGGGGCCATGTCCAGTATGGCCCTGATCTTCTCCGGATTCGCCTCTATTCCTCGTTGGCTAACCATAAAGCCGAGGAACTTGCCTGATGAGACGCCGAACGCACACTTGTTCGGGTTGAGTCTCATATTGTGCTTTCTCAAAACATCGAACGCTTCTTGGAGGTCGGTCTCATGATCAACGCCTCGGATGCTTTTCACAAGCATGTCATCCACGTAGACTTCCATGTTCCGGCCAATCTGGGCCTGGAATACCTTGTTGACGAGACGTTGATATGTTGCCCCTGCGTTCTTTAGGCCGAACGGCATGACTCGGTAACAATAGAGTCCTTGGTCTGTTACAAAAGACGTCTTCGGAATATCCGGGGGGAACATCCTTATCTGATTGTAACCCGAGAAAGCGTCCATGAAGCTGAGGAGCTCATGTCCCGAGGTTGCGTCAATCAGAGTGTCAATGCTCGGCAGAGGGAAGGGGTCTTTAGGGCAGGCCTTGTTGAGGTCAGTGAAATCAATACAGATTCTCCATGTTCCGTTAGCTTTCTTCACCATTACTACGTTTGACAACCACTCCGGATAATTCACCTCCTGTATGAATCGGGCTCTCAGCAATTTGTCTACCTCCTCTTTGATAGCGAGCTGACGCTCGGGGGCGAACTTGCGCCTCTTCTGTTGGACCGGTTTGGACCCCGGATCAACGCTGAGGCGGTGGACCAAGAGTTCTTCGGAGATACCGGGCATGTCTGCTGCTGACCATGCGAAGAGGTCTTGGTTGGCTCGGATGCATTTTACAATATTTGAGTATAGGGCGGATGGAAGGGCCTTGCTGACAAAGAACTTACGGGTCGGCTCCTGCTCCGAGAAGAGTACCTCCTCCAACTCGTCTACCGGTTCGGAAGTTGGCCGAGCAGCATCTTGAGGGATCTCGAGTGTTTCTAGGGAGAGGACAGGTCCGAGGGTGGAGGTCATATAACACTTGCGGGCCTGCTCCTGATTGCCTCTTACTTCTCCCACCCCGGCCCGAGTAGGGAATTTCATTTTGAGATGATAGGCGGAAGGGACGGCTTCAAGGGCGGCTAGGCCGGGCCGACCCAAAATAACGTTGTAAGCTGCTGGGACATCTACGACCATGAAATCCATCGACTCCGTGCGGGTAGTAGGGGTTTTACCGACCGTGACATCGAGGGTGATTACCCCTTCAATCGTCACCGGCACCCCCGTGAACCCATGGAGCGTGTAGCCGGCGGGCTTGAGTCTGTCCCGGGAGAGCTTCAGGCCCTTAAAAGCATCGAGGAAGAGGATATTAACGGAGCTACCGTTATCTACTAAGATCCTTTCGACTTTGAAATTGGCCATGTGAAGACTGATGACGAGTGCGTCACAATGAGGGGTGCGGACACCCTCGAGATCTTCGTCAGAGAAGGTGACGGGCACTCCGAGGCCTTTGGGGGGAGGGGTGGCTTGAACCGAGTTGACTTCTCTTATAAAGGCTTTCCGAGAGGAGTTCGAGGAGCCCCCCATTGGACCCCCATGGATGAGGTGAAGGACCCGCTCCTCCTCGAATTCGGGCGTCTCTTCTCGTTCCGGACGTTTGTTAGCCCCCCGAGGCTGGGGAGGAAGTTCGGCTCCGTCCCTTCTTACAAATTTCGCCAGCTGCCCTCTCTGAATAAGGGCTTCGATCTCATTTCTCAGAGCACGACAGTCGTTGGTGTCATGCCCATGGTCTCGATGATAGCGGCACCATTTCTCCTTATCTCTTCTTTTGGCAGGGGTGTTTATCTTTGGAGCTGGAGGCAAGACCCCTTCTTTTTCGACTTCCATGAAGATGGCAGAGATGTTTGTGGTGAGGGGAGTGAATTTTTCGAACCTAGGGGGAGGTCGGCGTTGGCCAGTGTTATCCTTCTGGAACTTCTTTGCCCCTTCTTCTTCCGTTCCCTTCCTCTTAGACCCGGATGCAGCTCCTTCCCAGTTGGGCTGTTCCTCGGCCTCTTCAGCTCGGATGTACTTTTCAGTTCGGAGGAGGAGGTCAGAAAAGTCGTGTGGGGGTTTCTTGGCGAGGGAGGAGCGGAGATTGGAATTGAGGATATTGGATTGGAACGCCGCGGTGGCGACGGATTGGTCGAGGGATGCGATGGTTCTGACTTCAGCTGTGAACCTCTTTACGTAGTCCCTCAATTTCTCCCCCTTCTGTTGACGGAGGTGCAATAGTGAGATGCTGGTCTTCTCGGCCCTTCGGCTGCTGACGAAATGGGTGATGAACAGTGTCTCGAACTGTTCGAAGGAGAATATTGACGCCGGGGCAAGGCGAGAGTACCATTCTCGAGCTGGGCCTTTGAGAGTTGCAGGAAATGTTTTGCAGAGGAGGGCATCGGAAGCTTGATGGAGGAGCATCAAAGTCTTGAAGCTTTCGATGTGGTCAACTGGATCGGTCTCCCCAGTGTAGTTCTCGAACTGTGGAGGTTTGAAACCGAACGGAACAGGAGCCTCTACTATGGTCCGGGAGAACGGGGGTCGGCTAGGACGTAGGGTCCTCCCCCTAAGCTCCTCTTCTCTGTTTATCTGTCCCAAGAGTTTTTCTACCTCGTTTAGACGGCGGTTCATGGTGTCATCTCTCCGACGGCGATCTGCTGGGCCACGGGACTCGTCTTCGTATGAGGGGGAGCGAGGGCTGCGGCGATAGTAACTTCGAGAACGGCGAGGACTTGGGGTGCGTCTGGAATTGGTAGGAGCGGGTCGAGGAGAAGGAGACCGTTGGCGAGGGCTCCGAACCGGAGGAGGGGATGGGACCCTCGGCTCATTGGGGTTCTGACGGAGGTTGAGGGCCTGTTGTACCATTGCTTGGAATTGCTGGAACTCGGCACGGGTGATGGGCGCCTCATTGTTCCGAGGCTGCTGTCGACCTGCTGGAGAGTGCCTCCTTCGGTAGTGGTCGGGGGAATCCTTCCTCCCTCTTCGGACGGGGGACCTCCTGTGCTCTCGGTGTCGGGGGGATCGCTCTTGCTGGCGGGAGGCTTCCCCCCGAGCCCGTTTTTCATCCAGATGGCGACGAAGGTCATCATCTTCCGGGCGTTTGGGAGGGGCATTGTGGCGACCAGAGGCTCGGGGGTGATGGGAGGCCATGGAGGCACTGGAGGCGTTGTGGATGGAGATGTTCTCTTGGTGAAGAGGCTGTTTCTGGGGGTTAGGCCCCTTTGGATCAGGAGGTGGAGGGTTCCGTTGGAGCGGCTCTTCCATGGTAGGAGGGAGTTGCCCTTGTTGCTGAGCGGGATCAGGATGGACTTCTTGCTGGTCAGGGTTGGGCGCTCGGTTGGAACCCCTAGATCTAACTTTGCGAGGCGGCATGGCAGGAGAGAACCTGTTCACCGGGAAGAGGAGAGGTCCCTATTCGTTAGTTTCCCACAGACGGCGCCAATCTGTTGCCGCTAAATTTGGTGTGGGGGCAAACAGATAGAACTTGTGGATTCTTGGGGAAACTGAATAGGAAAACCTGCGTACCTGTTCCGTCGGGCCTCGTTCGTCGTTCCTGCCGTGCACCTGCAAAAAGTGCGAGACACCGGGGTTGTTCCCGGCGACGCACCCTCCGACGCTCAAGTCAGTAATCTGGCAGACTATGAAAGAGCGTAAAAAACTGGTGAAAGATTGATTACCTTGCAATGGAGATGGATGGGGGGTATTTATAGGCGTCTTAGGGACTGGATTAGGAATGTAATCCCCGTGATTAGATAAGTAATATTCCTTGTAATCAGATAAGGAAAGTAATCTGATAAGGTATATTCCCTCTAATCAGTTAAGGAATTTAATCCCTGGCTCCCAGTGGTAGGAGGGATGTGAATCAAGGCCGTTGGTTAAGGTTAATCAGGGACCTTGATTTCATCCTGACGGAGTGGGTGCGCAACGGGTTAAAACCCGCGCCCACTTTGAGGTGGATCCATTCGTGGGTTATTGGGTTTTTGAGGTGAAGACCCGACACCCGGTTTGGACCCTTTGGTTGGTGAAATTACCGTTTTATCCCTGTGCTTCAAGATTCGTGTTCCATTTGGACGATTCCGATTTAACCCCATTTTTAGCCATATCAACTTGTTACATATTCTTGATCATGTTTACTTGACCTGTTTCGCACATTTTCATGCTTGTTTGATGATAATAATAAATAATAAGCCGAGGTTTAAGGGAAAGACCATAGTAGTGGACAATATAGATAATTGTACTCGGAAAGGGGCCCATGTTTCCCACTTGATACATGCTTCATGAAATAGTAATATTATTATTCAGTTCATGAACTAGTATATTATTTGATTCATGAACTAGTATATTATTAATCGATTCATGAACTAGTATATTATTTGATTCATGAACTAGTATATATTTGATTCATGACTTGTCTTGTTATGACTTGACACATGAACTAGTTATATGATTACTCGATTCATGAGCTTGCTTGATACTTTATACCTGAGTACACCACCCTATAGACTCCACTACTAGACCTAAATATAATTGATTGTATGTAGCAACCATGTTATGAAAGTATGGATGCATGAAGTGCTACCTAGATAGAATTAAACATTAGACTTAAGATTAACTTGTCACTTGTACACACTTGATACCCTACTTGATGCTTGTTACTTGACACTTGTACGTGATACTTGTTACTGGATGCTTGATTTCATTACATGTTCACTTGCCACTTGTTCTACTACTAGCATTTGTTACCCAATCTTGTCACTTGAATTGTCTTTCTTGCTAGCTAATTTCTTGAATCCCACAACTTGTTGCATCCCTATTATATTATGTTATACATTCTTGATTCCAAATCTTGTTCCATATTCCTTATACTTGTTTTCATACTTTTGCTTGTACTGCTTGCAGCCATAACTTGCACTAAGGGCATTTGTCTTGTTTTTTCTATTTTTTTTTCTTTTTCTATATTTATATAAACAGATTTTGGAGACGAATTGCCTACTGAAATTGGTGAGAAGACATTCTAGGCTTCGCTTGGAGAAGAGACTTGCTTAAAATATTTTGTTTTCTTTGAGTTATTTATTTCTTTTGCTACTTAAAACTTGTAACGGGCTTATGTTCCTGAGTTTTATTTTTTGATCCGGAATTGAAAACTATTTGGGATATTATTATTTTGTTTCAATTATTTTCTGTTACTTAATAAATTATTCATGCATGCCTGGTTGTGTACATTTTGTTATTTTCTTGTTATGATGCAGAGTCGATCCTACAGCTCATGAATGATGAAAATCATTCGCTGAGCTTTGTCACGTGCTCGTATTCCATATTTTTGGAGAGCGGGGTGTGATAGATATATATTTTAAAATAAATTTGTAAATTGTTGGCTACTATTTTAAAATAAATCTCAGTTAAAGAAAAATTTATTTCAGTATCCTAAAAGATTGGATCATTTGAATAAACGAGTTTTGCGAAAAAGAACCAATTTCAGAACAGTATGAACAAAATCATATTAATATGACTCCTAATTAATAATCGCACTTGGACTTACTGGTTAGCTAGTGCACCACAGAGCACTACTGTATTTGTAAGAGATTTTGGGTTCGAAACTTGATAGTCACATTTTATTTTTGATTCACTTAATTAAAATCTGAACCCATACTTTGAGTATAAGGGGGTTTTGTTGTGGTTTATTGACACAAAGTCCGAACGGACTTAGTGGCTAGTGTGACTGGGCTTTGGGCGTTTGCTGTTGGTCTCGGCTGATCATGGGTTCGAAACCCGAAAGCCAATTTTTGAATTTTTTTGGTTTTTAATATATATTTGAGATTTCTAATGTGAAAAAGGTTGAGAACAAAATTCTATTATTCATATAAAAAAAATCGAATTTATTAAAGATAGTTTTAAAATTATTCTTGTATATTTTTTGAGAAAGTAAAAAGGGGAATTGAGATAGTAAATGAGTTTTTAACTCCAAAATTATTATTTAAGTATATGATCCTTACATTTGAAAAAGAAGAGAGAAATATGTGACAAGTATGAAACTCTCTTGTTGTAAACCAACACTTATGTTGAGTAAGAAATACTTGATGTGAATTGAGATATGAATTACTTAAATTGATAATGAAATTTATAGTGATGAATCTTTTGTTCATGAAAGGAATTATTGTTCTATTTTGAGTTGTAAATGAATAAGTGAATCATGAATAAGTGTCAAAATAAGACATTGATCTACTTATGAATAAGTTGAAGATAAGAATACTTTGAGTTAAGACATGATTATTGAAGGGTGTGAATACCCATAATTTCTTGTACATGAAAAATTGTGATTTAGAGTTAGTAAGAACTAGGGTACCGGCACTATTGAAATAAAAGATTTGAGATATAATTTTGAGATATATCCATGGAGCTATCTTGTATTTTTGTGACTAAGTCCGGTAGGAGGTAAAACTAATTCTAGGTATGATAATTTATTTATGTCTTGAACTTAAGAACTAGGCACATAAGTAAAGATGTGGTAAACCTTGGGCAAACATAAGTGCGGCTCTCTATATAGTCGGGCGGTGGTCTTGCTGCGGCGATTCATCGGGACTATAGACTCAGTCAGGCGGTGTACTCCGTGACTGTGGTTGTCTCGTGGGAGACGAGCTTTTATTTTAAATCTGGGACTATGCATAGTCGGGCGGATAGTTTTCCGTTCTCCAAAGTATATACGTATACCGGGGCTAGAGGGGCACTTGCGGGAGGTTTGCACGACGAAGAGTCTGTATAACAGTCGGGCGAGGGTCTTGCAGCGACGGTTCTCCGGGACTGGGATCCATACTCGTGGAACGTCTCAACCTTGTTTTATTACTGGGTAGTTTGTCATGGCGAGGGATCGAACCCTTTATTGTGAAGTACGTAGGTGCTTGCCCTCGGACCTATGTAGTATGAGATGCATAGAATCCGAACAAGTATGCATTAGTGTCACCTTAGTGTAAAATATCTGTATTAGGCATTAAGGCATCGCATACACTTACATGCTTAGAGTAATCACATTTAACACTTTATTTGCATTCAAAATTGTGGTTTGTTAAAGTATTGAGATCGTTATATATACGGCATAGAGAGGGTGGCCGAGTATAACATTTTCATCAGTTGTAAGTAACTGACGTGCCCACAGCTTATTATGTAGGAAATGGATATATTCATGAAGAAGTAAAGTTGATATAATGCTGTTGATTAATTACATGTTAAAGATGTTGCAAGTTGTATATTATTTTCATTGTTGTACTTCTTTTTATTTTTCCGCTATGTAAAAAAATGTGAAGAACTCTGATGTTTGATGAAAAGTTTAAATTTCCTTATAACATTGTACGAAGTGAAGTGTAAAGATCCTGTGGAATCTCGAATTCAGTCTTATTTAGAATTCGGGGCGTTACAATTCATCCCCGTACTAGTGCTTGACCCATCTCTTACATCTATGTCATTACGAAATCTCGTAGTCTTCGGCCGCCCTTTCCTAAAACACCGCATGCCTGTATCAGCTATGAGGCGTGGTCCACTATGAACAGGTTAATATGCTGGATCTAGTGTCGGATGAAAGGTGGAAGCTCATGATTGCGCCAAGGCACTAATAGAATAAAATGTATCAAAATACGATTTGTAATCAATAGCACGATATGCACAAGTCGCCAACACATGGGAACATGGAATATGATACAGCTGAAATTTCTGACAAGTGCACGTTTTAGTACCCAAATTAACGTTGTGCACGTTCCTACATTTTGAATTCCCACCTATTCTTCGTATGCCTGTTTTGACTGGAAAAAATCTTTGTTGATGATGAAACATTATGACCCCATGCAAGTTGGTTCTCTCACGCTGAAAATCGATCAAATCTGAACTCTTGGAGCGAAAATTTTCCTTCACTTATAAGCATGTTGGCTAATTGGTGTTGGGTGACAAAGTAGGAATTGAGACGGTAAAAGATCATTTCCACAATTACAGTTATGGGTAAACTGTGCACACCTTTCAAAACGGAGTTGAAAACTTCTGAAAGGTTTGTAGTCATTAAGCCATATCGACGACCTCCTTCGTCATAAAGAGCCAATTTCTCGATTGGTTTATCTGTCAACCAAGTAGCCTCCTCCACATTGACAGTTTCCAGCTCATTGAGTTTGCTATGAAACTTTTTGGGTTGATTTTGACATGCTATAATTTTAAATTTTTTTTCTCATAGCTTTGCTACCAAATTTGGCGAAGAAATTTGTTGCGAAATGTCATATACAATGATGATGATATGCATTTGATTCGTTCCATGCTCTGTTTTGCATTTCCATGGCGGCCAAAATACATGCATGACGATCGGAGATAACACATAACTCAAACCGATTGGTGACAAAAAAATAAATGCAGCTCATAAATCATATCCAATTATGTACACTCTCTCCATCAACTATTGCAAAGATAAATGGAAAAGACTATCGTTCGCGTCCGGTGAAACGGCATTTAACAAACAACCCTTGTATTTTCCATACAAGTATGTTTCATCAACACTTATAACAGGTCTGCAAGACTTGAACCCTTCAATCGAAGAACCAAATGCCCAAAATACTCATTTGAATATTTCCTCATCGGGACCGGACTCATACTTATCCCAATGGACAATGGTTCCTGGATTTGCTGCTTATATTGATGATAGTAGATAAGGAAACTTAGTATATGCTTCTTCAAAGGAACTGAACAACCTCTCAATAGCTTTTTGGTTTCGCAATCCAAGCCGTCCTATACAAAATTTGATAATTGAATTGTAGTTTAACTATTTCAATAATGGCTCGCAGTGTTATTCCTATCTCTTCCTTAATGACATTCACAATCAAATTACATACAAGTTTAGCGTCAACTTTACAGTGGTCATGATTCAACGTGGGATTCAAACATGTATGCGGCCTTACAATTTTCTTCACCCGAATGAACACGACCTTCCGGCTCAATGGGACCTGACTTTGTCTCCGAACCAACCCTTTGGAACGATTGCACGTAATCTCCACGGACAACCGTCCTTACTTACGACTGGTGGGATTTGCACAATCTCCTCAAGGGTACGTTTTCTAGGTGCCAATTTACATTTCACGGTATATAGGGATGGTATAAATTTCAATTTGACATATTCCCGATGTTTCTTTATGGAATATAGCTCCACCGCATGCTAGATCGATTCTTTAGTTTGAAACTCCTGCTCAATGAACAATTCGTCTATGTTCGATGAATTTGACGACTCTTGTGGAACTTGATTTACTCTCGCACTTTGTGACATCGCCTCGGTAACATAAACATTAACATTATTAAAGGCATAATTACCGTTCACGTTATTATCGTTTCTCTCATTTATATTAACATTTACATATTCATCTTCTTCCACTTCGTCATCATTTTCCACACTCTCATCAACTTCATCGTCGGTTTCTTCCTCTTCTTCATCATCATCTAATAATTCGTTGTTAACAGTAGTATTTTCAAATATTCCAAAGACATTGTTATTTTGAACATAATCATGAACCAAACTAGGTTGACGTGACAACTCAAATAACGTTTTCAAATATTCCGGGTTTGTTGTATTTGTGAACATGTCTTCTTGTGGGGACGGTGGGATTGCATCTGATGTTTGAACTGGGTTAGAACTCATTCCATATGTCAGTATTTTTCGTACAAAGCTTGAACTAGGATTAACATGTGGCTGGGCATTAATAATTTGGATTTGCTGAATATATAATTTCAACGCGGACCAACTAAAATTTGGATCAAGTGTCCCAGCAATCATGGACTTTAGAGTGTTGTCATTTACTACGAGCACAGTCATAAAATATTGATCTTCGCATTTTTTCGCTGCATAACGAGCTAAAATTTTAACATTCCATTGATTTCCAACTCAATTAGTAACCTCATAAATTGTATCGACTAGTTCTGTCATGGTAATTGTACAGGGTGCCCAAATTATTTCAGGATCAACAATACTATAACAACAACCTCGCTTTGCGTCACGAATAATTTCATTGGCAAAATAAATCCAAATAAAAATATCGTAATCCAAACCTATACATATTTATACAAAAATGAGAGTCATTATCTACTCTACCCAAGTGTACACGATAAAAGGTTATACAAATCATACATTTAAATCAATGATCAAGAATAGATCTTGAGCAATTATGAGCGTGGAGAAGACAACATATAGAACTTGCTTCCAAACCAATCCTCCTTGTACTATCCTGAATTCAACTAAATTGTGAATATTGGATGATGGGTTTAGGATTTTGGGAGTGGGAGGAGAGAGGAATGTGAGGGGATGAAGAAGATCCCCTGAGATTTAGAGTTTTTGTGGGTGAGAGCACGAATTTGGAAGTTAGGATTTCGGAGTTGAGAGAGAGAGAGAAATGAAAAGCAAAATAAGAAAGCGAGTTTGGATTTATAAAAATTCTGAATCGACACTTGTTGTCTGAGACAGCAAGTCTAAATCAAGCATTTTTCGAGTTTTTCTTAAAGTTAGAATCATTATCTCACATAGCAATGTTATTTTCACCAAACTCGATATGTGAGATAGCGAGTTGGTCATTTTGGTAATTAGTTTTGAAAGTGGGTCAGTTTGGTAAATATTTTCAAAAGGTGGGTCATTTTGGTAAAAAAATCCAAACAAAAACTCTAAATGACGTGGAGCGAATGAGTGGTTGGCATACAGGTTGCGGGGGCCACCAGGTGCAGCTTCAATGGCCAAAAGTTTGAAGGGTTTATCTCGGCTGGGGCCCACTAACAATGTAAGAATTTCAACAATAAGCCCTGAATTAGGGAATGGGCTTTTTGGATATGCTTTACTAAAAGAGTCCTTGTAATGCTTCGGCCACTATCAATTTCACTATTATTTTCTTCACCTACCTTCACTATTATTTTCTTCACCTACCTTAGGTGGCATACTCCTATTGGAGAGTTCTCGCACCTACTCTATCTTCCTCTACCTATTGGAATGTGCCACCTAAGATAATGAAGAGAAATGTAGTAAAATTGGTAGTGGCTCTAGCATTACTCTTACTAGAAATCAGTGGGCCAGAGTTTGTTGGGAGTTAAGGCCAAAATGGTCAGACATTGTAACCTAGGAATCGGCTCCCTATTAGGGTGTGTTTGGCCCAGCTTAAAAATAGCTTATCTTCTCCTTTAGAAGGAGAAGCTGGGCCAAACGCATATTTTGAAAAGCTCCCAAAAAAAAGAAGTAGCTTTTTTTAATGAAGAAAAGGAGCTCTAAAAGAAGCCCTCCAGATCTACTTCTAGCTTCTAGCTTCTCCTTTTCTCTTTTTTTCTACCCATTCTCTTTTTTTATCCCTTCCACATTCAAACCTTAAAGATCAAAAAAATTTCCCCTTCCCCTTCCCCTTCCCCTTCCTCCCCTTAGTCGTGTCCTTCTCAGATGCGACTTCTCGTCTCCCTCTTCCCAAAATTGCGAGTTGACATGGATCCCAAATCACGCATTCCTCTGATCATCACAACCACGAATTTGATCCTTAATCGTGACCCTATCATCCAACAGTTAAGTTCCCTGCATCAACGACTTTTCGTGCTCTCATTGCTGTCATATTTTGTTTGCAATGCCAACATTGACCCAAATTAGATTGACCCTGCCCAGATTAGCAAGGTGTTTCTACCCTTGCTAATTATGTTCTCGTGTTATAATCAAAGTCATGGCCTGCTCTACCTCTCCAACACATATGCCCTTAATACTGACTATGCCCATGAAGCTATCATGACATCAATTTATTTGTAATATAAAGATTATTTTTTTTTAATTTGATAACTTATATTTTATTCTTAAATAAAATCAAAAACTTAAATTGAGTATGAAAGTAGCTTACAATTGATATCTTATGCCAAACAACTTCTAGCTTAAAAGTAGCTTTAAAGTTAAAAAAAAGTTGACTATCCAAACAGCTTCAGCTTTTAATTTCAAAGCTCTACTTTATGGCTTCTCCTTCTGAAGTAGCTTTAAAGCCCAAAAAAAGCCAGGCCAAACGCAACCTTAGTATTTTGAGGAGGAAGAAACGATGAAACAAAATGACAAAAAGTTGTGCACGCTAATTACCAGTGCACCTTCCTTCAATCCCTGTACTCTTTACATCTGTTCAACTAGATGTAATTCAGCCCAAGTTTTAAGATTCATTTAAGTTGCAACTAAGAAGTCAGAGAATTATTACCTTTTACATATAACTTTGTTGCAACCAAAAGAAATTTTACAACTTGATTGCAACAAAAAAGTAGTTACAACTACTTGTAGCAAACCAAACAAATCATAATACGATAGAAATAATATATAAGGGAATTGTTTCATCTTTCTAAACTCATATCAAAACCAACTTATACTCAATAGGGTAGAATTATCTTATTATCAGACATTCGCAATGCCTTGGCATATGCTTGCTAAAATACAGATCAACTCGTCAGAATGAAGCATACAAGAGAACCTGCTCTACAGACTAGCCAACTGAAAAGTCTCCAGAAATTCAACAAGGTTCAAAAAAGTTTTTGTTGTTTTGACAGTACATGACATGAGAGATTGATTTAACATAAATTACAGGTCTGTCTGGTATACCTCACTCTGTAAATATTGTACAAGATTTATTAGATTTGGAAACAAAGACATACACCGCACCACGAAAAGGGGAGGGAAAAAACTCATGATTTCTGAACAAAATTGTCTAGAGCTGAAGTGTCAAGAGCAACAAACTCATTAACAGCAGCTGAGACGGCGAGCCCTAGCTTCACAGCATCCTCGTTGCTTGATGCCTGTTTATTTGCAGATAAGACTTGTTAGAGAACTATAAACAAAAGTTCAACTTTCAAAAAAATTTGACATAACCATACCACATTCCAATTAAAACAATTCATGGCATTTCTCAAGAAAAAAAGGGTGATTTCCATAAAACTCACTCACAAATGTGGTAATTCCATATAATTCACAAATTGCTATTTGCCTATTTCCATATAATTCACTCATAATATGGAGCTCATTACAAAAAAACTACTTCTAGTTGGCATTCATTAAAAAACAAAGAATATTCCATTAAATCTTAATGCATACTAGGTAAAATGACATCTCTACCCTCTATTATTTTGTTTGTTCATCTTTCCATAAGGTGGGGGTAATTTTTACTAGGGGCAACATAGTACTTTTCAATCTCAAGTTAACGCTTAACCCAAGTTAAAGTGATGGAAATGACAAAATAGTTTTTGGAATGACCCCTATATTGTGCGTGAGGTATGTGGAAATAGCAACTTGAGTCATATGGAAATAATAACCTAAAAAGAAAAAACAACTATTCATGGCTCCTTCTAACAGCACTACAAAATTCATGTGTACTGCACATGCAACGATCTTAGAGAAAGATCATTTACCTCAATGTTTAAGGGAAGAACGGGGTCATGAAGTGACAGCCGCAGAAGAAACCACCCACCATAGCCTGAGACCCGGACCTGCATGTGCATGAAAAGGAAGCAAACAGATGTCATTTAGATGATATGTAATTAATTTGAATCCTAAGAACATAAAATCATAAAGAATTCCCATCCAATACTTCAAAGGGGTTCTCCCAAAAAGTAGAATCTCTGTCGTTCAATTCATAAAATGATGCATTAATAAATTTTACTAGAAAAAAACACGACTGAATTATCAAGACAATGAGGACCCCAAAGAAACAAGTAGGATCAACAGAGAGGGAAAGCAGTGATGAATCAGGACATTAGTATTCTCATGCTAAGTCAAATTTGTGCATTGTGAAATAGGCCTCGTTTAGATCATCAAATGTTACTTTGTTAGCATGGTTAGTGTGGCGTGTCTGGGTTTGCTAGAAAAATAATGTTACTAATATGATGCATAGAGCATATAGTATAAGAAAAAGATTTTGTGAAAACCTCCACAAGTAAATCCCTTAAAGAGTGCTCGTTAGGAATATATTAATAGAGGATATAAAACTTACGCCTTCATAATTGATGGGAGCTTTCTGCAATATTGGGTCAGAAATAATCACATTCTCCAAATGCTTGAGAACTGCTTCCCCATACTCACGGAAAGATCTGGACCAGCAAATGAGATGTAAGAACTTATCTTTATCATACTCAAATAATTGTCAGGTTTGCAAAAGATAGAGATTGTCGGTGCGCGTGTGTGGCATCAATAGATTATTCATGGATAATAGTTAATAATTGTACAACAACAAGCATATATCATGACGATAAACACTAAAGCCAAAAGTCGGAAAATATTCTTAAATCATGTGCTATCCACATTAGCTTTTAAGTTTTGTTCATTACCACTGAAGCAAGTAAATTATTGCAAAATTAAGTATACTATGAACCAGAAGTAGCTTGAAGAAAAAATAGATTCACATCAATGTTCAATCTAATCATGGACATAAGCACACCTTCCTTTAAGATCTGGATGGTTTTGGTCTATCTTTAGCCTGAGTTCCACAGCCACACCTGGTTCCTCAAGCCCCTCTACCAAGTCTGTGAGAACTTTGCTGCCACCAGTTGAGCCAGCAGCTCTTGCAGAAGCTAGTTTGTTTAATAATTTGACCTAGAACAACACAAATCCTTCAATTTTGGAATAGACATTTTCAATGAGATTATACTTGAATAGTACAACCACCTTGCTAAGCTTTATAATCCTTTAATATATCAATAGAGGATGAGAGAAAGGGCAAAAATATTTTTAATGAAAGGAAATACGAGAAGCATGGAAGAATTAGGTCATGTGTGATATGATATGATATGAAATACAGTTATGTTACATTCACCAAAACAAAAGGCTAAAAAACAGATTAAATGATAAAGCACCAAATTTTTCCTCTCGACATGTGTCCTCTTAGGCAGTCATGAGCTAGCAAAGGTAATTGGAAAAGCTATCTCAAATAGGATTGCAGATATTCAATTTATCTCCAGATTAAAATATTAGGAGTATTTCGCAGTGAAGATCCTTACCATGAGGTATGCTCCATCATCAAGCCAGTGGTTCTCCTTCAAAGCTCCATGTCCACTAGTTTCTATAGCCAAGTGTGATTCTTCACCAACAGAATTCTGCAAATATATTTAGTAAATGAGACCTTTATGTCTGGAATACAGGTCAATTAGTTTGAAAGATACTACAATAACAAATTCGCAGAGTATTACACAAGGAGAGGTAAAGTCTATAAAACACAAGTGCAATTTTTAACACTAGTAAAACAGGAAGACCAAAAGCAAAGCTTCCTTCTTGAATTTATGACACTGACTCCTTGATGTTTCAAAAATTTAAAATTTCATCATCTTAATATATTTGTTTAATTAGACCCGGCATTGGTCCATGACAAGCTGCCATCCTAGGGTTTCCATTTCCCAGTTAATCCTTTCACATGTGCACTGCACAAGGGCACAACAAGTAATTGGGCTGGCTTCTAAACTCAAAAACTAAATTAAACACCACTTCAACTGTGCAGAGTTCTTTAATGGATTAGAAATAGAAGTTCGTACAAACTACAATAAGAGCTGGAAGGTATTTCAGAATGAATAAAGGGTTTACTAGAATCTGAACTATAACAAACGCTTCCATTCCTTAAACCAAGTTGAAGAAAATCTTCAGTAACCATCTACATTGAGATGGTATAAATATTAATTAAAAATGAGTCACTATATATAAATCTTACCAAGCGAATTGCTTCGTCAATGACATTTTTGTATCCTCTTTTGAACCGATGATGTTTTCCTCCTGTCCAAATAAATGAATCAAACTGATAACTGGTTCTCTGAAATGAGTACACAATATAAATAGTAACTTACCCAGTTTCTTCTCAATAAATGTTGTCAATCCATCTGAAGTTACACTGTCAGTGACGATAGTAGTTCCTGGATGCTGCTTGCAAGTACACACAAATACATGGGAAGTTAAAGCTGTGGCTATAAAATGTGTTCTGAGTCAAAATTAGATTAGTAGACTACTGATCTCTTACTTCTTCAAGAACAATGGCAGACATTAAAGCTATCAGTCGATTTCGATTGAATTCACGGCCATTGGAGTCCACAGCAGCAGATCTAAAAGAAAACTTGTTAAGAAACAATCAAGTATGCATCTCTTGAAATGGCAAAAGTAAAAGAACATTCACTATCACCTGTCAACATCTGTATCAAAGATGATACCTAGATCAGCCTTGTTCTCATGAACTGCCTGGGTTATAGCTTTCATTGCAATTTTATCTTCTGGGTTTGGAATATGGTTGGGAAACATACCTGATGCCATTAGAATATAAAATATGAGTATGTAGTTAATTTCATACTAGAAAATTCTCTAAGTGCATAGGTATTACCATCGGGCTCCAGGAACTGACTGCCAGAAGTAACTGCACCTAGAGGTTCCAGAACTTTTGCCTGCAAAAATCTGACAGTTTAACAAATTGAATGGCATGCAGGTCCAGTGTCCTACTCAGAAGCAAATTTATATTTCTTTACATGGTATCATTATGACTTTTCAAATCCTACACAACTTCTACCTCCGAAATTTGCATGGATTTCAAATAATGTATTTACTGGAAAAATACTCGAATCTTTTAAATTGGAAAAACAATTTGTCCACATCTCAGGATAATTAGAGACAGTGTGATCCAACAAAGGACTCTGTAGCATGATATAGCAAGCTAAAGCTCTGTGGATGAGCTTGCATTATACACACACACACACACTTCTTTGGCAGTAGTATTTGTGGAGAATCCAGACTTCCTCAGGTATATGAGCAAAAGCCAGAAGATTATGCAACCTTTGATGGGTTTAATATTTCAGATATGGCTATTTCAAAAGATATAGGAAGGAAGAGAGTAGCATTACCGCAAAGAAACCACCTGCCCCATTTCCAGCATCAACAACTATATGAAATCCCTCCAGTGGCTTCTCTGAGATCAATGACGACAAAAAGTGAGTAAGCAGCGACTACACATTAAAAAACCATAATAATCAAGTGATCAACGAACCACCAAGTAATAAATCATATATAGTTAGTACTTAGTGAAGAATAATTTTTTCCATCTGGACGGCATTATATAGTCACCCAGTGCCAATGGCAAGAGATAAAAAAAGACCAAAAAGAACGTTGCAGTTCGGTTATTGATACTGGACTGCGCTTGCACTATAAAGCCTTATTCTGATGCACCGATTAAACAACGTACCTATATTCCCTGCAGCTTTACGAACTGCTTTCACCAGATTAGAAGTATAAACAGCCATGTAATCAACCTTACTTAAAGCAGCAGCAGCAGCTTGTTCTGATCTATTCACAGTTTCAGCTGAGAAATTCTCATAAATACTTGCAGCTCGCTCTAAGATGTCTTTTATGTCACCCTTTCCCAGACCTCCAGCATTAGTAAAAAATTTGAAACCATTGCGATTATAGGGAAGATGACTAGCTGCAAATAACAAGTATATCTCAGGCCAACATGACTAAGTTTATATTCTGTAATAGTCACAAAAATACTTCAATCGTAATTAGTAACCAATATATTAAAATTACAATAGTAACATAAAATGCCATGTCGCCTAGTGTTCTGAATGGTTGAAAATCATGTAAGTGGTATCAAATCATGGACCTATTAGTACCTGTAATCATTATAGATCCATCAACTGGACAAAAAAAGTTCTCATCCTCTGTAATGGTGCTGTTAAACATTGCTGGTGTTGATGCCAATCTGCAAAAGTAAACAAGCATGCCTTATCTCTTCGGTAACCAATTATAGACAATGCCCCTATGACATCTTCAGCAAATGAAGAGCCGCATAACAGATTAAAAAATAGTTAAAATAAAATAACTTCGGATAATTAATGCCACTTAAATTTTATGAAACAGATAGTTAATCTCAAGAATCACTTTTATAGTGTAGTCTTAGTTGGCCTGTTTTGAATGTCAAACAGAAGCACTGCCACTAGATGCTATAAGCGTGTATATAAAATATATTTCTTCCTCAATTAAGAATGTACTTTTGACAAGTGGAACTTTTATGGGGGGGTAAATCGAACTGATATCTACTCACCCATACTGAACAACATCAAGTCCAACACCAGTAAGTCCACGAGAAACTGCATCCTGGAAGTTGATATATTAATGAGTTGTAAGACACTCCATCTTGTAAGATAAGAGAGAAATCTATACAATTGATTGTCTAGATGACATACATATTTAAAGAACTCCAAAAACAAATACAAGCAAAGAAATGCCCTTCAGCATTAGTACATTCATAGACAAAATGACAAAAGCATTCATGTACGTACTAAGTGAGCTAATGTTGGCGAATAATGGATCTTAGCAATTTATTAAACGGGCAAAATATGTATAACCAAAATAGTTCACTGCCCATACATGCAATATTGTAACATATGATGTATTATGCACATAGAGAAACAACTTTTTTAATACAAACAAGAAATGTCAATATAGAACAACCACCCTAAGCCAACATCTATGAAAAAATATAGCCAACTTCCAAGCCAAAGCAGTTAGTTCCAATTATAATGAAAGCAACATCCACATGGGGATCAGGCCTAAATATAAACCAGCAATAAGAAAATCATAAGTGAACAAATTAGGACGAATTCAAGTTGCTGCATCTTAACGTAATATCTGACAAGTCAGAAGTTGACAATTTACATAGCAGTGAAAACAAACTTTAATAATGTGTACCCAAAACACAGCCTTGATGCTTAGGCTAGAAAGAGGATGCACTATTCAACTGGAGCATCTCTAGAAGGAAGATTAAGACCCGCAAGCAGAGAAAGACCAACAAGTGGAAGGCAGCTGATCGGGAACTTAAGATTTGCCACGAGTGTTGAACTTGACCAATAGCCATCCGGCTGTGAAAGAAAATTCCTGACATGATAGGAAGCCCCAACCTTCTTGATTCAACAAGGTGTGTAGCCTAGTGACTACTGCAGATATGGTACAGAAAAAATGATCATGGGAAATTTGCAGTTTCGGTATAAATAAACAGCCTCCAAAAGTTACCGTCTGAATTGCATATTTCATGACTTGTGCATATGGTATTTCAGGATGTATGCCACACACACATGGATAAAGGTCACATATATGAGACGACATTGACACATGGGGACACTAGAATTCCCTAAAAAAGAAAAAATGACACGGCTATATATATATATAGGGTAAAAGGGATCTAAGCAACTTGCTCGTTTAGTAAATGAGCAATTGATTATGTGGCATGCATGTGATACATTGGACAAGTAACCCTTTACGGATTTTTCAATCACATGTTTGCCACATCATCAATTGCTCATTTACTAAATGAGCAAGTTGCTCATACCCCTTTCTCCCATATATATATATATATATATATATATATATATATATATATATAAAATTTAAGCACATTATTTCTTAGCCATATAAACCATTAACTGCTAATTCTATAGCAATCTAACTGTTAGATTTGTATTCAATTACTAATGGTTAAACCATATGAACAATTACTCGTAGGATATATGCTATATACATCATTGGGCAATAAATCAGATAAAATCAGATAAACCTCTGAACCTTATTAACCACGGCCCCTCACCTTATGTAACCCATCTCATTCCCCAACCATCTCATGCCTCTCTCCTTCACCCCTCTCTTATATACCTGTACCTCCTGTCTCATACTTCTAACCACAACGTGACAATGAAGAACCTAACCAGGATACTCTCGGTCAGAGTCTAATATGGCCCACAAATTTGGTGTATCCGGGATATGTTGAGCAAGTGTCACGCGAGGATCCGTCTCGGAACATATCCGATATAGACACCTCCATTTTGAAATGTCGTTGCAATGTACTTGCTAATTCAACCATTCTAATCCTCTTGCAGATG
Source organism: Hemerocallis citrina (assembly GCA_017893485.1). Lineage (NCBI taxonomy): Eukaryota > Viridiplantae > Streptophyta > Magnoliopsida > Asparagales > Asphodelaceae > Hemerocallis > Hemerocallis citrina. The sequence continues at coordinate 203,599,502 of CM030367.1, forward strand.
CCAATCATCAGTTGTTGACAGGTTTGTGAATATAAGCATATTGCTGGATTAGCATCACAAAAACTAAAGCACGATAATACACTGAAACATTCCACTATCCTAGCATATTGGTTAAATATAAAAAAAAACATACCCCAATTGGGACACCCACAAAACGTGCACCATTATTTCCTTTTTTTGGTCTGTGAACATGTGATGGGGGAAGGGCAAAACATAGGCATAAAGCACAATGGTCCAAGAAGGTCATGCCAATTGGGGAAATGCATCTTGAAATCAGTAAGTGGAGGCATGATTGTATGGCTCCAAATTCTGGACGAGTTCTTGAAGTTTACTAAATAACATGTCCAACAATCTTATAAGGAAGTTTAGCAGGGAGCAATGTTCTGAGTATTAATATCTATAGTATAATTTAGTGATCTAAATTTGAATGTAAATTATTAATTTACCTGCAATGTCTTTGCAGATATTCGTGAATCATGCCCAATAGAGACTCTTAGGCGTCTGGATTCATCTGTTTTCTTTTTGTCTGACAACCATGAAGCAAATGCAGCAGCAATTGCTTCAGAAACTGGTTCTGTGAGATTGACAGGCTCCCCCTCCACACCAGCAACAGCAACACCTCGAATATCACTATAGAGACTGATGTCAGTATTTTATCATGAAAGCTTGTAACTTCTCAATCAGAGGATCGTAGCACTTGGAATCCAAGAAGAAAAAACTATGCACAATGACAAGCAGTAGACAATGCAGCATATAATGATTGAGCAGTAGACAATGCAGCATATAATGATTGTGAAGAAAATTGCTAGTTCTCACTGCAACTAAAAATACAAAGGAAACATACAAATATACCTTCCATTCTGGAGTTTGCGGAAATCAACTTTTTGAGAAGATGGAACAGCACTTGTACATGCAGCTGCAGTGAAAATCCAAAGGTATTTTGTAAGGCAAATACTAAGAAAAACAAATAGTGCGTGAGCAATGACAACATACTTAAGCAGTATCAGAAAGGAAACAATCAGAACTTTCTCCGCAATAATTCATAATTCATTTTCTAAACAAAGAATAAACTAAAATTTTCATTATGAGGATATTTATGAACCTAAAGTATCTCTTTGAGATCAACCTGAATAATTAGAGTCTAGTACGGACCATTGCAAAAGACATTCGTTCGGCTCCCAAGATAGATCTGATGTGCTGCTAAGGTACGCAATTGCATGCCTGGCATCCCAGTGCATGCTATCTTCCATCCCTGCAAGGGATGTGTTTTGTGCATTCTAAGGGCACAACAGAGTGTGGAATATTTGGCATCCAATTGCCTATTGCGTTGACAATGTTGTGACAGAATTACATTTTGGAAAGTCCTCCCGGATAATGCTGCAGACAAATTCGAAATTTTTATCAGATTTTATATCTTGCATTAACTCAATCAAATGTATAATTAGGAAGTTATTCTTAATAAAAATTCACTAAGATTTTCTCCATAACTGTTCTACTACCTACAATCACTAGGCTGAATTGTTATTGTAATAGAGTAGTAGCAGTGATGTACAATTGTACTCATAGTAGAGAGGGGAAGTGAAGGACAAGGCTAACTTATAGTAATTACTATAAGGAATTGTTCAGAGGTAACTAGTGATCCAACATAATTGTTTTCCCTATTAGTTATAGTTAAAAAGAAAGATGAGCATTATCTGCAAAGCATGTGTTGCAGATATCTTTCAGAAGACCATATTTTGGTTATCTGTTCTATATAGATGAAGGGTTCCCTGAGAAACCAGAGGATGGCAAGTGCCAACTCTGTATAGTATTCTAGGTGGTATCCAATGTTACAACTTCCTTTTCTTTCTATTTTTTGAACTCTCAAAAAATAAATTGGCCATGCTCTGGCAGGTTTTATAGATAAAAAAATAAATTCTTAAGGAATGCTAATAAAATATTTGTTTGGTGGGGGGGATCCCTTTCTCTGGTTTTACTGCTTTAGATCTTGAAGGTGATTCTAGCTTCTACAATATTTTCTGCAGTGATCATCTCTAATTATACGGTGGATGTGAATAGATAATTTGATTAAGCACTCAAGGGATCAAGCTTATATGATTGCATATTAGCAGACAACTGAGGTGTGGTTTTGTGTCGAATTAATCTACATGAGATAACATGATTTATTTTCGGCTGCTATTGATGAAAGGGTAAATTTTTATTTTAGTTTTTCCATCAGCTTTCATGTACTGTGTTTGTAGGGTATGCTAACTTCAGTCAGCAGACCTCAATTTCAATATTGAAACTTGCGGGACAAATGTGGCAATAACATTGCGTAAGAGGTGGAAGCCTCCCAAATGGAGGCTGATGATGGTGGCCCAGTCTCTAAGATGGCAAGGTAGGGAGAAGAGGTCCATGAGAAAAAAGTTAGGATAAAGTATCGGTTTTTGGCTTCCATTAAAAGAATTGAGAGTTTCATCATTAACAATGAATCTCCTTATGACTGCCACACAGACAATGATAAAATAGTGTTTGTATATTAGCAACTAAACCAAACCAGCTTTTGATGCCGAACATGTACAATAAGTACAGATCAACAAGTAGTAATAGTTCACAGCGATATTAGATTGCCGCAACCCAGAAATTAGGACCTACAAAGCATTGCGTTTTAGATTTTGAAAGATTGCAGTCAAAGCACAATTAAGTGCAATAGTTAAAGTGAGTGTTAAAGTAATGCTGCTAGTGTATTACAGACCGTATTACAAAACTCACAATAATTTATCGATAATGAAGAAATAGTCACTCAAATGGATTCCATTTCTGTTGGCTCTCAACTTGCAGCACATTACTAAAAATATCATGAATTCACAATTATTCTCACTAATTTGTAAATAATACAAACAATTAGTAAGATACAATAGGGGGGAAAACACATAATATAACCATAAATCTCTCAAATATACCACTATGAGAACTTTCTAAAATCCATCAAGAATTTACTTTTTGGAACTTCAAAGAGTCAACATGCTCCTGATATGTACTCCTGGTTCCTTCAGAAACTAACTACTGCTGCTCCTATAAGGGAACGGGTTAATTGTGTAGCCCCAAAAATAATCTTCAAATAACCAAGCAGAAAGCCCTAATTCCGTCTTCACTTTCCCCGTATGGTCCCAGCAAGTTACCATCACGACACTCTTTCTGTCACATTTTCAGTCACTAAGTCAAATCATATCAGTTTCTCACATTTACGACAAAGTTGTGGTATCCTGAAGGGCCTCAACTTCACCCTCACATAAACCTTCACCTCACCCTCGAATGGCTAAGGATGCAACCTTAACCTCTTCAACTCCCTATCCCGATAAGCATCAGCCATCATTTTCTTGTTCCAGCTCGGCCTCTCGCGGCGACTGGAATCGCAGCGTGCTGTCTTCTCTCCATTCGATTCTACAAACCCTAAGTTTGGATCAAGAAGAGAGAAGAAAGGAAAGAGATGAACAGTGGACTAAACGTCTCAAATTCTATTCATGACCAAACTCAGGTTACAATGCTCTGTTTTTATACAAGAATGAAATACTTGCATAACACATATTTGGACAACCCGTTATATGGTTATACAAGTTGTTGAACTTTTGTGTAAAATTCATGCATATTTACAGATAAACCCATAAAAGGAATATAATGTCTCGAGACTGAAACGTATAGCTCAAGGACCGATACGCAAACAACTAAAACACTTCTTCATTCTTCAGCTTTAGCAGTTAGAGCAACTATAGTATCTGATGCTTCTCTCTCTCCTTCCAAGGCAGGTTCCAATGCCCTGCCTGTAACACTGATCCAATGTTAGAATTGGATCAATACTCCCCCTTTCAACAGGAGCATTCATGATGCTCCGAAATGAAGGAAACCACCAATACACATCCAAAAAACTTTTGTAGGTTGCATCACATTCCTCACCATGCTGCCATTAAACAAAAATCTCAGTGATTGCAATGCCATGCTTAGTAACAACCCGACGCTCCAACTGAACGGAACCTAGACCACCATTGCTTGAAATTGCACCAACTGAAGTTAAACTCACAGGAACACTAACAGGATCTTGACTGGAAATATCTCTGCTAAAACATTTTTCTGGTGCAATATCAACAATAGTTGACACACTGCGGGCAGGGAAGGTACTGTTATTGTCCTCCTTAATTGCGTTGGATTTGTTAGGAATTGATGACGTAGTAAAGTCAACCGCTTCTGCAGGGACACTCTGAACAGATGTTGAATCAGAAAGTACTGCAGGACATGTTGTACCCTCAAGCAATGTATGGACCGAAGCATTAGAGATAGTAGCTAAACTAGGGTCTTCTGGTACTGATGGTGGAACAGTAGGCAATGTAGCTCCAACTTCAGGAGATACAGGCTTAAGAACGGTTTCCAAATTACTCTCTTGATAAGTTATTTCATCACTTTGAGCTTGATCAGCATTCTGCGGAGTGGACGATAACAAAGCAACCTTAACTATACCAAAAGAGCCATGTATCACCGGATCTTCAAGAGCTTCCACCTTGTCCAAGGGCAAAGTAACATACAAATTATCCATGTCGCTATATTGGTCAGAGTTTACCTGATTGCACTCAACATATTCACCTAGAATATATTTAATGTCATTGATCTCATCAGGGCTCAATTCATCATTATCCAGTAGCCTCAAAATCAACTCAAGCTTCATGATATGAGCTTTGTGTCGAGCAATTGATGTCTCTAAATGAGCCCGCTGTGGGTTTCTTGTTGTTCCTTTCTTTACAGAGTTTTCTTCAAATATTAACTTGAGCTTGTTCCGTCCTCCAACATCATCAGCCACCGTATCACCAAAAAGCTGTCCTATGAAAGGAAGAGCAAACTCAAAGGCAGTACCAGGACCACGGCTTGTTGTTAGCTCTCCTGAAACTTGGAGATTTGATTTAAATGCTCAAAAAGAAGGTAGCTTATACATGAATGTTGGATGGCAAGTAGCCTGTTGTCTCTTTAGTAGACCCCAGGGCAATAAAACAACTGCAGGAGCAACACATATAGCACCGTAAAAAAAATTCCTTCAAATGCAGCAGCCATGTCTATTCCATTCAGCAACTTTTCATGACCACCATCTATTTCTCCGGCAACAAAACATACCCTTTTAAAAATGCCCAAATCTTCTATCAATTTGTAAAATTTTTTGGCATCATCAGTAAGGAAGAGATATATTACTATACCCTTCTCAGTACTGACCTTTCTCCCAATCCTTATAGTAAAAATCAACATATAGAGCAATTGGTATTAGGGAATTGAAATTCCTAATAATAGCCATCAAAAACTTCTTCAAAATCTTCACTCCTCTATACTCCTCCCACCAACGAAACCAATCGAGCATAGAAATCATAGCTGCTGAGAATTGAGAAATTCCTCTTGAACACAATAGCATTTGAATACAAAAAATGTCTAACACTGGAAGCTCCTTGTTATAGAACAAATGCATTGCTTGGGTGTGAGAGAATACTTGTGCTTTAGGGTATGAAAAATAAGCCTCAATTGCTTTTGAACACAATCAGTTCTCATTTGTTGATTTGAATGCATTCTCATCCCCACTTTGAGCTGATTTAGAATAGGTGGTAGTGGAAGCTTCTTGAAGAACATCAATGTTGTATAGTGACGAAGTCAATGAATGTGAGTTTCGGCCACCAAGAACAAGGAAAACAACTTGAACTGTACTGGAAGATTCAAAAGAACATGAGGGTAATGTGGAAGAATGACTAGTTACCTCAACTGTATGAGCCTTTAAAATAACATGATCGTCCTTTTGGGACTTCATATCACCAATCCCACCTTCCAAAGCATTCTTCGACAATGTTGGTTTCTCACCGGACTTACGTCGAACAGTTGGTATGCATTCTGGATCCTCATTGCTGATTGCACCATCACATCCTGTGATCTTGTAAGTGATGGTGATCTCTCATATAGAGTCAACAAAGCATTGTGTCGCAGATGGGGATGAAGATACCCAACCTGCGGCCTACCATTTCTTGGTTCTTGACTTCTCTGATGAACGTATCGGCGATCACATCACCCTTTCCCTTCATCACACCGAGAGTGATGATGGCGTCGTTGTTCTTCAACCTTTCGATTCATCGCCATTCCCAATCTATCAAATCGCTCTTCAATTTCTTGATTGACGTCTTGGTCAAGAAATCGATGATCTCGAAGCAAAGAATAACCTCCACTTCCATCATTAGAACCATCACGGTGAAACCTCATCCTTCGATGCTGGTGACGAGACTCAAGAATCGATCCTTCAAGGTAATCAAGAACTTTCAACTCTATTTGCTCAAGTCGTTGTTCAAATCGTCGTCTAAGATCGGACAACTTTTGGAATTCAACACCGTAATCAGTGGAACTCCTCGTTGTCTGGTCATTTGAACCGACCTTGGATCGAAATCCATAATCTAGATTTCTCGGACTCTCGATCTCACCGTCGAATTTGGTCGTCGTCGTTGCCATTGCAGGATCTTGAAGCTCTGATACCATTGTTCCAGCTCGGCCTCTCGCGGCGACTGGAATCGCAGCGTGCTATCTTCTCTCCATTCGATTCTACAAACCCTAAGTTTGGATCAAGAAGAGAGAAGGAAGGAAAGAGATGAGCAGTGGACTAAATGTCTCAAATTCTATTCATGACCAAACTCAGGTTACAATGCTCTGTTTTTATACAAGAATGAAATACGTGCATAACACATATTTGGACAACCTGTTAGATGGTTATACAAGTTGTTGGACTTTTGTGTAAAACTTCATGCATATTTACAGATAACCCCATAAAAGGAATATAATGTCTCGGGACTGAAACGTATAGCTCAAGGACCGATACGCAAACAGCTAAAACACTTCTCCTTCATTCTTCAGCTTCAGCAGTTAGAGCAGCTATAGTATCTGATGCTTCTCTCTGTGCTTCCAATGCTCCTGCCTGTAACTGATCCAATGTTAGGAATTGGATCATGGTCACTATAATTTATGTTCCTTTTTCACATCTTCTCACTCATTCTTATCGCGAGCTTCTCATGCATCATATATTCTAAAGATCAGACTATGCCTCATCTCCCACGCGCCATCATAATAAAATATAATCGCCTCTCTAACAAGGTTGTTTACGATGATGATGATGATGACGACAACGACTACTAACATTCAAGAATTTCACTGATGTTATGAATTGGAGTGAATATGAATCGTGATCGCGACAACGAATAAAAAATGAATCTAGAATTCTAATTTCTAGGGTTTTATAACTAGCATCCAGGAATCGACAAAAAAAACGATCAATTTCTGCTAAAATTCATAAGATATGCATAGATTCGTAGCACAATAATTAATTGGAGATTATCTCCACACACAAAAAAATTAATTGGAGAAAGGGGAAGGTTAGGGCAAGACCTGCCATGGCTGCGAACGATCGAGGTTGGTGGAGCGTCTTCGGTTGTGACGATGAAGAGTGTAAAAACGGGAGCACGAATTTTATAGTGGGGGGGTTTGGCTTCGGTTATGCCGAAGTATTTTATCCGCCAGAAATTAGGAAGTCCGCTTGTGTTTTATTTCTGAAGGTGAATTTTGTATAAAAGAATTGCATACATATTTTTTACAAATTTAATGTGGACGCTCACATCATCAAATTTGTGAACAAAATTTACGGATAAAAATTTTGCAATTCCTTGTGTACAAATTTCACCTTTGCAATTTTCTCAAAAAAAAAAAAAAAAAAAAAAAAAAAAAAAAAACCCTGTAAGTTCACTAACAATTGCAACTTCTCTTGAAAACCAAAAAAATGAACATATTGTTAGGAGTCTTGAGTTTGGTACTTTTAGGGGGAGGAAATTTGTGTTTTGGGTGTTTGGTTGGTTAAAATCATTTTGAGATAATCTAAAAATGATTTGTAGATATTCAGAATAGTTGTAACTCAAAGGAAATGTCTATGTTGCAATAAGTTTTAGTAGTAACTGCAATGTAATTCTATGATTCGCACTAATTTGAAATCCTACTGGCACAATATATATTTAATTCAATTGTAACACCCGCAATCTAAACTCTTTTTTTGTTTTATATGAAATAGTGAATAATCACTATCCGGCGCTAATTACTACACCATTCTCATTATTTGACTATGGAAGCAGATATGTAAGTTTGCATTTGAAATCAAGTGAAGCAACTAAACAAAAACATTTAAAACACTACGCATGCATGTGAGGTGGTCATTCTTTGTGAGACGCCAAGATCGAGAAAGAGCCCCCAAATATGTTATAATAATATTACCACGTTAGATGTTTCAAGTTGCAAACTCGTAGTTGGCACTTGGTATTGTGGGGGGGGGGAGGGGGGGGGGGGGGGGGGGGGGGGGGGGGGGGGGGGGTTTGATTGATGAAAGATGAGGAGATTTGAACTCGTCCCTTCCAACAGGTGGCGAACGATACAAACTACTCAAAGTAGAATTAAACAATATAGTAACAATTTGCTTATATACTTGAACACAATGCATACCATTTTATCCTTAAAAAGTTAAGGATTTTTAACACGTATATCCCTAATAAATATACTAATATCATATATGCCCCTCACAAATGTATAATCACACATTTGTTCCTTACAATATGAAATTTATTTCATATTTACCCATATGTTTTATATCCATAACTTAACCTTGTTTTAACCCTTGCTAAATGAATAAAAATCAAACAAAAAAACAAATAAGAAATAATTAATAATTAGGAGAATTAAAAACAATAAATGAGAAACATTACAATATATCACTATAAATTAATGGTAAATTTGAAGAAGAAATGTGAGGAAAAATATGAAATCACAAAGATGCATTGTAAGTTTGTCCCCTTCTTTAAAATAATGAAGAAATTTTGAGAAAAAATTATGAGTTTCGGTTGAGTTAGCAATCGTTTGGGTCTACAAGGAAGAAGGAGAAGAAAGAAGTTAGAATGATATAGAGGATGATGTTTTAGTTAATTTCCATCAATTCCATTAAAAAATGAATCTTTCACATTGATACAATGTTTTCCAATTAGAAGGATAACTAATAAGTCAGACATACATTGTTAGGGGCAAGTATGAAATACATATTTGTTACCACCCGAGATCCTGAATTTTAAAATCAAATGAGAAACATTACAATATATCACTATAAATACAAGATTGATGGTAAAATTGAAGAAGAAATGTGAGGAGAAAATACGAAGTCACATAGATGAACTATAAGTTTGTCCCCTTCTTTAGAATAATGAAGGAATTTTGGGGGGGGGGGGGGGGGGGGGGGGAATTATGAGTTATGGCTGAGTTTGCAATCATTTGTGTCGCAAGGAAGAAAAATGAAGAAGTTATAATGGTAGAGAGCATGATATTTTAGTTATTTTCCATTGTTAGAATTAGGAGAATTAGGAATAGGAAAATATTCTTTTTATTGATTGAATAAACTGAATACAATTGGCTCATATATATAGGAGAGAATGGAAGACTAAACTGATACATAACCAATATGGGACTAAACCAATATAATATCTAACACCCCCTATCAAACTCAAGTTGGTCCAAACAACAAGAGTTTGGAATACTAACAATGTTCATATGGAAGGAACGACAAACTGTGGTGCAGAAATGACGGGATCTCACTCTTGAACTGAGAAATAGACTAATGGGATCTCACCCCTGACTTGAGACATAGTCGATGATGGGATATCATCCCTGAACTGAGAACTGGATGCTGATAACACCCCCTCTCAAACTCACGATCGATCAACCGGAGTGAGTTGACAATCACGATCGATCAACCGGAGTGAGTTGACGATCTGAATGTAGAAGCACAAGAACCTGCAAGTTTTTTTTTTCCTTTTTTTAAAAGGAAAATAGCAACAACAATGCAATCAGTGATCCAAGCCAAAACAGCACACAACAATTCCACCCACCAGAAACAGCAAATAGCGAATAGCAAAACCAAGAAATCCATGAGTAATCATCTCCCTCAAAAGTGCTCAGATCTATTTCCTCGCTTACAAAAGTAGATTTCACAAGCTTTGAAGAGGGCAGGCCTTGGTGTGTCATCTTCAACCAATTTTTGCTCCACAATTCCATGTCTTAGTTGCCGAGTGTGTGAAACAAATACAATCCAGAAGGAAGTTGTTAGCAACCAAGAAAGGGGATTGGTTGTAGAGGAGTTAGGGAGTTCGGTGAGAGGGGGGGTAGGCGGGATCTGGAGTTCTACGGCGAGGGACGGCGGTGACGTCGAGTTGTTGGAGAACGGGAGTAGTTGGGGAGTTGGATGGGGAGTTGGAGATGGGTTTCCATGAAGACAGGGGCTCGGGTGAGAGGGTGGAGAGGTTGGCGCCGGAGACTGGGAGGTTGACGGGGTTGAGGTGGCGCCGGGAGATGGCCGGAGAAGAGGGTGGAGAAGATAAACAGTAATGGGTTGGGGTGTTTTGGCGGGAAACGAACGGGAGAGAGAGAACGGGAGGAGAGAGAGTAAGTGGCTAGGGTTTCGAAAATTATTGTTTAATGACAGCTAGGGTTTTGGGGGAGATAGTTGATGACAACTAGGGTTTTGGATTTTTGTTAATTGAAGGAGAAGAGGGTTTTGGTATTTGATCGGGAGCGGAAGAGAGATGTTGAGAGGTGGAGTGATTCCGATGAAGACGAGAATCACTCCACCTCAATAACGAGGATCAAATTAGTATAGACCTTATAGAATTATAGGCTCTGATACCATGTTAGAATTAGGAATAGGAAAATATTCTTTTTATTTATTGAATAAACTGAATACAATTGGCTCCTATATATAGGAGAGAATGGAAGACTAAAGTGATACATAACCAATATGGGACTAAACCAATATAATATCTAACATTAGGGATGGAAATGAATGAATTTTTATTGATTATTGAATGAATAAACTGAGTACAATTATGTCTCATATATATATGGGAGAAGGGAAGACTAAACCAATACATTATTCAATATGGAACTAAACTAATCTCTCTCATAATATAATATATAATATAATATAATATCTAACACCCCCTCTCAAACTCAAGTTGATTCAAACAACATGAGTTTGAAATATTGACGATGTTGATGTGGCAGGAACGACAAACTGTGGTGCTTGGAATGACACTCAAGAAGATGGAGCAGGAAATGCACTCGATGATGCATGTATTGGGATCTCACCCTCGAATTGAGAATAGTAGTAGTGGAAGGAAGTAGTAGTGGTGGTGGTGGTGGTGGTGGCGCACTGTTGGGATCTCCATATCCCGAACTGTGGCGGGATCTCTATATCCCGATCTGTTGGGATTTCACCTCGAACTGAGAAGTAGAAGAAGTAGTATGTGTTGGCACACTACTGGCGCATGTTGGAATTTCACCTCTGGAGATGTAGTAGTATGTTATGGAAGGAAGTGGCGCATTATTGGCGCATGTTGGAATCTCACTCCTGACATAAGGCATAGTAATATTTTGAAGAAGGAAGTAATGTATTGTTGCCATCGAAGAGGAGTTGAAAAGGAGTTGTTGCAGCCATCGAAAGTAATGGGTGATGTCGGAAACTTCTCCTGTCAAACTCACGATGGTTCAATCAATGTGAGATTGTAGCGGTATCTGGATGCGGAAGCGGAACTATAGAAGTTGAAGAACCTGCAATAAGTGAATTTTTTTGTGTGTGGAAGAAATAGAAAACGGGTTTCGGATGTCGGTTTTGTGGAATTAGGTATGGGTTTAAATGGGTCAGGTTTAGGATATAGGGTAGGGTAAGGATTTGAGTGGAAATAAAATAGGGTTTCGGATATTTGGAATTGGGTTTGGGTATTATTGGAAGGGGTGGGGTTGGGGTGTGGAGCCGGTCGGGCTGGATGTGAGACAGGTTTGGGTAAATTAGGGTTTGGAGGAAAATCAACGGGAGCAATGGCTAGGGTTTAGTGGCGGCTAGGGTTGTAGTAGTCGAGCATGGAGGGGGGGGGTCAAGGCGCAGGACACGACGACAACAACGGTGGTCGGTGCGTCGTGGTGAAGGAGTGGACGGTGGTGGTGGAGGAGGGGCTTGCAGGAGGGAGATGATGTGGAGCGGAGGGTGTGGAGATAGTTGAGTTGGAGGTTCGGGCTCGCGGCAAAGGCAATGGCGAGGGCGTAGTAGTTGGAGGGAGAGGAGAGGCTTGTGGTGTTGCAACTGTGGCTACCAGTGGGTGCGCCGGTGACAACAACGACGGTGGTGGGTATCGGCAACGGTGACAAAATCTGAAGATGAAGGTAGAAGACGAGGGATTTTTTATTTATTTATTTATTTATTTTAATGATGGTTAGGGATATGGAGATTTGATTGGGAGATGGATGTTGGGAGGTGGAGTGATTCCGATGAAGGTGAGAATGTAACACCCTAGATTTTTAATTATTGTTCTTAAGATTAATAAATGAATTAAAATTATTTTGGGTGATTTAATAAATATTTTGCTGAAAGTTATCTTTTTACACATACAAAACACGTGCAAATATTTTTTTGGGAAGTTCAAAGTCAGAAATTATTTTGGGAAAACTATTAATTATTATAACAGGTATTATTTGTGATTTTTCTGATATTTATTTGACTCATTTGCAAATATTAAAACAATGAGGCTTTTATGCAAAATTACCACTTGGAGTGAAAACTCCTGATTTTCAAATTTTTGGGCTGAGGATGATTGCTAGCCAACTCATAGGTAAAAAGTTTACTTTTTTTAATAGATTTGATTTATTTTGCCAAATTATTAAAGAATTGTCTTTTTGCAAAATTGCCGCGTTGAGTCAAAATGTTCAAATTTATTTTATGGGTTTTGAAAACAGTGGCGGCCAGTATTAGGTTAGTTATTTTTTATTTTAAATCTCAATTGAATTGGTCTATCTAATTTCCAAGTATAAGGATTTATATATGTAAAGATACATTCAAAAAGAATATTTTGCAGAACCTATTCAAAACCCCAGAAAACCCTAAAATTCGGCCTATTTAAAAGTAAGTGCAGCCGTCACTTTCCTGTACTATACAAAGGGATTTATTATTATTATTTTCTTGGAGTTTCGAAGCGAAGATATTGGTTTTATTGCGAAAGGAGGGACTTTTCTTATTATCTTTATTATTCGGTTGATTCTTCAAAAGGTGAGTGACATATGTTTGGTTTCGTATTGTTCTATGCATGTTGTATGGGATGATTTGTGTATTAGAAAGCATAATTAGGGATTGGATGATGATAATATGAATTCTTGTTGTATGAGTGTATAAAAAATTGAATCTTTCATGAAAATTTTGCTATTGATGATTAAAACTTCATATAGATGATTTTAGATTGTTAAAGAACCTAATAGAAATAATGAGTAGGTTGTTCCTTGCATAATCTTACTCATTTGAACCAAATACTATGGGATTGTATGATGTTATTGCATGAAAGTGAATAAAACCTATTAAAGATGGACTTTACTGTGTTTATACAAACATACACTCTGTTTTGGTATCTTGCTGAACAAAACTTGATCATACACTTGTTTTAATTGCATATATTCACGGGTGAACTGATGTGAGTAGTTGCATATGTGTATAACAAATTGTAGAAGGAGTTATTGAATTAAAAAGATCAACTTTGAAGTAAAGGGGGGAATGTTGAGTTTCAAGTCTGATGGGTATGGCCAAAATTGGGTTTTTTGTGATTTGGCGAAGTTTTCAGTTGGGTCTTGATTGATTTAGTACTGAGATTGAATTGAAACCCTATACTACTCATAATCAGTCATTTCTTGATGTTTTAACTGGTGCATATGCATATATTCATATATATATGATTACATTTTACTGTTATGAAGTAGTTTTGATGAAAATTTACTCTTTCATGAATTTGATGTGATTTTGATTAGTTTTATAAACTCCAATATATTAGACAAGTTGTATTTGATCATCTCAGGGTTTTATAATTTTAGATTTGAGTTTTTAAAAAGTATAATAATGTATCAGTCGAAAAAGTGCACAATTTTGAAACTAGTCGAGTAACAGCTAACGATCGACCGGTCCCATTTTGAACTAAGATGTGCGGCCGACCGACATTTGAAAGATTGGATTTTCTGGGCTTGTGCATTCAACCGTTATATTTTTGAACTGATTTGACAGTCGACCGACACCGACTGTCTGTGTTGTTTTGTTGAGTTTTCTTGTTGATTTCTTGAACGATTGTTTCTTCGAACTTATGGATTACCGATCTATTGTTTTAGATGATATTTTGCTACAGATTATAGTATTTTATAGGGAGTTATCTTTTTGTTATAATAGAATTTAAATTATATTTTTATAACCTTATAAAGTAAAATATATATAGTTTTGAAGAAATTGATGTTTTGTGATATTCTGTGATTTCGAAAATGTGATTCTCAGTTGTTTGATGGATTTAATACTTCATTTCAATTATGTAATTTTGTGAGCATATTGAATGAATTTGGATTTTGTCAACCTAAGAGTTTTTTCTATTGATTTAAACGTTTTAATAATGGAGTTAAGAGTTTTATTGAAAGTTTTGGTGTTAAATTCGTTTTGTGAGTCTCTAGGAGTTGAGTGGGATTCATGTGAACCGGAATATAAGATTTTGTGGATTTATGACTAGTTGGGTCTTGGGGTTGTTGTTGTGGAATTAAGTCCGGCAGGATACACTAACTCTAGAGAGGAGGATTTGTCTTTTAATAATAATTCAAGTTAAGGACATGCACTAATGGAGATGTGATGGAACTTGGGAAACGTGAGAATATGCTTTTGGGGTCTAGTCCAACGGATGCGTTCCAGGACCGTGTATGTTCTGTCTCGAGAGAATTTTTTAGTATATTCGCGTGTCGAGGGTCTGCAGTACCGATTCACGGAACATACAGGTACATTCGCGTGTCGAAGGCTGACGGATCTATTCACAGGATGTGCCTGTGTACTTGCACGCCGAGGGGCGGTGGTGGGGTACATGGTAGGGAGGTGATTCTCCGGTTTTTTGAGCTATTCTTACATGATGCTTGCGCATTTAGGGTTGTGTGATACCGATTCGCAGAGTATTCTGGATCTTGTTTCCGTCACCGTAGTAGGATTAGTTGCATAACGAGGGATCTAACCCTATAAAGTGGAGAACGATAAGACTTGCACCGGACCTATGTAGTATGGAATGCATAGAATCCGACAAGTATGCATTAGAGAGTCATCATATTGCATTTGTGTTTCTTGACTTGGTTTTATGCATGTTTGTTTTCTTGTTTTCCTACATTTGACACTTAGTCTACTTTCACTTGATGTTTTCATGTTTTATTTACCGTCATTTTATATTCCATCTGCATCTACTGTCGGTATGTGTTATGACTTTATTTCTTTATGTATTATTCATGTTATTTTTCTTTTGGTGTCACTCACGCCGTTATGGCTGATCCTGTAGTTTTGGGGGTTAGGGTTATCTCTGGCCTCATGCTTTACAGGTATGTGCTGATAGCATTGGGATTTGGATACATGTGGTAGATTGATTATGTGGCTTATGTAAATTATAAAAGAATGTGTTGCAAAAGAAAGAATTGTAATTCAAGGTGTTTAAATTTCCCGCTGTGCTTTGTAAAGATTTATTGTAATAAAAGTTGAAAATTTTATTTGTGTTTTGGCTACATTGAGGTTGATGTTGGGAATTGTACCACATGTTTTTGAGATATTATATTGAAAATTTGGGCCGCTACAGATAATCACTCCACCTCGACGGCGGGGATAAAATTAGTATAGGCCTTATAGGATTATAGGTCCTGATACCATGTTATAAATATGAATGGAAAGAAATGAATTCTTATTGATTATTGAATGAATAAACTGAATACAATTATGTCTCCTATATATATGATAGAAGGGAAGACTAAACCAATACATTATTCAATATGGAACTAAACTAATATCTCTCATTATATAATATCTAATATACTATCTAACATCCATCAATCCCATTTTTTTAAAAAAAGAATATCTCCCATTTATTTTATGTTTTTCAATTAAAAGGGTAACTAATAAGTGGGACATACATTGTTAAGGGCAAATATGAAAGACATATTTGTTAGGGGTACATTTTATTCTGTATAATGTCGTAGCCAGACACAACACACGCACGCCATAAATGCACACCGTCTCACAATAATCCCAAAATAAATGGATAATACCATCGAGGATTGAACCTTCAAACCTCTTGCTCACTAGCTAAGAGGCTTACCACTAGACCACATTGTCATTTGCTATAAAAAATATTTAAACAAATAAAAAACTAAATGTTTAAGACAAAGTAAAATCTGTTTTTTTATAAAAATTTGCTAGACAATATAATTAAAAACAACTAAAAAAATAACTGCAAGCATCCCTCGATCGGGAGATCCCTCTAACATCTTCCTAAAAAAAACAAGAAACTTAGGGTCGGAGATGTTAATCCACATAAACCTTTGACCACTACTACATCATTTTTTTGGAGCACAGTCATCACATATATTTTCCTGTAGATAAATATGTTGTATCTCACCAATATTTATACCATTAAGCATGAGTAATATATCATGAAAAACGGAGTTACCGCTTTCTTGCACAGATTTGATCGATAACGATATACGAGTCTCCCCCAATATGAATATGACTCTCGTGAGACAACGGATGAAAGACCATAAGACCCATCCACAAACCTCTTCTTTCAGCAACGTTTATAGATGTCGACACAACCGGTCTCCACGGACTAGCAGTGGTTTACCACACCAGTCTCGATTGGCAAAATTGTAGTCGGCGTTATTCCCCTCTAAGGACCTATCAAAGTTGAGTTTAATAGATATTTCAGATGGTCCAACCTTGATGAAGAGATAATTTTGAGATCCATCCATTGGCCCTTGTTGTAAGAATCCACTGAAGCAGAAAATCCACCAAGAACATCTCACCTTTCAGCAACATCTAAAACCGCACTATAAACCACAGTGTGTAGGAGGAGGCACACTCCCTCAAAACATACTATGCATCGAGCTTTTCAAACATAACATAATGTGGTAATAATTAAGGTTTGCAATAATTATTTTTGTAGCACGTGAACCAAACAAATTCCCTTTTAACATTGACCATAAATCAAGGGAAGATGCCATGTTGACACTGTTGCCGCTAAATTTGGTGTGGGGGCAAACAGATAGAACTTGTGGGTTCTTGGGGAAACTGAATAGGAAAACCTGCGTACCTGTTCCGTCGGGCCTCGATCGTCATTCCTACCGTGCACCTGCAAAAAGTGCGAGACACCGGGGTTGTTCCCGGCGACGCACCCTCCGACGCTCAAGTCAGTAATCTGACAGACTATGAAAGAGCGTAAAGACTGGCGAAAGGTTGATTACCTTGCAATGGAGGTGGATGGGGGGTATTTATAGGCGTCTTAGGGACCGGATTAGGAATGTAATCCCCGTGATTAGATAAGTAATATTCCTTGTAATCAGATAAGGAAAGTAAACTGATAAGGTATATTCCCCCTAATCAGTTAAGGAATTTATTCCCCGACTCCCAGTGGTAGGATGGATGTGAACCAGGGCCGTTGGTTAAGGTTAATCAGGGACCTTGATTCTGTCCCGATGAAATGGGTGCGTAACGGGTTAAAACCCGCACCCACTTTGAGGTGGATCCATTCGTGGGTTATTGGGTTTTTGAGGCGAAGACCCGACACCCAGTTTGGTCCCTTGGGTTGGTGAAATTACCGTTTTACCCCTGTACTTCAAGATTCGTGTTCCGTTTGGACGATTCCGATTTAACCCCATTTTTAGCCATATCTGTTGCCGCTAAATTTGGTGTGGGGGCAAACAGATAGAACTTGTGGGTTCTTGGGGAAACTGAATAGGAAAACCTGCGTACCTGTTCCGTCGGGCCTCGATCGTCGTTCCTACCGTGCACCTGCAAAAAGTGCGAGACACCGGGGTTGTTCCTGGCGACGCACCCTCCGACGCTCAAGTCAGTAATCTGACAGACTATGAAAGAGCGTAAAGACTGGCGAAAGGTTGATTACCTTGCAATGGAGGTGGATGGGGGGTATTTATAGGCGTCTTAGGGACCGGATTAGGAATGTAATCCCCGTGATTAGATAAGTAATATTCCTTGTAATCAGATAAGGAAAGTAAACTGATAAGGTATATTCCCCCTAATCAGTTAAGGAATTTATTCCCCGACTCCCAGTGGTAGGATGGATGTGAACCAGGGCCGTTGGTTAAGGTTAATCAGGGACCTTGATTCTGTCCCGATGAAATGGGTGCGTAACGGGTTAAAACCCGCACCCACTTTGAGGTGGATCCATTCGTGGGTTATTGGGTTTTTGAGGCGAAGACCCGACACCCAGTTTGGTCCCTTGGGTTGGTGAAATTACCGTTTTACCCCTGTACTTCAAGATTCGTGTTCCGTTTGGACGATTCCGATTTAACCCCATTTTTAGCCATATCACGAGCCCCCCACTCCCGAAGATTGATGTTTAATCAGACTTCGAGGAGTAGTTTCACTGTTTTCACTGGCTATCAGGGTTGTATCGGGAACTAAAATGGAGCATTGCTGAATCGCGAAGGAGGCGGTATGGTGATTTTTCCTGCAGATGGAACTCTTGAACCGTCGTCGTACTCTTCTTAGTTAGCGGTTTGCCCGTCTCTGATTGTTGGGTGTTGGTGCGAAGGACGCCGAAGTCATGCTCGCGACGCAGTCGGCGCCGCGGACATTCGGCGATTGACGCCGAACTCACTCGGTGCCGAACTCGCCCCCGTAAGAGGGTCGGGGACACGAGCGCTCGGCGGGAGGTGCCGAGCCGAATTAGTGCCGAACTCACGCCCGTAATACGATCGGTGGCGCGAGTGTTCGGCGAACGGTGCCGAGCTGAAAACGTGCCGAACTCACGCCCGTAAAACGATCGGTGGCACGGGTGTTCGGCGAACGGTGGCGAGCTGAAAACGTGCCGAACTCACGCCCGTAAAACGATCGGTGGCACGGGTGTTCGGCGAACGGTGGCGAGCTGAAAACGTGCCGAACTCACGCCCGTAAAATGATCGGTGGCACGGGTGTTCGGCGAACGGTGGCGAGTTGAAAACGTGCCGAACTCACGCCCGTAAAACGATCGGTGGCACGGGTGTTCGGCGAACTGTAGCGAGCTGAAAACGTGCCGAACTCACGCCCGTAAAACGATCGGTGGCACAAGTGTTTGCCGAACTGTGGCGAGCTGAAAACGTGCCGAACTCACGCCCGTAAAACGATCGGTGGCACGAGTGTTTGGCGAACTGTGGCGAGCTGAAAACGTGCCGAACTCACGCCCGTAAAACGATCGGTGGCACGGGTGTTCGGCGAACGGTGGCGAGCTGAAAACGTGCCGAACTCACGCCCGTAAAACGATCGGTGGCACGAGTGTTCGGCGAACCGTGGCGAGCTGAAAAGGTGCCGAACTTACGCCCGTAAAACGATCGGTGGCACGGGTGTTCGGCGAACGGTGGCGAGCTGAAAACGTGCCGAACTCACGCCCGTAAAACGATCGGTGGCACGGGTGTTCGGCGAACGGTGGCGAGCTGAAAACGTGCCGAACTCACGCCCGTAAAACGATCGGTGGCACGGGTGTTCGGCGAACTGTGGCGAGCTGAAAACGTGCCGAACTCACGCCCGTAAAACGATCGGTCGCACGAGTGTTCGGCGAACCGTGGCGAGCTGAAAAGGTGCCGAACTTACGCCCGTAAAACGATCGGTGGCACGGGTGTTCGGCGAACGGTGGCGAGCTGAAAACGTGCCGAACTCACGCCCGTAAAACGATCGGTGACACGGGTGTTCGGCGAACGGTGGCGAGCTGAAAACGTGCTGAATTCACGCCCGTAAAACGATCGGTGGCACGGGTGTTCGGCGAACGATGGCGAGCTGAAAACGTGCCGAACTCACGCCCGTAAAACGATCGGTGGCACGGGTGTTCGGCGAACTGTGGCGAGCTGAAAACGTGCCGAACTCACGCCCGTAAAACGATCGGTGGCACAAGTGTTCGGCGAACCGTGGCGAGCTAAAAACGTGCCGAACTCACGCCTGTAAAACGATCGGTGGCACGGGTGTTCGGCGAACTGTGGCGAGCTGAAAACGTGCCGAACTCACGCCCGTAAAACGATCGGTGGCACGAGTGTTCGGCGAACCGTGGCGAGCTAAAAACGTGCCGAACTCATGCCCGTAAAACGATCGGTGGCACGAGTGTTCGGCGAACTGTGCCGAAGATTCGGACTTGTTCGTTTCTTTTTGGGCGGAGTTTTGGCGGTTCTGGCGGATGTAACCCCCTGCGCTTCTGACAGATGTGACGTCGTCTGAGTTTTCTGACAGATGTGACGCCCATTAACGCTGCCTCCTGGGCTTCTGTCAGACGTGACGTCCATTAATGCCGCCTCCTGGACTTCTGCCAGGCGAGGTGGTCATTAATGCGCCGTCTGGATCAGCATGGAGAACAAGGTGACGTTTGGGGTCTCCTTTTGTCGTTTTGTGGGGGTGGGCCTGCGTTAGAGGCCCATTTACCTCGATTGAAGCGCTGGCTCCTCTATAAAAATCCTCACCCCCTCCTTATTTTTTACTTTCCAAGCTTTTTGTTCGCGTCTTAGTCTGCTGCGAGAGAGCTTCAGGTGATCACTGACTGTTTTCCGGCGAAGTTTCCGACGAGTTCCTCTTTCAAGGTAACCTTCATATTTATCTTCTAAACATGTCTGTTTCCCACACTTCTTCTTCGTCCGAGCCCTCCCTCGGAGCCGACGGAGCTCCAACTTCGGGTCGAGCTGCCAAGGGCAAGAAGGTGTTCGGCAAGGACTCTATTGTGCAGGATCCGAAGCGCATGGGGGCGTTCGGCCAGCTGCCGGGTCCGTTGACGGGGCTCCATAGGGTTCGAGAACTCCCAGAGGATAAGGCAGAACGGATAGTGTACGGGAGGGCGAGGTCGTTTGAGGAGAACGCGGCGAGGGAGACAACGGAGGCCGACGAGACGGTGTCGATTCTCGCCGAAGAGGACCTAGGTTCGATTCGAGACTGCTTCCAGATCCCGCAGGAGTACGAGCTTATGCTGCCGGGCCCCGGGGTTAGGGCCAACTCGCCGTTGCCGGTGACTATATGTTGCTGGCCGGTTGACGCCTTTATCGCCGGAGCCCGGCTACCTCTCCATCCGTTCGCGGTGACGGTCTTAAATTGGTTCGGGGTCAGCCCCATCCAACTTATGCCGAACGCCTGGAGAGTCATAAACGGCTTCGTACTTCACTGCCAGGCGGAGGGGATTCAGCCGGAGTTGAGTGTGCTTCGGACCATCTATCAGCTGCACCAAGGGAATAGGTCGGCCTACCGGTACTATCTGACTCCGAGGCATGGGGGGAGGCTTGTCGTCTGTCCGGACTCTATCAAGTACTGGCGCGAGAAGTATCTTCTGGTGCGTAGCGCGGAGGCCTAGCCTATTCCCGTTGGTTGGGTGGACGGTGTTCCGAAGAGGGTGAAGGCGCTGCCGGCACTTCGACCCGAAGACGAAGACGCCGTACGGGCGCTTCTTGATCGGCCGAAGTATGACTGGAGGGAGTTGACCGAGGACGTCCTGTATGAGGGAGGGCTCGCTCATGTTAACCCCAGTACGCTGCTTTTATTTACTGTCTTTGTTTTCTTTTTCTTCCTTTTCCTTATCTTGTTCCGAGCTGACCAACTTGACTTTTGGTGCAGAGCAAATGGACTACCAAGCAGTGCTGGCGTTGAGGACGAGCCTCGCCAATAAGGCTCCGAGGAAGAGGAAGAGGGTGGCGTCGAAGCAGCCGGCGCCCAAGGCTCCGAAGTCTACGCCGGTGGCCGAAGAAGTAGAGATCTTGGAGTCCCCCGTGGTTGAGGTCGGGGCCGCTTCGTCGTCTGCTAGGGCCGGCGAGTTGCCCGTCACCGAGGTCCTAACCATGGTGACGCCGCCGTTGACGAAGACGGCCGAGGAGCTTCTGACCGAGGCTCATAAAAGGATCCACGTCCCGGACTGGCAGGTTCGGAGGCACGACGGGTTCCTTGGTAATTCCTTGGCGAGCATGGAGGCCGTCAAGCACCTCGCCACGCCGAAGGATCGTGCGGCAATGGAGGCTGGACGAGAGGGAGACGACATCATCGAGATAGCGCGCTCGGCGGTGTCGGTAAGTGCTGAGCCGAGCCCCCTCCTCTTCATGCCGACCTTCTTAAGTTTGTAATTTTTGTGAATTTTTGCATTCTATTCGCAGATCGTTGTTCACTTCGGGCGCCTTACCGAGAGGTTGGCAGCCCAGGAGAAGGAGATGAAGAAGGAGAACGACCAGGCCCGGAAGGAGAGGGACAAGGTCCGGGGCGAGCTCGACAAACTCGAGCTGAACTTTGAGGCGAAGTCGGCGAGGGCAACCTACCTCGAGGACCGGGTCAAGACGCTGGAGGACCAGCTTCGGCAGCAGAAGGAGGAGGCGGCCAAGCAGATGACGGAGGCGGCCGAGGCCCAAGCGGCGGCGGTGAAAAAGGCGGAGGATGCGACCTTGGAGAAGGCGCAGGGCTACCTCGCCGTGAACATGGCCAAAGCTTTCGCCGACGCCCTCGCCCGGGTGACGGAGGCCTACCCCACTGTTGACGTCTCGGGTTGGCGGCTTTTCCCGGGGTACGTCGAAGGCTTTGACCCCGAATCGGAGGGGGAAGAAGAAGAGGAGGAAAGGGGCGACGACGAGCCTTTGGTCGATCCAGCCGCCGGAGCTCAGGGGTCGGTGGTTACCCCCTTGGCGACGGTTGCCCCTTCGGAGGCGTCGCCCTCGACCCCTTCTCGCCGCCCCGGGAAAGAGGTCGAGCCCTGATCCCGTCTGTTTTTTTTTTTTCCGTCTGTTCTTTTTTTTTGTGTAATGCCTAATAGCGGACTGGCCACCGCTACTTTTTGTAATGAATGAAAAACTTCAACTTTTTGGGCTCGGCTTCTTGCACTTGTCTGTTGTATGTTGAGTGTTCGAGAATTTGTTCACTAGAACCCCCGAAGTCTAGGACTTGGGCCATGTCTGAACTTTTGTTGCTCGTCTGTATTTCTTTTCAGCTCGCCCTGGTAGACCAAGAGATCGAGCGCGCAGGGTCGGATGCTAAGGTTCGAGCCGAGGCTGGGCTCGGGGCGACAAGGTTGAGTCTGGCGAGGTGTAGAGAGCGACTTTACGAGGTCGAGCTAGGACTGCGCCGAGCCGAAACCGAGCGAGGCCAGCTTCAGCTTATCTTAGGGCAGCGGGACAGCGATATCCGGCGTCTGGAGGGCAGGATTGCCGAGATGACTGCCTCGGGTGAGGGCGATGCCTCGCCATCTGCCTTCACTAGTAGCCTTCGGACCAAGTGCTTTCGCCACACGCTGTCAAAGGTAACGGCGGAGAGGGACGACCTGCTTTCGGAGATTCAGCATTTGCAATCTACGGAGACTAAGCTTCGGACGGAGGGAGAGGAGCTGACAACTAAGGTGGCCGATCTTACGGCTGAACGAGATGAATTGGCGGCCGAAGTCGATGTTTTGAAGAGAGCCACCGTTGATAGGAGCATCGAAGTCACCATTCTTCGTCATCTCATCGCGAGCCATGTTGGAGTTCCGACCTCGGCCGTACCGGCCTGCTTTGAGGCCGAGGCGCAAGATGGTTCATTGAGGGGTCAGATCTCCGAGTTGGAAGCGGAGGTGGCTCGCCTGAGGCCGCGTTCGGGGCCGATTAATGTGAGGAGCACGTCATGCACCCGAGCGGAGAGCGAGCGTGGCATCACCTTTTACGAGATGGCAACCCGCGAGCGCCTCGGCCATCCGAGCCCGGGGGACGCGCAGAGCTCGGTAGCCATTTCGTCGAGCGGTGCATCCGTCGGCGTGACTGCCAGAAGCAGTGCCGAGGACACGTCTCAACTCGCCGGCCTGGGATCGAGTTCCGGAGGCAAACGTCGCCGACCTCAAGTGTCCTTGAAGAGGAGCATCCCTGTACCTCGGAAGCGTTGATGGGTCCTGGTTCGGTGTCTTGTAATCTTCGCTTTTCAGCTTCTTGTAATCGTTTAGTGTCTTGTAATATTGATGTATGTAAGGGTTGTTTTTAATAAAGTTGGAGTTGATTTAACTGTCGCCGTATCATAGTTGCTCAATCCCGACTGTGGAGTCGTGGAACCGAGGTTTGAGACTTGGCGTTTTTTTTTTTTTTTTTTTTTTAATTGGTGTTGACCGCCGAACTTAAGCGTGTAATACGGTCGGTGGCACGAACGTTCGGCGAACGGTGCCGAGCTGAAACGTGCCGAACTCGCGTCCGTAAAACGATCGGTGGCACGGGTGTTCGGCGAATGGCACCGAGCTGAGATTGTGCCGAACTCACGCCCGTAAGACGATCGGTGGCACGAGTGTTCGGCAAATGGCACCGAGCTGAGATCGTGCCGAGCTCACGCACATAAAACGATCGGTGGCACGGGTGTTCGGCGAATGGCACCGAGCTGAGATCGTGCCGAACTCACGCCCGTAAGACGATCGGTGGCACGAGTGTTCGGCGAATGGCACTGAGCTGAGATCGTGCCGAGCTCACGCACGTAAAACGATCGGTGGCACGAGTGCTCGGCGAATGGCACCGAGCCGAGATCGTGCCGAACTCACGCCCGTAAAACGATCTCGTCAACAAAGTGTTGGAGTCCGAGCCTTTGTAAGATTAAGGGCGTGGGAGCAATTCCGAATGGCGAACTACCCCTAGCTCGCCTAGGAGCGAACCTACGGAGTAGAGTCGAACCAAGTGTTGGACTCCGTACCATTCAACGGCTGTGGGAGCAATTCCGAATGGCGAGCTACCTCTGGTTCGCTCGGAAGCGAACTTGCGAAGTAGAATCGAGCCAAGTGTTGGACTCCGGAACCATCGTAAGATTAAGGGCGTGGGAGCAATTTCGAATGGCGAACTACCCCTAGCTCGCCTAGGAGCGAACCTGCGGAGTAGAGTCGAACCAAGTGTTGGACTCCGTACCATTCAACGGCTGTGGGAGCAATTCCGAATGGCGAGCTACCTCTGGTTCGCTCGGAAGCAAACTTGCGAAGTAGAATCGAGCCAAGTGTTGGACTCCGGAACCATCGTAAGATTAAGGGCGTGGGAGCAATTCCGAATGGCGAACTACCCCTAGCTCGCCTAGGAGCGAACCTGCGGAGTAGAGTCGAACCAAGTGTTGGACTCCGTACCATTCAACGGCTGTGGGAGCAATTCCGAATGGCGAGCTACCTCTGGTTCGCTCGGAAGCGAACTTGCGAAGTAGAATCAAGCCAAGTGTTGGACTCCGGAACCATCGTAAGATTAAGGGCGTGGGAGCAATTCCGAATGGCGAACTACCCCTAGCTCGCCTAGGAGCGAACCTGCGGAGTAGAGTCGAACAAGTGTTGGACTCCGTACCATTCAACGGCTGTGGGAGCAATTCCGAATGGCGAGCTACCTCTGGTTCGCTCGGAAGCAAACTTGCGAAGTAGAATCGAGCCAAGTGTTGGACTCCGGAACCATCGTAAGATTAAGGGATTAAAAACAGAGACGTAGTAGCAAATACGGAAGAACTTTATTTAATAATATCTAATGATCGGCTGTTTCTAAAGTTGCTAGCCGTTATTACAATGAAGAAATAAAAGAAAAATCACTACTAATAAAAGGAAGGGGGAGGTCCGACATCTCGAGTTACTTAGAGAGGCGTAGGTGCCTTCTCTTGGTATTTCATGAGATGGTCGGCATTCCAAGTCCTGGGAATTTCTCTGCCTTCGAGATCTTTTAACTTGTAAGCGCCGGGGCGGATCACTTGTGAGATCTTGTACGGTCCCTCCCAGTTCGGGGCCAGTTTGCTTTTCTGTCCGGGGAACGAGATGGCCAATTTTCGGAGGACCAGATCCCCTTCTTTCAGGTTGGTTGGGCGGACCCGTTTATTGTAGGCGAGTTCGATTCTTCTCCGGTAACTTTGTTGCCGTATGGCTGCTCTTTTCCGGATTTCGTCTATCAAGTCTAGGCTCGTTCTGAGCTCCCTGGCATTCTGTTCTTCTTCAAAAGCTATCAAACGAGGAGAGGGTATCCCAACTTCTAGTGGGATGAGGGCCTCGGACCCATAGGTGAGATTGAACGGACTCTCGCCTGTCGGGATCCGCTTCGTGGTTCGGTAATTCCACAACACATTGGGCAGCTGATCGACCCACAATCCCTTGGAGCACTTGTCGAGTCTCTTCTTGATGCCGGAGAGGATCTGTCGGTTGGCATTCTCGGCTTGGCCATTTGACTGGGGATGAGAGACGGAGGAGAAGCGGTGTTGTATGGTTAGGTCTTCACATAAGGCTCGGAAGGCAGTTCCAGCGAACTGCGTACCGTTATCTGTAACTACGACCCTAGGAACACCGAATCGGCAGATTACATTTTTCCAGAAGAATTGAACAACTCTATGTTCGGTAATTGTAGCCAGGGGCTCGGCCTCTATCCATTTTGAGAAATAGTCGACTGCCACGACTAGGAACTTCAATTGTCCGGGGGCCGGTGGAAATGGCCCCAGTAAATCCATCCCCCACATTGCGAAGGGGATCGGACTTGATAGGGAGGAGAGTGGTGCTTGCGGAAGGCGTCGGATGTCGGAATACTTCTGGCAGGAGGTACATTGCCGAACGTGTTGTTCGGCGTCCCGTAGGAGAGTGGGCCAGTAATACCCGTAGTTTAACACTTTGCGCGCCAAGGCTCTGGAGCCGGAGTGGGCTCCGCCGATGCCCTCATGAAGCTCCTGCAGGGCGTAGTCGGCTTGTCCGGGGGAGAGGCACCTTAGGTAGGGTCGACCGTCCACCTGGGTGAAGGAGCGCTTATACAGAATGCCTTCGACCAATATATAACGCTCGGCTCGGGTCCTTATCTTTCGGGCTGCCTTCGGATCCCTTGGGAGGAGTCCGTCTCTTAAAAACTCGACGAGGGGCTTCATCCAATTATCTTCGAGGGGGAGTGGCAGTGTTTCGACGGAGTTGAAAGCCTCGTCCTCTATGCTTGGCTTGAGGAGGACTTCTATCAGAACAGTTTGTTCGAGGCCTTGCAGGGATGAGGAAGCTAATTTGGACAGGGCGTCAGCCTGGGCATTTTCTTCTCTGGGAATTCTTCGGATGAGGGCCTCCTCGAAGAGCGCCATGAGGCTCTCTACTTTAGCCAAGTACTTTACCATCCTGTCATCGCGGGCTTCATATTCGCCGAGGACCTGGTTGACGACCAACTGGGAGTCGCTGAAGATCTGCAGGCGTCGCGCCCCTGTGTTTCGGGCCATCCCGAGGCCGGCTATGAGTGCCACGTATTCGGCTTCGTTATTCGAGGCTTTAAAGTTTATCCGGAGGGAATATTGGAGGACAAAGTCGTCTGGGCCCGCAAGGATGACTCCTGCCCCGCTCCCCTCGTTGCAAGAGGATCCATCGACATATACCGACCAGATAGGCGGTCCCTTCGTTGTTTGCTCGGAGTCGGGGATAGTTGTTTCAACTATGAATTCGGCCAGCGCCTGCGCCTTGATTGCGGTCCGAGGCTGATAAGTAATATCATGTTGGCTCAGCTCGATCGACCACTTCATGAGGCGGCCGGAAGTCTCTGGCTTGAGAAGGATCTGTTTCAACGGCTGGTCGGTAAGAACGACCATCGAATGAGACTGGAAGTATGGCCGAAGCTTTCTCGCAGCCATTATCAGGGCGTAGGCTATTTTCTCAATTTTCGGGTACCGGAGCTCGGCGTCCCGGAGCACTTTGCTGACGTAGTAAATGGGCTTCTGAGTTCTTTCTTCTTCCCTGACTAAGACCGCACTTAGCGTCTGTTCGGAGGCTGCCAAGTAGAGGTAGAGGGGTTCGCCCGGTATGGGTTTGCTGAGAAGAGGCGGATTGACGAGGTAAGCCTTAAGCTGGTCGAAGGAGTCTTGTTGTTGCTGCCCCCACTCGAACCCCTTAGCCCCCCTCAGGGCTTTGAAGAACGGGAGGCACTTCTCCCCGGACTTCGACAAAAAGCGCCCAATGGCAGCTAATCGACCATTCAGTTTCTGAACTTCTTTGACGTTTCTAGGCGGGGCCATGTCCAGTATGGCCCTGATCTTCTCCGGATTTGCCTCTATTCCTCGCTGGCTAACCATGAAGCCGAGGAACTTGCCTGATGAGACGCCGAACGCACACTTGTTCGGGTTGAGTCTCATATTGTGCTCTCTCAAAACATCAAACGCTTCTTGGAGGTCGGCCACGTGATCAATGCCTCGGATGCTTTTCACAAGCATGTCATCCACGTACACTTCCATGTTTCGGCCAATCTGGGCCTGGAATACCTTGTTGACGAGGCGCTGGTATGTTGCCCCTGCATTCTTTAGGCCGAACGGCATGACTCTGTAGCAGTAGAGTCCTTGGTCGGTCACGAAAGATGTCTTCGGAATATCCGGGGGGAACATCCTTATCTGATTGTAACCCGAGAAAGCGTCCATGAAGCTGAGGAGCTCATGTCCCGAGGTTGCGTCAATCAGAGTGTCGATGCTCGGCAGAGGGAAGGGGTCTTTAGGGCAGGCCTTGTTGAGGTCAGTGAAATCAATACAGATTCTCCATGTTCCGTTGGACTTTTTCACCATCACTACGTTTGACAACCACTCAGGATAATTTACTTCCTGTATGAACCGGGCCTTCAACAATTTGTCCACCTCCTCTTTGATAGCGAGCTGATGTTCGGGAGCGAACTTGCGCCTCTTCTGCTGGACCGGTTTGGACCCCGGATCAACACTGAGGCAGTGGACCAAGAGTTCTTCGGAGATACCGGGCATGTCTGCAGCTGACCATGCGAACAGGTCTTGGTTGGCTCGGATGCATCTTACAATATCCGCGTATAGTGCGGATGGGAGGGTCTTGCTGACAAAGAACCTGCGGGTCGGCTCCTGCTCCGAGAAGAGTACCTCTTCCAGCTCGTCTACTGGCTCGGAAGTTGGCCGAGCAGCATCTTGTGGGATCTCGAGTGTTTCTAAGGAGAGGACGGGTCCGAGGGTGGAAGTCATATAACACTTGCGGGCCTGTTCCTGATTGCCCCTTACTTCTCCCACTCCAGCCCGAGTGGGGAATTTCATTTTGAGATGATAGGCAGAAGGGACGGCCTCAAGGGCGGCTAGGCTGGGCCGACCCAAAATGACGTTGTAGGCCGCTGGGACATCTACGACCATGAAATCCATCGACTCCGTGCGGGTAGTAGGAGTTTTGCCGGCCGTGACATCGAGGGTGATTACCCCTTCAATCGTTACCGGTACTCCCGTGAACCCATGGAGCGTGTAGCCGGCGGGCTTGAGTCTGTCTCGGGAGAGCTTCAGCCCCTTGAAGGCGTCGAGGAAGAGGATGTTGACGGAGCTACCGTTATCCACTAAGATCCTCTCGACTTTGAAATTGGCCATGTGAAGGCTAATGACGAGTGCGTCACAATGAGGGGTGCGGACGCCCTCGAGATCTTCGTCAGAGAAGGTGACGGGCACTCCGAGGCCTTTAGGAGGAGGAGTGGTTCGGACCGAGTTTACCTCTCTAATAAAAGCTTTCCGAGAAGAGTTTGAGGAGCCCCCATTGGACCCCCGTGGATGAGGTGGAGGACTCGTTCTTCCTCAAACTCTGGCGTCTCTTCTCGTTCCGGGCGTTTGTTAGCCCCCCGAGGCTGGGGAGGAAGCTCGGCTTGGTCCTTTCTCACGAATTTTGCCAACTGCCCCCTCTGGATAAGGGCCTCAATCTCGTTTCTTAGCGCACGGCAATCGTTGGTGTCGTGCCCATGGTCCCGGTGATAGCGGCACCATTTCTCTCTATCTCTTCTCTTAGCAGGGGTGTTCATCTTCGGAGCAGGAGGTAAGACTCCTTCTTTTTCGACTTCCATGAAAATGGTGGAAATGTTTGTGGTGAAGGGAGTAAACTTCTCGAATCTAGGGGGAGGCCGGCGCTGGCCAGCATTATCCTTCTGGAACTTTTTTGCTCCCTCTTCTTCCGTTCCCTTCCTCTTAGACCCGGAGGTGGTTCCTTCCCAGTTGGGCTGTTCCTCGGCCTCTTCAGCTCGGATGTATTTTTCAGTTCGGAGGAGGAGGTCAGAAAAGTCGTGCGGCGGTTTCTTGGCGAGGGAGGAGCGGAGGTTGGAATTGAGGATATTGGATTGGAACGCCGCGGTAGCGACGGACTGGTCGAGGGACGCGATGGTTCTGGCTTCAGCTGTGAACCTCTTCACGTAGTCCCTCAATTTCTCCCCCTTCTGCTGACGGAGGTGCAATAGTGAGATGCTGGTCTTCTCGGCCCTTCGGCTGCTAACGAAATGGGTGATGAACAGGGTTTCGAACTGTTCGAAGGAGAATATCGATGCCGGGGCAAGGCGAGAGTACCATTCTCGAGCTGGGCCTTTGAGAGTTGCAGGGAATGTTTTGCAGAGGAGGGCGTCGGAAGCTTGATGGAGGAGCATCAAAGTCTTAAAACTTTCGATGTGGTCAACTGGATCGGTCTCCCCAGTGTAGTTCTCGAACTGGGGAGGTTTGAAACCGAACGGGACAGGGGCATCTACTATGGTACGGGAGAATGGGGGTCGGCTAGGACGTAGTGTCCTCCCCCTAAGCTCCTCTTCTCGGTTCATCTGTCCCAAGAGCTTTTCCACCTCGTTTAGACGGCGGTTCATGGTGTCATCTCTCCGACGGTGATCTGCCGAGCCACGAGACTCGTCTTCGTATGAGGGAGAGTGAGGGCTGCGGCGATGGTAACTTCGAGAACGACGAGGACTTGGGGTGCGCCTGGAATTGGTAGGAGCGGGTCAAGGAGAAGGGGACCGTTGGCGAGGGCTCCGGACCGGAGGAGGGGATGGGGCCCTCGGATCAATGGGGTTCTGACGGAGGTTGAGGGCCTGTTGTACCATTGCTTGGAATTGCTGGAACTCGGCACGGGTGATGGGTGCCTCATTGTTCCTAGGCTGCTGCCGACCTGCTGGAGAGTGCCTCCTTCGATAGTGATCGGGGGAGTCCTTTCTCCCTCTTCGGACGGGGGACCTCCTGTGCTCTCGGTGTCGGGGGGATCGCTCTTGCTGCCGGGAGGCTTCCCCCCGAGCCCGCTTTTCGTCCAGATGGCGACGAAGGTCATCATCTTCCGGGCGTTTGGGAGGGGCATTGTGGCGACCAGAGGCTCGGGGGTGATGGGAGGCCATGGAGGCACTGGAGGCGTTGTGGATGGAGATGTTCTCTTGGTGAAGAGGCTGTTTCTGGGGGTTAGGCCCCTTTGGATCAGGAGGTGGAGGGTTCCGTTGGAGCGGCTCTTCCATGGTAGGAGGGAGTTGCCCTTGTTGCTGAGCGGGATCAGGAAGGACTTCTTGCTGGTCAGGGTTGGGTGCTCGGTTGGAGCCCCTAGATCTAACTTTGCGAGGCGGCATGGCAGGAGAAAACCTGTTCACCGGGAAGAGGAGAGGTCCCTATTCGTTAGTTTCCCACAGACGGCGCCAATCTGTTGCCGCTAAATTTGGTGTGGGGGCAAACAGATAGAACTTGTGGGTTCTTGGGGAAACTGAATAGGAAAACCTGCGTACCTGTTCCGTCGGGCCTCGATCGTCGTTCCTACCGTGCACCTGCAAAAAGTGCGAGACACCGGGGTTGTTCCCGGCGACGCACCCTCCGACGCTCAAGTCAGTAATCTGACAGACTATGAAAGAGCGTAAAGACTGGCGAAAGGTTGATTACCTTGCAATGGAGGTGGATGGGGGGTATTTATAGGCGTCTTAGGGACCGGATTAGGAATGTAATCCCCGTGATTAGATAAGTAATATTCCTTGTAATCAGATAAGGAAAGTAAACTGATAAGGTATATTCCCCCTAATCAGTTAAGGAATTTATTCCCCGACTCCCAGTGGTAGGATGGATGTGAACCAGGGCCGTTGGTTAAGGTTAATCAGGGACCTTGATTCTGTCCCGATGAAATGGGTGCGTAACGGGTTAAAACCCGCACCCACTTTGAGGTGGATCCATTCGTGGGTTATTGGGTTTTTGAGGCGAAGACCCGACACCCAGTTTGGTCCCTTGGGTTGGTGAAATTACCGTTTTACCCCTGTACTTCAAGATTCGTGTTCCGTTTGGACGATTCCGATTTAACCCCATTTTTAGCCATATCAGACACTAATGTACATACGTTGCATGAGAATTATCCAAACTTGACGAACAAGAATACAATCGTGGAGGGATGTTCAATTGTTTCATCCGCAACCTCACAATCTGGACAGGTAGGCACCACTTGCATCAAACGACGAACCATCCTTGACCTAGTAGGAATTTCACCACATGCAACTCTCCACAATTAGACAATAACTTTTGGTGCGACTTTCAGTTTGTGAATCAAACAATTTAAAAATTTGTCACCACGCAATTTCTTCCCTAGCAGCTGAATACAGAGTTTCAAGGTGACTGTTGACATAGAAAAATTATATCAAATGAGGCGATCGACTGCCTGATTGACCAGAATTAGTATTTGTAGTACAATATTAGTGATCGAATGTGGTAGGCTAGACTTCAACACAGCCGCAATCCATTCCTTACAGGGAAAATAAAACAGACAACTCTCATTGAAGAATTTAAAAAAATAGTGATGCTATTTTCTATTATATTCAGGAGGGCACAAAATATCCAAGAATCAGAGACAATAAAGATCATTGCAAATTAGGTCCTTATCAGTGCAGAAAGTGAACCTGTGTTATGAATATGGTTTCGGACATTGAATATCCCACACTAATATTATGAATATTAAGTAAAAGTTTTTTTATATTTTTTGTTTTGTGTGCGTGTGTAAAATAAATGTCGTAAATGAAGGATTTCACTTGAAAAGCTAAACGCAACCCAAGGCCCAAGGCCTAAGGCTCACAGTGTGTCCGACCGACGCAGTATCGCGTTAATCCTATTGCGCCTTAAATAAACAATTTTATTGGGCCGTGAATTCTTGTTCCCACGTTTCCCACAAAAAACCCGCAAACAAACGGCGGCTTCTCATCCTCTATAAATACCCATTCCCCCGCTCAAATCCCCAAATCCCAAACCTAAAATTTCAATTTCAGCTTTCAAATTCTTGGGTTTCTCGAATCTTAAAGATGATCGAGGTGGTGCTGAACGACCGACTGGGGAAGAAGGTGCGAGTCAAGTGCAACGAGGACGACACGATCGGCGACCTCAAGAAGCTCATCGCCGCTCAAACGGGCACCCGATCCGATAAGATCCGGATCCAGAAGTGGTACAACGTCTACAAGGATCACATCACCCTCAAGGACTACGAGATCCACGACGGCATGGGCCTCGAACTCTACTACAACTAAAACCCTAGGTATGGGTTGCTTGTTTTAGAATGGTGTGTGGATTGATTTCATGATTTGTTGTTAGTTTGATGTTGTTGGAATTTTGGATTATGGTGTTATTTTGATATTGATCGCAACTGTGGACATGGAATGGTTTAAAATCCTGAAATGATTGATTTAGTAATTTGGTGAATCTATATTGATTAGCATGTTGTATGGGCTGCTTTCTATCTTCTTGTCAATTTGATATAGTTGGTTTGATGGAATACCTAAAATTGTGGACTATAATGTTATTTTGACATTTACTATTTTGACATACGATTGTGTAGTTTATTTTCTAGTTGTAGGAGTTTGATGTAAGTATGATAATCAACCAGGCGAAGTTGAAAACTGAGTTACTTATCTAGTGTGTTTGACTAATTACAATTTGGGGTTATCCATGTTATGGATGTTGATGAAAGTGTGTAGAAATTTCGTAGTTATTAAATAAATATGTAGAAGCAAGAAAGCTCAAGTTCTCTTATTCAATAATCTCCTAAGCCCAAATGGGAACCCAACTTCATTCATACAAAGATAATAATAATCCTACGACTATCAACAAGCACCTATGATAATTAAAATCTCAATTTAATTTTTGCATGCATTTCTGATTTACTGTAGATAGCCTTACATTTATTATTAAAATTTAGAAAATCATAGTCCAATCTAAACCTAATGGATAAGAAAAATGACTTCTCCTAACCACTTGGAAAAGCAGTGTAGTTAAAGGCGTAAGGTGCAACGCAATTTGACTACCCCGTACATAGCCTAAGGCGCAAGGCACAGTTGTGGCGTAAGCCTCACTTAACCGAAGCGCACTATTACTTTTTGGGGTTTTAAAATTTATAAATAAGATTATATAAACAAGATCACATAATAGCAACAAAATTTATTATACAATGACCAAGATAACTGTGTAAGTTATTATTTTTGTAAAACTACAATATGTTCCTCTGTAATGTATAACTACAATGTGTTTCTTGTCCCAAAGAAAAAGTGATACAATTTGTTCCTCTATAAAACTACAATAATATCGTGTTAACCTTCAATTCATAGTTTCATATAGTAATGTGCATATTGTATTACGGTAATACAGTAATGAAGATACTTGTCATATAGCATACAGTATTACAGTATTACAGTTTTGAGTATACAGTAAAACTACAATAGTATCAAATTAAATATTACAGTAATGAGCCTACAATATTACAATACTATAGTCTTAGTAAATGGTAAGGTATTTTAAAATATCACAGCAATAACATAAAGTTAGCCGACCATAAAATTTGGTTATGCTCTACTGTGAGAAAAGATGCAATTGTTTAAATAAGGCATGATTTCATGATTATAGTAAATTGTGGAATGAACTAGCTTCACAATTTTGTTTTAAAGTAAATTTGCAAAAATATCATAAGTAAAGATAGACGAACACCCAAAAAAGAAATCATAAAAGTGTAAAATCAGAAAGAAAAGAAACCATAATAGGAGTGGAGAGTCTGGAGACTGAGGAGTTGGAGTGTCGCCGGTGCAGCTGATTTGCTTCCGATGTAGCCGCCGATTTGCTGTATGCTGTCATGTTGCCGCCGAACTACTTTATTGTTGCTGTCGGTGCTGTTGAAAGGGAGGATGAAGAAGAGTGCAGATTGAGGAGTTAGAGAGGTGGAGATTGAGGTTAGAGTTTGGAATTTGGGATGAGAAGGTGAGAGAGAATTGGAGGAGTTACAGGATTTGAGAATGGTTGAAAATGGGTCAGATTGTAAAGACGGGTCGGGTCGGATCGGGTCTGTTATGTTCAGGCATGCCTTTTGCTGGAGACGCAAGTCTCGAGCCTTTGCTAAGGCGCGTCCAGGCGCAAGCCTGAGTGAAGCTTCAAATAAAGGGGAGCCTTAACTGAGACTTGAGGCTTATACTACTTTTAAGCCGAGCCTGAGGCGAGCCTTCAACTACACTGTGGAAAAGTCACACAAACATGCAGAGTTATGGCCTGGGCTTTCGAATTTATTGGAGGGTTTTGATCCTGATTGCCTATTGGGGCTCGTTGTGGAGGTTGGAGGCTGCACCGACCATGGCTGGTTGCGTCAAGCCGTTAACTATACTGTGTTTCAGATTTGACGTCCTTATCCAAAAATTTCATCAAATTTGTTCACTTGTCTAGATGATCATTTA
The DNA here is from genome assembly GCA_017893485.1 of Hemerocallis citrina. NCBI lineage: Eukaryota > Viridiplantae > Streptophyta > Magnoliopsida > Asparagales > Asphodelaceae > Hemerocallis > Hemerocallis citrina. Next base: position 203,634,998 of record CM030367.1, read on the forward strand.
TTATTGTCAAAAGCATCTTCGTGGTTGATGGCAAAGAATGTTTTTCTCTGATACCAAATCTTGCGCACCCTAGTTGGGTATGTGGATCAATGTGCACACAAATTTATTCAAAGAAGTGTGCCAAAAAAAAAAACCCTCAGATTTTCTTATTCGGTAAACCAAAACTTACAAGCTTAAAGACAAACTTCAATGGAAAACCGTCATTATTTAAATATATATAATCATTCCTGAAACTAACTCACAGCTCACAAGATCTGCACGGGCCTGCAATCTTGTTTTGAACTAGTTTTAGGATTATTTTTTAATATATAAATAAATTTGGGTTTCTGGTTTCGTATTGTGATCAGTATTTTAAGCTTTTGAGTTATGAGCTTATTAAATAAGAATATTTAAGTTTTATTGATTCAGCATATCTCTTGGGGAGTTGAGATTTGCGTGTACTTGTCATGTTCGCACCTGTTCTTAGCTGAATTTGATATCAGAGAGAGATGTTCCCACTATTAGCGTCATGATTCATGATAAAAAAAAATCACAACCCTTTACTTCGCTGCGTTGTATAAAGTATATACCATGGACCGATAAAGGAGATGATTGAGGTCATCATCACAACTGTTAGGACTGTTTCTCCTTAACATCTGACAGTGGACATCTCTTCACTGGACTCTGAAGATACTAGTGGTTCAGTTGCCCGTTCAACCACAACATCCAACTGGTCTGTATAACATCAATACTTGGAGATGTGAGTGAGGCTAAAAATCCCTTTAATAAGGGCATCAATGTCCAAGAGTGGAACGGTAAAGTCTGGCTGGTATTAGCCTCCACATCTCCATGATAAGACCAATGGGCAGTCAGGCCCAAAAAATCTTTCAAGAAATTGGGAAGCATGCATACGACTCTGCATAATTCTATTTTATATGCACATGGTGTTAAGTCTGTTTTTTAGTCCCCATTGTTCAAAATGATAGGATGAAATACTAGAAGGTCATGTCATTAATTGTAACTTAAAATTGAGCCCAAGAAGAAGTGTTGTCCTCATCACATTGATATGAATGAATATTGTAGGTTTCTTTATTTGGAATAGGCACAATACATCTCTCTAATTGTATTTATATGTACCCTATTGACACTTGGGACAGTATCACGTCACGTAGTGTATTTCTCTTCAATTGCCCATAGGATTAGACCCTAAAACTCATGCTAAGGCTTAAGGTTACCATATGTCACATAAGTCTTCACTTCACACAAACAATTTCCCTAGGGTTATGGCTGGTTTAAAATTACATTAGTCACTAACACTCGTTCCCAGTACTTAACCATAACTCTAGAGTCACGCTGTCATGCACTTAACACTAGTTCCTACGGTATTAACTTGGCCTAGAGGGGTACACATCTGACATTCCTAGGATATTACTATAACCTAGGGTTGCACACTCCTTTACACTTGTTCCTAAGATTAACTATCTAGGCTAACTTTGTTCCTTAATTCTCATTGGTTCTTTTGCTAGGTGTCTAACCTACACTTTGATAAGTACATAAGTGCATATGTGCAGGTTGATATGAATGATTGTCTAACCAATGTGGAAGTGGGAGCTTTTCATTGGTTCATACAGTACGGGGTATTTTCAAATCAAAAGTCCAGCCCGAAGCAGTGTGTGTGGGATTATTTAGTTAAAATGTTTTAATATTTTGATTATTTTCATGTTTAGATTCGATTTTAATATTATTATATTGAAACTAAATGTAAGGATATGTCGATTACGGTGGAGATTTGATAAAGTTCTTTTGGTGCTGAATGTCTCATCCCTTAAAGAAGGATTAGACTCTGGAGGATGGTTAGTTAGGAAAATGGTGTCTCGTAAAATAACCTTAAGCTGTTGTTTTTGGGTGCATCCTCATTCATATTTACGACAAATGAGACAATTCCTTTCTGCCAGTTTCTGGTTGCTACATTGTAATGCCAATGTTTAGTCGATCATCAGTAATGCTTGTTCCGGCAGTCAACCAAAGTTTGTGGTTCTTGTTAGTCGTTATGGCCTACTACCCTTATATTGAGCATAGCGCTGAGCTTAAATTTCGATATCAATTGGACTGCTGTTTTATTCTGGATAGGTGCAGAACCTGTTGGTAACAAATTGATATGATTGGGCATGCTCCCATTTATTTACCATCCATTTATGACTGAAAGTTCATCTGGACTGAATACTTAACCAACCGTGCTACTATTTGTTTTCTATGCATTTACTGAGTTTTTTAGTCCTGCAAATTTGGGCTTGGTGGACCTTTCTTATTCTGTCGAATCTCCTTACAAGCTCTGCTGTTCTTTCTTCTGCCTTATCTGCATTGAACTACTGCTAGTTATTTCTAGATTGACTAATTCTCATTTTAATTTACATTACAGGTTTCTTCTCTGTCGTATAACACAAACCAATGTCAACTGGATCCGCACAACAAATAATTTGTATGTAAAACTGTTCTATGAATAACATAGCATTTTAAATAATTATATCTTATATATTGGAATGCAATGGAAGCTTAGACTTGTGCTTAGTGGTTCAAATATCCTTCCTTCCTGCTAGTTTTTTAACCCCCCTGGTAAAATTCAAAATTAACATATGGTTATTGAACTTGTATATTTCCAAAATTTCATCAGAATTATATTTCTTGTCTGGATGTCAACTACTAACAGAGACGCTCATCAATGAAGTTATATCCAAATTAACTGGGTTTGGCTGAGAGGCATCCTCCGATACTCCGGCACAAGGTCCGCTGATGGGTTAACAAAAAGCTGAGGGTGTCGCCTTGATCTAGTGCACAAGGTGCCCCTCATAAATCCTCTGTGATAATTTTACATTTTCCTTCTGAAATTCACATGCATTTATTTACCTATGGTAAATTTTAGCAATATTACAGTGGACAATACCGGACATTAAATGATCTCCTCAGAGTAAATATATGAGAAATGTTTGCCCTATATTAACTATACTAGTTTCATAATCAGTTAATCTTCTATCCTTTTGGGAGAGTGTACAAGATCATCAATTTTGCTTCTTCACCAATCAATGGTAGGGTTGGCATTCAAGTCGGGCCAGGCAGCTGGTTTGCCTGGTAAGGGGCGGGCCCGAGCCAAGCCGGTTTGAGTTTCAAGAACTCAATTCGAATTGACCCGTGAACCCTTACGGGTCTAAACCGACCCGGGCCAGGCCAGTTCGGGTTGGCCCGGTTTATTTTATTTTATTTTTAACCAAAAAAAAGGAGATAAATGTAGATCATGTATAAGAGTGAAACAAAAATGTATATATTATTAATTTCAACTTGAAAAAAGTTTTTACAACAATCAAATTATATACAAATACATGTAATAAAAACTAAAAAATTATGCAAATTTATTGAATTACATCTTTAAGGGGATAATCTAGAGTTCGAGATTGCCTAAAGTTAGATTGAAGAGAGGACATTGGATTACTGTCGTGCACCTTTACTTAACATAAACCTAGAATATCATCGGCCTAAATTTTCTACTCAACTTCGACGTGATCTTCAGGTGAGTTGCTTCCACTTGTTGAGGTGTCCACTGCTTTTTATTGAGTCATGTCTTCAACTTTCATCAAATCTTTGGTGCACACGGGCATCTCCAATGAATCCGGCTTCAAGAGATTTTGTAATCGGTTAAGACCCTGCCACTTAAAGAAAAATACTTTCTGATGCAACTGTAGACATATGAGGGGTTAGTAAATCTATAGTTATATGTGAAAGAATTGAAAATACAGTTTCATGTTCTTTTCACCATTGTAACAGTTCAATACTAGCACTAGAACTCTTACTATCTTGTGAATTATACAAGTTTAATTTATTGGTGCATTAGTTCTAGGTTTTTGTAGATTGAATATGATCAAGTAATTAGCAGTGACATCTTCTAATGTACGTTTTCCCTTACCTCTAGAAGAAGAAAAAGAAGCTGATATACTAGTTTGTCGTGTTTTACCACTAGATGCATACGTTCTATTATAAAAATCATATAAATTATTTAATGTCAACTCAAATCTAGCTAAATAATCCTTACATTCATATTGAGAGTCTTCTCCAAGTAAAGTAAAAAATATTTCAATCAAACTCTTCGTACCCGCTAATTTGATACGAGGATCCATCATAGTAGCAATACGATACAACATAGACGGATGATTAAAATATTTTAAATTTTTAGCATAAGCGGGAATAACAATATGGCCAATGTAAGGATCCAAAATCTTTTTTTGAAAAATTTGCATCATAGTAATTATTGAAATAACAATACTACTATAAGTGGAATCATAAGATTTTAAAAATTTCAAAGTTACGGTCTTAAAATGTTCCAAAATTTTTAACAAACTTTCTATAAAATGCCAAAAAGTGGGAGCCATTTGAAAATCTTCAATGTTTTTTGCAATACAAAAATTATTTATAGCCATTTTGTATTTAGTAACAATATTCAGTAAGTCGAAAGTAGAATTCCATCGGTGTTCATTTTTAGAAAATTTCCTAAAATGCACTCCTTTAAGATTATATCATTCTTTGAATTGTTAAATCATAGTACAACTCAAAGCGATGAAATATACACAATTTCTAATTTCATTCACATATGGATTAGCTATTTTCAATGCATCTTGTACACATAAGTTAAGAATATGACATACACATATAATACGAAAAATTTCAAGACATGGAGGAGCTAAATGTTGTAATGTAGTAATCGCACTAATGTTGTTGGATGCATTATCAAAATTAATCGAAATTTTTAAATCAATCACAAACTTCTAAAATAAATGTTTCGATAACTGTACCACTATGGGGGCACAACAAAGTGGTAAGTGATATGATTATCTTTTGAATGAACTAATCATTATCGTTCCAATGACAAGTTATGCCAATTATCGGAATATCGTTATAACCTTTCCAACCATCAACTGTTAACGATATTTTACTAGTTAAAGAATATAAAAGTGTAATTAAAGCGTCTTTCATTGCGGAATAAAGTTTAAAACAATCAGCCTTAAGTGTGATTCTAGGAATTCTTTTGAAATGTAGATTTAGTGCATTTTGGTTAAATGCCTCTAGGTTTCTACTCTCGGAATAGGAAAAAAAGTAATTCTGTCTTAATAACTAGTTTGACCATTTTCCGACGAACGATTTTGAGATTATAACTATGGCTATACAGTTGTCTGGCTGTAGGGTTGATCTTTTTGTTGAGATAGTTGGTCTTGTATCAGTTCGAGGTGTACATTTGTAATGTGTCGACTAATTGTACCCGTCCCTTCACTCTTTTTCCATTTGTAATTTTTGTTACGTGTTTTACATACCTTATGTCTTATGCTTGGATTGTCCTCGTTTGAGATAAAGTCATAAAATTTGTGGATTTCACTAATTTGACAAGTGTCTGTGTGTCACTAGCTAGAAATTCATCATGTTGTATTTCAGGATCATATTCGTGTTGATGAACACTTTCATAATTTATATTAAGGTTAACATTATATTTGGTCTCTAACTGTAGGATTATTGGAGGCCGACGAGATGAACTAGTGGATTTTTGTCCATTTTGGCTACGACTGCTGCCTCGTGGTTGTGACATGACAAATATAGTGTAGTAGTAGTAGTGTATGTGAAAGAAAAAAACAATATAAGAGGGTTGAGAACTAGACAGTTAAAATCAGATTTTGGAACTAATCGGTCTAGGAGCAATTAGTGATTAATCGGTTAATCGAAAAATATTGGGGATTAAATTGAAAAATGAAATTATCGAATATGAACATATAGTTATAAAGAAAAAGAATAGAGTATTTGGTTTGAACTGAGTTTGGATTCCGGATGTGGGTTGGGTTGGGTTTGCTTGTTGATTCCATCAAACAGAAACAAACGAGGAGGAGCAACGTGAGTAGCAAGAGTAGGAGGTGCAACAGATGTGGGCAGGGTCAAGTATGTGACGACACAGGGGGAGTGACGGCAGGTCGGGTTGGGTTTGCTCGAGTTTGCTCGAGGAAGAAGAAAAGAATCAGTTTGGGTTGAGTGTGAAGAGAATCAGTTTGTGTTTGGGTTTACGCAAGGAAGAAGAAGAGAACGACGACATGTCGGGTTTGGATTTACACAAGGATCAGAAGGGGTTTGAATTTTGGATTTGGATTTGAGTTTGTACCGGATTGAGCCCAAATAATGGAAATGAGCATGAAAATTAGTGAAGATTTAATCGGTTAATCGGCTACTTAAAATCGGCCGATTAACCACCAATCGACCAATTATACACGATTAAATCGCTAACTATTGAAATATTACAAATCGCTAAAAAATAGTCGCTTAGCTTCTGATTAGCAATTAATCGTGGATTAATCGGGTGAAATCGGGGATTTTAACTGCTTAGGTTGAGAGAGGTGAGGTAGTAGTAGTGTATGTAAAAATAAAATTTTAAAAACGATAGGAGGGTTGAGAGAGTTGGGAGAGTAACTAAAAACAACAAACAAGTTTACTAAAAATAAAATTCAAGCATTGACAATAATAAAGAGTTGAGAGAGTTGAGAAATTTTGAATTGTTGATACTATACTTCACAAATATTACGTTAGAAAGTTGAAAATAATAAAGAGAGTTAAGTAGACGACGAGAATTCAAGCGATTTAGCTTCTTCACATGATCAACTACATAAAGGCGAGGGTTTGAGCTACTTCACTATGTAGAGGGAGATTGAGCTTCAACAAGAATTTGAGTAGTAGAGAGTTGGTAGTAGATGTAGTAGCTCTGACAAGAATTCGATCACGATTGAACTTTTTCACTTCTTTGTTGCTTCTTTGTTGAACTAAATTGATTGTTGAACTAGATTGAGAGGAGTAGTAGTAGTAGTAGTAGATAGTTGAGAGAGTAAGAGAGTTGATAGATGGAGAGTAGAGTGAGTTTATGAAGAAAAATAAGTGCATTTAGGGGGTTTTATAGGAAAAAACCGAAAAAAGACTACTAGCGGCAGCAGCAACAACAGGCGGTCCGGTCGGGCCGCCCGTTTGCCCCATTTGAGCCGACCATTCAACTTGGCGACTTGGCCCGACGGGTTGCGGGTCGGGTTTGGGTTTGGTTTCGTCGGGTTACGAGTTAAACGGGTCGGATCGAGCAAGTTTTTTTTCGCTAATTTTTCTACCTGGTCTGACCTGGTTATCTGAGTGGGTTTGACTTGAACGAGGACCAGGTCAAACGAGTTCGGGTCAAATGCGGGCGGGTGCTGGTGGGTCGCAGGTTGATTCGACCCGATTGCCAACCCTAAATCATCCGACGTGGCAAAGTGAGAACCTGTCTAATTTCGCCACCTGTCCATGTGAGCTACTGTATTTTGTCACATGACTTCACCAACCCAATCCATGATCCATTCCACCACCCAATTGTATTCTTTAATCTTTATGAATTTGAATGTGGCCCTTAGTCCTGCATAGGGGTGATAGACAGGCCGGGCCAGTCAGCAGCCCGCCCGGGCCCTCTCGCCTTCCTACCCGAACTGCCATGACATTGTCCGGGTCTAGGTCAAACCCGCCTATAGTTGTAGGTCGGAATGGGTCAAAAAAATGGCGGATTAAACCTGCTCGCCTTAGCCCGTTTAACTCGCAACTCGAACAAACCCGACCCGAACCCGAATAATTTTCAACGGTAGGCCCCTCAGGTCCAACAGGCGGCCTGCCCGGGGCAAACGGTTGGCCCAATCGGGCCAACCTTTGGCTTTTTAAAGGATTTTCCTCTATAAAACCCGACTTACTTTTTTCATTCTTCGTCACTAATTCACAGTACTCTCTATCTGTCAACTCTGTCAACTCTCTACTACTACTCTCAATCTAGTGCAGGAAGAAACAACAAAGAAGTGAAAAAGCTCAATCTCCCTACTACTATCAACTCTGTACTATTCTCAATCTAGTGAAGGAAAAACATAGTTGATCAAGTGAAGAAGCTCAATATCAAGTTCTCAAGTCTACTAAACTCTCTTATTATTCTCATTTCTCTCAACTTTTAATTCGTGAAGTATGGTATCAAAAAAATTTAATTCTTATTTGTTAATTTGTAGATTGTTAATTTTTTCTATTAGTTCACTTGTTTTTAGTTTTTTTATATACACTACTACTTTTTCAACTCTCTCAACGCTTCATTCATTTTAGAATTTTTTCACTTACACTACTACACTACTTGTATAATGTCACGATCATGCGGTAGCGGTTGTAGCCAAAGTGGACAAGAATTCACTAATTCATCTTATCGTACTCCTTTAATCCAACAATTAGAGACTGATTATAATCCTAATCTTAATATAGATTATGAAAGTGTTCCTCCTCACAAGTATATTCCTGACACACAACATGATGAAATCCTAGCTGAAGACACAAATACAAGACTCTGATGTTGCACAACTAACTTCTTCCAAAAAAACATATAGGCTAAACTTCTGAAATCCATAAATTTTATGACTTTGTCCCAAATGTGGATAATCTGAAAGAGGGATTTAAGGTATGTAAAACTTGTCATAGACGTTACGAATGGAAGAAGGGTGAGGGGACATGTACAATTAGTCGACACATTACTAATATACACCCCGACCTAGTAGAAGACCAACTCTCCCAACAAAAGATCAACCATAGGATCGGGCATGTAGATAGCCATAGTTATGATCTCGAAACCGTTCGTCGAGAAATGGCTAGTCTAGTTATTAAGGATGAGTTATCATTTTCTTATTTCGAGAGTATGAGCCTAGATGCCTTTAACCAAAATGCCCTAAATCCTCATTTCAAAAGAATTTCTATAAACACCATTAAAGCTTATTGTTTTAAACTCTATTCCGAAATGAAGATGCTTTAATTGCTCTTTTGTTATCTTTAACTTGTAAAATATCGTTAACAGCCGATGGTTGGAATGATGTAACGATATTCCGATGATGTGCATAACTTGTCATTGAATTGATAATAAATGGCTCATTCAAAAGAGGATTATATCACTTGCAGCTTTGCTGTACCCCCATAGTGAGAATTATTTTAATCATCATTCTATGTTGTATTGTACTACTACTACTATAATGGATCATCGTATCAAATTAACGGGTACGAAGAGTTTGATTGAAATGTATCTTACTTACTTGGAAAAAAATCTTAGCATGAATGTAATGATTATTTAGCAAGATTGAGTTAACATTGAATAATTTGTATAATTTTTATGGTAGAACTTATGCATCTAGTGGTACCCCACGATAAACTAATGTATCAACTTGTTATTCTTCTTATAGTGGTAAGGGTAAGATCACATTAAAAAATGTTACTGCAAGTTTGCTTACTCGTATTCAGTCTAAAAAATCTAGGACTAATGCACCTAATAAATTAAACTAGTATAATTCACAAAATAGTGAGAGTTCTACTGCTAGGATTGAGGTGTTACAACGATGGAAAGAATATGAAACTCTATTTCCAATTCTTTCATACATGGCTAGAGATCTACTAACCCCTCGTATTTTTACAGTTGCATCAGAAAATGTTTTTTCTTTAAGTGGCAGAGTATTGACCGATTACAGAAATTGCTTGAAGCCGGATTCATTGGAGAATCTCGTGTGCACTGAAGATCGGATGAAAGCCGATGACATGACTTGAGGAAAAGCAGTGGACACCTCAACAAGTGGAAGCAACGTTTCTAAAAATCACGTCGAAGTTGAGTAGGGAATTTAGGGCGATGAGATCTTAGATTTAGATAAGTTGAGCTGCACGATAGTAATCCATTGTCATCTCTTCAATCTAACTCTAGGTTGTCTTGAACTCTATATTATTCCCTTAAGTAATCATGTAATTTTATAACTTTGTATGATTGTTTAGTTTTCATTATATGTATTTGTTCGGTAATTTGATTGTTGTAAAAACTTATTTCAAGTTGAATTGAATAATATATACAATTTTGTTTTACTTTTATACTTGTTGTACATTTATTTATTTATTTATTTATTTTGGACTAAAATAGGGGTCAGTTCGGACCGGACATGCCCGCCCGGGTCGGGTTAAACCCGAGTGGGTTCGCGGGTTGGTTAGGGTTGACTTCTTGAAATTTCAACCCGGCCCAAATTGACCCGGGTGTAAACCCAGCCCGGCCCGGGACCACCCCCAACACGGGCAAGCCCGTTGAGTTTGGGCCTGGATCGGCCCTAATGCCAACCCTAGTCCCACATGACCCATCTCTGGGCTGAGTTAGTTGCAGGCCTTTGCCCTTAAAAATGTGGGTAAATTTCATTAAATGGATTTCCCAATGGGAAAAGGTCGTCTTGTTACAGGGTAAAGTCCCAACCAAGACAAGAGGACGAACAAAAGCATCAGTATGAGATCCCCTAGTTTTAGGAGGCTTGACACTGAGCTCCCCAGGATTTTACGTGATCGCTAAACCTCTCCATATTTTAGGGTAAAATACTTCTTATATCCTCTAAATTTGCGGAAGCTTTTTGTCAAAATATTTCAAAGTAGTTTTAATTAAAGGCTCTTTTGTAGCTAACTAACCTAAGAGAAAGGATTAAAGGAGAAAAAATGTTTGTTTTACTGGTAACTAACTATCTTTGTAATGGGGACTGAGTTCAATAAATATTTCTGAAGAATTTGGTAATAAACGGGGGCGTTTGGTATGCGAAAATGTGCAAGAGAATCCCAAATTCTCTCTTAAATTATCTTGTTTGTTATGTGGTAAACATAATTTTGGAAGAAATGATAGATTTATAAGGGAATCAAAATTTTTTGTTAGGAAGGATTTCCAATCCCACAAAAATTATGGGATTTGAGGATTCTCATGATATTTTCATAACAAACAATAAAATAACCTTGAGAAATATAATAAAAAAAATATATTCCACCATAAAATCATGAGATTTAAGAATTCTTATGAGATTTTCATAATAAACAATAAAATAAACCAAAAGACTAAAATAAAAAATACAATTAGAAAGAATTTTCGGAAATGCAGTGTACTATATCAAGTGCGATAATGCAATATTTCCAGAAATTTTCATTCTCACCCTCACATTTCCGGAAATCTTCTCATTCATGAGAATCTTTCAGTGTACCAAATGCCCTATAAATTTTGAAGGGATGAAGAGTTATTTTCGTCCAAAGTATGAGGGGTTGCATTGATTGTGAAATTCCAGAAGTGTTCACATAAGTTTTTCAAAGGGGCTTTACTGCAAAACCCTGAAAACCGTTTCAGGTTTAGTGAAATATATTCTCGAGATAGTTGTGAGAGTGATAGTGGGTGAAGCATTACTCATGAAGATAGTACTTAATTTGTAAAAAAAAATTATAGTGGATGATCAGTGCTTGTTTTGAGTCCAAAAATTTTGAAACAGGAGTCCCATGTGTAAGGTGGGTCTTTGAACAACATTTTGTCAACTTACAGCTTGTGCTCACTTCAGATAGACAAAACGAAATAAAATAAAAACCATACCCTAAAATTAAATTGACGTTTAGAGTTGATGAAATGGGAATATTTGTGAATAATAAATGTTGATTAACTAATGGGACAGTTGGAGGGTGTAGATGCAATCAACAATAGTTGCCTTGGCATTCTCCACTTAACAAGTTAACACCTTCACTTAATGTGACCTAGTTTTAAAATTTAAATGGATGCAAATGAAAGTTACATCTTAACGGACTTTGCATTAAGAAATTTAATTTAATTTTTAACTTTTTCTCCCTTTGCTTGCCCTTCCATTTCATACTATCTAAACTTGAACTTGAGAGGCTTTCAGATAATACAAAACTAGCATTACTCTGGCAATATATTGCATATCTAATCTCTATTCTCTAATCTCTAATAGAAGGCCTTAGTGTTATTTGTCAATCTACCAACATATGCATCCCACGTGCATTACTAATATGAAGGAGGTCTCAGGTTTGAGTCCTCACTATATCAGATATTTTACTTTAAACTTTTTTTTAAATATATTAAACATGCAACACATGTGTAAATTACTATCCATCTATCTATATAATATATTTACTTATACCATATAATAGAAGAGTTTGTCACAAATAAACAAATTTTAATTTTTTTGTCGCAAAAGAAACACCACTTTTGTCACCAAACAAACATGTGCATTGCACGTGCAACTCCAAATATATTTTCCAACACGTGCATCGCACGTACACATCAAAGTTTTTCCTTCTTAATTAAAAAAAATCATGTATTGCCTGTTCAGCTCTATTTTTTAAAAATTAAAACATTTATTGCACGTGCTATTTACTGTTGACTTACATGTATTGCACGTTTGACTCCAACTATATATCAAAATGTGCATCGCACGTGATAAATACTAGTACTTTTTAAAAAGTAAGAAAATAACAAAGCTATTTTTAAAAAAAAATATATCTAATAACATCTATATAATCTGCACGCTTTTGGAGGTTTGATTAAGGGATGTGTTTGCATTTTAAAATTTGGATGAAAAAAGAGTGAGAAGTGGCCTACTGCATTTGCTTTTATTTTTATTTTTATTTTCTTTTTAAAGTAAAAAATAGAAAATCCTTGTACAAAAAATGGTTTAGCATAATATCTCTAATCTCTAATATTATAATGGGAGAATGCCTCAGTGTCATTTGTCATTCTGTCATTCTACTAACATGTGCAATACATGTACATAACTAATATAAAGGAGGTTGCCAATTAAAATTCTTCCTACGTCAGAGTTTTTATTATTATTTTTTGAAATTATTAAAACGTGCATCGCATGTGTAAATTACTATATATTATAATGGGAGAAGGTCTTACTGTTATTTGTAAATTTACCAACACATGTATTGTATGTGTATAACTAATATAAAGGAGTTCTCAGGTTCGAATCCTCACTACATCAGATTTTTTACTTTAATTTTTTAAAATATATTAAATGTGCATCACACGTATAAATTATTATCTATCTATCTATCTATCTATCTATGTATCTATCTATAATATAATATATAATATCTACTATTTTAATGGGAGAGTTGGGGTATGCAACAAACAAACCTAATTTTGTAACTATATAAACACGTATAATACACGTTCAAATTATATCCAACAAATATAAATGTGCAGCACGTGTAGCCCCATTCAAAACATTCAAATATAAACTATTTTTTTCTTATTCGATATATATTTATTTAATTTGATGACTTTATTTTTTTTAGACGTGCATTGCACGTACATTATAGTATTATATAGACAGGTAATAAAATAGAGATCATGATATTTTACAATAATATGAAAAAGTAAACTTTGTGGTATTCAGGTAATGTGATAAATACGCTGCCTGATTTATGATACTATGGCGTTATTGAGTGAGCCCAAGCCCAGATAACAAATAGCAGTGGGCTTGAGCGAAGAGCGATTTGAGTTTTTCGTTGCTTGGACCACAAAGAGAAGGAGTGATTTGTAATAGATTGATTATTTGAACTTTGTGTTTTCAGTGAAAATTATAGTTACTTTTGCATCTTAAATATCTTCTCATGATCCTGATTAATTATTGATCTCCGTCACTTGAAGGGAGAGAGTTCACAGGAAGGAAGAGTGGCTGAGTGTTAATCTCTAATATTATAATGGGAGAAGGGCTTAGTGTCATTTGTCATTGTGTCATTTTGTCAACCCGTGCAGCGCACGTGTTGGTAGATTTTTTTTTTTGGCCCTTTTCATTCCTCCCTCCCCATTTTCCCCACGTGCAACGCACGTGCTGGTAGATTTTTTTTGCCCTTTTCATTTTCCCTCCCCATTCTTTCCACGTGCAACGCACGTGTATAATACTAGGGTCACTAATTTTAAAGGTATCTAGAGGGTTAAGAGTGTCAAAAACTATGATGATAACATAACCCAAACCCTTTATATATAATGTACTATTCTTGAGAACAATTATATTGCACTAAAATATAGTCAACACTACCATGCATTATTAGGTAGTCTTGGATTCAATCCTGATTCTCCATGGACTACACTATTTCAAAAGGACCAAAACAATATTTTTGTTAGGGGGGTGTTTGTAAATGGAGCCCTTTGATTTATTCTCCTTACTAATGTACAGATGTACTGTATATGTTATTGTGTTAGATGATATTGAAAGGGATGCATGAACTTAAGAAAGACATGTCACATGGGAAGGAGCATGTCCTGCCTCCTTTGTCACTATGCCCTCCCACCTTATTAATCTGCTTTTTGTTTTTTACCGCCTCTAATTGGTGCAACCCCCCGAAAAAGAAAAAAGACACCCTATCTTTTTTTTGTAATTTTTATTTTAGGCCCATTTTGCATATAACCCTCTTAATTAACCTATAGTTACTAATAGGTCATCCCCTTGTTATTTTCTTTATATTTGCAATAAATTTTATTTGAACATTTCCATTCTAAATTAAAGTAACTATGGTTAAAGTCCATGACCGATTTGAGGGAAAGCCTCTCTCTTAATTTAAGGACGCTCTAGCTATCGTTATTTTAATTGTGATTGATGTGTCGAACTTATTACAATGAACATACTTAAAGGAATGTATCAGGAAACATTAAGGCTGTGTTTGGTTTGTTGTTTTGAAAATTTATTTTAAACATAGTTTTTGATTTTTTTTTATAAACTTGTTTTTCGTGAGTTTCGAAAACAGAGTATTGTTTGGTAAACTTTTTTCATAAAATATTTTTTTTCAAAACAAAAGTATAAAAGACGTTTCGTAAACTGTATACAGTATGTATGTATATATATAATCCGTATTTATGTATATATGGTATATACATAAATACTCTATTGCATATTATATATAATGTATGTATGAGTTTGGTTGTATGTATATACAGAAAATATCCTCTGATACATACATGTGGTATACATACACATACATACATATTGATATATAATAATATAAAATAATTTATTATAATAAACATATTTAATAATATAAATATACAAAAAAATTTGCACATTATATAATAATATATAATAGTAATATATTATAATAATAGTATATATAAAATAGTATATATGAAATAATAGTATATTATAATAATAGTATATATATAAAATAATAATAATAATAATATACATACATACTATATTACTATATGCATACATACTGTATATGTACATAATGTATACATATAAACAGGGCCGGCCCTGAGTTCTCGAGGGCCCCCCTATACAAAAAAAACACGTATACAAAAAAAAATTCACACTGTTTTTTTTTAAGGAAAAGGTGGAATGCGGCCATCCTGTTTCATTAATCAAAAATTAACAAAACATATAAACTACAGACAGGAAATAAAACATGAAGCAACATGATCTGTACAGACAACAAATTCCTCCAACAACCCTGGAGGGTGGGTCAACCAACCGATAGTCATCACACACTATCGAAGAGTACCAACATACCCCACTAACTTTGTAATGGACCCCATCTTGGGCCCAAACACAAAAGTCGGTCCAACAAAATTGTATGTACATCAATTTAGTTTCGTACACTGCCTTCACGGCACACGCACACCCATCTGAAGCTAGTCAGGCAGGATTTTAACAACCGCCGAACCTTGCCGTCTTATCGATGGGGGGACTCCTTCTTCGGGTCCAAGCCCCGCAGCTGTGCTGCAACAAATTCCTCCCATCAGGCAGGTATTGACAACCGTCGAACCCAGCCTTCTCCTCCTCTCCTCCCATAATCGCGCAAACATCACTCATCCCAACCAAATTGCACATTGTTGAAAGCAAAATATGCAAAATATATATATCATTGAATAACAAGTTTATTCATAAGCATCAAACAGATATGCTAAGTCAAAACATATAATAAAATATGCAAAACCTATCAATGGAAAGCTTCTTTGGTGAATGGAAAACTCTGATTCTACCTTATTTAATGCATGAAGTTGCCTCAACAATTCACCTCCACATCTACATAGATGAAATGATAATTATGAAACAGAAACAAAAAATTATGAAATGGAAATGAAATAAAACTTAAGTGAAGAAATGAAACATAGGAGAAATATATACATTAAGGAGTTATACCTGCATCATTAATCATCTCAATGTATGACTTCTCGCCTTCCATGCAGCAAACTCACTAATTAAATGTTCATAATCATGCTTTTCTATCATCGCCTTCTCAATACATGGTAAGCCTAATCCATTCAATCTCTCTTGAGATAGTTAATCGAAGATAAGACTTGACAATTTTCAACTTTGAAAAACTTCTTTCTGCAGAAGCAACAGTAACTGGTATGGTTAACAAAATCCTATACACGATTCATGCATATGGAAATATACCATCCATCCTTTGCAAATAATTAAGCACATCAATTGCTTTTTTTGCTTCCGATGAGAAAATTATTCTGAGGCGCTTCAACTCTAAAAACAGATCATCCCTATTAATATCATAATGTGAGTCGTGATGTAGTAACTTTTCAAGAGTGGCACAATAAGCTTTCAACTCATCATCATGTAGACTTCTCAACTTCTTTAAATCAAACAAAAAACCAAAGATTTTGAATTAAACCCTAATATATCAATTTTCAATTTTATTAAGCCATAATCTATCCAACTTAATTGAGCAATTCAATAAGCAACTAATCAACTTAATTAACATAATTAATATAAAATTAAGATTTCATCCTTAGATTTAATCAACTCAATAAGCAAAACCAGTTGTAAGCAACAACTCAAGAACTCATAATTAAGATTTAATCCTTAACAAATAAGCCCTAACATTCATCTAATTGAGCTATAGCAAACCCAAAAACCTCCTAATTTTCGAAAAAATTAATTAAATAAATATCTAAGTGAAGATGGAATATCCAAAAACCTCCACGAGCAACGGCGGCAGCAAAGAGGAAGAACTGAAGATGGAATACCCAAAAAAAAGAAAGGGAAAGAAAATGAAGAGGTTGTTGGGATTGGGGCGTCAACCAACGCCCTCTGGTCGCAGCGGAACTAATTAGAGCAATGAGGAAGTCGAAGTAGACGAGGCGAATAAATTGAGCAAGCAAGTAGATCTACCAAACTTACACAAACACAACAACGATGACTTATCCCGGTTAGCTTTTGCTTAATCCGGGGGAAGTATAGGGAGATCTGATATTCAACTAGAAGAGATTACAAGGAGTTATAGATTCACTTGACACAAGGAATTAAATTCACCCACCAAGAACTATCTCTCTCTCAAGCCTATCTTTGCAATGGAGAAAATAATCTATGAGGTACTACGTCTCATATTGGAAGAGTTTACAATATATATAGAAAAATAGAGAGAAACTTAGGTCTAATCTTGATCCTCAGTCGTTCGATATAACCTGGAAAAGAAGTAACTGAATAGGAGCCACACGCTCTAACTTGGAGTTGAAGATTGGGCTGAACCGACCTAACAAATCAAAGCCCAAAAACGAATCAGCACCGCGGGCGGTCGACCGTCCAACAAGACCAGTCGACCGTACCACTCTCTGACTTTCCACTACAACGAGCGGTCGGGGGGTGCGGTCGACTGTTGTTGGAATTGAGTATACATTCAAAACACTCATCTTGTTAACAATACTGTCTCATGGCCCAACGGTTAAAGTTTTGAGTTCACAAGAGGTTGGGGGTTCAATTCCTACATTCGACACGATATATATATATATATATATATATATATATATATATATATATATATATATATATATATATATGACCGGGCCGGGCCTTAGGGCCTTGGGGGTCTTGGGGTCTATTGAAAAAAAAAAACAGAACCTTTTTTTTTTTTTTGAACTTTCAGAAATTCAAAACGTTTTTAATAAATATAACAGTTTCATACTTAAATAGACTTTATGTTATGGCAGTTTCAAAAATTAAATGGTATTCATTATATAGCCGTTTTTTGGATTAATG
Source organism: Hemerocallis citrina (assembly GCA_017893485.1). Classification (NCBI taxonomy): domain Eukaryota; kingdom Viridiplantae; phylum Streptophyta; class Magnoliopsida; order Asparagales; family Asphodelaceae; genus Hemerocallis; species Hemerocallis citrina. The sequence goes on from CM030367.1 coordinate 203,652,862, forward strand.
CACACACATTATAGCTTCCTGGTTACAAGCTATAAGAAGTGATTGTCTTTGGGAAGAAAAGATAGACAGAAAACAGAAAAGAAAAAAAAAATTCTATCATTCAAAATTTTCTCAAAAAAAAAATAAATTCATTTTTCTGCGGTTTTTGCTGGTGCAAGTTGGTACGTGCTGCAATTGGAGTCTTGGCAGCACTGTAGATCAGAAGCTCGTTGTATCCCAGGAGAAGTGTTTGGTGATCAACGATTCATCTCCAGAATCGGCCAAATAGTTTCTTAAAGAAAGTGCAACCCACGCCTCGAGCCACTTCTCACTTTCTTCCTATTGCAGATCTATTCCAAAGGTTCACTTGGTACACTCAGGTCCAATCTTTCTAACAATTTTAAGAAACTATTTTCGTGATCTGTAATGGCTTTAGTTTCTGATCGCAAATATGAAACCAACAAACCAGAAAAATTTGCTGGCTTGAACTTTAAGCGATGGAAGAACAAAATGTTTTTCTATCTGTCGCTTAAAGAAGTTGCCCATGTTCTTACCCATGATTGCCCTGTAATGCCTAACCCAGAACCTGTTGATGGCAATGATAATGAACAAATTTTAGATGACATAGCAGAATGGAAGGATGCCGATTTTAAATGTAGGAACTTCATCTTGAATGGGCTATCCGACGAACTGTATGACTATTACTTACAGTCCGATACGGCTAGATCTGTTTGGGAAGCCCTACAGAAGAAATATGACACTGAAGAGGCTGGCTCGAAGAAATTCGCAGTCAGTCGTTACCTCAAGTACACCATGGTCGACGATAAGCTGGTAACTATTCAATCACACGAGTTACAACATATTGCTCATGAGATCATTTCAGAGGGAATACCCCTCGATGAGCAATTTCAAGTAGCTGTGATGATTGACAAGTTACCACCTGGGTGGAAAGACTACAAGAACATCCTGCGACACAAATCAAAGGAACTGACCATGGAGAATCTGATAACTAGGCTTAGAGTTGAGGAGGAATCCAGAAAGCAAGATCAGAAAGAAGAAGTCCTGCTTGTTCAACAGAACAAAGCGAAGGTCTATTTGAAACCAAAGAACAAGCCGTTCAAGAAGAATGCTAGTCGGAAGTTCAATTCGAACTTTCGTCAGAATGGTCAAAATGGACGTCAGAATCCGAATAAGACAAATAACCAGCAAGCCCAAACCAACAACAATGGAACAGATCCTGTCGAGTGTTGGAAGTGTCATCGCTTTGGACATATCGCTAGGAACTGCCGATCGCGTACGCCTGCACCACAGGCAAATGCTATCGAAGGGCCATTAGTGGCTATGATTACTGAGATCAACATGGTCGGTGTAACTGATGGGTGGTGGGCTGATACGGGCGCTACTAGGCATGTTTGCTATGAGCGCAGCTGGTTCAAAACTTATAAGGAGACTGAAGGTCAAAAAGTGCAACTTGGTGATTCACACTGTATTAATATGATGGGCACTGGAGAAGTGGACTTGGAGTTCACCTCTGGCAGGACTGTTACCCTCAAGGATGTCTTGCACACTCCTGATATGAGGAAGAACTTGATTTCTGGATACCTACTCAACAAGGCTGGTTTTCATCAGAGCATCGAATCCGACCAGTATGTTATAACTAAAAATGGGATTTTTGTGGGAAAGAGATTTGCTTGTAATGGGATGTTTAAACTCAGTATTGAAATGAATAAGAATAATGCTTCTGTTTACTCTTTGTCTTCTTTTAATTTGTGGCACTCTAGACTATGTCATGTTAACAAGAAATTGGTAAGTAATATGAGCAAACTTGGCATGATACCAAAAGTTAACTTAAATGAATATGAAAATGCACATCCTGTAGTCAAGCTAAGATAATTAAAACTTCACATAGAAGTGTAGCTAGAGAAACAGAAATTTTAGACTTGATACATTCTGATATATGTGAGATGGATGGAACCTTAACCAGAAATGGTAAAAGATATTTCATTACGTTTATTGATGATCATTCAAATTATACTTATGTTTATCTTATGGCACATAAGAGTGAAGCAATTGACATGTTTAGAACATATGTAACTGAAGTGCATAATCAATTTGAAAGAAATATTAAGAGATTTCGTAGTGATAGAGGTACAGAATATGATTCCAATGAATTTAAACAATTATATGCATCATTTGGAATTATTCACGAGACTACTGCACCTTATCCACCTGAATCTAATGGAAAAGCTGAAAGAAAGAATAGAACTCTTACTGAATTGGTAGTTGCTTCGCTTATTAGTTCTGGAGCACCCAAATCTTTATGGGGTGAAGCTCTCTTATCGGTATGTCATGTTTTAAATAGAATTTCACATCTATCCTTTGATACTTCACCATACGAATTATGGAGAAGTAGAAAGCCTAATATTGATTATTTTAGAGTTTGGGGTTGTTTAGCTTATGTCAGAAAACCTGACCCTAAAAGAATCAAACTTGCAAGTAGGGTATATGAATGTGTTTTTATTGGTTATGCAGATAACAGTAAGGCTTCCAGATTTTTAGACTTAAATAATAATGTGATTATTGAATCCTTAGATGCTGATTTTTATGAGGATAAATTTCCTTACTTATTGAGGAACAGTGGGGGTAGTAGTGGGGGTTCACAACCCTCAACTTCCTCTGGCATTCCTCAAACTAGTACAAATGCTAATGTTGATTTAGATTCTGAGCCACGTAGAAGCAAACGTGCTAGAACTACTAAAGATTTTGGTGATGACTATGTTGTATATGCTCTAGAATCTGATCCTAGTTCTATCAATGAGGCCTTAACCTCACCTGATGCCGATTTGTGGCAAGAAGCCATAAATGATGAAATGGATTCACTAACCTCTAATGGTACTTGGGAGTTAGTGGACTTACCTCGCGGTAGTCGTACTATAGGATGCAAATGGATTCTTAAAAGAAAGCTAAAACCAGATGGTACAATTGAAAAATTTAAAGCTAGACTAGTAGCTAAAGGATATGTACAAAAGGAAAATATAGATTTCTTTGACACTTACTCTCCTGTGACCCGTGTGACTACCATTAGAGTTTTATTAGCCATTTCTGCTGTGCACAACTTGATGATCCACCAGATGGATGTTAAAACAGCTTTTCTTAATGGAGAACTTGAAGTGGAACTTTATATGGATCAGCCTGAAGGTTTTGTGATTCCAGGGCAGGAACACAAAGTCTGCAAGCTGAATAAGACTTTATATGGTCTTAAGCAAGCTCCAAAACAGTGGCACGATAGAATTGATTAATTATTACTCTCAAATGGTTTTTTTATTAATAATGTTGATAAATGCCTTTATTATAAAGCATCCAATGATAGTTGCATCATGCTTTGTCTATATGTAGATGATTTACTCATTTGTGGTTCTTCGCTTGAATTAATTTCAGAGACTAAAACTATGCTTAGTCAAAATTTTGATATGAAAGACCTAGGTGAGGCTAATGTTATTTTAGGCATGAAAATCACACGTTCTGAAACTGGTATTACTCTTGATCAATCTCATTACATTGAGAAGATCTTGAAGAAATATAATTACTTTGATCGTAGACCTGCATGTACACCTAATGACCCTCATGTTAAACTTTTGAAAAATTCTGGTGCTGCAGTTAGACAAAAAGAATATGCTAGTATTATTGGTAGCCTTCGCTACGCTACTGACTGCACTAGACCTGACATTGCATATGCTGTAGGTGTATTATGTAGGTTTACGAGTTGTCCAAGTTCTGAGCATTGGAATACTATTGACAGAGTCATGAGGTACTTGAAAAAGACCATGAACTTAGGACTACATTATGAGAGATTTTCCGCTGTCCTTGAGGGATTCAGTGATGCAGATTGGAATTCATTTTCGGATGATTCCAAGGCCACAAGTGGATACGTTTTTAGTATCGCTGGTGGTGCTGTTTCTTGGAGGTCCAAAAAACAGACTATTTTAACTTACTCTACTATGGAGTCTGAGTTAGTTGCTCTAGCTGCGGCTAGTGAGGAGGTAAGCTGGTTGAGGAACCTCTTGTCTTACATTCCTTCATGGAATAGGCCTATACCTCCGATCTTAATCCACTCAGATAGTACTGCTGCCATTGCTAAAGTACAAAATGCTTACTATAATGGTAAGAGACTGGCGATTCGTCGCAAGTACAGTACGGTGAGAGAGCTCCTCACGTCTGGTGCTGTTACTGTGGATTTTGTTAGATCAGAAAGTAATCTTGCAGATCCTTTGACGAAAGGATTGTCTCGAGACAATGTTTGGAATACATCGATAAGGATGGGACTGAAGCCCATTTAGGATCACAATTGGTGGGAACCCAACCTATACGACTGGAGATCCCAAGACATAGGTTCAATGGGAAAAACAAGCCATACTGTGATTGAAATCATGCAACCAAGGAGTTCTACCACTCCTTAGTCCATCCTGATGTGTATGTGCATGATATCTTGTAGCGTTAGTAAGGATGAGCTTGGCTCTTAATGAGCACTATATCTCTGAATGAGAGGAGTGCCTAGCTACAAGAGCACTCTTGATAGTCTCACCGGGGTGTTTGTGGAGTGTGGCCGCTTCTATGAGAATGTGACTGATTCTCTAAAAACATTCACCTATACTGGGATAAGCACAAGGCCGGAATGTGCTGGCATTTAGAGCTTGCACCTGGTAGAATCACGTGTGGTTTTCCTTCACTATGTAAAAACGGGTAATGAGTTCAAGACTGAAGATCACTCATTATTCTTGCATTTTGGGGACTGTCCACTATGTAAGGTTCAAGTCCTCGGACACCTTACTTATGCATGATTCTATACTTTTGAAAAAAAAAAAAAAAAAACGCTTCTTTTAAAATTAGTGTTTTAAATATATAAGTGGGGGATTGTTGGAATTGAGTATACATTCAAAACACTCATCTTGTTAACAATACTGTCTCATGGCCCAACGGTTAAAGTTTTGAGTTCACAAGAGGTTGGGGGTTCAATTCCTACATTCTACACGATATATATATATATATATATATATATCTATGACCGGGCCGGGCCTTCGGGCCTTGGGGGTCTTGGGGTCTATTGAAAAAAAAAACAGAACCTTTTTTTCTTGTTTTGAACTTTCAGAAATTCAAAACGTTTTTAATAAATATAACAGTTTCATACTTAAATAGACTTTATGTTATGACAGTTTCAAAAATTAAATGGTATTCATTATATAGCCGTTTTTTGGATTAATGCACACACATTATAGCTTCCTGGTTACAAGCTATAAGAAGTGATTATCATTGGGAAGAAAAGATAGACAGAAAACAGAAAAGAAAAAAAAAATTCTATCATTCAAAATTTTCTCAAAAAAAAAATTTCATTTTTCTGCGGTTTTTGCTGGTGCAAGTTGGTACGTGCTGCAATTGGAGTCTTGGCAGCACTGTAGATCAGAAGCTCGTTGTATCCCAGGAGAAGTGTTTGGTGATCAACGATTCATCTCCAGAATCGGCCAAATAGTTTCTTAAAGAAAGTGCAACCCACGCCTCGAGCCACTTCTCACTTTCTTCCTGTTGCAGATCTATTCCAAAGGTTCACTTGGTACACTCAGGTCCAATCTTTCTAACAACTGTCATCATGATCGGTTGACCGCAACTAGCCTGCACCTGCTGCTGCTGCTGTTCTCCTTCTACTCGCTTCGACGCTTCGACCTCCGTGCTTCATATTACCTTCTTTTAATATGAACAACGAGTATACAAGACACAATCCTAACATAGGTTTTATTTTAAAAGTGGGTTTCAGGTAATCGGGTTTAGGGTAATGCCCGTAAGGGTTTCGGGTTTAAAATTGAATGTGGGTTTCAGGTTTAAAATTGAATGTGGGTTTCGGATTTTTGAGTTTATATTGATTTAAATGTGGATTTGTTTTGATTCACCCAAATTTAATGTCTCAAATTCAATTCAAGTCTTTAAGCCTAAACCCAAATATTTTTTTAAAAAATTAAAGGCTCAAATAATTATTTTTGGAGGCTTCTAATAACAGTATTATTTTTTACGCGCTCATATATTTACAAGGGAATTTCAAAATTGGCGGCCCCTAAATTTGCAAAAACTCCAGGGGCATGATGCGACCGCCTCACCCGCCTCAAGGGTGGGGTCGGCCCTGCATATATACAAATATATATATGCAAATACAGTATGTTGGTTGGGAAATGAAAAAACTTATGTAAGAAAACACGTTTTTTCTGTTTTCAAAAAATTCATTTTAAATATAGGTTTTGAGTATGAAATTTTAAAATGAGTTTTCGCAAAAATTATATACAAACAAAATTGCTCTATGTTATGATTTAAAAAACTGAAAAACTGTTTTTAAAACCGGATCCAAATGCACGCTAAGAATTTTGGAAGCTAGTATAAAATACTCGTATTGGTTATACAAATATATATATGCAAATACAGTATGTTGGTTGGGAAACGAAAAAACTTATGTAAGAAAACACGTTTTTTCTGTTTTCAAAAAATTCATTTTAAATATAGGTTTTGAGTATGAAATTTTAAAATGAGTTTTCGCAAAAATTATATACAAACAAAATTGCTCTATGTTATGATTTAAAAAACTGAAAAACTGTTTTTAAAACCGGATCCAAATGCACGCTAAGAATTTTGGGAGCTAGTATAAAATACTCGTATTGGTTATACAAATATATATATGCAAATACAGTATGTTGGTTGGGAAATGAAAAAACTTATGTAAGAAAACACGTTTTTTCTGTTTTCAAAAAATTCATTTTAAATATAGATTTTGAGTATGAAATTTTAAAATGAGTTTTCGCAAAAATTATATACAAACAAAATTGCTCTATGTTATGATTTAAAAAACTGAAAAACTGTTTTTAAAACCGGATCCAAATGCACGCTAAGAATTTTGGGAGCTAGTATAAAATACTCGTATTGGTTATACAAAAAAAAAACTTGTTTGGAAAACAGTACTAGTGTTTCATAAAAAAAGAAGAAAACAGTACTAGTGTACACTATAAGCAGTAGCAAGAAAATAAATTGGAGGTTTTTTTGATATATTGGAGTTAAAAGCAACTTTTTTTGATATATTGGAGTTAAAAGCAACTTAATACAGCAAGAATTTTATGTCAACGTCGACGGATCCAAAATTCAAATATGGGGGATCCGCGAAATTAACAGGTTGGAAAATCACGCACCGACGGTTTGGGCAAGCATCCGACCCGGTCCCATGGAAAGTAAAAACTACCGGCTAATACCAGTAATTCTGTCGGTGACCGACGGTGCGGTTGCTTATTACGTGAAACACCGCAATCGCAGTTATTTATGACTTGCATGTGTCTTATGTCTACAACTACCTATTCATGACAAAAGTGGACAATAATTAGGTGTGCATCTTGACGTTGACTTGGTAAACCGGCAAGTGATCAACAGACTAGTAGGCAGATGGTGAATGAGATAAGAGGCCTAAGAAGGTCTGTGGAAACCCGGCATATATACTCCGGCATTTGGGTAGTTTGTCAAGACATCCCCGGTATTTTTCAATAAACGCCAGCGGACTAGGATTTTAAAAATGTATATTTAGTCGTAAGAGGGCATTTGATTTCTCATTAAAATTCACGTCAATGGTGTTATTTGTATGATCATATTATGTAAATTTGTATAAATCTCATTAAGATTCACGTCAATGGTGTTATTTGTATGTGTGTGTGTGTGCAGTGCACGGATAAATTACTAGTGTAAATAATGCAATACTAGTATAAATAATGCAAGCAATTGACAACTAATAGCAAAGGGTAGTATCTCAAAAGAAAAGTTGCAACATTTAGAATTGTTAGAAATAATAAAGTAAATTTAGAATAGTTAACTGTTTAGTGACTTAATTTTAAGCAGCTTTTCATATAAACATGTAATAAATTTTTATGGAAACATACTTATATTTACTAATTAATGGAAACATACAATGGTGTGTTCATCTTTTCCAAAAGTATTTTCTTTAATACAAAGAAAACCAGTGCGAATGATCGTACTTCATGTACCAAAAGAAAATCTAGTGTCATCTTCATTCCTTCAATTCTAGTGAAAGTACCCAAAGTCCCAATTTCCTATAGCCAGATTCAAACCTCAACATCTTATGACCGAAAATAGTGATCCCACGTGTACCAAATCTATTGGCTTAGATCTCTAACGTTTCCCCCATCACGTGCCCTCCCGCGTATTATTGTACTGTATCCCAGCTGTACACCACACGTAGCCCGTATTCTTATTCGCACCCCTCACATGAACAGCTGAACTCCATGGGTCCCACCTCTATAATCTGTGGTCCCTACAGTTTCATACTTCGGTGTGCGTGAATCTGGGTTTTTGTAGTGGCGGGCGGTGTGCTCCTCGTGCGATGTGCGTGTCTAGGTACATGCACTCACGACGTACTTTTTTTTTTTTTTTGATGAACCTGGATAGAGCCTTGCAACTCCAGCCAAATATTATATAAATAAAGCAATAACAAAACATAGTTTTACAAGAGATAAAACTAACAATGAAACAGAAAAGCGAGAACAAAATTAAGACTCTCGCACGAACTAAAAGAGCCAGCTACAAACGAGACGACACACAGCAGAAAACAACCGGACGACGAAATAGACGAAGCTGCAAGCATGCTCATCGGAGTAACCTGCAACCGACGCTAAGAGAAGACGCGTTGCCTAAGCGAGAAGGAGGACGAGGAGGAATGCAACGAAACGATACATTACGATCCTGGAAAGCGAACACAGACCATATATGCACCAATGGAAGCTCAGCATAACATCAGCAACTCCCTTCATCCATGGAACATAACCCCCAATCATGGAGACCATTCCAACTATAAGGGTAAGATAAAGATATAGCACTCACAATGACGGGAGCACTGAGCCCAAAAGAGCTACAACGACCCGTGAAGGAACAATACCGAGTTAATAAACACACTACTCAACACAGAGAATATAAAGGAGAGCCACAAAAGGCAGTTGCCTACAAGCAACCAAGAGAAACCGCACATAAAGGCCAACGGCTGAAACACCTGCCGAGCCAAAAAAAGCAAGAACCAAAATGCCACCACTTCAAGAAAAATAAAAACATCATCCAGATAAAAACGTGGTATGCTTTCAATAGCCACAGACGAAGAACACGGCCTAGAGGCAATAAGAACAGAGTAGCAATACTGCAACATCCAACTTGATCACATCCAGAAAAGGCAGCTAAAGTGAAATTAAACACCTAGAAACATTCCAGTCAGCTGAGCAAACAGAGAAGCTCAACAAAGAACGGCTTAAGGGTAAAAGAAATAGAGGGATGGAAGTTAGACTATACACCGCATAAGCTATAGCGGGAGTTACAAAAAATCACTCAAAAAGCGCATCAGCACTGCCAACAGCCAAAACGACCACCAACGATGGCCGCATCAAACCTGCAAGGAGGAAGAAAAGGTAACGATAAGCAAGTCTGAAAACATGAGAAGAAATACTAAAGTTGATAAATAGAGAGACTTAAATAGCGTGAAGAGAGCGAAGGCAAAGAAAGGCCTCATCTAACCTATAACTGAAAAGAGCATCTCTTTCTTCAATTTTAAATGTGGATGACCAGAATTTGAAGAGAAATAAAAAGTCTTCTATAAGGGTATGAATTGGTGAAGCGCGATGTCTGAATAACCTTTTATTTCTCTCCATTCAAATGATCCAAATAATAATTTAAACCGAAAGATTCCACGATTTGTGGTATATATTGTTCGGAGGGGGATTCGACCAACAATATTGAAGGTTGGGAGGGATAGAGGAAACTTCCCAAGCAAGGGAGGAAATTTTCCACAACGGACGTGAGAATTCGCATCCCACAAACAGATGATCTGCGTTTTCAAAGGAGGAGCATAGAGGGCAGGATTGCCCCCACGCCAAATTCCTTTTGTTAAGAACTTCAGCAGTAAGCAGCCTGTTGTTGAGAGCCAACCAAGTGATGATTTTAGCTTTAAGAGGAGCACAGGTATGCCAAATGAATCCTGTGATAGAAGAGAGTAAGCCTCTAAAGTTAAGGAATTCATAAAAAAAACTAACTGAGAAAACTCCTGCCGAGTTCCAGCGCCAAGAGAGCCTCTTTTGGGCGCCACTCGTAATTGTGTAAGGCGGAGAGGAGGACGTTGAAATCGGAAATTAATTGAGACGGGAGGTTGGTAGTGAAAGGGATGAACCATTGCCTTTGCGAGTCTATAAGGGTGAAGGATTCTGCAACCGAAGCAAGAGGGTTGGAAGCCAAACGGTAGAGGGCAGGAAAAGATGAGGCGAGTTTGGAGTTACCAATCCACAGATCCGACCAGAACATGGTCTTGGACTCGTCAAAACAGTCACGGATGATACCGCATTGGAACGCAGCGGACGCTTTCTAGACTCCCTTCCAGAAAGGGGAGGCGTTGCGATGGGTATTGCGGGGAAATATCCACCAACGACCATTGGGAAAGTAATAGGCCTTGATACTTTGTATCCAAGGTAAATGGTCGAGTTTGAAAAACCTCCAAAGCCATTTACCCAAAAGGGCTAAGTTATGGTTCCTAAGGTTCAGGGCCCCCAATCCCCCAGCCTCCTTTGACGAACAGACCAAATTCCAGTTACTAAGGTGAGAACCTGGTTTATAACAGGAGGAACCGGACCAGAAAAAATTACTTCTGATTTGATCAATTCTCTTGATAACCCAAGAGGGGACGTAATAGAAGGACATCATATAGAGCGGGATAGAGGAGAGGACCGAGTTAAGAAGGGTCATACGACCTCCTCGAGAGAGGAACTTTCCTATCCACTCACGACGTACTTTAAGAGGTTGTTTAGAGCATCTGTAAGCGTTGGCTATTATGTCAAAATTTTCAAAAAATGAAAATGTATGTACTGTTTGGCTATAAACCTAAAAAATGGGTTTTAAGGGAATAGTAGTCTGCCAAATTTGGTAGACGAAATAGCTATTTAAAAAATATAGCCGACAATAGATAATTTTTCGTCTGTTTGATCGGACGAAAGATAATCATTCGTCAGATGGTTTTTATTTTATTTTAGCCTATCGACGCGTAATGATTTTCCGTCCCTAATATTTTTTTAAATAAATCGTCGGACGGAAAATGATTCCCCGTCCAATCGAGTTAATTCAAAGAAAATATGGGACGAGAGTTCCACAAAATAAATCCCCAAAAATTAAGGGACATGAGATGTTCCTTCGTCCCTCAATAATAAAAAAATTTAATTTGATGGCCGTCAATTTTTTTTATAAAAAAATGTATTTTTTAAGGGACGATGAATCATTCTTCATCCGTTGCAATTAAATTTTAATATTTAAAAAAAAATAGGGACGATAAATAATCTTTCGTTTGATGATTTAATTGCCCAACAAAGTCAAAATTTGGTTTCTCCGACTGCAACACAAAGTCATTTTTCGATTTCCTATTTGCCAAATACCCAAAATATGGGTATCGACGACTACAGATGCTCTTAGTTGCAAATAAACCCTATTTTCCCTCTTGCTTTTTACCATTATTGTAGATATTCTTAAAGACATGATGGATAATTGTTCATTAGCAGGTCTGATTAATCCGGTGGCTAGGAAAAGAAACAGCCGGAGATGTTCAATTCTACAATATGCCGACGATACCCTTCTATTTAGAAACGGAGATTTGGTGGAGACTATTTTCTTCAAAGCAATTTTTATTATTTTGAAGCTTGGTCAGGACTTAGGTTGAATTTTCATAAGAACGCCCTCATTCTTATTGCCTTGACAGATGAGGATGCACGAGATCATACTACCAGTCTGAATTGTAAGATTTATAACTTTCCTATTAAGTTCCTTGGCCTCCCACTCTAGTCAGAAAAACTTAAGAAAGTGGACTGGTTACCGATTATTGACCTAGTTGAAGCCAGACTAGCTGGTTAGAAAAGTAAGAACCTGTCATTAGGAGGAAGAGTGACCTTGATCAACTCGGTTTTGTCTAATCTCTCGACTTATTACTTGTCCTTCTTTGAATTCCCAAAGTGGGTCATTCAAAGGAAAGACCGAGTACATAAGAGATTTCTCTGGAAAATGGCAAAAACAAACAATGGGGCTACCATCTTTAAAATGGAAAAAACTTGCATGAACAAGAGTCAATGTGGGCATGACATCATTGACCTGAGAGACATGAATCTTGTGGTGAAAAGTGTTTCATTGAAATGGTGAAATTTGGCAGGATTTTATTCACTCTTACCTCATGGGAAAGGGGACACGAAGATTTGGATTCCTAGTGGGTCCTAAAGTATCTTGGTTTTGGAGAGGAGTAGCCATAGCCTATGACCCGTTTCATAGCTGAGTAACATCCTTCATTGGCAATGGCCTGATGACCAGATTCTGGTGGGACAAGTGGTGCGGAAATCACTCTCTTCGAGAGTTATTCCGTGATTTTTTTAAGCTAGCCTCACAACCTAACATTACATTGGCCAAAACTTGGAAGCGTGGAGTTTGGAGACCTTCCTTCAGATCGCGACTCAATTCAGATTCCCTATTGAGAGTAGGGGCTTTGAAATCCTACATTGGTCAATCGGGGGTTAGATGTTCTCAAGGTCTAGACCGGAAAGCATGGGGATTGGAGAAGAATGTCTCCTTTTCGGTTTGGTCACTTTATAATCGTATCCACTTTAGAGGGTGTAGTCTGAATTGGTCTACAATTCTTTGGAAAGTCAGCTCCGGTGAAAGTTAAGAGTGTTTCTGTAGCTAGTCCTCAACGATGCGATTCTGACAAGAGAGAATCTAACCAAAAGACAGCCGCACATCGTTACTAACTGTGACTTCTGCAATACACACTCAGAATCTAAATCTCATCTTTTTCTAGATTGCCCCAGAAGTAAAGTCGTCCTTTGCGAGGTCTTGATGGCCCTCGGCACTTCGGGGTACCCACATTCGCTAGCGAGAGATATGAGATGAGAGAAGAGTAGTATATAGTTATCGCCACAACGACCTGGGTTTTATGGCTTGACCGAAAAAACTTTTACTTTCGTGGGACATATAACAATAATTTTGGTAATCTTATTTATATCATGTATCTTATTTCTTTTTGGGCTACAAAAGCGATGACATGTTCTAGGGAAAGAATCGCTAGAGCTTTTAAGGTGGAAGAGTACGACGATGAGGAGGTGGTGATCGGTCCAATTTGGACAGATACAACATGTCACGGGTTGGTTGCCCACCCTCCAGGGTGTTGTTGGAGGGACCTCTTGTACCATGTCGTCCTCGTTTTGATGCTCTTCTATGTATGATCTTTGTTGTATTTGAATTTGTCCCACCCTTTTATTTTTTGGGTGGTTTTATTTTTTATTTCTACTAGGTTTGCCCGTTGACACGTGCCTACGGCACGTCTTCGGAACGGTGCACCTTGTTTGATCATATAAAATAGTTTTGGAGGTCCAGCAAATTAATTGAAGTAACAAACATATTATATGAGAAACTTTTGGGGGTCCAGCAAAAAACATATTATATGATTTTTTTTTTGAATTATTTTTAAAGTTTTTAAAATTTAAAATTTTTTTATTTTTTTAAAATTTTTAAAATTTTTATTTTCTTAATTTTTTAAATAGAAAAGGGAGGGAAAGAGTGAGAGAAAAAATTAAATAAATATATGAGTTGTTCTGAGTGGGGGATTTGAATTTGAGTTTTGGGGAGAAACTTTTGGAGGGAAAATATGTTTTGTGAGGTTAGATCTGGACCTTTGATTTTTGAGGGGATTGAAAGAGAGCCACTTGATAGCTTTCTTTGTGTTTTATTATATAGATTCTGTAGTTTTCGTAATTGAGCCCAGTGCTCTGGATATATTTTGTTAATGCCTTAATGAAACAAGGTGGTTATATTCCATATTTTTTTTGAAAAAAAATTTTGGCAAAGTTTTTTTTGGGAAAAATATAGAGTGTAATCACTCCGTTTCAATGATAAGGAGTTAACAAAACAAATTTAGAATATTGGGTGAATTACAAAAGCTACAGTACATGAAATAAAACATAACTCCTCCATCAAACATGAGAGGGTGAGACAAATACCTGAAAATATAAACATCATAACAATTAACAAGTACAGACATAACAAAAGAGTTCCCTCCAACAGAATCATGGGGAGCGGGAGTCCGACTAGTGACGCTCAACTCAATCAAGTGTATGATCAATCTCTATTTTCTCGTCATCATACTCATCGACCTGGAAGGCTCTAGCAATCCTCCCTATTGGTCTCTTCGCAGCAACAGTGGCCTAAAAAGAGATAAAATGCATAATATGAGTTAAATTACCAGAAATATTAATACTAGTCCCACTAAAGTAAAAGTTATTTCTATCTAGACATAAAACTCAGGTCGTTGTAGTGATGTCGATTTACCAAGCTTCTTTCATCTCGTGCTTTTCCTCAATAAACCCGAGGCCTACCTATAGGTCCTGATAGTTTAGGGATAAACATTTGAATTGAAAGCACTTAGAACCTCAGTCAGAACTGTTTTGCTCCTATGACACTCAATAAATAGGTGGGTTCGAGTCTCAGTGGTCGCGGAGCAAAAATTGCATGTGGTTACGAGATGATTGGTTTTCGTTTGACCATATTCTCCCTTCTCAGGATAGCATCGTTAAGAACTAGCTAAAGAAGAACCTTTACTTTTAGGGGTATTTTTGCTTGTCAAATTATTGCTGACCACCTCGGACTGCAACCTCTAAAATGTATGTGATTGTAGAATGAACGTATCGTATGGATACTATCTTTTCTGGCCTTCAGGCTTTTCTGTCTAGGCTTTGTTAGGAATTCACCCCTGATTAGGCTAAATATGCTTGCAGGGGCTCTTTTCCGTATCTGGATTGACAGAATGGTAAATATTACTCTGATCATGGAGTGTGAATTGTGACCCTCGTTTCCGATTATACGGATTTCCATCCCTTTTCTTTATTTTCCTTGTATTCTCGTATTTCAATTTCCATATAAATTCTCTCCTTTGCATTTAAATTCTTTTTTTAGAATCTCCTATTGAAACCCATCCTAATATTTTCATATTCCAGACTATAATCTTATTTTCTCATCTTTTATTTATTTATTTTGAAGCCCGAGCCAAGTCTTGTTTTTCTCATCTTATAAATATTACTTTGATTTACTGAAACCCAATTTTAATTCATACAATCATATTATTTGATTGATTATTTTAATTTCATGTGATGCCCAATTCTTCAGCTCATTATTATTATTATTATTATTATTATTTTATTTAATCTTTGAGCCCAACTATTGAAACCCAATCTTTAACCATCCTATTGTTGGATCTCTTTTGGATGCCCAAGCAAACCCATTAACACAAACCCAATTTCCATATTACCTGTCTATTGACCAGATCAAACCCCCTCTCTCACGTTCCCCCTTAAATCTCTCACGTTTCCCCACCAATCCTAACTGCCTCATTAATCCCCGGATTCTCTCTCTCTCTCTCTCTCTCTCTCTCTCTCTCTCCTTCTTAATCCCCACAGCAAAACCCCAACCCTTCACTTTCTCCTTTACTATGCAAAATTCCAACCCTCCACCTTCCTCCCCCCCGCTCGCGCGCCACCACCGAACACCCCCCTAAGTCGTCGACCGCCTACCTCCTCCATCGCCAGTACGAACACCGACTGCTAACGCCTCCGTCATCCCCCTCATCACCATCGCTCCATCATCCTCTCTGCCATCATCGCCTCCACCTCGACCATCCCCCTCCACAGTCGTCGACAACCACCGCCCCAGCACCCTCATCGTCCTCGTCTCTTTCGTCGAACTCCCTCGACGCCAGCACTCCACCGAGCACCTCACTTCCACCATCGTCCCCCGCAGCCTTCACCTGAAATGAATGTAGTTATAGTTTAAATCGATATGAGCTTTGTAAATGAATGTCATAGCTCTATAGATTTAGTTTCCAAAACATTCGACGGATTTGGATTCGGAGTTATAGACAATGAGATATCATATTTTTCGTACTGCTAGGTCTGCACATTCCAGATTGTCACTTATAGTACATCATCATGTTTCACAATTAAAAACATCATGTTAATAAGTGAATTAAGACTTGATATTTATCAGCACACTATTAGACTTGATTAGGAGCCATAATATGATTTTTATGAGATTTTTGAATAGGTTTTTCAGACCATTTTATAGATACGAACTTGACTCCAGAATGCTTTTCGTACACTAGACCAGTAGAGAACCCAAGTTTTGACCCAATATAAGTTAAAACTAGCTAGAGACATCTAAATAGAAGTCGTAGAACTTTGTGTTAGGAATCTAGAATACTTGGTGGATTTGGAATTCAACTTACGGATTGTAAGTTATCCTAATTTTGCCACTGTACTATCATAACTCTAGATTCACTGCTTGTTTATATATCGTCATGTTTTAATAATTCAATCAGTAGAATTATTTAAGAATTTGAACCTGGAAACTATAAATACTGTTGTTGAATGGTCTCAGGAGTTAAATATAAATTTTTGTGAGAATTTAATAAAGTTTCTAGTTGAATTTTACATAGTATAATATCGTGCTGAGTTGCTGTCTACGCAGTAAACCCAATAAGAACTGTCTGGTTGACCTATCTATTTTATTCATAATGTATCGTATAAATATGCGCTGGAACCGGCAAAGAGTCTAGTTTCTTCCAAATATAAAAATTTATCCCTTCATAAAGTTGAAAATTTCTTATCATCCATATAAGAAAATTTCAACTTTATGAAGGGATAACTTCTCACTTATTTTACTTATAAGAGCATCCACAGTCGTTAGCTAAAAATGTATTTTATGCATAATTTTCAACTGTAGCAGCTGCACTGGGTAAATATTCTACCATTTTTTTCATTTTTTGTTACAGTAAAAAGCTAAATATAGCATGAGACATAGCAATAAATGCATTTTATAGCGTGACGAATGTTTCGTCACTGATTATTTAATTAATTTTAAATGATCTTAACCTCTTAATTAGTATTTAATTAGTTTAATTAGTATTTTATTAGAATTTTAGTTAAATAATTAGTTAATTAATTATGTTTAGTAAATTAATAACTTAATTAAGGCCTTAATTAAGGAAATCCCCACTGAGACGAAACATGTTCGTCCCACACTGGGACAAAACATCTCATGTGAGGCGCACACGATTTTTTAAAATAAAATAAACGCTTCAAAAAATTTATTAAAAAAAAAATGACAGACGAAACATCATATTTCGTCCGTGCAATTTTATTTTTCGATTTTATGCATTTTATAGCTTTTGACAACTACAGCAAACGATCGAATTGGTATTGTATAATATGCATATTATACTTCAGACGACTGTGGACGCTCTAATCAAATATATGAAAATAAAAATTATGAACTACTGAATTTTCAAAAAATATTAGGACGTTTATGGCAAGCCTGCAAATAGCTATTCATAATTATATAAATTGGTTACTTCCAATAAAAAAAACTCTAATTATCTCCCCACGATTCGCCCCATTTCCTGATCATTATATCAAATTCTGCGATGGAAGTCGGGATTGTCTGGGGTTTTAACTTTTAAGTCAATTGAATTACTGCATGATTAGACTCTTTGACGAACATTAGTGACCTGACTCCACATCTGCAAATGTCATACCAAATTACCAATACATGCAACTTTACAAAGAAAGGCAAGGCTAATTTAGTCAATTCATGATATTTACTTTGAACATTGAGAACGTGAGAGCATTTCAAAGAGTGGCCAAGATTCAAGCGAAAATGAGCTTGCAACCACATGCATCATGCGTGCTTATTAGTGAGTGAGATGAGACAAGTGGGATTAATTAATTAATTAATTAATTTGAAATTTAATTAGTTACTGTATTAGAGAATGAGGTCATGTTTGGAACCTTGGATTTGGTATTATTTAAATGATGAAGAGATCTGATCTGAGTATTATTCAAAGCACGGTACTCTCGGATTAGGGAGTTTAATTAATTAAGTAATGCCTAATTGCAGTTGGAAACAGAATTTTGATATGCTTAGCGTTTGTCGTGTTAGTATAATTATCTCTAATACTATAATGTTAATGTGAGAGTTGAATTTGTAGACAAACTGTTATTTCTAAACAATCAACTATCTAATCTCAACCATTCAATTTTAAATGAGAGTTATATTAACTATGAGTAATGCTTTAACCACTATCAATTTCACTGTCATTCTCTTCACTACTTTGGATGACATATTCCTATTGGAGAGTTCCCCCACCTACTCTATCTTTTCCTACCTACTGGAGTGTGCCACCTAAGGTAGTGAAGAAAAATCTAGTGAAATTGGTAGTGGATGTAGCATTACTCACAATGCCCTCAAAGTTTAAATTTAATTATGACATAATTATTTATAAAAATAGCACTCATATAAAATTAATATTAATGTCACTATAGGTAATTTGTAAAAAGTAAGTGATGAATAAATTGAGATCCCAGATTCGAGATTAGATTATGTCTTGATATTTATTTTTTAAAAAAATTAGTAGAGTGTACAGACTACTAGTTTGTTTATGTAGTTGGTCACTTAAGTTTTAGTTAATTAGTTCGGTGTTGGGCCATGTTCACGCCCTTTGTTCGCATGCTTGGAGTAGTTGTGCATGATTCCACACCTTAAATTACCAGCAACACAAATTGTGATAAGAATCTAATCACATTTAAATATTGTTGTTCCGGAATTTCGGCGCATCAAGGCATCAATTGATTACAATGAACAATCAAGCAACGTAGAGCAGACCAAACACAGAAACACATAAAATTTATCTCAGTTCAGTGAACGTAATCCGAGAGAGAAATAACCGAGATATTATTAAACCATAAGAGATACAAGAGTTACAATACTTTCACAAAGAATATATCTTTCTCTCAAACCTCACCAAAAGATATCATGTTGTTTACAATTAAAAACTTTTAGTTGAAGTACTATCTTTCATGGATGTCATTACAATGATTTATAGAGATCTAGAAAAACTCTAAGTTGCAATCATATCTTTCACCGTCCGATATATCATGAAGAGAAAGCTAGCCAATCAAAACTCACACGATATTGCTTGTAGAGTAAATTTGGACTCAAATAATCCCTGCGCATTAGACCCAATATTCGCCGCTCTGCTACTTGTGGTCGACTGCTATGCAGTCGAGACAAAACATAATGCAAGTTGCGGTCGACTTCCAAACATGGTAGTCGACTGTTCTCCTCTCGACAGCCTACTCCTTTTGCCTCCATTCTTCGTTGCCTTGAATCTCTTCTTACTTTGCCTTCTCTTCGTCAAATCGAATCCACTATGTAAGACATAAACCCCCACAAATGTTTGGTGACTTTGATCCTACCTTTTTTTTTTAAAGTTTTATTTTCGTGGAAAATTGCTATGAATATGACCGCAAGTCAAGGTGAACTTAATTATGCAACAGGCTTATGACTTCGTTGTTTTCTTATTCAAATATCATTTCATTAATCAGAAACATATAATAATGAAATAAATGTGGCGACCTTAGGTCAGATGCAAAGAGCGCCCAAAAGATTTAAACAGAGTTGCAGTTCTCATTATTTTTTTATTAGTAATATATACATGCGATGTATATATTAATTAAAAAAAAAATTAAAGTAAAATTTTTGATTTACACGTGCAATTCGTGTCTTTATAAATATGATTATATATTCTAAAAAATAAATGTGAAGATTATAATGAGAGAGTTGGAGTTGCACGTGCGTTGCATGCAAGTAGGTAGATTTACAATTCAAACTCTTCTATTATAATAGTTATTATATATTAGATATAGATGGATAGTAATTTACACGCGTGATGCACATTTAATATATTTTTAAAAATTAAATAAAAAATCTGAAAGCTTGTTGTAGCGAGGGACTCGAATCTCACACATCTTTCATATTAATTATGCACGTACAATACACGTGTTGGTAGATTTACAAATGACAGTAAGGCCTCTCGTATATTAGAGACTAGATATTAGAGATTAGAGATTATAATATTAGAGATGTACTTGTTTGCTCTTGCCCTTTCCCTAAAACATTTTGATTTGTCATTGACTTGTGGGGCTTGTTTTGGCTAATGAACAGCATTAGACACAAAAGCAACGCAAGCCACCAATGTTATTAAACATCAATTCAAAATTAGACACTGTCGGTGTGGCAAGTAATTAATCAATTAATTAGTGTTCTTGGATACTTATATGCTTAACTATGTACCAAATTAATTAGCATATCTGTTTCTCTGAATTAATTAAACTATTTGTAAATAGAAAACTGAAATTGAAAATTATGAAAAGAGTAAAATGGAAGGAATTGATACTAGGAGTAGGGGTGAAGTTAGTTTAAAGAGGAGGGGGACCCAATCCAATTATTTCAGAGAATGTGCTCAAACAACCGATCAGTTGGTCAGTCACTTTACTCTTTGAATTTCATTTTAATTTATTTTCCATTTTTTCTTTTTCCAATTAATTATGTAGTTCTATTTTTTCCGATAAATTAATCAGTCGCATTGCCAGGAACCAAAAGATTATTACTTATTCGTCAAACAATTGTTGTCGAACAATTACTGATCAATACCGTTGATCGACAATATTTTGGTTCCTAGCAATGCCAAACCTCCAACATCTAGTTGATAATAACTAAACAATGGGATGGAGCCCTTAAAAATGATGTTTAAGGACCATTAGTTTATTGCAATGAGAAGCAATATTTATTACATTCAATTTCTTTTTTCTTTCTGAGTTTGCCTAACAATTGCCTATCTTTTTATTTGAGTTCTTGCATTTTTATTACCATCCAGTTCTTTTATATAAAAAACGACTGAGGAAAAAAATGGGAAAATTGGACAATAAGAAACAAAGGGAATGATACAAGTAACAGAGATAGCAGAGAGATGTCAGGATAGTAATGTAACATGACACACATTTATCATTGCATTCTCT
Source organism: Hemerocallis citrina (assembly GCA_017893485.1). Lineage (NCBI taxonomy): Eukaryota > Viridiplantae > Streptophyta > Magnoliopsida > Asparagales > Asphodelaceae > Hemerocallis > Hemerocallis citrina. Next base: position 203,673,834 of record CM030367.1, read on the forward strand.
TTAAAGTTTCAAGGGTTTTGGTTTTTAAGAGGGATACTCCTACCAAATATAATAATATCATATATATTTCTCACAAATATATGTTTCTATATATGTTCATAACAATTTGGACTTTATTTCATATTTATCTCTATGTTAGATATCACAAAGTTAACTATGATTTTACCCTTGTGAGACAAACAGAAATTTAAGATCAGATTAGACAATCAAATAATAAAAGATTTAAGAGTTTTAAGAAAAATAAATGAGGAGGCTTATAATCTATCATTAAAAACAAGATTGACAATTTTGGAGAAGTACCATGAGGAAGACTGTAGTTTTCAAAGATGCACTGTTAGTTTGTCAATTTCATGAAAAAAATGAAAAAAATTTGAAATAAGTTAATAAGTGTCGGTTGTGTTAACAATTGCCTGGATTTACAAGATTGAAGAATATATAATTTGAATGGTAGAAAAGAGAATATTTCAGTCATTCTTGAATGGTAGAGAAAAGAATATTTCAGGCATTCTTCATCAAGTCCATAAAAAAAAAAAAAACTAAAAACTCTTCACCGTTTTGACTTTTTTAAACTAGAGGGATAATTAAGAGATGTATATATTGTTGGGGACAAGTATGAAAATACATATTTTTGAGGGACATACATAATATTCACATATTCGTTAGGGACATATATATTAAAACCCCAAGTTTTAAATACCGGTGAAATTGTTTAAACCTTTTTTTTGACTTAATGCATAAATTTTGTTTAGAAGAATTGTAGGGGTAATGTGTGCCGGAATTAGATATCAAGCACGGCTAAATTTAAAAAAAGTACACAAAAGTTTGGGCCAGTTTAAAAAAAGTATACAAAGATTTTTTCTTAAAAAAAGGACACAGTTTAAATTAAATCCACTGGGTTAACTAGGGTTAGGGTTAGGGTTAGGGTAGAGTTTAAAAAAATCACTTTCATCTTTCATTTTGTTTAAAATAATCACATTCATCTTTTATTTTGTTTTAAAAAATATCACTTAACTAATCAGGTGTATAAATAAACCTTCCCGAACTAACCCCTAACCCTAAGAGCATCCACAGTCGTTCTTGCCAAATTTTGGGTAAATAGCAATTAGATAATAGGAAAAAAAGAATGTTGCTGCAGTCGTTGAAAGCTAAAATATAGCCGGACGGGAGATTATTACTCGTCCATTAAGAATGACGGAGTATAATCGTCCGTCCCAAAATTATTATTTTTTTAAATTTTTTTTTATGCACTAGAAGACAAAAAAAATTAAAAAAATAAAAAAAAAATCAACAACTAGCCTGGGACGGGAGATAATCTCCCGTCATTTTCAAATGACGTGTACAAAAAGTTGCTTTTTTAATTTTTTTTTTTATGCACTAAACGACAAAAAAAAAAGAAAAAAAAAAAATCAAAAGATGGCCTGGGACGGGAGATAATCTACCGTCATTTTCAAAAGACGGTGTATAATCTCCCGTCGGCCAATTGGGTCGTTTTTTGATTTTTTTTTTTTTTTTTTTAAATTGGTTCGGACGGGATATAATCTACCGTCAATCTCCTTGGACGGTGTATAATAGGCCGTTGGTTGACTTTGTTTATTTTTATTTTTTATTTTTTAAAAAAAAAAATCGTTCGGACGGGATATAATCTCCCGTCAATTGGTTCGGACGGAAGATAATAGTTCGTTAGCTTTGCATTTGGCCAGATCGTCTGCTATATTTGGCAAGACACTATTCATCGTACACCCAAATTTTGGGTATTTGGACGACGATTGCAGCTCGTTTTTTTGATATTTTTCCAAATTTTGGGTATTTAGCCCACGACTGTGGATGCTCTAACCCTAACTCTAACCCTAACTAATCCAGTGGATTTAATTTAAACTTTTTGTCCTTTAAAAAAATAAAAATTTTTGTGTACTTTTTTAAAATTTAGCCTATCAAGCAGACTCTATTACTATTTCTATTTGCTACGGAAAAAAAGTTGAATTTTGTTTGGTTATTTGTTCTTTAAAGAAGGGAAGGTTTATTTTCCGTATTTTTGTATATTCATGACGAAAACGAATCTACATTGTCAGGTAGAGTTTCACTATGACTTTGTAATATACCATCACAGTAATCGTTGAAACAAGTGATTTATTTGGCGAGTTTATCTGAAATTAATGTCTATCTATCTATCATGTAATGGAATTTGGCCTACAAAATCACTCCTAAATCCCACTTGACTTGATTTGAAAATGACCCTCATCTTAATGTATTGCCTCTATATTTCAACTATTATTAGGCACTGTGGTCCCTTTTGAGTGAGTGCTAATTAACTCTTGACTTTATTAGGAAAAACACCACATGAAGATATTTAAGCAAAAAATAGGAGGGGAAAGGATTGCACATAGTGTACAATATTTATACTATTATTAATGGGAGAGTAATCGCTTTGTCACTTTGAGTTTGTAACTAAACAAATAATTTTTTAATAATTTTTTATCACAAATGAATTACATACTTGCATGTGTAACTCTAACTCTATTTATTAACATGTACATCACGTGTGTAAATCAAAGTTTTTTTCTTCACCAAACAAATAATTTTTAAATTTTTTTGCAACATAGCAAATACATACGTCGCACGTGCAACTCCAAATCTATTTCGTAACAGATCACTATGCACTATTCAGGGTTTTTCTTTCAAAAAATTTAAAAAATTGCGTGCAGTGCCCGGTCAACTCCATTTTTTAAAAAAAAAGTTTAAGGCATTTATCACAAGTGCTGATTACTACCGACTTATATGTATCACACGTTCAACTCCAACCTTTTATCAAAATGTGCATCGTACGTGAAAGTTACTGGTTGAAATTAGGGGTGGATAGCTATTATCCGAACCGACCAATCCAAACCAATCCAACCCGAACCGACCAGTTTTTAACCGAACCAATTGGGAGTTTGGGTTGGCCCGGTTCTTGATCTTCAATAATCAACTGGACCGGTTCGGTTGTTGGATGAGGCTTTCAAATAACCGATGAAACCGAACCGACCGTACCTCTATGCATAAGTTCATAAAAAATCTAGTTCTTCTTTAATTTGTTGAATATACAAATAGTCATTTCTCATTTTCTTGGATATGCAAACAGTCTTCTTTAATTTCTTTAATACAAACCGAGTAGTTGTTTTACCTATATTTTGATTCTCCATAATCCTGTGTGTTATGTTGTTGAGAAATAATTGATTTACACTGTGGCCCAGCTTAATAGAATCATGAAGTTGATTTAACATTTAGTAGTTCTTTTAATCAAGTTAAGCAGAAATTGTTTTCTAAATCTTTTTTTTATTGTACCTGAAATTCAATTAGATATGATTATTGATGTTTCTTTTATGATAATAAATTAAGATTACAGAAGTATGCAAGTGAAAAAGTAGTTTATCTCACCCATTTAAATGTCATCATCTCAAACAATTAGTGCAAAATTCATTAACAACTTGTGGTTTTATGAATCTTTATTTTAAATTTATTTCTGAATAACAAATAAGAGATTGTTTCTTAAGTTTGATTGAAGTAGATCTTTTAATTTTCAACAAAATTATGAATGATGGTGAAGGTGAAAAGTAGCACACCAAACCGACCATCCAATCCAATCTAAACCGAGCTTAATCGTCTTGGATGAAAACTGATCCAATTGAAGTTCGGATTGGTTGCAGATGAGAAATTTGAAAAACCGATCTTTTTTGGATCGGTGATGGATGATCCATATTAGATTGGATCGATGCCGACCGATGCCCACCCCTAGTTCAAATAAATGAGACTGTACATTTTTGTGCATGGAGTCAAACATGTTGATAGAAATACAGTAAGACATAAAATACTAAAACACCATAAGTAAGTTCCAAAGTTTTGTGATTTAAAGTGAGAGCTTCTGGTATCGCAAGTGAATGCGAAGATTCCTAAAAAATTAGAAGATTCTTGAAAGCTGAGGTTCGGGGCATGATTTTTGTATAGTTAAAATGTAATATATTGCATTCCTAAAAATTCTTAATTATTGAGTTATTTTTTGGCTAAATATAAAAAAATTGCATAAAGTTTTGGGCAAGTTTAAAAAATGTGCACAATTTTTTTTTTTAAATAAAAAAAGGACTCAATATTTAAATAAGCTGTAGTGGGTTAGTTAGGGTTAGGGCTAGCGTTGGGTTAGGATACGGTTTAAAAAAATCACTTTTATCTTTCATTTGTGTTTAAAAAAATTACATTCATCTTTTATCTGTGTTTAAAAAAATATCACTTAACTAGTCAGATGTTTAAATAAACCCTCCCGAACTAACCCTAACCCTAACTCTAACTAATACAGTGAAGTTTATTTAAACATTGTGTACTTTAAAAAAAAAAATATTTGTGTACTTTTTTTAAACTGGCCCAAAACTTTGTGTACTTTATTTATATTTAGCCTTATTTTTTTTATAAGTATTGGAAGCTCACAACTCCCATACTTTTTGGAATGAAAAAGTAGTCATCTTTTTATAAAAAAAAAAATAAATTCATTATGAGGAGAGTTTAATATTTCTTTTGAAGGTATACTTGTTTTTTTTTTTTTTTAATAATAAAGATGATCTCTGTCATCGCTTCATTAATGCGTAATTAAAGAAACATAGTAGAACTAATTACAATATACCCCAACAACCAACTCTAAAATAAAAGATACATCGATGCAACGAACTAAAAAAGTAGAAAGATACAAGGGCTGATAATGTGATGCCCCACTATGCAGCTACCATCCACCCAAAAGCTGCTAGTCCCAAAACAATATGCTAACAGCAGATTGTACTCGCATCCACTGCTTTGTCTTTGAAGGTATACTTGTTGCATAGAGGAATCTCGTATTCCTTTGATATTACTATGTAAAAAGATAAAGTTCTTCTAATGGCAAGACACCGGAATGTTCATACGAGAGTTTCAAAATAAAGGAAGATAGAGTTACACATCAAAATATGAAAACTCGATAATTGAAGTAAAGTTCACCCTTTTCCAAAAATGAAATATCTATGAATCATAAATGACAGTTAATTTAGCAATATCCCAAGAACAAATTGGATCCAGAGAAATAACAGAGCAAAGTCAAAAACGAGATTGATGGCGTTCATTGACTCTTGTAAATAATTAACTTATCGAGCTTCTTTCTTTTTTCATTCATATTCCCTCAAAAGGGAAAAAAGCTTTTAAAAAAAAAAGAAAAAAAATTGAGAACATGGTCACATGTGCACAGTTTTAAACTTTACACTTCCTCCACTCCTCAAATCATGAAAAAAGGGGAAAAAAAATTGAAGGGGAAAATATAGTGAGAGAGAATTAAAAGGAAGAACGGTGGTGTAGTACAGAAGTTCGTGGGTGGGGCCCACTCGGAGAGGAGAGAGAAAGAGACAGAGACTTGAAGGTGACGACAATTACGATTCCGGATGACAGCTAGCACTGAGAGAAGCCACCTCACCTACCGTTTACTTCCTAGAATTTTTTCCCGTGCTGACCCACTTTTTGAAAATATTTATCAAACTGACCCACCTTCGGAAATATTTACCCAACTGCTTTGGACACGTTTAGCATGAAACGTCAATAGCGGCAGATGTAAAAAGAAAATTTTGCTGCCGCTATTGGAAATAACGGTATAGTATATCTTGTATTCACTTAAGAATTTTCTGACTTGATGAAAAAATTATAGATAAAAATTTGTTTATAGCTGATACCGCTATTGACAATAACGGCATAATTAGTATGCCGCTATTGGCAATAACGATATCAGTATAATCCATATTTTACTCCAAATTTTTTGTTCGTGCAGGTGCATCAACTTCAATCCTGATTTTGACTTTATTGCAGTTAGTATCTTTCAAAATTGAAAACATGAAAGTTATAGATTTTTATTGTGGTGTTCCATAGCATTTTAATCATCTCAATCAGAGTTCGGATGATAGAGTTATGCCCAAATTATGAAGCGATGTCGTCGAAACTGTCCAGAAAAAATTTTAAGTGAGAATCGCTTATAACTGATGCTGTTATTCCCACTAACGGCATAGTTAGCCTGATGCCGCTATTGGCAATAACATTATCGGTATAATCCATAGTGTATTCCACATCGCTTGGACAGTTTCGACATTGCTACATAATCTGGGAATAACTCTGTCATCTGAACTTCGATTGAGATGATTCAAAATGCTATGGAACACCAAGAAAAATCTCTACAACTTTCATTTTTAAAATTTTGAGAGATACTAGATGCATTAAGGTCGAAATTGGCTTGAAGTTGACGCATCTGCACGAAATTTGGAGTACACTGTGGATTATACTGAAGCCATTTATTTCCAATAGCGACATCAAGCTAATTATGCCATTATTTAGAATAGCGACATCAGTTTTACTTACAATTTTTTCTTCAAGTCAGACAACTTCTAAGTAAATGCGATATGTATTGACATAATTACTTCCAATAGCGGCAACGGAAAAAGAAAAAAAGTTACAGGTGCCGCTAATGACAATAACGACATCAAAATAATAGATGCTGTTATTGCCAATAACGTTTTATGCTGATGCATCCAAAACTGTGTCAGCTGGACAAATATTTTCGAAAGTGGTTCAGTTTGGTTAATTTTTTCAAAAAGTGGGTCAATACGGAAAAAATTCTACTTTCTATTATTTTTTACTTGCATGTATGATGCACGTGTCATATAGGAGGCTTGTAGTCGGCACAGCAATGAAATAAATTAGTAAAAAGCTTATCTTGTATATGCTGGTTGGTATCATAACCAAATGGATAGAAAGACGGATGATAAGAAGCTGACTTTATTTGGCTAGAAAATTAAGAAGCTGACCTTAAATTTGGATTGTAAGAGCATCGTCAACCATGCAGAATATGCAAAATTAATAGAGAACAATTAGATTATTTGGCTAGTGAAATATCTCCGCTCCAACAATGCTAGCTATTTTGACTAGCAATAAATATTTTTGTTTTTGTTTATTAATCCGTTAAAGCCCAAAAATAATGTCAAGCAATTAAAACAATTAAAGCTCAAACATTTCAAAAAAAAAAAAAATTAAGCCCAATTTTTAGGGAAAAAAACTGAGATCAGTATCTTGCGATTTCGCCATCTCACGAAATCGTACTTTTTCTTAATAATCTGTTGTTTTTTCTTTGCTAATCTGTTATTTTTATTTACTATTTCTTTCTGTTGCTAATCTATTATTTCTTTTCGCAATTTATTTTGCAATTTTTTTACATTTATTTTTACACAATTTCAAAAAGCAGAAGAGCGGAAGGAAAGTTTAGCGAGCGATATCTGACGAGTAAATCTGATGTATCTATTTTGAATAGTGGTTTGACAAGTCCGTCGGAGCAGATTTTTCTCCATAAATTTACTATTTTGACTAAAAGAGAGAGATGGCTAGCGTGGTTGGAGATGTTATAAGAGTTGTTGCTTCAAGTTGTTGGAGATGTTGTAAGAGTTGTTGCTTCAAGTCTCTCTCTCTTGTTCATTCATTTTTCTATTGTAATACTTGTGAGCTTTTATTTTGCTACTAGTATAATATACGTGCATGCACGTCTAAAAAAAGGAAAGTCATCAATTAAATGAATATATATCGAATAAGAAAAAATAGTTTATATTTGAATATTTTATTTTAGGCTATACGTGCGGTGCACATTTATATTTGTTAGATATAGTTTGGACGTGCACTATACATATTTATACAGTTAGAAAGTTATAATTTGTTTCGTACAAATCCTATAGATTTATCGTTAGTAAAATCAGAGAATATTTTACCTAGAGTAAAATAACACAGTAAAGGTTAAACAATCTCACTCTCTTGTTCACTCATTCAACTCTTGTGATATTTGTCTTCTTTTCTTTTTAAGGAGCTACGCTACCTAGGTTTAATTATTCTCTCTCATCTCTCTCTCTCTCTCTCTCTCTTTCTCTCTCTCTCTTCCACCTCCTTTTAAATGCCCTTTCCAACTTGCCCTATTCTCTCTTTCTGGTAACACGCATCATCATAGTCACCTCTCTCTCTCTCTCTCTCTCTCTCTCTCACATACCATCTTCTACTTCATTGTGGTGGGCAGTTTGTAGCTTGGGTTTTGAGAAGGAATCACTCTTGAAGAGTTTCCGCGCAATTACTGGTACTTAATTACTTTTACTCTCGTGATCATCTTCTTTTGTTTTGCACCAAGCAATTGAATTCGTTGCATGTTGTTGTTGCAAAGTTCCATGCACCTTTTTTTGGAAGAATTCATTCATGGGTTTTAAAACTTAATTGTGCCAATCCTTACTTGTCATTTTCGACACTTGGATTCAATTTTTAGTGAAATTCTTGGGGTTTTCGTAAAGTTTTCAAAGCAAGTTGTTACTTAATTTTGAAATTTGAATAATTCTTTGGAATTGCAATTAGCTTACTCTTTCAAAAATGTATTGTTTACAATATTGTTCAAATTTTGGAGGATGTAAACATTATTTTTGAAAAGAAAAGGGTTTTTCTATAAAATGAGGGGAACAGGTTTTGCTTTTTTTTTTCTTTGTAAATGCCTATGAAATTACCTATTTGCCCACATTTCTGTCCTTCCCACCTTCCCCCTTTAAAATTTCTAATTAATAAATAAATAAAATTTAATTAATTACCAAATCTAAAAAAATTAGGAAGCAAATAAACTATATTTCCTTTTTAGCTTTCGAAAATCGAATCCAAACGGTCCCAAATTGGCAATCTTCCAAAAAAGCCCCTCACAATTTTATCCATTCTGTCTGTGTGCGCCTCCGTCCCCCGCTAAAATGCTTCGCGGCGCAACCACCGCCCACCGAAATTGACAACAAAAGTCCTTTGTTACCGAGTTTACACTCAAAATCATGACGTGTCGGGGCCAATCACGGATCGACACGTGTACGCGCACATGCAATTTAAGAAAGATTACCGTACAAATTAATGCAGTAAATTAGTCAGTTCATATTCTAGCGGTTAAGGTTAGGAATATTCGTAAATATCTTTTCGTGTATAAATAGTTACCCTAATTAGATAAATATATTTCTTCATTTCTTCTTCTTATTATTCTTGAATTTTTCATAGCAGACGACTCTATCCTTTATTATTACAATACACATTAAAAATGGATATGGGATTGAATGGATACCTTGATGAGCAACTTGACCTAATGGGAGATGGCCTGTTTGACAACATTGAGGAATTTTTCAACTTTTCAAATGATGTTGATGAAGTGGAGCCCTCCGGTGTCGACTCGGCGTCGTTGTCGGCCAAAATGACTGATTCTCCTCCTGCTAATGCTAATGCTAATGTTGATGTTGCTTTGAATGGTGATGGGCGTCGAGTTTCGCCCATTTCGGATGATCAAATGGTATGTTGCATGCTACCATTTTTAATTAAGTTGTTTTGTATAATTAATGTTTAATGGTTAATTCTTTTGTTTTTATATATATATTCAGCAGCTGTTAAGGAGAAAATAACGAAACATTTGTTCATTTACAAGCTTTTTGTTTAGGCTACAATTTAGGTTACTATTGTAGGAAAAAACATTATCCCTTATTTTTAATTTAAAAAAGAAGAAGAAACTAATGAGATATTGAAGATACACGATAGCCCGAGAAATATATGGAAAAGACAAGTGCAGGTTTGTGAATATTTCAATGTTAGGATATAAATGTTTCAAACATCTCTTCCAATGTATTCAGAATAACATAATACTAGAAAACTAAATAGAATTTTTGTGTTTCATATCTCTAATCTCTAATATTATAATGGGAGGCATTTGTAAATTTACCAATATGTGTAACACACGTACATAGCTAATATAAAAGAGGTTTTAAGTTCGAGTCCTCCTTATATCAGAGTTTTTATTTTTATTTTTTAAAATTATTAAAATGTGCATCGTACGTGTAAATTACTGGTATGTAAGAAGACAGAGCATAACAAATTCTGTGTAAATTACTTGTTAAATATTTTATTTTTTTGTGTGTGTGTGTGGAGGGAGGGGGAGGGGGGGGGACGGCTAATAAAGATTGTCAAGAAATTTCGAATAACGGCATTACTGTTGTTTTTGTATTATTTTTTTTTCTTTTCTTTCAGAGGCTAATAATTTTCCGTTCTTTTTTCAAAACTGTCATTGGTATTTTTAGAGCATTCTAATTTAATATATGAATTTCGAATGGTGATTTATATTTTGAATAAATTTAAAATGTTGGTAAGTGTTTAATTACATGTTTTTTTGTTAAGAGATTATAAGTATGGATACTTAACTTTTTTTTTTTAATCCTTTCTAATGAATACTAAAAGGAAATATAATATTTTCTTCTCTGAAATTGATAAGAAATTAAAAGTCATATCTTCTCCCCCCATAAAGGAATGCAAGAATGACAATAACTTTCAAATCATATTATAGGCAATAACCATTAAATCTTGTCCTAATTATTCGGCATCAATTCTCCACCTACCTACTGTTGTTATTTAAGGTAGTGTTCAATGTCACAACTAGATTGTCCTTCAATTCTTCCTTCCTACTTTATTCAACTTGACAATGGCATACCCATAACTCTTCTTTTTGATCATTTAATTAATTGATATCGATAATTTCTGAAAATTTAACTAAAATTTTAAGTGAGAATTAACATCTTCTCCACTAGTTCGGTATATGTTTCCTCTGTTATACTACTACTTGTTTCATGTCATGCACCTTCTTCTAATAAATCACTAAGTCATTTTCCATTTTTTTCGTGATACAGTGTGGTGAACTTAACATTTCTGATGACTGGATCACCAAATTTCTTGACGACGATACCGATTTGCTCCAAGATAGTACTTTTCATGAGGCAGATTTCAATACCACCAAACCCGTTGATGTCCAGGCCATTGATGTTAAAGCGATTGATGTCAACAATGAGTACATAATCAAAGATGAATCTCTGTTCCAATCCTTAAGCCCAGTTTCTGTACTCGAGCCAGGCAATAATGACAACAAGGACATTATCTCTTCGTCGTCGTCCTCCTCGTCCTCGTCGTTTTCCTCATCAATTACTACCAACAATCATGAGGCAGACACATTCTCCGTGGTGGCCACTGTTGGGCCTACGGCAATGTTGGTCCCTGCTCGCGCTCGCAGCAAACGCCCTCGTCGTGCTGCTATTCCAATCCTCCCACCGGAGGTTCCTCCAGCTATTCCCACCCTATTTCATGAATGTGAGAGCTTTACCGACGAGTCCTGCCCTGTTCTTAATCTTCCGCTAAAGAAGAAAACCAAAAAGGTCCTTCCAGCAATGACAGCCACCGTCAATCAAGAGGATGCATCGTTAGTGAGGAAATGCTTGCATTGTGGAATTCAGAAGACCCCCCAGTGGCGGGCCGGTCCAATGGGTCCAAAAACACTTTGTAACGCTTGCGGGGTCCGTTACAAATCAGGCCGCTTATTCCCTGAATATCGACCTGCAGCTAGCCCTACTTTCATGCCGTCCATCCATTCCAATTCTCATAAGAAGGTCGTGGAGATGAGAAACAAGGCTTGCCAGAAGAAGGCTGCAAGTGGGATGCCGTTACCGGAATACCCAGCTGCGAAGAACTGTGATCTTCTTGAGTACATTAGGAGGAGGGATTAAAAACGAATAGAAGTAGAACTCCGATAACAAGGATGATGATGATGATGATGATGATGATAAACTTCAGTGTTGTGAGTTCATTTGGTACTTTATAGTTATTTTTGTACAAATAGAGGATGTAGGTGTTTAGATGAGTAGTTCAGAACAGAGGGGGGTGGGGGGGGATACATAGACATATTGAGTTAGATGAGAAGGGGATAAGGGTTAGAATTTGGTATTGTTTAGATTTCTAGTTGAATATGCGACATTTATGTATTATTAATTGTATTCTTTTTGCAGTTAGTTCAATATTTGTCAAATCTATCAATTGCTTGTTTTCTTGTTTTCGCATCAAATATATATCCTCTTATTTTCTTGCATTTTCCTCTAATTATAGAATTATAATCTCAGTATTACATGATGCACCGATATGCATTTTTAAGTGAAAGAGTTCACTGTGTAGGGTTAATTCTTGAAGCATTCACATGGCAAGCTTGAGAACATGTTGGTTGGTAGAAGAAGATGGTTGAATGGTTGGCTCTTAAGTTGATTTTCTATGTGCTTTATGTGGGTAGGTCTTCAATCAACTTAACCTAACATGTGAGAGTAATCAATAGCCATATTTTGGTGTTTGATCTTACATCTACAATCAAGTTTGGTGAAGTAATTGAGTGTTGTTCGGTTAAACCCTTTCAAGTTTGGATTGAAATTTGAAATGTTTTTGTTGTGTAAGAAAAGCAATCAGTATCATTGAGAAAGCAAGCTCTCAACTGAAGGTTTCGTTACTGTTGACTCAATTTTACAAGCTAAGTGTTTACAATATTATAATTTGTCAATTAAGGTCGAAGACAATGTCATCAATTAAGTTCAAACTTGTACATTCTGATTTCATTTTCAGTACTATTATTCAATGATTGAAACTCTTTGACAAAAATATTAGGAGCTCAAATTTTCTAATTTTCTAAGTCTTTTTTATTCATGTGAATGAAATGAAATGAAAGGAAGGATTGAAATTCATCTTCTTCTATTAACAAGCACTTCCATCCTGCATTCTCAAGTGAAAATAAATTGGCCTGACAGCATTCTGGACTCATTTGGATTGTGGAATGCCTAATCATGCCTAACTACATACTAATGAAAACTACATATACTCATATAGATTGTTCTTCATGCACAGCGTAACAGATATAATTTCAAGTCATGATGGAGTATCTGTAAAATCTCTGGTAACATCGGATGAAATCTTGTTTCGAGCAAAAGATGTCACCTACTACCCCATTTCACTAAAAAAAGAATCAGTGAAATTAAATTAGGTTGCACCAAGTGAATACATGAATTGCAGAATTAAATGTTTCAGAAACAAACACAAGCAGATAGATAAAATTTCCCGGGACTTGTCAGGTATGTAACTTGTGTTAGTTGTAGTTTATTTGGATTTGTTCCGGAATCCATGTTTGTAACATCGAAGATGTAAAATGTGAATCAGTTACAATTTTTTTTTGCTGTAAAATAAAATTTATCAGAGCAGAAGAGTATTCAACAGTTAGTTGAAGTGTGGTTGATATTTTTCGAGGAAGCTACCGAAAGCCCATCATAGAGTGAGCAGGTCCACATAATTTAAGTTCTTGTTCTCAATACAAAGACCTGTCATCATCTTCTATTTCTGTGAACATCGACTCTGGTCCTGAAACAGATGTTCTTGAATCAATCATAGCTGTAGACACATGTAAGACACATTGCAGATACTGCAGAAACTGTAACTTGAAGCTATCAACCGAATGTTCAGATAAAGGAGGTTGGTTAATTAGAAGGTAAAATTATAAAGAAACTGATATGCGATAAAAAGTCTAAAAAATTACTGTGAAGAATGGAACTATAAGCCCAGCACCTGCAACACAGTCGTTCAAAGTAATGAACTCAAATCAGACATTGATTGCTGCAATTTTCAGTGGGGACACAATGTTTACAGCATATCGCTCTTTGTCAAAACCCCCAAGACCTCCTCCGGTTTTCTAAACTAAATTCACCTCTTTTGTTTCAATTAAAGAATGATAGAATTTGATTAGACGGCAATATGTATTTACATTTAGTATAGTACCTCTGTTGTACAGAAACTGGGAGATAGCTCTGGAGATAAATGACAATATTATGCCGCACAATTCTAGTACTCTTCGGTCTGAATCAGTGGCTATGAAGAGTAAAATATTCACCCCAAGCTCACTATGATGGTATTGAATCCATTACGACTGCTTTAGAAGCATCTAAGTGATTCAAACGGCAGGTCCCAAAGAAGAATTCTGGGAGCTCTTCTTCCGTATTTCCCTGCAAATTGTTCAAAACATGAAGGGAGAGCAGGAATAACACTGAAGTAGTAGATGGGAGTAGAAAGCAGTTCTATTAGTACATCCACAGTCGTTTGCTAAATACTAAAAAATTAGCAATCGATTTAGAAAACAGGCGTGCAGTCGTTTGCTAAAAACTCAAAAATTAAAATAGGGATATACAGTACCTTGCTAAAGTTAGGAGAGCGGATAGAAGATTGCTAAATATAGAAGACGGATGATGGTATTCCGTTTGTGGCTTTGGACGGATGAAGATCATCCGTTTTTAACTTTTTTTTTTTTTTTTGATTTTCTTTGATTTAAAAAAAAAAAAGTTAAAACTCACCAAACGGATTAAGATCATCCGTTTGGTCAGTTTCTGACTTTTTTTAATTTTTTATTTTAATTTTTTTTGATTTTTTTATAATATAAAACCAAAAAAAAAATCAAAAAAAAGGCAAAACCATCCAAACGGGATGAAGATCATCATCCGTTTGGAATGGTTTTGACTTTTTTGGTTGACTTTTTTTTAAAAAAAAAAATCACCGATAAGTATTATAAAAATTAAAATAAAAAAAAAAACTAAAAAACGGATGATGTTCATCCGTCTACTTAAATTTTAGGATTTTGACCACTGCAGCGAACTACTCCGATTGCTATTGCTAAATGCTATTTTTAGCAATGAGAATAGCAAACTCATTGCTAAAAATAGCATTTAGCAATAGCAATCGGAGTAGTTCGCTGCAGTGGTCAAAATCCTAAAATTTAAGTAGACGGATGAACATCATCCGTTTTTAGTTTTTTTTTTTTTTTAATTTTTATAATACTTATCGGTGATTTAAAAAAAAAAAGTCAACAAAAAAAGTCAAAACCATTCCGAACGGATGATCTTCATCCGTTTGGATGGTTTTGCCTTTTTTATTGATTTTTTTTGTTTTATATTATAAAAAAATTTAAAAAAAATTAAAAAAAAATTAAAAAAAAAAGTCAGAAACTGACCAAACGGATGATCTTCATCCGTTTGGTGAGTTTTAGCTTTTTTTTTTTTAAAATCAAAGAAAACCAAAAAAAAAAAAAAAGTTAAAAACGGATGATCTTCATCCGTCCAAAGCCACAAACGGAATAACATCATCCGTCTTCTATATTTAGCAATCTTCTATCCGCTCTCCTAACTTTAGCAAGGATAGTATATCCTTATTCTAATTTTTGAGTTTTTAGCAAACAACTGCATGCCTGTTTTCTAAATCGATTGCTAATTTTTGAGTATTTAGCAAACGACTGTGGATGCTCAAGAGACTGATAGATTCACCTAAATTAGAAACACCATTTCTATCACGAGAGATTGTTCAAGTAACCTAACACGAGACTCACTACTTCCCTACCGACTGTTGATGAGCTGATATCAAACACCAAGCTGAAAATTTCACATTTGTCGAAATGAAGTACAATCACACGACCCTTTCTAAATGTCGTTGAAGGATCTAATTTTTTTGCCACATAGTAGATGAAAATTTACTCTTCTGGCCACTTCTAAACCCTATTTTATATCACTTTTGTGATGGCATCAATATGAATACATGCTCATTTCATGACTTAGTCTTCAAAGTTCTTGTGAAAATTTAACAAAGCTTTAAACTAAATGGATAGTCTACAACTCTTAACTGAAACAGAAGCTAGGTCGAAGAACTTTTGTGAAGCCTTTTTTCGCCCATAACCCAGGTTCCAACAGCTTTAACAGTTTCAATTTTTATATAGTAATGACGAAGTTTATTCCCAATAGTTGTTTAGTAAGGCTGTATATGTGACATACATTGTATGTGAAAATTGGCTACTTCAGAGAAAAAAATTAAAGTTGCACACACTTTAGTGCCAAAGTCTTGATGTGCTTCACATCAGTGGAAACTATTACTCCCTTTTGCCAATTAGTTGTGATAGGAAATGTAAAATGACCAAAAATTCTGTCGTCTTTCTTCTTCCACGAATCAAATTATACTCAGACATTTTAGTCTAGCAAAAATTTCAAAGTAACTCTAATCAGCAGTGCAGGATACTCTTGAAATCCTACACCAGGCAAGGGAAAAATCTGTAGACTCACACAAATATGAAATTCATTTTAAACCTGAGCCAGAGCAGAAAACAGGAGTCAGATACTTTGTAAGGAATCCACCTGAGAATGCATGACTGCATCAGAAGTCTGAATGGCTTCATGTTGATCATTTTATAAGTCATTAATAAAATGAAAGAATTTATCTCCAGCATCACTGAGTTGAAGGAAGGATCTACTTCAACTAACAGATTTTTTATGCTCGTCTGTGGACTCTAGACTTCTATATGCGTAATCTCCTCATCTAGTTGTACTTCAGCTAATATTTCTGTATTTTCAATCTGTGGTGATCCAGTGTTTGTCGCCAATTCACCCGATGAGAAATTAGAGGCAGGATATTTTCCAAGATTTGCTCTTCCAAGCATCCGACTTGTTATGAGTTTTGCTGAAGGGGTAAATAGATATGATTTCCAAGATTTCCAAAATTTCCAATCAATTGCAAGCATATGCTTGACAACTGATTGTCTTCCTTGGTTTACGGGAGATATAAAATATCCACCACCTATAACAAGAAGTTTGATTCATAAATTGTTTGGATAACTATCAACATGATGTTGCGCCATCGTTGATTATAAAAAACTATCAACATGATGCAATTTAAGAGTAATCATAATGATTAAAGTGTTTTTAAAAGTGTACATATCCAAATCTAAGCATACATTACTTTTAAGACAGGCTTAGGTGGACATCTTTCAGAACACAGAGTGGTACAGAATTACTGTGACAAATATAAAGAGATGGAGTCGGTCTATAATAATGAAAATGAACTGACAAAACCATACAATTAAAAGAGAGAGTACCATAAGTCCCATCCTCTACGCCGTAAAAGCAAATCTCTTTGTTTCATACCCCTGTAAGTTAAATGCATCGGTAAACGAATCAGAGAAAACTACGATTTTGCTTTTCTTTAATAGGAAAGGACAAACTTTAAATACATTGCAATTTTGAAATAGACCAAGGCAACCAGTCCGGCCTTAAGTCAAGTTTTTTGAGAATAATATCAGTATGACCATCTAGGTGTTTCACAATTCTGCCACGCGAAAAACAGAAGTCCCATCTGCCAAAAATAATAGTTAACGATGTTATGAATAAGCGATAACAAAACTGGTAAATATGCCAGAATCATAAGTCATAAGTTTTTATCCTTTATTTCCATTTCTGATTGTATTTAGTGGCATCCCATTCAACTCAATATGTCCATAGATTTCACTAGCACCGTCACATTTACCTGATACCTAGACCCGACCCGGACCCGGCATTGGACCGGAACCGACTCGATCTATACGGGTCCGGGTCTGGATCCTAAAATAAGACCCAATGCACTTTCGGGTCCGGATCCGGGTTCACTCAAAATAGAACCGGACCCGAACCCGGATCCGGACCCGTTAAAAAATACCACCGAACATATAGAATATGAATAATAGGGTTATAGGAATATGCATATAAAAATAATTGTTGAAGATAGATGTGTAAATATAATATTAATTCATGTACAAAAAGTGTAAAATTTGTTAGAATCGTAGGGTATCGGGTGCAAAAATACTTAGGTGCAAATATTTATTCTCTACTACCAGACCCGACGAGTAAATAATTTTAACTAGGATCCAGATCCCGGACCCGGATCGGTTCCTGCAAGTACGGGTTTGGGTCCGGATCCAATTTTTGGACCCGTGAGGTACCTGGTCCGGGTCCGGGTAGTGGAGGACCCGACCTAATGGGATCAGATACCAGCTCTAGATTTCAGATTGCTAATACTAATATAGACGTAAATAAAAGCATATTCCTGATCCATTAGAAAAAGGAAAGGTGAAAAAAGACAAATAAATAAATAACAGCAATGGTACTTGTTGCTGCTGATTTTGGTGTGGGAGCAAGCAGATGAATTTGTAGATTCTTGTGAAAACGAACAAGGCAAATCTGTTGACCTTCACCAACGTGTTGACTTGGTTTCTTGTTGCTGCTGCGAACCTGCAAAAAGTGCGATACACCGGGATGGATCCCGGCGATGCACCCTTCGACGCTCTTGTCAGTAATTAGGAAGATTATGAAAGAGCTTTATGTAGAAAAATATTGATTACCTTCTTATGGTGGGGGGGAGGGGTTTTTATAGTCGCCTTAGGGATCCGTTTCGAGATAAGAACAAATCTCTACTTTTCGGTGTGGATGGATAGAAGTGGTCACAACCACCTATTAGGGATAATTATGAATCTGAATTCTTCTTTATCCTTCTGAACTGGTTTGTAACGGGTTGGGACCCGTACCCAGTAGGACAGATCCGTTTATGGGTTATTGAGCTTTGAAGAAAGACCCAGTCCCCATTTTAGACCCGTTCGTAGGTGAAATTACCGTTTTACCCCTGAGATCTTTATGATTCATGCCCGATTTGAACGGTCCCGGTTTAATCCCATTTTGGCCATATCACGAGCCCCCCACTCCTGAAGACTGAGTTTAACAATCTTTGAGGAGTAGTTTGTTGTTCTAATGGCGTACGGAATTTTATCAGAGTTCTCGGGGGAGTTGGATCTAGCTCGGGGTGTAACGGTGTTATTCTGAGCTTGTAAAATACCCAAAATTATTCTCAGATTTTTTGTGATTTTTTCAGATTTTCCTGAATTTTTTCCAATTTTTAATCTTTTTTTTTGAATTTTTTATTCAATTTCTGAATTTAAATAATTAATTATCGAAAATTTTAATTAATTATTCTAATTTGATAATTATTATTTTCATAATTTAAAATTATTTTCCGAATTTAATAATTATTTTCCGAATTTTTAATTAATTTTTCGAATTTTTTAAATAATTAATTCAATTAAATAAATAAATAAATACCTGGACACGTGGCACAATCCTGCACGTTGATCATGATCAGACGAGCACGCATCTCAAAACAATAGTTTTTCCCCTAAAACCAGTTCGGAAACACGTCTGTTCGATGGCACTCGAACGAAACATTCGCCAACCAACGAGAAATCACCACGTGGCCGGTCAACGTTGACGGCCACGTGGCAATACCCCCCCATTTTTTCTTTTTCCTCTTCTTCTCCGACTTTGGCTGTTCTCCCCTTCGCCTTCTCCTTTCGTCGTCTGCCTTCTCCTACCACCGAAGAGCGAGGTTGCCTTCGCTCTCGCCGA
Source organism: Hemerocallis citrina (assembly GCA_017893485.1). Taxonomy (NCBI): domain Eukaryota; kingdom Viridiplantae; phylum Streptophyta; class Magnoliopsida; order Asparagales; family Asphodelaceae; genus Hemerocallis; species Hemerocallis citrina. The sequence goes on from CM030367.1 coordinate 203,692,982, forward strand.
GCTCCTCTTGTAGTTGAGGAGAACTCAAAGACGAACGGAGGTGGTGTCGAGTTCGAAGGTTCGGCCTTTGGAGGAGTTCGGCAGAGCTTGCAGTTCGGAGATGGGGGAGTCGAGCTCGGCGAGGAGCTGGGCAAACGTTCGAGTTATCCATGGTGATCTTTGACGAGAGGGAGCTCTGTAAGTTGAACGAAGCAAATGGAGAGGTCGAGCTCGACGTGGAGGTCGTTGGGTTTGCCGCTCGATGGGTTTGCCGGAGGTTGAGCTCTGAAGCCCGATGGAGGGGAGGCGAGCTCGGCGGAGCTCTACGACGGCGGAGGAGAGCTTGGTGAACGATCGAGCTTCGGTGAACGATCAAGCTTGACGTCGTTGGAGCTCAACATAGGAGGTCGTCGTTCGGCGAAGGAGATCGACGAGTGGGGGAACTCGTCAAGTTGACGATGGTGCGCGTCGTTGGAGGTCGACGAGGTGAGGAGCTCGGAGCTGGTTGATGGGGTTGGAGATGGAGGTCTACGAAGGATAGCTCGAAGCTCTGTCGAGCTTTTGGCGGGAAAGCTGATGGAGAAGAAGAGAACGGCGGAGAGGTGGTTCAGGTTTTTGGTCCATAACGGGTCCAACCCGTTAACCCATTAGTTCACACCTCTTTGTTTGTTTGTTTTGGGACAGATCTGAGCCATTGATCTAGATCTGAGCACGAATTTTGAGGATAATTTTTTCTCTCATTTTTTGTTCGGAAACAGCTCTGTTCGGCGTGTTGTGGCGGACGAAATGTCGAACTTGGAAGACGTTGACCGGTCAACACAATTTTGGTTGTTTTCAGCTCGGAAACACGTCTGTTCGACATCTGCAGCGAGCTTGGCGAACGAAATGCTGAACTTTGAAGACGTTGACTGGTCAACGCAATGTGGGTGTTTTCAGCTCGGAAACACGTCTGTTCGACATCTGCGGCGAGCTTGGCGAGCGGTTGTGTTGTAACTCACTTTTCCAAGGCTACGGAGGTCGGATCAGGGCGTGTGACCTCTCGTTTCGAAGCTGACTTAAAGATCTACAATTTCTCTTTAGTGATAAGTCGAAGAATCATTCTTCATGGTCAAAATAGTCCCGCAATATACTTGTCTTCATGAAGTTGAGAAGTGCTTTGTATGGCTCTTGGGAAGATTCATTCTTAGAGATGAGTTTAAGGAGCAACTCTAGGAGAGAGTTTTAGCTCTGAACTTGTTGAGAAGAGGTCCGCCCTGGAGGCGAGCGGAGCGAAGAGCTTGGCTCTAGGAGAGAGCCGTCTGGGGGACAAGTTTGAGGAGCAACTCTAGGAAAGAGTTTTAGCGCTGAACTTGTTGAGAAGAAGGCCGCTCGAGAGGCGAGCGGAGTGAATATCACTAGGCTCTAGGAGAGAGCCGTTTGGGAGACAAGTTTGAAGAGCAACTCTAGGGAAGAGTTTTAGCTCTGAACATGTTGAGAAGAGTTCCGCCCTGGAGGCGAGCGGAGCGGAGAGCTTGGCTCTAGGAGAGAGCCGTCTGGGAGACAAGTTTGAGGAGCAACTCTAGGGAAGAGTTTTAGCTCTGAATTTGTTGAGAAGAAGGCCGCTCGGGGCGAGCGGAGTGAATATCACTAGGCTCTAGGAGAGAGCCGTTTGGGAGACAAGTTTGAGGAGCAACTCTAGGAAAGAGTTTTAGCTCTGAACTTGTTGAAAAGAGATCCGCCCTGGAGGCAAGCGGAGCGGAGAGCTTAGCTTTAGGAGAGAGCCATTTGGGAGACAAGTTTGAGGAGCAACTCTAGGGGAGAGTTTTAGCTCTGAATTTGTTGAGAAGAAGGTTTAACGAGTTGTAGGAGCAATTCCGAATGGTGAGCTGCTCCGCACTTGCTTGTTTACAAGCGGCTAAGGCAATGTCGAACCAAGTGTTGGACTCCAAACCTGTTGTTAAGAGAGTTAACGAGATGTAGGAGCAATTCCGAATGATGAGCTGCCTCGCACTTGCTTGTTTGCAAACGGTTAAGGCAACGTCGAACCAAGTGTTGGACTCCAAACTCGTCTTTTGAGTTTAGTAAGTTGTGGGAGCAGCTCTGTAGGACAAGCTGGGCTCCGAACTTACCGTTAGGCATGTCGTAAACGTGACTCAGAGAGATAGAAGTGAGGCAAGTGCAATAATTTTCAATAGAAAAAGCTGGATTTTATTAAGATGAACTAAGTGGCCGCCTCAATTGGGCGAGCCATTATTACATGCTTCTTGGCCGTGTTACAAGCATCGGCCTTATTGAAAACTGAAAACCTACTTCTACCTTAGGGTGGCGGCCTCTTGGGAGGAGTTTGGTTCTCCCCCCATTGGACCTCCATGGATAAGGTGGAGGACGGCCCCAGGTTCGAAATCTTAAAACTCGGCGGACCTCTCTGTTCGCTTGTAGGCTCCTCGGGGTGGAGGATTGGCCCCGTCTCTTCGGACGAACTTGGCCAGGTATCCCCGCTGTATGAGTTCTTCGATATCCTCCTTAAAGAGCCTAACATTCATCCGTTTCGTGCCCGTGGTCCCTGTGAAAGCGGCACCACTTATCCATGTTTTTTTTTTGCCATGGGTATTCATTCTATGGGGAGCTCGGAGTAGCCCTTCCTTGTCCACCTCCATAAGAACTGCTGATATACTAGCATTGAGGGGCGGTGAATTTCTCAAAACGAGGAGCTGGGCAGCGTTGGCCATTGTCGTCCCTCTGGAATTTCTGGGACCCTTCTTCGTTCGTATTCCTCCGTTTGTTCCCTAAAAATGGTTCCTCAAGACTTAGGGGGGGTGGGTGGGTTGAGAGCATCTTCCACTCGGATGTATTTCTCACTCCTAAGCAGGAGTTCTGAGAAGTCTCGAGGAGGCTTCTTAAAAGGGACACCTTGAGGTCAGCGTTAGTGACGTTGTACCCGAATGCTACAGAGGCTATCGATTGGTTGAGGGAAGCAATAGACCAGGCTTCGGCATGGAAGCACCGAATGTAATTTCTTAGGCGTTCACCCTTTCTCTGGTTGAGAGTCACCAAAGATATACTTGTTTTCTCAGCCCGGCAGCTACTCACAAATGAGTAAGGAAGAGCCCTTCGAACTGATCGATTGAAAAGATAGAGGCTGGGGCGAGTCGAGAGTACCATTCTCTCGCAGGCCCCTTCAGCGTGGCAGGGAAGGTTTTGCAAAGGAGCATGTTCGACACCTGGCGGATCATCATGAGAGTTTTAAAACTCTCGATGTGGTCAGTGGGGTCCGACTCCCCATTGTATGACTCGAAGTTAGGGGACTTGAAGTTTTCCGGGATCGGGGCTTCCATGATGGCTCGGGAGAATGGGGGCCTGCTCTGGCATAAATTCCTCGCCTGTTGTTCCTCTTCTCTGTCAAGTCGGCCAAGGTGCTTTTCCATCTCGTGGAGATGGCGGTACACCGAGTCTTCCCTTCGGTCATATCCTGCCGAGTCCCTAGACTCTTTCCCATGCGAAAGGGGACTAGGAGTGCGGTGGTAATGGCTTGGGGCAGGTTGAGGACTAGGTGCCCGTTGCTCGCGGTTGGGAGCGACGTTGAGGGCCCGCAGAATGGCCTCCTGAAAATATTGGAACTCTGCCCTTGTGATTGGTGCCTCTCCAGCTTGGCGGTCCCTATGTGTGGCTCGGCTTACTGGAGAATGACTTCTTCACCGATGACATTGAAGAGACTCTCTTCGCCTCCTCGAAGGGGGGGGAGGGGGGGATCTTATGGTCCTCGGTCTGTAGACGGTTCGAACTCTTGAGAGCCGCCTGGGTGCTCAGGTTGATGGGCTCCCCCAAGGGCCCGCCATCCCCCCCCCCCCCCCCCCCCCCCGAGGACTGATAATCGAGTATCCAATTTGTGATATTGAGATTGATTAATAGTCGGGTATATTCTGCGGTGTTGAGAGTTATTGATCTCTGGGGTTGGGTATACTCTGCGTTGTTGAGAATCACTGATAGTGATTGATAACCGGGTATCCAATCTGCAGTGTTGAGTGACTGATAACCGGGTATCCGATTTGTGGTATTGAGATTGATTGATAGATGGGTATATTCTGCGGTGTTGAGAGTCATTGATCTCTGGGGTTGGGTATACTCTGCGGTGTTGAGAATCACTGATAGTGATTGATAACCGGGTATCCAATCTGCAGTGTTGAGAGTGACTGATAACCGGGTATTTGGCAGCGAATAGTCGACTGGTCCATTAAGCAGTCGACTGTACTGCACAGTTGGGCCGGATTTGTTTGAGAAGGATTTGAGAAGGATTCTTCTAACACTTAGTTAAGCTACACTTGATGTTTTCATGTTTTTCTGTCATTTCTTACTTCACAATACATATTTAGTTTATGTTTCTCTCGTTCAGTACATGTTGTTTAAGAATCCATGCTTAATGTTTATTTATGTTGTTTGTTTGTTTATATCACTCACACCATTTATGGCTGACCCCTTTAGTTTTGGGGGTTAGGGATCAACTCTAACCTCATGTGTTGCAGGTTGTTGCCTAGTGCTTGGAGGTTGGATGCTTAAGATAGTTTTGAGATAAACTAATGTAATAGAGCCTTGTGTAAAAGAAGTGTTGTAAAAAGAATGTTGTAATTCAAGGTGTTTGTATTTTCGCTGTGTTTGAAAAAGATTGTTGTAATAAAAGTTTGGAATAAAACTATTTGTGTTTTTGGGCTATGTGTACTATTACATTGAAGTTGATGCTGAGATTGTGCCACGTATTTTCTAAGTTATCATATTAGAAATTCGAGGCGCTACACCTCCGCTCCGTCGCCTCCTCAGCACCCCCCACCTCTGCTCCGTCTTCAGCGCCCCCCCCACCTCTCGATCCTAACCCCCTCCTCCTCCCTTCCGCTCTCATCCATCAGCGCCCCCCCACCTCCCGATCCTAACCCCCTCATCTTCCCTTCCAGTCGATTTCCCCATCCAGTCGATTTCACCTCCAGTCTCCGCTCTCACCTCCAGTCGAGTCGAAGCTTTCGCCTGCCATCGCTTCCCGACCTCATCCTCCCGAAGTCCCCATTGCCGCCCTCTCATCCTCCACCTCAGATGTCGCCGTTCACAGCTTCCCTGCACCGTCTCTCCATCTACAGCCCCGCCCTCGACAACTCTGCAGGCTCCTCCTGCGACGCCGCACAGTCCCATCGCCTTCCCCCGTTCGAGCTTCGCTCCTCCACCTCACAGTCGCCATCGCACCATCCAACCATCGATTTCACCTCACAGCGACCCCATCCAACCATCAATTTCACCATCTCAAGTATACAAAATCCAACCATCGATTGTGCTATTTTTTTGCTTGGGGGTATTGATTGAGATAGTGCTGTTTTGTTGTGATATTTGGGTATTGTATTCTGATTTCGGTATTGGCAAATTAGAAGAATTGGGTATTGAAGGAAGTTTGTGTATTGAGAGAGATTTGGATATTTGTGTGTTGACAGATTACAAAATCGAACCATCGATTAGAAGAATTGTGCTGTTTTGGGTATTGAAAGAGATTGACTAATTTGGGTATTGAGAGATTTGGGGATCTTTAAAAGCACGTATGTTTGGGTATTGAGAATTTCTTAGATTAAAAGCACATATGTTTGTATTGTGAGATTTGGGGAATTTTGTTGATTTCGATATTGGAAATGCTGGATAATTCTGTAGGTATAGACAATGGGCTTAGTGTTGTTGGTTCGGAGATTGTTAGGAGAGGGAGTAGTAGTATAGCGAGCATTGATAAAGGGAAGAGTTTGTACTGCTGTGAGATTATTGATTTCGAAGAGTTTGTACTGTAGAGTTTGTAGTGTTGTAGGTGTAGGCAATGGGCTTAGTGTTGTAGGTGTGGAAGCTTATCGTGTTTTTGAGGATGGTTCCAAATTTTCAATGACTTCAACTCCTATCGCTTCGTCAAGTAGAGCTGTGGATGTGGCGAGTAGGGTTCAGAATGGATGGCGATTTTTGCCTAATTTAAGTAATTTGCATGTGGGTTGCAGTAAACATAGAATGCATAGCGTTTATTCTAGATTTGTTTATTACATAGGAGTAGGGGTTAGAATTGTTACATAACCGCGAATTTGGGGTGAGTAAACCGGTATTATCTCAACTCAAAAAGGATTATAAAGAATTCAAAGATTTGATAACTATATAGTTTCATGAGATAATTTCAGCGATATTAATAATAAAAACATTCAAGCTACCAAGCATGCAGTTGGTGAAGAAATCAATGGAATTGGTATAACAACAAATCCCTGGTGCAATGAAAAACAAGTTCCTTTTTGCCGAGAGTTAATAGATTAAAGTTAAATATACAGACTCAGTAAACCAGCGAATTTATAAAAAATATTGCAAAAAGAAACATCAGAAACACTGTCAGCAGTGATTGTAGGTTTAGTAGATTGTTAGGGGTTGCACTCCAGATATTTTCTGCTCTTCAAATATGGAATCTTGGGGTTTAGTAAGATTCTCACAAAAAACTGTGCTTAGTCATTCTACATCCTGTTCATCTTTCTTGATCACCCGACTAAACACCATAGAAGAAAATAGATTACTCTGCAATGTCTTGATTGGTTTGTTAAAATAATTAGAACGTCAAAGTTAATCATCATATATTTCCCCTCCTTTATATACAGATCAATTACTCCAATTAAAGAACAGCAATGGATGATATCACTATATATGGCCATGTAAGTATCTTCTTCTTTTTAAAAAAAATCTACAACTCTTGATATTATAACAATAAGTTCCTCACATTTTAATGTTTACTTTAATACCTTACAGGTTGATGTTGACTTGGAAAAAACAGTAAGTGAAGCTTTTCATTGTGTTCTTAGCACATTAATTAATTGTCCACTTACATTCAAAATTGATATTTTTCTATTACAGGTGTAATTCCTTCGACAAAAAAATGTCGAGGTTACCATTCGAGATGAACGCGAGCTTAATCTAATATCTCTTCGCAAGGTAAGCTTGACCCCTTATTACTTGGTTGGTCTTTTGCTCATTATTGATTTTTTATTAATTCCTACTTTTTAACCACCCAATGAGAGAAAGGAAACAAGTTATTCTGGCAAAGGAAAGGGAAAAGAAAATGAAATGTCCAGTGCGGTATATGCTTATCTTGCTTCTTTATCTTGCTTTATCTACAATGCTTTTTCTTTATCTTTCCTCACACTACTTCTTTTATCTATTATCGATGTAATAATCAAAATTAATACATTCTCAATTAAGTAAGTGGTTCTCCTCTTAAACAGTCATTTATAACGATTCATTTTCATAAATTTAGGCTCATAATGTTCATGTTATATCGAAAGCTACGTTGGCCCAACGTAGACGACGAGAACGAGAGAAACTTGAAATGTGCTCTACACGAGTATTAGACACAACTGACGAATGTTTACCTCGAACAACTGTTCCTTCTAATGTACCACAGAAACATACGTATGATGGACAAACTACTTCAGTACTGCCAAATATTGGCCTGCAAAGAACCTCTCAAACTTCTGTTAAGTGATCTCCATAAACTCAAGTCACCAATATTTATTATAACTATTAAATAGTATTATGGATGATCCGCAAACTATTAAATTTTCTCTAAATAGAATTAAGAAATGCATCTACCAAACTGTGCATGAGCTACCACTACCATACTCTCAGCACATCCTCTCAAGTATACAGTGTCTAAATTTCATTTTAGATGATATTATATTCTTTGTTTTCCCACCACCTCGGCAGAACGATAGTATAGCAAGCACAAGAAGATTATAATGAAGCTGTTAGCATAGTAACATTTTTTTCTTCATATGGAATTGGGCAAACCGATAATTTCTTTCTTCCATCAAACCTTTTGGTTCACTACCTAGAAAATATAACCCGAGTCTGTTCTGTAATCTAAATTAAGGAAACATCCAAAAAAACGGAACAATTCAAATGCACACCAATTTGATGAAACTGTTGATTGTAATGTAAAGTAGTAGAAGCGTAGTGAAGCGAGTGGCTGGAGATTAAGCTTCAAACGCTTCAGCTGGGATAAATCTGAAACAACACAACCCTATATTTTAGATTTTTTAGTAGAAGATCAAGTAATTAAGGAGAGAGAGGAAGAGGAAGAGGAAGAGGAAGAGAGGAGGGGGGGGGGGGGGGATAGTCTAGAATATTTGGAACCAAAAAAGGGTATTCAAGCATAATTAACTAGAAAGATACACTGTATGATGAACTAAAAATATAAAGTTAAGGATGGATGAATGTCAAACTACTAATATTGTTACTCACCTTTCTTCAACCAATTAACCATCCTTAACAACAATGATGCTAACAAAAAAAACTTCTAAATCTAACTTGAATGAAGTTTCGATTGATGTCGGCTTAGCCACCTCTGTACCATACCAATTGTGAGGATCAGTGAAGGCATGTGGATGCCATTGTTAGATGCTATGAGACCGGGATAGAGGAAGAGCTGAAAAGGATGATTAATGAAGGTTGAAGAGAACTTATTGATTGGAAGTGGAGAGAGGACTGATAGAGGTTGCTCAGTGGTGATGAGCTTCATGGAAATTAGAGAACCATAGGCTGGTGTTATTGGAGGTTTAAAAGGAAATTACAAGAACGAAGAGAGTGATATATGAAGCAGGCCTGAGACAGAAAGGCAGAGATTTAGCGATGGGGTTGAGCAAGGATAGAGATAATGGTACAATTAATTTAGTCAACTGTATGAATTTTAGGATAGTTGAGGTGAGTTTGGGCTGTAATTTTTTAGTGGTTTAGTTTAATCCCACTAAATAGACCTGGTCCACATTTTATAAAGTTGTGTCCTCTCAAGTATACAGATAATCTTATTAACTATATATTTTTTAGTGGCAACAATGATCTTAACAGTTATTATTTTGGGAGATGATGTATAACATTGATCTTAAAAGAAAAGTATATACATTAGTAGTTATTAAACAAATTCTTGAAATATGAATGACAATTAGTATCTTATCAGGCCTTTAGTGTGATCATCTGTTTATCAATTCACACTTCATAGTTACACTATCAAGCCTTTAGTGTGATCATCTTTTTTTCAATTCACACTTCACAGTTACACTACTTATAAGTGACTTTTTAAAGTGGAGTTATAACATATATGTTTCAATCTGTAACAGATTAACTTCTTTACTTATTTTATAGAGATAGATATTAAATATAACTATGGTTATCTTAAACACAAGCATATATATATTGAATCTCTCTTTATTTTTCTACAAGACGATGCTAAATTTTCAACTATATAGCAATTGGAGTTGCAATAACAAACAATTATTCTAGCAAAAACAAGTATCACCCTTTCTATTATTTGCTGGGAAACATTAAATCAATAATGAGCCAGCAAACTCTTCAAATCAATTAACTTATCAGTAATGAAATATTGACACCATATATAAGAAGAAAAAAATAGTAAGATGGTCGTCTATTAACTTATTATTTTTTCTTTAATGAAACAAGATGACAAAATAAAAAAAACCATTTATATATGAAAGACTTACCTTACCAAAACTTATTTTCATTGTTGTTTTACTTTTGAACTTTAATAGAACTGGGAAGCAGCTGACATGGACCTCAAATTTATAAATGCAACTACATTGATGAGTTGGGGTTGCAATAAGGTAAATTTATATTTACTACAACTACAGCCTATGTTAACTGTTAATTGTTGCTAATTTAATGCTTCTTTTTTTTTTCCAGATTGTCGTCCACACTCAAAACCGTCATATACATATTGACAGTTTAACTTTTTGCAGGGTGATGAGGAACATGTTTGGTTGAAGGCATTGTTCTGTTTGAAAGGTAATGGTTTCAAAACTATTACTATTGTTTTAATTGTTTATTGTAAACTCTTACTATTTGATTCAAAACTCTAACTGTTTTTTTAGGCTCACTGTTTGGTCCTATTTTTGAAGACTTCAACCATTGTGTTCTCCTACAACCATGTATTTTTTTTTCATTCAGTTGGTTGGTGTTTAGTATGGTGAAGGATGTAATAGTTGTAATAGTTGTAATATTTAGCATTTTGGGAGATGATGTAAGTAACTGTATATAATGATGATATAATATAATTATGTTAATACTTGTACCCGCAATTTTGTGGAGTATTGGGTTCTGTGTTTGGTTTTTTAAAGGTTTTTCAAAAAATTCATTACAATTTCAAACGAATTTTGGGTTTTTATTTTGTATCTTGTATTATATTCTGATTTTTCCCTCCAGAGCCTTATATATATGATGCCTGTGTGATGTTGCTTGGTTTCGCCTGGGGAGGATTGATATTTATGGCCTGTGATGTCATATTTTTAATTGTTAGCAGAATTCCGTAAGGAATTTCTGTAAAAGGGCTAATATTTTAGGGGAGGTTCTGTCAAAATTTTTACTAAATTTTCTAAAATTTATTATGTTTTCAAACGATATCTTGGTTTTTATTTTGTATCTTAGTCATATGAAGATTTTTTCTTTCCAGAGCCTTATATATATAATGTCTGTGTGATGTTGCTTGGATTGGCCTGGGGAGGATTTATATTTCTTGACTGTGATGATAAATTTTTAATTGTTAACAGAATTCCGTAAGAAACTGTGTAAATTGGCTAATATTTTAAGGGAGGTTCTGTCGAAACTTTCATAAAATTTCCTAAAATCTTTTATGATTCCAAACTATATCTTGGTCTTTTATTTTATATCTTTAGTCATATGAAGGTTTTTTTTCCCACAGCCTAATATATATGATGTCTATGCAATGTGGCTTGGATTGGGCTGGGGAGGATTCAATTTGACTGTCTATGATGTTAATTTATTAATTTTGAGCAGAATTCTGTAAGGAATTGCTCTCAAAGGAATAATATTTCATGAGAGATTCTATCGAAATTTTTACTACAATCCTGCCTGTAAAATTTTAAATAATACTGTTGAAATATTTACTAAACAATTTAATTAATTAATCATTCTTCGCGATAACGTGCCGTAGGAAACATTTTAAAGACGTCGTATCAGAAAACTATTAGGAAGCAATATAATTTCAAAGGAGGCCTGCATAGAGTAGTTGATTGTATTAGAAATGTGGGCACGTGCCACGGGCATACCTAGTATTTTTATACATTTTGAAAACTACGGGGTGTTACAAACGCATCCGTTGGACTAGACCCCTAGAGCATATACTTACGTTTTCCAAGTTCCATCACATCTCCATTAGTGCCTGTCCTTAAGTTGATTATTATTAATACATAAATTTTCCCTCTCTAGAGTTAGTGTATCCTGCCAGACTTAATTCCACAAAACAACCCTAAGACCCCAACTGCGAACTGGTCAAAATCCACAAAATCTCATCTGCCGGTTCACAAGAATCCCACTCAACTCCTAGAGATTCACCAATCGAATATGAACACAAAATCATTCATTAAAACTCTTAATTCCCACATCAAAATGTTTATATCAAGAAAACTTCTTTAATCAACAAAAATCCAAATTCATTCAAACACTCACAAAATTTCCAAAACTGAAATAAAATATTAAATCCACAAAATAACTGAGTTCGTATTTTGAAGTCATAGAAAAAATCACAAAACATCAATTCCTTCGAAAACCGTATATATTTCACTTTATAAAGTCATAGAAATACGATTCAAATTCTATTATAATCAAATTGTAACTCTCTGTAAAATACAGCAATCTGTAGTAAAAACATAATCCAAAACAGTAGATCATTAATCCATAAGTTCGAAGAAATAACCGTTCAAGAAAAACGAAGAAGAGTTCAACAAAACAGTCAGTAGAACCACTGAGAGTCGACTGTCAAAGATAGTTCAAAAGTGGGCAGCCGACTGTCAAGCCAAAATCCAAAAACCCAAGAACTGCCAACCGACCGACATTTCATGTGCAATTTCGTGCGATCGACTGTCAAGTTCGAAAATACACAGCTTTAATATTCATGCACATTTTTACTGATACTTCATTAAATCTTTGTAAAATCATAAATTTGCAAAATAAAATTCCTGAGATGATCAAATACAACTTTTCTAACATACTGGAGTTTATAAAACTAATCAAAATCTCTTCAAGATCATAAAAGAGCAAATTTTCATAAAAACTCTTCAAAGTAATAAACATAGATATATAAGTGTATATGTGTGTGTTTGCATCAGTTAAAGCATCAAGAAAACATCGTATACAGGTAGTATAATGTTCTAATCAATCTCAGTATCAAAACAACTCAAATCTAATTCGAAAACATCACAAAATACAAAAAAAATCAAATTTAGCTGAAACTTAACCCCCCCCCCCCCCCCCCCTCCCGATTTTCACTTCAAGAATTGATCTTTTAGGTTCAAAACTCTCTTGTGATTCATTAAATACACATATAACTACTTACAATAGTTTGTCCATGAATATATCCAATTATAACAATCGTTCATCAATTTTTACTCATCAAAATCTCCAAACAGACCACCTATATACATACACAGTGAAGAATTCATCTTTAATCAATTTTGTGCATTAGACCACATGCATACTCATTATAACTAATCATATCAGTAAGCATATGAAAGAAAACAACATACCCATGATTTCTATTAGGTTCCTTAACAATCTCAAGTCATCTATAAAGAGTTTTAATCATCAATAGCATAATTTTCATGAAAAGATTCAATCTTTATTCATCCATCCATCAATATATTCATTATACCATCATACAATCCTCTAACATGCTTTCTAATAGACAAATCATCACATATAACATGCATAGAATAATACAAAAGTCCTTCATTTCGCAAAAGAGAATAAGAGAATAAAGATATAACATGCATAGAATAAAGATATGTCACTCACCTTATTAAAGAATCAACCGAAATAATAAAGAGAATAAGAAAAGTCCTTCATTTCGCAAGAAATCTAAGATACTCGCTTCGAAACTCCAAAAAATCAATAATAAAGAAAACCTTTTGTTTAGTGCAGCAAAGAGACGGCTACACCTCCCTTATATTAGGCCGGAAATTAGGTATTAGGGTTTTGAGTAGGTTTTGCAAAATATCCATTTTGAATATATCTTTACATATATAAATTTTTATACTTGGAAATTAGAATAACCAAATAAATTGAGATTTAAAATCAAAAGCAACCATCCAGATCTGGTCGGCACTGGTTTCAAAACCCAGAAAACAAATTTTGTAATTTTTGCCTCTAAGTGGCAATTTTGCAAAAAGACCATTCTTTAACAAATTTGCGAAATAAACCAAATCTATTAGAATTAAAAGTAAAATCTTTACTTCTGAGTTAGCTAGCCATCATGCACAGCCCAGAAAACCAAAATTTTGGAGTTTTTACTCCAAGTGGTAATTTTGCACAAAAGCCTCTCTTTTTGTAGAATTTGCAAATATGCCAAATAAATATCAGAAAATTCAAAAAATTCATAAATAATACATACTAATCAATATTAGGTTTTCCCAAAATAATTTATCACTTTGAACTTCCCAAGAAAATATTTGCACTTGTTTTGCACGTGTAAAAAGATAAATTTCAGAAAAATATTTATTAAATCACCAAAAAAACATTTTAATTCATTTATTAATCTCAAAAACATCACTTAAAAATCTAGGGTGTTACACAAATTTAGAGTGCTTTTGCATACGCATATTTCAAGTTGTCGTTTGACGTAAAAGTAAACATTGGTGATGAATACCCTAGTTACTAAGTAACTCAAAACATTGGAGTAGATAGAACTTTATTCATTCAATTATTTAATCATTATCACTCTATTTACTTAAACTCTGTTTAGGACTAGATCAAAGGGGATAATCACAAGAAAAACATCACATTTTTCTTTTATGCATAATCACATGACTTTCACAATTGTGTAAGGAATTTAAAAATTCAATAATCCTAAAAAAAATAAGTATGCTTGTCTTGCTTTATAAGATATTGTCTATCCAAAAAAAATTATTTCAATGCTTTAGCACAATAAAGAACTCAAAAGTGTAATGGTAAGCCTAATTGCAATACTTATTTTGTTTTTCTTTTCATATATATATATATATATATATATATATATATATATATATATATATATATATATATATATATATATATATATATATATTGTACCCTTCTCCCAAACTTAAATATCACATTGTCCTCAATGGGTAAAGAGAAAGAAAAACAAAAATAAGGAGAAAAGTTCAGAATTGCTCCCCTGATTCATGTCAAAATCCTGGTTGAGGGACGAACGTTCATTGTTTCAGTTATATCTAAAGTTATAGATGTCCAAATCCTCTGATTCTTTTTGTTATGGAAAGCTAAGACAATTTCCTTCGACTACTCTTTGAAACACTTTTCTAGATTCGGATTCTATATTGCTAAAAAACAGCCATCAAAGTAGGTCTAGAAAACAACTCCGCTGGAAACCCCCAAACTTATGCAATCCTATAAAATAAAATTAAAAAAATTAAAATTAAAGTAAACTAAAAGAAAAAGCAATTCTAAATGCAGTTAAGAAAACATGGGTTGCCTCCCAAGAAACGCTAAGATTTAAATCTTTAGCCAGACGTTGTAGCTGAGATGGTTATGTAACGCCAAGATCCAACAACATACAAGCCTCTTTTCTAATACTTCTCTTCATGTGTGGATTAGATTTTTTATGTGCATCTTTCAAACTATATGGTAGCGCCGTAGCGGCTCGAATTTCAGTCGTTTCTTTCTTGAAGATGGTGTCTTTCATATCCCCACGTCTTTGAATTTCTACTGAGAAAATGGATGAATAGATGGTGCAGCATCCAAATAGATAACATATTCAAAAATATTTTCTTTCTCAGATTCAAGAGTTGCTGAATTTGTTAGACGTACTTAGATTAGTAACTTTTCAACTTCAGCCTTATGTTTCTCGCCCAAAATTAAATCAATTTCACTTACTTGAAAACATGAGTGTTGTAACCCCTATTGCTTATATTGTATTTTTTATTTTATTTTAATTAAATCCTGGATTTATTTTATTTTATTTTTGGTTGTATTTATTTTTCCTTCCTTCTGTATTGTGTGTTGTTCTCCTTGTGATTCATTCTCTATTTGATTCTGCCTAATATTCACATTTATTTGATCTACAATTCGTCTTTGATATCGTCTATTGTTTAAACTTATTTCATGACCTATTTGTCTCTTATTGGATTCTTTTCTTCCTATTGGATACTAACTGGAGTTAACCCAAACCCATATTGACCCTATATAACACCCTAATTGCACCCTAAACCTAATTACCAAACCCTAATACTCTATCTCTCCTATCTGCCGTCATCTCACCTTAACCCTACTCCCAATCTCTCTCTCCTGTCCCCTTCACTATCGTCATCTACTCCCGATGCCAGCACACCCCAGACCACCTCGATCCCCTATCCTCCTTCCCCATTCTGCTGTCCCTATCCTTGCTGTAGCGTGACCAGGCCCCACCCTGCCGACGTTGTCTCCCCACTGTGCAGCACCACCGCCTAGCACTGTTGTGCTTCCAGTCCATGTTTCGCTCGAGCCCAGCGATAGCCCAAGCCGCTACTGCTTTCCCCCGAGTTGCTGCTGCTCGCCCTTGCTGTCGTTTGTCGCTATCTTGTGTGTGCGTGTGAAGACACGTGCACCGGCCATGTTGAGTTGGTGTGATTCTCGTCTCTTGTTCGTGCTTTTGTTGTGTTCGTTGTTCGGGATTCGTTCCCATATTCTGTTATTCATTTCCGCCGTCTTCATATCAGGCAAGTAGCTTGTATGTGTTCTTTTTATCATGCAAGTTAAATACCGTAAGTAATCTAGTATGAAAATATTTGTACTCTCATGATGATCCTGTTTTGTTAGGTTAACCATGGACATCACCTCTTGATCAAGAGTGGTTACAATAGTTGATACACGTTGCATGAAAACAATTAGATTAGTGGACAACTTGACTGTATATTGTTTGTGACACACCGTATGTTGTAGATGACTGTTACATAGATGTTAGTTGGATGTATCATCTAATTATAGACTATTTGATTTACATGCCATGCTGATTTGAGTTACCCACATGTACCATGCTTTGTATGAAAACTTAGATTGGACCGTATGTAATTAAGTTGTTGATAAAATGCCTAGAAGAATTTTTGTTTACAACTGCCCTACTTTTGTACAGCAATTTCGACCTTGTTAACATTAGTAAAATAAATAAGTTTGTTAACATGATTTGTAGCATTTGTTTTCTAGTTTTCAGAACTTTTGATGGATTTGAATTCTGATCTTTGATGCATGATTTATTGCTATTTTACTGCAGTCATATCGTATATTCCGGATTTTGAATTATATGTATTCTGTAAGATATTTTATTTTAAAACTGATATTAAAGGTAGAATTTGAACTCCATATTTTGCTGAGTATGTTTAGATATGACTGGGTTCAATACCAATTTTTTGTGGAATTAATTAATGACTTTTATATCTCCTTTCATGCTTTCAAAACCAATCGAAATATTTCCAAACTGCATGATGTTCAGTATAGAACTATACTTTCAACCTTATTATATTCATTTTTGATGAAAACTTTGTGAATATGAACTATAGCCTTATTTTTCTATTTTATCTCCCTTTTGAAGGATCTGGATTTCGGATCATATTTTATGAATTATCTCTATTTTGGTACTGCTATGTCTGAACTTTCAGAATCGAGATTTGTTGCATTACTTTGTTTCCCCAATTTTGTTGACTATACTATCTGTAATAGAAATTCATGATATTTTATATTTTGAAACTAGATATGTTATGGAATCTTCCAGATTTTTCTCAGATTTAATGATGATGATTTTAAAACTCTTTTCATGCCTATAAACAAGATTTTGCATTTTCTGGCTGAACACGATTTTTGTTTTAAGTGCGGTTTTCGACCCTGTTTCTGTGACTGATATGTGACTTATATATATGTGCTGGAATTGGTAGAGAGTCTAGTTTCTATATTTTTTGAAGGAACTAGATTTTCTATTCCGTAGCAACGGAAATTTCAGATTTGGTACAGTAGTGTCTTGCTGTCCAGAACTGAAAGTTTCGTTGTTTGGACTATTATGAGTTATTTTATCAACCGTTTGTGTTTCTATTTCATCTTAGACCTATCCTTTGTTTATTCCATGTCTTTAGCCTGTTGTATTCATTCACACCTGTTGCTAATAATGAAAAGAAATCAAGCTGTGGTTTTTAAGAAAAAAGATCGAGTAGTGGACAATATAGAAATGCATATTCAGAAGGGAACTCGTTGTCCCCATTGTTTACTATGGTACCTACTGTT
Source organism: Hemerocallis citrina (assembly GCA_017893485.1). Classification (NCBI taxonomy): domain Eukaryota; kingdom Viridiplantae; phylum Streptophyta; class Magnoliopsida; order Asparagales; family Asphodelaceae; genus Hemerocallis; species Hemerocallis citrina. The sequence goes on from CM030367.1 coordinate 203,710,250, forward strand.
TATCTCTGGATGCATGAGGGCATGTCCATAACACTATTTGATGTTGATGTTACTGTTACTATTTGTCTGAATATACTTTCCTATAGAAGTTCCACTACAAAATATTAAGCGAAACTGTTTGATATAGCAACTATGTTAAAATCTGGGACGCATGAAGTGCTACCTAGATAGTAATGAACATTAGACATAAGAATAAATGTTTTCACTGTCTCATCCTGTTACTGTTACTATTGGTTTACTATTACTGTTGACACACTATTATTGTTGACACACTTTTACCATTGACACATTGTTACTGTTACACTCTTACTGTTATCACTACACTGTTACTGCCATTTGTAGACTGTTATAATTACTGTCTTCTCCATATTAGTATTACATGTTTAATTTAGTTAGGTTTCCCTTCATTTTCCTACTTGTATTGCTTGCGGCCCGGAACTTGCATCTAACGGAAGTTATGTTTTCCTATTTTCGTATTTTCCTTGTAATTGCCATATGAGCAGATTTTGCTGATCAATTGCCTACTGGAGTTGGTGAGCAAAAGTTTTGAGCTGAGCAAATGGAATTATTTGCTTAAAATGTTTTGATGAACTATTTTATTCATGAATTGTATTGAGACTTGTATTTGGGCATATTGTCCCAGGATTTTTGTTTTGTTTCGGATCTAGTATTTGTTGGGATATTTATTATTGACGCAATAAATACTATTGAATTATGATTGTTTATGGATGGCTGGTTGGAGTATAATATTATATTTACTGTTATGATGAGTCAAGAAGATCCGTACAGCTTATTGATGGTGAAAACTATCTGCTGGGTTTAGTCACGTACCGTATTCCGTATTCGTTTTGGAAAGCGGGGCGTGACAAGTGTACTTCAGCAGGAAACTCCATGGATTTAAAAATATCAAACGTTACTTGCTCATCCACCACCCTCAAAATAAGTTTTTCTTGTTTGACATCAAATAAAGCTTTCCCCATAGCTAGAAACGGTCGCCCCAAAATCAATGGAATTTGTTCATCTTCCTTCATGCCAAGCACTACGAAATTAGCTGGGAATATGAACTTGTCTAACTTTACCAAAACATCTTCAATTATTCCTCTTGAGTACTTGATAGATCTGTCCGCAAATTGTAAAGAAATTGTAGTAGGTTCTGGTTCTCCAAGACCAAGTTTCCTGAAAACTGAAAAAGACTTAAGATTAATACTTCCTCCTAAATCACATAAAGCTTTATTAAAAGAAGAATTTTTGATAGTGCAAAAAATTGTAAAACTCCCTGGATCTTTAAGCTTAGGAGACAACTTCTTTTGTAATATTGCACTACTCTCTTCGGTTAGCATCACCGTCACATGCTCCTCCAACTTTCGTTTGTTTGATAAAATATCCTTAAAAAATTTGGCATATTTAGGCATATGTTCTAAAGCTTCAATAAGAGGAATATTAATATGAAATTTCTTTAAAATACCCAAAAAATTTAGATAATTGATTTTCGAGAATATTCTTATTAAGTCTTTACGGAAAAGAAATTGGTGGATCATAAGGAGATTTAGGATAAGTTTCAGAATTAAACTCCCTCGAAACCATTGCATTTGAAGCACCTTTACTTTTCTTAGAATTCTCAATATGGTGGTTGGTCACCTGCTGCGTTTGTTCATCCAAAATTGGCTCGAATTCTTCTTACTTTTCAACCACATTTTGTTCGGCAATGTTTTCTTGTGGCTGCTCAACTGTTCTCCCACTTCTCAGTATTATTGCTTTGACATGCTCCTTTGGATTTTTCACTGTGTTACTGGGTAAGGTTACTGCTGTTCTCTCTGTAATAATATTTGAAATTTAATCAATCTGAGCCTCAAGGTTGTGAATTAAGGCTATATTATTTTGTATCGCCAAATCTATCTTTTGCATGTATTGCTCTGTCTTCTGCATGTATTGCATAAACATCTCTTCAAGTGTCGGCTTATGTTCTTGATGCTGAAAATTCTGAGGTGGTCTAATTTTTCCTTGATTGTTGTTCCAAGAAAAATTCGGGTAGTTTCTCCATCCATGATTATACGTGTTCGAATAAGGATTATTTTGCTTTTGAAACTTGGACACATAATTTGCTTGTTCGAAACTTGTTGAGCAAAAGGATTTCCCACTTGGCAATTGTGGTAGGGCAAAAATGGCCTGGGGCCCAACCAGGGCCCAATACAACTCTCACTCAAGAAAGGTAAAAATAGCAATCTAGTTCGGCTTCGAACCACTGCAGGGTCGGCGCCGAACCTCGAGCTCACCCCCGCAGAACTGGCCTCCTCGTATCCGACGAGCCTCAGTGGTCCTCGGCATCCGATCCGTGACAGCCCCACGGGCCGTCCCCCCTTTCTGGCGAAGCATGGGGATGACCTGGCACAGCCTAAGCCCTCCGATGCTCCCAGAAGCACAGGAGACCTACGATCAGCCATGTCAGCTCCAAATACCACCAAGGGTTTTGCCACGTCAGCCCTATACTGTTCCTGGTATTGCCATGTCTGCCCTAAACCCCCTGGGCCTTCTGCCACGTCAGGCCCATGGGCTTTCGGGTCCAGACCCGGCCCCCAAGCGGAACCAAACCCGGTTGGGGTTCTCTATAAATACTAGACCCTCACCCACCTTTTGGAGGTAATCAATCTTTTACCACTTAAATTCACCTAGTTATTGCTACTCTCTCACAGAGACTGACTAGATCGTCGGAGGGTCCGCCACCGGGACAAACCCCGGTGTTTCAGGACCATCTGCAGGTACACAAGACCTCGGATCTGAACCCTATGATCCGAGCCCAGATCTCCGCCTCATTCCGAGGTCGCCGCAGGTTCCGCCCGGTCAGCCGAGGGTCGTCAGACGAGCAGCTTTCTCCTTCAAATACAAATTGAGTCCGAACTCACACCTGGTGCATCCACACGTCTCCCAGAAATAAACCGCATCAGGTTGGCGCCGTCTGTGGGAACACTGCTTCAGAAGCCGACCCGAGCCCGACCATCGAGCGACCTCGACAGCCAAACTCCCATGGCCTCCAGAGGCCAGGGGGCCGCGTCCTCCGTCAACCGACGGGACACACCCCCACCAAATACTAACGCCGGGCCACGCGCATCAAGGCACGGAGATTCCCATCAGGGATCCCGGCGAAGCGCCACCCGTACAGTCCAACCCGACCTACGAGGAATAATCGTCAACCGTCAAATTACCCGCAGCAGGGGAAGGGCCGCTTCCAACCCGGCTCCGAACCATCCAAGACCACCACCCGAGAGACGGAGGCCCGCACTTAGCCGCGTCGGAAGGCAACCTTCAGACCAACCGAACATGGTCGAGGGAGCCCCCGTCACTCAGAAGGAGTTCCAGGACTTCCGAAGAGAAATTCTTGGAGCTCTCCGACGGGCCCCCAGGGGAGAAACCCTCCATTCCCAAACCAGGTCGGACACTGAGGCCAGCGTGTCCCGACCATCAACAATCCAGCCAGAGGACGATGACATACTCCTAAGGCGCCTCCAAGAAATGGAAGATCGCCTCGATCACATAGGGGACGGCTGCCAAAGAGCGGCTCAGAGGTACAGACCTATCCGACCTCCCTTCTCCGCCCCCATCCTCCAGGCAGAAATACCCAGGAACTTCCGACCCCCTCAATTCGAGACCTACGACGGCGAGGAAGATCCTGCTGATCACATGGTGTAGGACCCCATATTTTCAAATATTATTTTAATTATTTGAAAATGAATTTAAATGATTTTTTTGGAGATTTAATTAATATTTTCTAAGAAATCTATCTTTCGTACACGTGCAAAACACGTGCAAATAACTTTTTAGAAGTTTGAAAAATTAAGATTTCTTTATGAAAAATCATTATTTATTATTTGGGATTTATGTAGTATTTTTCCAGATTTTTCTGAAATTAAATAGTACTATTTGCAATTTTTGAGAAAAGAAGGACTTAATTGCAAAATTTACATTTTCAAGGGTTGAAATGCAAAATCGGTATTCTGAACGTTTTTGAGCAGTATTGGCTGAAGTTTAAAAGTATATTTTCTATTAGATCCTAATTTAAAGGATTTTTATTGAATTTACAAGAATAAAGGATATATATGAAAGTTGTGTTCTTGAAAGGATTGTTTTTGCAAAGTGTGGTAAAACCCTAATATTTTATCCGGCATATATAAGGGATTTTTTTATTCCCAGCCGTCATTGAGAGAATATTCAGATTTTTGAGAATTGTTTTGAGGAGCAAGAAGAGGATTTTTGGATCTAGCAAGAAGGAGAGCATTTTTGTGGATTTCTCTTCAAAACAAGGTGAGTGGTTTGTTTTTGTTTTTGCTTGTTTTGTTTGTTTGTTTGGTTGATGAATGACGTGAGACTCTTGTTATCCTTTGTTTGAGATCGGTATGACATTGTTTGTTTGTCTCATTGTATGCATGATGTAGATCTTTTATTTTAATATGGATTATGAGAACTCTTATTGATATTGGACCATGTATGAGAAATTATCAAGATTTATTGAGGAAATATTGATCTATGGAATCGTATTGTTGGAAAGCATGATTGAGAATTGAATAGTTTGTGATCAGGTGATAGACATCTAGATCTTATGATTTTTTTTATTTAGATTTGACTATGAGTTGAGGAAGAAATCTTGTTGAGAAACCCTAATGGAAGATTTGTGGGTTAGATCTTGAGAAGTTGAGATTTGAGGAATTGATTGATGAGTAATGCAATCGTATTGGAGATTATTTGAGAGTTATCTTTGGCTTGTGAATGAACTATTGTTTGATAAATAATGAACCATGATTCTTTAGAAATCTTCAGATTGATTTTTGTATTCAGACCTAGTTTTAAAAAACTGTAGGCCGACAGTCGACTGGCCTACTGTTCAGTCGACTGGTACGACGCTACTGATTATTTTCAGTCTCTTGAGAATTGTTCGGGACAGTCGACTTAGACTGTGTCAGTCGACTGGTCTGCTGATTGTATATTTGTTTAGTCCTTTCTGGACAGTCGACCTATGAACCTTTCAGTCGACTTAAATACTTAGACGATATTTTTGAGAATTATTGTGATTTGTCTCGGGGCAGTCGACTGATGACTTTCCCTAGTCGACTGATATTGCCTTAGATTATTTTGTGAAAATCTGAAGAATTGTCCTCTGGACAGTCGACTTATCTCAGCATGAGTCGACTGGTACTGAGGAATCTGTGTGTTTGATTCGAGACATTTTGTTCAGTAATCGATTTTGAGATATTTGTTCAGTATTTGATTTTTAGATGTTCAGTTAAGAACATGATTTTGAGATATTCAGTTGAGCCACTTGTTTAGTGGGAATTTGTTTAGATATTTGTTTTGAGTCTCTAGAGGTACGTGACCCTAGTATACCGGTGTTGAGATATTTGTTGAGGCCCATTAAGGCGAATTTTTAGTTAATCATATTTTTAGTCCGGTAGGGTACACTACTCTAGGAGATTTTGTTCAGTAACCCAAATTTATAAGGACAGGCATTAGTAGTGTCATGACGAATTGGAACATGAGTTATGCACCTCAGTAAGACTTTAGATGTGAGACTTAATCTCCTGAATTATCCAAGTGGTTAACTTGAGATGTGGGATTTATCTCCTGAATTATCCAGGTAGTTAACCTGAGATGTGAGGTATATCTCCTGAATTATCCAAGTAATTATCTTGAGATGTGGGATTGAACTCCTGGATTATCAAGGTCGAGGCGACACTTTTGTGGTATTCTTGTGATGATGAGACTGTGTTTAGATGTGGGAAGATCTCCTGAATTATCCAGGGAAATACCTGAGATGTGGGATCTATCTCCTGAATGATCAAGCATGGGCAAATTATCATAGTTTATCTTCATCTCTTAGTAGTCATCGTTGTCAGCATTCAGTCATCATGTTTTCTTGACTCACTTTTCTGCATTTGGATTTCCTGTTTTTCCACACTTGACTTTTGGTTTTGGATATCACTTGTTGTTACATCTCTTGCTATTTCACACTTTACATCTTTGGTTACTTTTGGTTGGATACTATGTTATAAGTTCATTTATATTTGCTATTTGATTTTTATGCCACTCACACCATCCTGTTTTTCCACGACAATCCCTCGCCCAAGCAACAACCGATGCCGGTCTCCTTCTCAGGAGAGGACCTCGAGGGCGTTCGCCTACCCCACTGCGATGCCCTCGTCATTAGTCTCCACATGGCTAATTGTGAAGTTCGCCGAGTCCTCGTCGACAACGGCAGCTCGGTTAACATCCTTTTCCTCGAAGCATTCGAGAATCTCAAGCAACCTAGAGGCAGGCTCAAGCCGGCCGGATACACCTTGCATGGGTTCTCCGGCGTCCCTGTCGTGATAGAAGGGATTGTCACCCTCGACGTTACCACAGGATTGGCTCCTATCAAGAGGACCGAGTCCATGGACTTCATGGTGGTCAACGTCAAGGCGGCTTACAACACCATACTCGGCCGACCCGGACTATGCTCCCTCCAAGCAGCAGCAGAATCCGCCGCCCAATCATGGAGCTGGACATGGATTGGTGAATGCCGACCCCATCAAGCAGATTGAATCCTTTAAGAGGATGAGGCCGCCAGTCTTTGAGGGGCAAGTTGATCCAACAGCAGCTGAATCCTTTAAGAGGATGAGGCCGCCAGTCTTTGAGGGGCAAGTTGATCCAACAGCAGCAGATGATTGGATTAGGAAGATGGAGACGATTTTCGAGGTGTCAGAGACTCCGGCAGCTAGCAAGGTGAAGTTAGCTTCGATGTAGCTCGAGAAAGATGCTGGTGTCTGGTGGGAATCGCTGAAGAGGAACTTGGGAGATCAGCAGCTGACATGGGAAGCTTTTCTGGAGGAGTTCAGAGATCGCTTCTTTCCTCTGGATGTTCAAGAGAAGAAGGCGACCGAGTTCATGAACCTTCAGCAAGGCAGCATGACTGTTCGGGAGTATGAGACGAAGTTTGCTCAACTTTCGAGGTATGCACCAGAGCTGGTCATGGACGAAGCAAAGAAGGCCAAAAAGTTTGAGCAGGGCTTGAGGCCAAACTTGAGGTCAAGAATGGTTCCGTTGGGCATCAGAAGATTTGACAAGCTGGTCAGAAGAGCAGCGATGACTGAGGAGGATATGGATCTATTTCAGAAGAAGCAGGATACTTGGAACCGGAACAAGAGGCCAGCATCAGGCCAGAGTGGGAAGGGATTCCCCGCAAAGCAGGCAAAGTTCAATGGATCGGTGCAGAAGGCGCCTGCAGCTCAGGGAGTGACCTGTTACTACTGCAAAGAGGTAGGACATTACAGGTCATCATGTCCGAAGTTGGTAGAGCATATCTGTTCTCAGTGTGGGCAGACTGGACATTCCAAGCTCCGTTGTCCAAAATTGAAGGAAGATGGTTTGGGTGGAAGCAAAGTCCCGAAGAGGCAAGGGCGAGTATTTGCATTGACCGAGGAGGATGCGAGAAACTCGGAAGATGTAATACAGGGTATGCAAGAATTTTGATTTCTTTCATTTTTGAATCAGTGTAATGAATAAAGCTTTTATTTCAGAACAATTTAAGATTGAGTATCATTCTTATTGTAACAGGAGTTGTTTTAATAAATGAAATTAAAGCAACGGTTTTGTTTGACACTGGTTCATCGCATACATTTGTATCGCCAAGTTTTGCAAAGATCTTAGGTTTGGAACCTAAGTTATTTCCAGGCAGGGTTTTGTCGGTGGCAACGCCGTCAGGTGAAGAGCTGGTAGCGGATCGATATTACGAGGGCTGTGATATCGAGATTGGTGGAAGGATGTTCGGCATCGACTTGATCGAACTGCAAGTGTTGGGAGTGGATGTCATTGTAGGCATCGATTGGATGGCTATATATGATGCCACAATTGAATGCAAGCAGAAGGAGGTGTTGGTGAAAGCACCAGGTGGACCTGCAGTAACTTTCCAAGGGAAGAAGAAGATTCCGAAGGTGGCTGCAATGGTATCTAAGATGGCAATCTCGGATGAAGTCAAGGGCATTCCGGTTGTTCAAAATTTTCCTCAAGTGTTCTTGGATGATTTTCCAGGATTACCGCCGCAGAGAGATGTAGAGTTTTGCATCAATGTTCAGCCGGGAAGTGCGCCGATTTCCAAGGCTCCATACAGGATGGCACCTGTAGAGCAAGATGAAGTGAAGAAGCAGATTGAGGAGCTTTTGAGCAAAAGGTTTATCAGACCGAGTTCTTCTTCGTGGGGAGCGCCAGTGTTGTTGGTCAAGAAGAAGGATGGGTCGATGAGGATGTGCATTGACTATCGGGAGTTGAATAGGGTGACTATTCAGAACAAGTATCCACTGCCGCGGATTGATGATTTGTTCGACAGGCTTCGAGGAGCAGCGGTGTTTTCAAAGATTGATCTGAGGTCAGGGTATCATCAGGTGCGAGTCAAGGAGGAAGATGTGAGTAAGACAGCATTCAGGACTCGTCATGGGCTGTATGAATTTTTGGTGATGCCATTCGGGTTGACGAATGCGCCAGCAGTGTTCATGGATATGATGAATCGGGTGTTGAGACCGTTCATTGATTCCTTCGTAGTGGTCTTCATTGATGATATCTTGGTATATTCGAAGTCGGAGGAGGATCATTCGACGCACTTGACAGTAGTGTTACAGACGTTGCAGGAGCACAGTTTGTATGCCAAATTGTCGAAGTGTGAATTCTGGAAGTCTGAGGTAGCTTTCCTTGGCCATATTATTTCTAAGGAGGGAGTGGCTACTGATCCTCAGAAAGTGGAAGCAGTGAAGGATTGGCCCAGGCCGACGTCAGTGAAGGAAGTCAGAGGCTTCTTGGGATTAGCGGGGTACTACAGGGGATTTATTCAGGGGTATTCTCAGATTGCAGTTCCGATGACAGGTTTGACCCGGAAGAATGTGGCATTTGTATGGACAGATAAGTGCGAGGAGAGTTTCCTTGAGTTAAAGGAAAGGTTGACTACTGCACCTATATTGGCATTGCCGCAAGCTGGGAAAAATTATGATATCTACAGTGATGCATCTCTCAGAGGTTTGGGTTGTGTCTTGATGCAAGAAGGCAAGGTCATTGCTTATGGTTCGAGGCAGTTGCGTCCGCATGAGAAGAATTATCCGACGCATGATTTGGAGCTAGCAACTATCATCTATGCCTTGAAGCTATGGAGGCATTATGTTTATGGTGAGAAGGTCAATATGTACACTGACCACAAGAGCTTGAAGTATATTTACCAGCAGAGGGATTTGAATCTTCGGCAGAGAAGGTGGTTGGAGGTGTTGGAAGACATTCGTCCTGAGATAAAGTATCATCCGGGCAAGGCGAATGTAGTGGCTGATGGACTTAGCAGGAAGAGTAGCTTATCGAGATTGATCACTACTCGAAGGGAGTTGGCAGCAGAGATCGACCAGGCAGGTATCGAGGTGGTACTGCGAGGTTTGGGGGCATCTTTGGCTCAGTTGAGGCTGCAGCCGTCCTTGAGAGAGAAGATTGTGGAAGGTCAGAGATCAGATTCAGAGATCCAGAAGATGTTGCAGCAGCTTTCAGAAGGCAAGTTATCAGAATTTCGTGTCCAAGATGGAGTTCTTTGGATGGGTGAGAGGTTGTGTGTTCCAAATGATGTAGGATTGAGGAAAAGTATCTTGCAGGAGGCACACAGTACATTGTTGTCAGTTCATCCAGGAGGCACGAAGATGTACAGGGACATCAAACAGCATTTTTGGTGGTCTGGCATGAAGCGGGATGTAGCAGATTTTGTGGCAAGGTGTTTGACTTGTCAGCAGATCAAGGCAGAGAGCCAGAGACCTGGAGGTTTGTTACAGCCATTACCCATTCCGGAGTGGAAGTGGGAGAATATCAGCATGGATTTCATCACGGGTTTGCCAAGGAGTTCGAAGGGCAATGACTCGATTTGGGTTGTTGTGGACCGATTGACTAAGTCGGCACATTTTCTAGCCATGAAGATTACTTGGTCGATGGAGAGATTGGCTGAGTTGTACATTGGAGAGTGATGAACACATTATTATTCACTTTTTAGAGCAATAATCTTAATATAATTAGACATTTAAAAGCTCTCTATATGGTATTTAACTCCTATTTTCTCTTTTCCATAAGAAATAGCTTATAACAGCAAAGCGAAGCAGATTTAGGACTTCAAGGACAACACACAGCAAACTGCAGAGGATCAGTCGACTGGTTCCCCAACACAGGCGACTGAACAAGAGAAGCTGATTTTCCACTACTCTCGACACAGTCGACTCACTCCCAAAAGCAGTCGACTGGCCTGATCAAAGATGAAATCTACAGAAGTCTCGACTCAGTCGACTGGTCCAGACATAAGTCGACTGGTCTGCGGCGGAGTAAATAGATAAGATCTTCAAAGATACACCTGCATCTAATTTCAAATCTATTTTGAATCAAGATTTTATAAAGCGAATCAAATCTAAAGACAGAGTATTTTCCAAGTGGACGTGGTAAACAGATAAGGAAGGAAAGGGGAAAAGAGAAAGATATTAATCATCAAATCAAATAAAGAAGGATCTTCCTGAAAAAGTGGAAACCCTAATTCTCAGCCGTGTTCTATAAATATCAGAATATCATCTCTCCCTCCTCCTCTCTCCACTCCACGACTCCATCCGATCATCTGATATATCTCTGGGAAGCGACTCAATCACCAAGTTCCTGAACAAGCATCGAGACCATCACTCCATCAACATCGAAGAAGGAGAGAGAAGATCCAGCAACCAGAAGGCAGTCGACTGTGTGACAGCCAGTCGACCATATTGCCGGAATCCATTAGTTTATTTCTTCTTCTCTCTTTATTCTTTTATGTTGATTATGTATTCAAACTTGTTAAGCAATAAAGTTATTATTATGTGGAACTAATTTCATAGTTGGGTAGATCGAAACCGTAGTTATGTAATGCTATTTTCTTCTGAACTCTTCTATGTTACTTATTGATTGAATCTAATTGAATTGGTATAGGTTTATGATAGTCAAACTAGTTTTCAAGACTGAGAGCAGTCGACTGAGGTGAGAGCCAGTCGACTGACGTACAAAACTTGGGAAGCTCAAGTTTGGATATCATTTATCTGAATCTGTTATATGAGCATATTGAGACGACCGAATCTCGTGCTCATAATTTGTAACAAAGGAATCTTTAGGGGTTCTTGGTTCAATCAACTTAGAGGATCTAGATCTGACACCAATTTCTAGAACTTTAAGTGTTTGTTCGTTTCCACTGTTCTTATGCTTTCGCTAAGTATAACTTAGTAGATACCATGCTAGATACTTACGGAAAGAAACGAATTAGAGTAGATACCATGCCTAATTCTTGGCTTAGGGAAACAATACTTTAAGGAGTAGATACCATGCCCTTGAAGTGAACAACATGAGTAATTAGAAGTAAATTCAGAAGGCAATTTAGCATTACTAACTATTGGTGGAGATCAACCGCCCAACTATTCAAGAGATATTTGTGATTCAGACTCATCTTTCTTAGTTTTAATCTTTTAGTTCTTTTAGAATATTATGACAACTCTTACTCATTTTTATTAGTAGTTTTATTGATTAGTAAGTTGAAGTCTACAATCTCTATGGGATCGACCCTTGCTATTACTACGATTCGATTCGTGCACTTGCGAGGTTTTATAATTTGTGTCTAGTTAGTCTATTAAATTAGGTAGCTAGATTTCCAACAACAAGTTTTTGGCGCCGTTGCCGGGGATTGTTTAGTATTTTAACTTACAAGTCAGTAGAATTTTTGTTAGTCTTTTCTTTTCTTTTATTAATAATTTTTCTTTTAGGTTACAGGACTTTGGTGAATGCACGGTAGACGATCACTTCGTCCAGAACTACTACCTATTGACGCAGAAACAGAACGAACTTTGCACAAACTAGGTAAACTTTTTTCAGCCAACCAGTCGACTGGTACCAGGAGACAGTCGACTGCACAGAGACTAATCTCACAGACTACAATGGCTGAAGAAATACAAAATCGAGTGCCAATGCAGGACAAATTCACTCCTAAGAATATTGAGCAACCTTCCTGCATTGCTTTTCAACCTAATGCCACAGGGAACATGCACCTATCTCCTCATTTACTTAGTATGGTTCCCCACTTTATTGGCAAACCAGATGAAGAGCCTCATCTTCACTTGCAAGACTTTTTCGATCTTTGCAGGACACAAAGCGTCCAAGGGCTTACCGCTGAACAAATCAGGTTAATCTTGTTTCCTTTTTCTTTAAAACTTAATGCTAAGTTGTGGTATAATTCTTTGGAACCAGGATCAATTAATTCATGGGAGCAATTGGCAACGAAATTTTTGAAAGAATTCTTTCCAGCCCAAAAGACCAAACAGCTAAAAAGGGAGATTCAACTCTTCCAACAAAAGGATGGAGATCTATTCTTCGAGGCATGGAAGGATTTCAAGAGCAAACTTCTCAAGTGTCCTACTCACAATCTGCCTAAGGACGATCAGGTACAAGCTTTTTATGAAGGTTTAAATGACACTAATAAAGCAATTGTTGATGCAGCTTGCAATGGAATTTTGATGAGGAAAAGTGGAGAAGAAGCCATTGAACTTTTTGAAGAACTCAGCGAGAACTCCCAACAATTCTCAACAAGAAGGGGACCTACGAAAAAACAGGGAGTTTACGAAATCTCTAATAGTAATAACATTCAATTAGAAATGGCAAACATGAATAAGAAAATTGATATGCTTGTTAATACAATGTCGACAATGGGTGGAGTTAAAAATCAAACAAATGAAATGTGTGCAATTTGTTCTCATTTAGATCACACAACTGATACGTGTCCCATGTCTACTTTTACAGATCAGGAGCATGCGAATTATGTGGGTCGAGGAGTATTTCCACCAAAGAACAATCCATACTCGAACACATATAACCCAGGATGGAGGAATCATCCAAACTTCTCATGGAGCAATAATCAGAATAATCAAGGGAATCAATTCACACAAGGACATGCAAGGAACCCTCAGATGGGAAGTGGGTTTGATAGACCAGCCCCAGAACAGAAGAAGTTGGATTTTGAGTCCACCGTTCTTCAATTGCTCCAACAACAACATCAAACAAGCAACCAACAAGGACAAGCGATTCAGAAGTTAGAAACACAAATTGGTCAGATTGCAAAAGAATTGAGCGAACGAAAGGCAGGAGAACTCCCTTCACAAACCATACCAAACCCAGGAGGTCAAGAACAGCTCCAAGCAGTAACAACCCTAAGAAATGGTAAGATAATTGACAACAGAGTTGGAACACACACAGACAGGTCAGACAGTAAACCAGTCGACTGTTCTTACAAGACAGTCGACTGCACAGACAAATCAGAAAAACAACCACCAAAGGCTGTGGGTTCAAGTAAGGTAAGTGAAAAAGTAGGGACAATTCCACCACCATTCCCTCAAAGGTTAGTCAATAAAAAGAAGGAACAACATTTATATGACATCTTTGAAACTCTCAAAAAGGTAGAAATTAATATTCCCCTACTCGATGCTATTAAACAAATTCCTTCTTATGCCAAATTTTTGAAAGATTGCTGTACTCATAAAAGAACATTTCAGGTTAAGGAGGATGTTGCTTTGACAGAAGAAGTAAGTGCGGTGTTATTAAGAAAATTACCACCTAAACTGAAGGATCCAGGTAGTTTTACCATTCCTTGCAAGGTTGGTGAGCACTTCTTTGAAAAGGCACTGCTAGACTTGGGAGCAAGCATAAATCTTCTTCCTTATTCTGTTTACGAAAAGCTTGGATTGGGGGAACTCAAGCCAACATCCATCACTTTGCAATTGGCTGATCGCAGCATCAAAAGACCTAGAGGTATATTAGAAGATGTCCTAGTTCAGGTAAATGATTTTATTTTGCCTGCTGATTTTGTTGTGTTAGATATGGAGGAATCTTCAATGTCATCATCTCTACCGATCATATTAGGTAGGCCCTTTATGAGTACAGATGATATAAAAATTTGTGTTAAAAAGGGCATTATAAGTATGAAGATAAACGGAGAAAAAGTGGAATTTAAAATGTTTGATACACTGAAATTACCACAAGATGATCATGAATGCTATAATATTGATGTAGTGCAGGAGATCGTTGATCAAACATTTCAGGTACATAGCGTTGAACCACTTCAAGCCACAATCACTCAATCTCTAACTTTATCTCATGTTGAACAGGAATACGATGACTGGGAGATTGCAGAGACAGTACATCACCTTGAAACTCCACAGTCATATTCAGGCAAGCCTGCACCTTTATTTGAAAAATTGGTGTCTGATAATCTTTGTTTTTCTACAGATCAGGCGCCTGGTGCACAGAGGAAGTCGACTGGTCTTCTAACCAGTCGACTGAACCAAGAAACACAGAACAAGTCGACTGCTGACATGGACCAGTCGACTGTACAGAAGCATCCAGATATAGAACTCAAGCAGCTGCCCGATCATTTGAAACATGCATTTTTAGGGGAGAACCAGACACTGCCGGTGATAATTGCTGCAAACTTAAATGAACAGGAAGAAGAAAAGCTGCTGAAGGTATTGCGAGAACACAAAAATGCAATAGGATGGACCATTGCGGACATCAAGGGAATAAGTCCATCCAAATGCATGCATAGAATACTCCTTGAGAATGATGCAAAACCTAGCAGAGAGGCACAGAGAAGGCTCAACCCCAACATGAAGGAAGTGGTAAGAGCAGAAATTTTGAAGCTACTAGATGTTGGCATCATCTATCCTATCTCAGATAGCAAATGGGTAAGTCCTATACATGTAGTTCCTAAGAAAAGTGGAGTTACAGTGGTAACAAATGAAGAGAATGAACTTATCCCAACAAGAGTAACCACAGGTTGGAGGGTATGCATTGATTATAGGAAACTGAACAATGAAACCAGGAAAGATCACTTCCCTCTTCCTTTTATTGATCAAATGTTAGAAAGATTAGCAGGATATAGTCATTATTGTTTTCTAGATGGTTATAGTGGCTATAATCAAATTGCTATTGCTCCAGAAGATCAAGAAAAGACCACTTTTACATGCCCTTTTGGTACTTTTGCTTACAGGAGGATGCCGTTTGGATTGTGCAACGCACCAGCAACATTTCAAAGATGCATGATGAGTATATTTTCAGACATGGTGGAAAGGTTCATCGAGGTATTTATGCATGACTTTAGTATTTTTGGATCTTGTTTTGATGAATGCCTTAACCATTTGCAGCTTGTGCTTAAAAGATGTGAAGAATGCAATTTAGTGCTGAATTGGGAAAAGTGCCATTTTATGGTACAACAAGGTATTGTGTTGGGACATGTTGTGTCAAAAAGAGGCATAGAGGTAGACAAGGCAAAAATTGACATCATATCAAAACTACCCCCTCCCACTACAGTTAAGGGTATTAGGAGTTTTCTAGGACATGCAGGTTTCTATAGACGATTTATAAAAGATTTCTCAAAAATTTCCAAACCCCTTTGTGATTTGTTGGCTAAGGATGTTGAATTCACATGGACAAAAGAGTGCACTACTGCTTTTATTACATTGAAAACTCTTCTCATTTCTGCACCTATTGTAATGACACCAGATTGGAGCCATCCTTTTGAGCTCATGTGTGATGCAAGTGATTATGCCTTAGGGGCTGTTTTAGGTCAAAGAATCAATAAGAAACCCCATGTTATTTACTATGCTTCTCGAACTCTAAACGATGCACAGCTAAATTATTCTACCACTGAAAAAGAAATGTTAGCTGTTATTTTTGCTGTAGAGAAGTTTAGATCATATTTAATTGGTTCTAAAGTTATTGTTTTCACTGACCATGCTGCCTTGAGATATTTGTTGGCTAAAAAGGAAGCTAAGCCTAGGTTGATCAGATGGGTGCTGCTGCTTCAGGAATTTGATCTTGAGATTAGAGACAAGAAAGGATGCGACAATGTTGTGGCAGATCACATGTCCAGACTACTTCAGGAGGAAGAGAGAATTGTGCCCCCGCTGAACGAAAATTTCCCAGATGAACATCTATTTGAAATAAATGCTCAAACTCTCGGGGCAGTCGACTGGTCCTTCAACCAGTCGACTGGACTCTCTGAACAGTTCCCCTGGTTTGCTGATATTGTCAATTTTCTAACTGCTCATGTTTTTCCTCCAGGTATGACACATCAGGAAAGGAAAAGATTGGTGGATCTGAGCAAACACTATTATTGGGATGATCCTTATTTATTCAAATTTTGCTCTGATCAAATTATAAGAAGATGTGTGGCAGACGAGGAACAAAGGAGTATTCTACAACATTGCCACCAATATGCATGTGGAGGACATTTTGGGCCAAAGAGAACAGCACTTAAGGTATTGCAATCTGGTTTTTATTGGCCTAAAGTATTCAAAGATGCTTTTTCTTTCTGCAGGACTTGCGACAAATGCCAAAGGACAGGCAACCTCTCTTCTAAAAATCAAATGCCACTACACAACATACAAGTAATCGAGCTTTTCGATGTTTGGGGAATCGACTTCATGGGTCCATTTCCTAACTCATTTGGTTATTTATATATACTTGTTGGTGTGGATTATGTGTCTAAATGGGTCGAGGCTGTCCCCTCACGAACTAATGATCACAGAGTTGTTGTCAAGTTTTTGCAGGAGAACATTTTCACTAGGTTTGGTACACCACGAGCAATAATAAGTGATGGAGGGAGCCACTTCAATAACTACCCATTTGCTTCTTTGATGAAGAAATATGGGATTACTCATAGAGTGGGAACTCCATATCATCCTCAAACCAGTGGGCAGGTGGAGATTAGCAACAGAGAGATCAAGAGCATCTTGGAAAAGACAGTCAACACAAGGAGGAAGGATTGGTCACTACGCTTGAACGATGCCTTATGGGCTTACAGAACCGCTTTCAAGACACCCATTGGCATGTCACCATACCGTTTGGTCTTTGGAAAAGCATGTCATCTGCCGGTAGAATTGGAACACAAGGCGTATTGGGCTATCAAAAAGTTCAATTTTGATATGAAACAGGCAGGTGACAAAAGGCGATTGCAACTAAATGAGCTTGAAGAATTGAGGCACGATGCATATGAAAATGCAAAATTGTACAAGGAAAGGACTAAGTTATACCATGATAAACAATTAGCAAGGAAGGAGTTTTATGAAGGACAAAAGGTATTGATCTACAACTCAAGATTAAGACTCTTTCCAGGCAAGCTCAAGTCAAGATGGTATGGACCATATATTGTCACAAAAGTCTTTCCATATGGTGCATTGGAAGTTCACAGCGAAGAACGAAATCAAACATTCAAGGTGAACGGACACAGGGCGAAGCCATACATAGAGATGAGTCTAGAACCGCAAGAGGAAGATGTGAATCTTCAAACCATTCAATACATAGCATGAACTCATCATGTCTAGCTGAAGACAGAAAACACAGAGCTTATTGGGAGGCAACCCAACTTTTCAGGGGAGTATTTACACTTTCCCTTTATTTTATTCATTATTATTCATTTTTATTTTTATTTTTCAGTCTCTCCTTACTAGATGGTAACACATGCCTATATCTTATGTTTTGTGCGAACATTGAGGACAATGTTCCATCTAAGTGTGAGGGTATTAGTTAGTTATATTTGGAATCTTTTGAATTTTTTAGGATAAACAATTTCTTATAAAGTAAGAGTAAGGATACTTATTTACTTTAGGATTGTTGAGTTTCATAATTCCCTACAAAATTGTGTGTCATGCGATTATACAAATGTGATGCTTTTTCTGATAATTATTCCCTCTAGATCTAGTCCTAAATCGAGTTTAAGTAAATAGAGTGATACAATATATATATATATATTTGAATAAAGTCAGTCTACTCTAATGTTTTGAGGGCTTAGTAACTAGGGGTATTCATCACCAATGTTTACCTTTACGTCAAACGGCAACTTGAAATATGAGTATGCAAAGCACTTTAATGTTTGTGACTTGTTGAGTAACCGGGTGGATACATCACAAATGTTTCGCATTCGCGTCAAAAGACAAGTGACAACTTTAAAGAAGAGACTATTATTAAAATTTAAAAAAAAAAAAAAAAAAAAAAAAAAAAACTCTAGTTTGCTACTGGATTTGTAGTAGAGAAAAGGGATAATCACAGACTGAGTAGATGCATACTATAACTACATCAATCGCATGACGAATATGACTAAGTTTGGGATTTATGAATAGACAATTGCACTGAAGAAAATGGGTATGGTTAATTTTACTTTATCTGAAATTGTTTGTAGTTTTATATTTTTCATTTTGATGTCCACATAATAAGAAATCTTGGTGGTTGAGTCTATTGTTGTTATTATTCTCCCTATTCATAATTCTAGTTTGCTTGAGGACAAGCAAAAGCTAAGTGTGGGGGTATTTGATGAACACATTATTATTCACTTTTTAGAGCAATAATCTTAATATAATTAGACATTTAAAAGCTCTCTATATGGTATTTAACTCCTATTTTCTCTTTTCCATAGGAAACAGCTTATAACAGCAAAGCGAAGCAGATTTAGGACTTCAAGGACAACACACAGCAAACTGCAGAGGATCAGTCGACTGGTTCCCCAACACAGGCGACTGAACAAGAGAAGCTGATTTTCCACTACTCTCGACACAGTCGACTCACTCCCAAAAGCAGTCGACTGGCCTGATCAAAGATGAAATCTACAGAAGTCTCGACTCAGTCGACTGGTCCAGACATAAGTCGACTGGTCTGCGGCGGAGTAAATAGATAAGATCTTCAAAGATACACCTGCATCTAATTTCAAATCTATTTTGAATCAAGATTTTATAAAGCGAATCAAATCTAAAGACAGGGTATTTTCCAAGTGGACGTGGTAAACAGATAAGGAAGGAAAGGGGAAAAGAGAAAGATATTAATCATCAAATCAAATAAAGAAGGATCTTCCTGAAAAAGTGGAAACCCTAATTCTCAGCCGTGTTCTATAAATATCAGAATATCATCTCTCCCTCCTCCTCTCTCCACTCCACGACTCCATCCGATCATCTGATATATCTCTGGGAAGCGACTCAATCACCAAGTTCCTGAACAAGCATCGAGACCATCACTCCATCAACATCGAAGAAGGAGAGAGAAGATCCAGCAACCAGAAGGCAGTCGACTGTGTGACAGCCAGTCGACCATATTGCCGGAATCCATTAGTTTATTTCTTCTTCTCTCTTTATTCTTTTATGTTGATTATGTATTCAAACTTGTTAAGCAATAAAGTTATTATTATGTGGAACTAATTTCATAGTTGGGTAGATCGAAACCGTAGTTATGTAATGCTATTTTCTTCTGAACTCTTCTATGTTACTTATTGATTGAATCTAATTGAATTGGTATAGGTTTATGATAGTCAAACTAGTTTTCAAGACTGAGAGCAGTCGACTGAGGTGAGAGCCAGTCGACTGACGTACAGAACTTGGGAAGCTCAAGTTTGGATATCATTTATCTGAATCTGTTATATGAGCATATTGAGACGACCGAATCTCGTGCTCATAATTTGTAACAAAGGAATCTTTAGGGGTTCTTGGTTCAATCAACTTAGAGGATCTAGATCTGACACCAATTTCTAGAACTTTAAGTGTTTGTTCGTTTCCACTGTTCTTATGCTTTCGCTAAGTATAACTTAGTAGATACCATGCTAGATACTTACGGAAAGAAACGAATTAGAGTAGATACCATGCCTAATTCTTGGCTTAGGGAAACAATACTTTAAGGAGTAGATACCATGCCCTTGAAGTGAACAACATGAGTAATTAGAAGTAAATTCAGAAGGCAATTTAGCATTACTAACTATTGGTGGAGATCAACCGCCCAACTATTCAAGAGATATTTGTGATTCAGACTCATCTTTCTTAATTTTAATCTTTTAGTTCTTTTAGAATATTATGACAACTCTTACTCATTTTTATTATTAGTTTTATTGATTAGTAAGTTGAAGTCTACAATCTCTGTGGGATCGACCCTTGCTATTACTACGATTCGATTCGTGCACTTGCGAGGTTTTATAATTTGTGTCTAGTTAGTCTATTAAATTAGGTAGCTAGATTTCCAACAGAGAGATTGTGAGACTTCATGGAGTTCCTGTGTCAATTGTTTCTGACAGAGATCCAAGGTTTACTTCGAGGTTTTGGAAGAGCCTACAAGCAGCTTTAGGCACCAGAACTGATTTCAGTACAGCATTTCATCCGCAGACAGATGGTCAGATGGAGAGGGTGAATCGAGTGCTGGAAGATATGTTGAGAGCTTGTGTTATGGACTTCGGTGGTAGTTGGGAGAGATACTTGGCATTGGTTGAGTTTGCTTATAACAACAGTTACCATGCAAGTATTGGGATGGCACCGTATGAGGCTTTGTACGGGCGGAGGTGCAGGACACCTGTTTGTTGGTATGAGGTTGGCGAGAGGCAGATGTATGGCCCTGAGATCGTGCAGCAGACGTCAGAGCAGATTGAGCTGATTCGCAAGAGGTTGGTTGAAGCTCAGAGTCGGCAGAAGAGTTATGCTGATACTCGACGAAGAGATTTGGAGTTTGAGGTTGAGGATGCAGTTTTTCTCAAGGTTTCTCCGACCAAGGGAGTGATTAGATTTGGTAAGGGAGGCAAGTTGGCGCCGAGGTATATTGGACCGTACAGGATCGTGGAGAGGATGGGCAAGACAGCATACAGATTGAAACTTCCTGAGGAGTTAGCGCAAGTACATGATGTGTTTCATGTGTCACTATTAAGGAAGTATGTGGCCGATCAGAATCATCAGTTGGTAGAAGTTCCTGAAGATTTACAGGTGAACTTGAGCTACAAAGAACAGCCTGTTGAGATCGTTGATCGTAGAGAGAAAGTCCTTAGGAACAAGGTAATACCTATGGTCAAAGTGTTGTGGAGGAATCAACAGTTCGAGGAGGCTACTTGGGAGCCAGAGGATCGCATGCTGAAGGAATTTCCTGAATTGTTTGTATGAGTGTATTTCTTGTATGTAATTGGGAATTTTTGGGGTGATTGTACTATTGACTAATATATGATGTATTCCTTTGTTTCGATTGTGATGTTATAAGAAATTGTTTGGATTATGTTCTATATATATGTGAAACACTATTTTTCCTTTGTTTGGTATGTGTTTGAACTCATTAGTCGTAGTTCTGAGGACAGAACTCTTCTAAGGAGGGAGTGATGTAGGACCCCATATTTTCAAATATTATTTTAATTATTTGAAAATGAATTTAAATGATTTTTTGGAGATTTAATTAATATTTTCTAAGAAATCTATCTTTCGTACACGTGCAAAACACGTGTAAATGACTTTTTAGAAGTTTGAAAAATTAAGATTTCTTTATGAAAAATCATTATTTATTATTTGGGATTTATGTAGTATTTTTCCAGATTTTTCTGAAATTAAATAGTACTATTTGCAATTTTTGAGAAAAGAATGACTTAATTGCAAAATTTACATTTTCAATGGTTGAAATGCAAAATCGGTATTCTGAACGTTTTTGAGCAGTATTGGCTGAAGTTTAAAAGTATATTTTCTATTAGATCCTAATTTAAAGGATTTTTATTGAATTTACAAGAATAAAGGATATATATGAAAGTTGTGTTCTTGAAAGGATTGTTTTTGCAAAGTGTGGTAAAACCCTAATATTTTATCCGGCATATATAAGGGATTTTTTTATTCCCAGCCGTCATTGAGAGAATATTCAGATTTTTGAGAATTGTTTTGAGGAGCAAGAAGAGGATTTTTGGATCTAGCAAGAAGGAGAGCATTTTTGTGGATTTCTCTTCAAAACAAGGTGAGTGGTTTGTTTTTGTTTTTGCTTGTTTTGTTTGTTTGTTTGGTTGATGAATGACGTGAGACTCTTGTTATCCTTTGTTTGAGATCGGTATGACATTGTTTGTTTGTCTCATTGTATGCATGATGTAGATCTTTTATTTTAATATGGATTATGAGAACTCTTATTGATATTGGACCATGTATGAGAAATTATCAAGATTTATTGAGGAAATATTGATCTATGGAATCGTATTGTTGGAAAGCATGATTGAGAATTGAATAGTTTGTGATCAGGTGATAGACATCTAGATCTTATGATTTTTTTTATTTAGATTTGACTATGAGTTGAGGAAGAAATCTTGTTGAGAAACCCTAATGGAAGATTTGTGGGTTAGATCTTGAGAAGTTGAGATTTGAGGAATTGATTGATGAGTAATGCAATCGTATTGGAGATTATTTGAGAGTTATCTTTGGCTTGTGAATGAACTATTGTTTGATAAATAATGAACCATGATTCTTTAGAAATCTTCAGATTGATTTTTGTATTCAGACCTAGTTTTAAAAAACTGTAGGCCGACAGTCGACTGGCCTACTGTTCAGTCGACTGGTACGACGCTACTGATTATTTTCAGTCTCTTGAGAATTGTTCGGGACAGTCGACTTAGACTGTGTCAGTCGACTGGTCTGCTGATTGTATATTTGTTTAGTCCTTTCTGGACAGTCGACCTATGAACCTTTCAGTCGACTTAAATACTTAGACGATATTTTTGAGAATTATTGTGATTTGTCTCGGGGCAGTCGACTGATGACTTTCCCTAGTCGACTGATATTGCCTTAGATTATTTTGTGAAAATCTGAAGAATTGTCCTCTGGACAGTCGACTTATCTCAGCATGAGTCGACTGGTACTGAGGAATCTGTGTGTTTGATTCGAGACATTTTGTTCAGTAATTGATTTTGAGATATTTGTTCAGTATTTGATTTTTAGATGTTTAGTTAAGAACATGATTTTGAGATATTCAGTTGAGCCACTTGTTTAGTGGGAATTTGTTTAGATATTTGTTTTGAGTCTCTAGAGGTACGTGACCCTAGTATACCGGTGTTGAGATATTTGTTGAGGCCCATTAAGGCGAATTTTCAGTTAATCATATTTTTAGTCCGGTAGGGTACACTACTCTAGGAGATTTTGTTCAGTA
Source organism: Hemerocallis citrina (assembly GCA_017893485.1). Lineage (NCBI taxonomy): Eukaryota > Viridiplantae > Streptophyta > Magnoliopsida > Asparagales > Asphodelaceae > Hemerocallis > Hemerocallis citrina. The sequence continues at coordinate 203,733,227 of CM030367.1, forward strand.
ACCCAAATTTATAAGGACAGGCATTAGTAGTGTCATGACGAATGGGAACATGAGTTATGCACCTCAGTAAGACTTTAGATGTGAGACTTAATCTCCTGAATTATCCAAGTGGTTAACTTGAGATGTGGGATTTATCTCCTGAATTATCCAGGTAGTTAACCTGAGATGTGAGGTATATCTCCTGAATTATCCAAGTAATTATCTTGAGATGTGGGATTGAACTCCTGGATTATCAAGGTCGAGGCGACGCTTTTGTGGTATTCTTGTGATGATGAGACTGTGTTTAGATGTGGGAAGATCTCCTGAATTATCCAGGGAAATACCTGAGATGTGGGATCTATCTCCTGAATGATCAAGCATGGGCAAATTATCATAATTTATCTTCATCTCTTAGTAGTCATCGTTGTCAGCATTCAGTCATCATGTTTTCTTGACTCACTTTTCTGCATTTGGATTTCCTGTTTTTCCACACTTGACTTTTGGTTTTGGATATCACTTGTTGTTACATCTCTTGCTATTTCACACTTTACATCTTTGGTTACTTTTGGTTGGATACTATGTTATAAGTTCATTTATATTTGCTATTTGATTTTTATGCCACTCACACCATCCTGTTTTTCCACGACAATCCCTCGCCCAAGCAACAACCGATGCCGGTCTCCTTCTCAGGAGAGGACCTCGTGGGCGTTCGCCTACCCCACTGCGATGCCCTCGTCATTAGTCTCCACATGGCTAATTGTGAAGTTCGCCTGAGTCCTCGTCGACAACGGCAGCTCGGTTAACATCCTTTTCCTCGAAGCATTCGAGAATCTCAAGCAACCTAGAGGCAGGCTCAAGCCGGCCGGATACACCTTGCATGGGTTCTCCGGCGTCCCTGTCGTGATAGAAGGGATTGTCACCCTCGACGTTACCGCAGGATCGGCTCCTATCAAGAGGACCGAGTCCATGGACTTCATGGTGGTCAACGTCAAGGCGGCTTACAACACCATACTCGGCCGACCCGGACTATGCTCCCTCCAAGCGGTGCCCTCGGCTTACCATCTGAAACTCAAATTTCCTACCCCGCAAGGGATCGGCACTGTCCGAGGTAGCCAAGAGGCAGCGCGATCGTGCTACATGACCACCGTTGGGGGAGGTGTGTTCTCCCTCAATGCCGTCAAGTTCAAACCTGAGAGGGACGGCCCTGCTTCCAAACCTGTCACCAAATGGGAGAAGACCCCAGTCGAAGCCGAGTACCTGATGAAACTCCTCGAAGGGCAAACATAGGCTCTAGCCTGGCTAAATGTAAACAGGTTTTTGTGTAAACACTCATGTGTACAGGACCGTCTTAGCGGCCCTCCTTATCTTATACAAAAGAGATCTCTTTTTGTTGAAACCCTAACACCAGATAATGAAATCGGCACCTGAGTCCTCACTCCGGTATCGTCCCCAACGCCTCGGTAGGCTCCAACCGAATCCAAGCTGGGGACTCTCCCTAAGGCCCCACTTCGATCCCTCGCGGGTCGGTGGGCTCTCCTTAAAACCACCATCGTTCACTACACCACTAGCCGAAGCAAAGAAGGAACATGATTCTTTATTCGTACCCTTTTATTTCTCATCCTAAGAAAACAAACAAAGACCGTTACAGGACCACTCCACTAACCTCAAACTGGAAGAACGGGATTACTCCGAACGAGCGACTAAAATCTCTCTCCTCGTTATAATGGTCCTTAAACTCAGCCATGGTCGACTCCCCAGCCACGGAGCTCTGGGCGTCATCTGGTCGCATACACTGCAATAGCAGCATCGCAGAGGAAACCCCCTCCGCTTGCCGACCCGCCGAGGAAGATGCCGAGGCACCCAGCATGATATTGTGGCGGTGTATCTCCATTTCTTTCTCCGCAAAAACATCACGAAGTAACCTCCCAGAAGTGGATCGAGACACCCAACACGGCCTGTCCAAGGCTCGCGCCGCCGAGTTCCCAATCCAACATCGCCCTTCTCAGCTGGCTCACCTCCTCGCCAAGGGCTTCAGACATGTTCCTGTAATAATTGAAGGCAGCATCAGCATTACGGGCCCTCTCACGGTACCGAGCCAAAGTGGCCTCCAATGCCTCAACCTTGCTCCGGAGCCACGCCGCATCGGAACGATGGGGGTCCGCCTCGGGAAGGGAAGCCACCACCTGCAAGAGGACCGACTCAGCGCACATAAGCAAGGAGGTTCGGAAATATCCGAGGTCAAAACACTTGGCCAGTCAAAGATACTTTTTATAAATTGTATTTCTTCTTACAAAAAAGACGGTGGCCAGTCCGCGGGAGGCGAATACAATCAAAGGGGAGAAAAAAGAAAGATGAAACTACACAACTTGATTTCCCACCTCGGCATCGATCGGGTTCACAGGAGGGTCGACGGCCGGGTTGCCAACGGGCCCTTCCTCGGCAGGAGTCTTCGGTGTCCCCTCAATATCCATGTCATACTCGAAGCCGGACAGGTCGACGGACGGATAGAAGTGCCTCACATGGCTGAGGGCCTTCGCGTAGCACTCATCCTGGGCCTTGATCACCATCCGCTGACCCGCATCCGTCAGCTCGGCCCTCTCCTTGGCGAACGCAGCCGTCAACTCCTCCTTCTCCTTGACGAACTTCTTCTTCAAGGAGACCACCCTCTTCCCCCACTCGGCGTCCTGAGCCTCGAGCTCGAGCTTCATCTTCTGCTCCCTCTTATGCGAACCCTCGAGCTCGATCCGCATCTCCTTCATCTCCCACTCGCTCTTGTCCGCCCGAACCCGCTCTTGCGACAGGGACGCTTCGTAGAGATTCTTTACATTAGCTCCCTGCATACAAGCCTGCGACCAACAAATCACTAATAAGAAGAGAACTCCCGAAGCAAGATTAACGAGAAAGATGAGATCGATGAGCTTACCAGCACGGTGGCCTGCGCCAGGCGCGTAAAGGCCACCTCTACGGGCTCACTCTCCATCGCTTGGCGATCACGAGGGGTCGCCAACTTCTCCACCACCTCAACGGCCTGGGCTTCCTCGGTCAGACAGTCGCCCATCCGAACCGACCAGTCCGGCGCCCACCGTTGCCGCAACATCTCCACCACCGGGTCCTCCTCCTCAACCTCTACCAAGGGACCTTTCTCCTTGTCGAGATCGGACGCCCTCGCTGGACCCTTACCCCTCGAAGGGGCCGCCCCCTTGCTCGTCTCCGAGCGAGTCCTCTTAGTCTTCGGCTCGAGCGGGACCTCCGAGATAACCAGGGGCGGCTCCCTCGACCTCTTCGCCGCCTCACCCTTCTTCTTCTCGGCGTTCTCCTTCTTCATGGAGAGCCTCCTTACTTTGATCGATGCCTCATCCATATCTGCGGAAAAAACCATTAAGAGCAATGAGCAGGAAAGCACGAAAAGACCAAGAGAAAAGAAACAACTACATACACAGAACGGCTGGGCTCAGTCCGACGCTCGCCAGGTGGGCCTCCGTCACCTTCGTCCAATCGATACTAGGGGACAAACGGAGGCGCTCGACAAACCCCCACTCCTCGGCCGTCAGATCCCCCGGCCTCGGCGCAGGATAGCTCGGCTTGGAATAGTTCCATCTAGTTGGAATGTCCCAGGGCTCTTCACTCCGGATCACCAAATATTTCTTCTTCCAATCCTTAATAGAGTCCGGGTGGCTGTGAACAACCTTCCTCTTACTTCGGGGGGAGATATAGTAAATGCCCTCAGCTGCCGAACTGATCATCAACATCGCTCAGAACACGTTCAACCGCAGGGGTACCTTCTGTGCCTCGCACATCAGTACAAAACAGATTATCTGCTTCCAAGAGTTCGGCCCATACTGCATCGGAGCCAAGGAGGCCCAGTTCAGCACTTCCCGAACAAACAGGTGGACTGGCAGCCTCAGTCCAGAAATGAAGGCGTCCACTGGGAAGACACAACACCAAGCAGATAGGGGATCGGTTGGGCGCAGAGTAGAGCTCGGCAGCATCAATTCGTAGCCAGGACCTATGTGGTACGCCAGCTGCAAAACCTCCAAGTCCCCACCCTCCAAGACGGTCAGAATCGCGTCCATCGTCCCCCTCTTCCGACTCGGCGAGGAAGCCTGCACGCCGAAGAGCTCCTTGTCGGATAGGTCGTCAGGATACTGACGGAAAGGCTTCGGCTGCACGGGCGAACCTGTCCACAAGTTACGATATACGGGCGCCTGGCTCGAACCACCAATCCCTGGTCCTGCCTTCCTCGGAGCCTTCTTCTTCTTCGTCTTGGTTTGCTCCGGCGAGGAAGTGAATAAGGGCCCCAGGACAGTCGGCATGGAACTCGGACCCGCACCCTGAACTGTGGATCTCTTTACAATGCCACCCTCGCCTCCCTCCTCATCGAAAGTCAACTCCAAAACACGGACGCCGCCCGAGCCATCATTCGTCTCCCCCGACTCACTACTCTCCACCACAAAGGGACGTCGGGAGCGTAATGGCCTCACACCATGTACCTCCTCCTCCTCACCTACGGGTTCCTCCCACGAAACCGAATCGGAAGACTCCTCGACGTATACTGACTCCCCCTCAAGTACGGGCTCCTCCCACGAAGTCGAGTTGGAAACAGGTTTCACTTCCCCCCTAGATGTCGACGCTGACGAGCCAGACTGAGACCTATCCATCTGTGCCTAAAACTAAACAGACTTACAAACTCACCTGGGGTCACTTCGGAAGGGCGACTCTAGTACAGCAAAAGGCAGGGGCAAGCACTGAAGTATAGGGAAATTTTTGAAAAAAAAAAAGAAAGCAGCAAGAAAGGAGTGGGATGAAGGGGGAGAGGGGGGAATATTTATAGAAGATAAGAGCGACTCCTCGATTCCCGCGAGTACTGTTCACCTACTGACGTGCAACTGCCGCCTGGGAAATCGCGCTACGTCCTCGAAACGTACGCTACTGACGTCATCCAATGCCAGGCTGGCATCCAGACGCGGGGGTCAGTTCGGAGGGAGTATTCGGCGGAGGGAGCTTTTTGCTTAAGATTTAAGGCACCGTCCTTAGACAGACGCCAGGGCTCCGAGGCTCGGTCGGTTCCCCTTTCACCCGTGAGCAGCTTGGGGCGTACGGCCTCGACGGCCAAAACCCCGAACTATTCAAGGGTGCGACCAGAAAAAGTTTTGTGATTCAAAGTTTTAAGGCGCCGCCCTCGGCGAGCACCCCCCGGGCCCCGTGTTTCGGTCGGTATTCCGCCGACCCACGGGCCCCGGTCGAAAGCAGATCAACACTCAGAGATCGAGAGAAGTGCACCATTCCGAGCCAGTTGATTGCAACTGCAAAGGTTCAACCTGCTCTGGCAACAGAACCTTCACAGTTGCTAACAACTTGCCCGGAACGCCCTTCATTTCCTCCAGAAGACAAAATCTTCAGCGGCAAACAGCTCACCCCTCGGATTCGGTCGTTACCCCTCTCGCCCCGATCCCCCCTGGATCTGGCTGCCGTATCAGAGCCATCAGATCCAAGAGAAGATCCGGGCGGCAGAGAAACCACCTCTCCGACACGACCAGGGGAAAATTTTTGCAAAAGACAGACGTCCGCCGGAGCAGACACCTTTGAGGACCAGTCGACCACTCTTGCTGTGATCCAACCTGCTGCGGAGAGGGGTACTTATAGCCTCCCCCATAAGCCAGCTTTTATAACGTGGGGAAAACCAAACGACGGAAGACCATGCGCCATACATTTATTAGGCGGCGCCATTAAGGCCCCTGGGAAATTGGAACATCGCACAGATCCCGGGGCGCCTTCAATACTCCGCAAAAGATGGCAGGCTACCCTGCCCAACATTCCTAAGGCACAACGGTTCGCCCCCCACCCTTGTTGGCCCATAAGTCCCTCGCCTGCTCGAAGTCGGGTCTAGCACCAGGGTAGTCTTCTAAGGAAGGCTCCACGGCTCGCCATCGCCCTTACCGGCCCGTAATCCCTCGCCAAGCTCGAGGTCAGGCCTGGCACCAGGGTAGTCTTCTCAGGAAGGCTCAACGGCTCGCCACCCCCCTTGTTGGCCCATAAGTCCCTCGCCTGCTCGAGGTCGGGTCTAGCACCAGGGTAGTCTTCTCAGGAAGGCTTCACGGCTCGCCATCGCCCTTGCCGACCCGTAATCCCTCGCCAAGCTCGAGGTCAGGTCTGGCACCAGGGTAGTCTTCTCAGGAAGGCTCAACGGCTCGCCACCCCCCTTGTTGGCCCATAAGTCCCTCGCCTGCTCGAGGTCGGGTCTAGCACCAGGGTAGTCTTCTCAAGAAGGCTCCACGGCTCGCCATCGCCCTTACCGGCCCGTAATCCCTCGCCAAGCTCGAGGTCAGGTCCGGCACCAGGGTAGTCTTCTCAGGAAGGCTCAACGGTTCGCCACCCCCCTTGTTGGCCCATAAGTCCCTCGCCTGCTCGAGGTCGGGTCTAGCACCAGGGTAGTCTTCTCAGGAAGGCTCCACGGCTTGCCATCACCCTTGCCGACCCGTAATCCCTCGCCAAGCTCGGGGTCAGGTCTGGTACCAGGGTAGTCTTCTCAGGAAGGCTCAACGGCTCGCCACCCCCTTGTTGGCCCATAAGTCCCTCGCCTGCTCGAGGTCGGGTCTAGCACCAGGGTAATCTTCTCAGGAAGGCTCCACGGCTCGCCATCGCCCTTACCGGCCCGTAATTCCTCGCCAAGCTCGAGGTCAGGTCCGGCACCAAGGCAATCTTCTCCGGAAGATTCAACAGTTCGCCATCCCATTTCCACGACTATGAACACTCCTCCCCGGCCAGCTCCCGCACCCCCACAGGAGTGGGGGGCTTGTGTGGTAGGATAAAAATGGCCTGGGGCCCAACCAGGGCCCAATACAACTCTCACTCAAGAAAGGTAAAAATAGCAATCTAGTTCGGCTTCGAACCACTGCAGGGTCGGCGCCGAACCTCGAGTTCACCCCCGAGAACTGGCCTCCTCGTATCCGACGAGCCTCAGTGGTCCTCGGCATCCGATCCGTGACAGCCCCACGGGCCGTCCCCCCTTTCTGGCGAAGCATAGGGATGACCTGGCACAGCCTAAGCCTTCCGATGCTCCCAGAAGCACAGGAGACCTACGATCAGCCATGTCAGCTCCAAATACCACCAAGGGTTTTGCCACGTCAGCCCTATACTGTTCCTGGTATTGCCACGTCTGCCCTAAACCCCCTGGGCCTTCTGCCACGTCAGGCCCATGGGCTTTCGGGTCCAGACCCGGCCCCCAAGCGGAACCAAACCCGGTTGGGGTTCTCTATAAATACTAGACCCTCACCCACCTTTTGGAGGTAATCAATCTTTTACCACTTAAATTCACCTAGTTATTGCTACTCTCTCACAGAGACTGACTAGATCGTCGGAGGGTCCGCCACCGGGACAAACCCCGGTGTTTCAGGACCGTCTGCAGGTACACAAGACCTCGGATCCGAACCCTCTGATCCGAGCCCAGATCTCCGCCTCATTCCGAGGTCGCCGCAGGTTCCGCCCGGTCAGCCGAGGGTCGTCAGACGAGCAGCTTTCTCCTTCAAATACAAATTGAGTCCGAACTCACACCTGGTGCATCCACACGTCTCCCAGAAATAAACCGCATCAGCAATCAATACTTAAATGATTTCCTACACAATGATCACAATGATAGAACGTTCATGCACCATATTATGATTTTGAAAGCTAAAAATGATAACAAAAAATTAGATCTTCAGCAAGACCAACATGAGAGCGAATTTATGTTAGTTAACCTCTATGTTATTATTTAGCCTGCAGAACATGGGTATTTTCGAAATAAAAAACAAGAAATCCTAAATAGATACACAATCGGAGATTCCTCTTCAAATACCCTAAATCCTAAAACTTTCACTAGTCAAGATGAGATATGTAGGAGGTGGATATGAAGAAAGGTAATACGAAATATCTGACTACAGAATAGGTGGATACGAAGGAGATGACTTACCAAAATATTATCTTTTTCATGTATTTTGTTTTTCTCTTTTATATACTTTCCATTCTTACATATGTTTTCTTTGTAACAGAGCCCAATTGAATTAAATATATCTATATATGTTTATTTTATTCAAACATTTTTATTTTATATTATTTAGTGATATTAATATAAATTATTATACTATATATTATACAAATAGGCTTACCCCTCTCTCCTTTCTCCATTTTGAAATAGAGAAAAGAGAGCAAAAGTAAGGACTAACACGTGCTCAACACGTAAAGAAAAAAGAAAAAAACACACACACACAGATTCTCATTTCCTCCCAGTTCAAAACCCTTCACCTTCCCAACCTCCGACCTCTTCTATTCCCAATCTTCCCCAACCCTCGACCTCTCATTCCCTTAACCTCGCCGCCAACAAACTACACTGTCATTTCCGACGCACACCACTTTCACCTCCCCAACCCTCGACCTCCTCCCTTGCACACCTCCAACGCTACCGCCTCTCATTCCCTTAACATGGTTATATAAATTAATAAAATCAAACTTGTACTCTAGCAATGTATACAATCATCACTATATATGTTTGTCATCTAGTACTATTAAATCTTGTCTCTATACTACTTATGTTTGTCATCTAGCGATGTATAAAATAATCAAACACTTGATTACTGAGTTTGGGTTTGGGCTCTTTCAACAAAATCAGGTTTGAGGGGGGAAGTCAACAAAACCAGATTTTGGTTTGGGTTCTTTCAATCTCATAAAATCAAATCAATAACATCAAAACTGGAGTAGGACGACGACGGCTGGGCGGGGCGGACGACGCGGCGACGGTGGTTGGGCTGGGTGGCAGCGGAGAGGCGACGGGGCTGATTCAATGAGATGGACCATGTTCTTAGGGATAGGGAATCAACACTAATAAAATGTGGTTAGGGAATCACTAGATTAATTAGTCCAGGAATTCAAATCTAATTGGGTTTTTTTTTTGGTTTTTTTAACATATATGTAGAAAAAAAACCTGGTTCTCAATTAATTAATCCAAATAAATGAGAGCCACTCATTTCAATTCTCTTATATCTAATGGTCATAATTGATGTATCTCATTATCTCATTTTAAGATGTATCTCATTGGATCACTCCTATATATATATATATATATATATATATATATATATATATATATATATATATATATATATATATATATATATATTTATACGCATGACTATTAATGAAGAATTCATGTCTTCTGTCTACATTGTCAATTCAAATATGCACTATAAGTTTCAAGTTGGTTTGGAACATTTTCCTATTATTATTCTGTTTACGAAATCAGTAGACTATCATATTGGCTTCTTCTTTATTCTACCGACGCAAATAAATAACTTGAGAAATATTAATTTAATTTCTATATTTTGTTTCCACAGCAATAAAGGACCATTAATCACTTTTTTTGAAGGAAAATCGAGAAACCATCAAATTGTGAGGTATATTTTCCTCCTTTTTTTCTACTTATTCTTTCATTTTCATAAAATTGGCAAGCTGAAGTAATACGAAAATTCTTACCTCAATAAATTGGCAAGGTGAAGCAAAGAAGCTTGATATTATATCTATATTTGATAGTAATAGGAGAAAGAGTCTACCCCCTCTCTCATTTCTCTTTTTTGAAATAAAGAAAGAAGACTAAAAGTAGGGATTCCTATTTAACTAACACGTGCACTACGCATGATTTTATTAAAAAACCAAAATAAAATAAAAACACCACTCCCTCAAACACAGTCCACCCCCCCTCACTCCGCTCGCGACCCCCGCTACCTGTGACAGTGTAAAAATGACCTGAGGCCCAACCAGGGCCCAATACAATTCCTACTCAGAAAAGCAAAAATAACAACCTGGTTCGGCTCCGGATCACTTCAGGGTCGGCGCCGAACCTCGTGTTTGCCCTCACAGTGCCGGCCTCCTCGTACTGACGAGCCTCAGTATCCCCCGGAGTCCGATCCGGAGCAGTCCCTCAGGCCGTCCCCCCTCTCTGGCGGGGCAGAAGGATGACCTGGCGCAGCCTAGGCCCTCCGATTCCCCCCAGAGGCACAGAGGGCTCACGATGGGCCACGTCAGCTCCAAATACCGCCAAGGGTTTTGCCACGTCAGCCCTATACCACTCCTGGTATCGCCACGTCCGCCCTAAACCCCCTGGGCCTTCTGCCACGTCAGGCCCATGGGCTTTCGGATCCAAACCCGGCCCCCAAGTGGAACCAAACCCGGTTGGGATTCTCTATAAATACTAGACCCACACCCACCTTTTTGAGGTAATCAATCTTTTGCCACTTAAATATACCTAGTTATTGCTACTCTCTCACAGAGACTGACTAGAGCGTCGGAGGGTCCGCCACCGGGACAAACCCCGGTGTTTCAGGACCGTCTGCAGGTACACAAGACCTCGGATCCGACCCTTCCGATCCGAGCCCAACCTTCAACGTCTTTCCGAGCTCATCGTAGGCCCCAGAAGGTCAACCGAAGGTCGGCAGACGAGCGGCAATCTCCTTCAATACAAATTGAGTTCGAACTCACACCTGGTGCTTCCACACGTGTCTCAGAAATAAACAGCATCAGGTTGGCGCCGTCTGTGGGAACAGGCTGCTCCAGAAGCCGATCCGACCCAGACCCTCAAAGGCCATCGACAGCCGAATCCTCATGGCCTCCAAAGGCAAGGGGGCTGCTTCCTCCGTCAACCAACGGGACTCGCCCCCACCCACCAATAAAGCCAGGCCACGCCCGTCGAAACACAAGGCTCCCTCTCGGGAGTCCCAAGGGAGCATCGGCCGGCCAGCCCAGCCCGACCTCCGGGGAATAATCCTCAACCGCAAGATTACCCGCAGCAGGAGAAGGGCCGCTTCCAACCCGGTCCCGAACCGCCCGAGGCCACCGCCCGAGGTACGCAGACCCGCGCTCAGCCGAGTCGGAAGACAACCCTCGGACCAACCAAACCGGGCCGAAAGAGCCCCAGTCACTCATAAGGAATTCCAAGACTTCCGAAAAGAAATGCTGGGAGCCCTCCGACGGGCCCCCAGGGAAGAAACCCTCCATTCCCAAACGGGGTCGGACGCCGAAGCCAGCGCGTCCCGCCCTTCAACGATCCAGCCGGAAGACGATGACGTACTCCTAAGGCGCCTACAAGAAATGGAGGACCGCCTCGATCACATAGGGGACGGCGGCCAAAGAATGGCTCAGGGGTACAGACCTGTCCGTCCACCCTTCTCCGCCCCCATCCTCCAAGCGGAAATACCCCGGAATTTCTGACCCCCTCAATTCGAGACCTACGACGGCGAGGGAGATCCTGCTGATCACATGGAGGGTTTCAAAACCCTCATGATGATTCACAGCGCCTCGGATCCCCTGCTCTGCCGAGCCTTCCCCGCCACCCTTCGGGGTCCTGCTCGCGAGTGGTTCTCGAAACTCGCCCCCGGCTCCATTTACTCCTTCGACCAACTCGAGGGCAATTTTCTTGCCCATTTTGTCACTAGCCGGAAGGCCGAAAGGACCAGCGCCTCATTACTTGGGCTCAAACAGATAGAGGGGGAATCACTCAGAGTGTTCGTCCGGAGATTTACCGCTGAGGCAAGGTCGGTCTCCTCCCTCGACCCAGGCGTCGCTTCAGCGGCATTCCGACACAACGTCCGCCCCGGACAGCTGAAGGCCTCTCTGGCCAAGAGACCCCCCGTCGACTTCCCCGACCTCCTTAATAGGGTCGAGAAATACATTAGGGCAGAAGAGGCCCTTAACCCCGAAGATGCCAGGGATGCCACCGGGAAAGGAAAGCGGAAGACCGAGGAAGGCGAACCACCGAAGAAAGCTCCGAGGGACCCGGGGGCCATAAAGAAGGTCCCGCCAGTCCCCCGCTTCGAGAGGTACACTCCCCTGACGCATAACATCTCCGCCATCCTCTTGGAAATCGAAGACAAGGGCATTGTCCGACTACCCCCCCGATCTAATAACAACAAGAATCGAGACCAGCGCTTTTACTGTCGCTTCCACCGAGATCACGGGCACGAAACTGACCAATGCCGAGCCCTGAAAGACGAAATTGAAGAACTCATCTCCAGAGGATACCTCCGAGAGTTTACCCGAGAAGGCCCACGGGATCGGCGAGACGCTAGGAACCGGAGGCAATCGCCTCCGAACCCTGCTCCAAACCAGTCCCAGAATCGGGACCCCGACTCCGAGGGAGCCGCGGATATCCCTTTCATCTTGCACTGTGTCCACGGAGGGCCGATGGGAGGCGAATCAAACACTTCCAAAAAAGCCTTCCTTCGAGAGGTGAACGCTGTCAAAGACAACCCCTCGCCCAAACTACAATCAAGGCCGGTCTCCTTCTCAGGGGAAGACCTTGAAGGTGTTCGCTTGCCCCACTGCGATGCTCTCGTCATCAACCTCCACATGGCTAATTGTGAGGTCCGCAGGATCCTCGTCGACAACGGTAGCTCGGTGAATATTCTTTTCCTCGAAGCCTTCGAAAATCTCAGGTTACCCCGAGGAAAACTCAAGCCAGCTGGGTACACCCTGCACGGGTTCTCAGGCGTCCCTGTCGTAATAGAAGGGATTGTTACCCTCGACGTTACCGCCGGGTCGACTCCTGTCAAGAGGACCGAATCCATGGACTTCATGGTGGTCAACGTCAAGGCGGCCTACAACGCCATACTTGGCCGGCCTGGACTATGCTCCCTACAAGCGGTGCCTTCGGCTTACCATCTGAAGCTCAAGTTCCCCACCCCTCAAGGAGTCGGCATCGTCCGAGGCAGCCAAGAAGCAGCGCGATCATGCTACATGACCACCGTCGGTGGAGGTGTGTTCCCCCTCGACGCCGGACGAGCATAGACTATGGCCCGGCTATATGTAAATCTTTTTTTTGGTATAAACCCTCGTTTGTAAAGGGCTGCCTTAGCGGCCCTCCCTACCTTATACTAAAAATATGCCTTTTTATCCGAACCCCAAATGTCTCGATAATCTCAATACGAGTCCGGACCGAAGGTCCTTCCTAAGGCCCCACTTCGATCCCTCGCGGAACGATGGAGCTAGACCTTGCCTCCGACATTTCGTACCACATCGCTGGCCGGAGCGAGGAGGGAAAAGGATTCTTCTTTCATACCCCTTTATTTTACGTTCCAAAGAGAAAAAATAAAACGAAAGAAAAACAAAGACCGTTACAAGACCGCTCCACTCTTCTCAAATCAGGTAGATCAGGGCCCCCCGGGCCCAACGAGGGACAAAGAGTACTTCGACCAAGCAACTAGGGGCCCCTCCCCTCGTTGTGATATTCCTTAGCCTCAGCCACAATCGACAGTCCAGCCACCGAACTCTGGGCGTCATCCGGTCGCGCCCACTGCAACAGCAGCAACGCAGAGGGAACCCCCTCCGCCTGTCGACCCAAGGAGGAAGAGAACGAGGCTCCCAACATCGCCTTGTAACGAGGCATCTCCACCTCCTTCTCCACAAAGACGTCGCGAGGTAACCCCCCAGGAGAGGACCTCGGCTCCAAGGTACTTAGCCCGGCTCGTCTAATGTCCGTCCCGCCGAGCTCCTGATCCCACATCGCTCTTCTCAATCGGCGCGCCTCCGCACTCAAGACGGCGGACTTATTCCGATAAAAGTTACAAGCTTCATCAGTGTCCCGAGCCCCCCTTCGGTGACGAGCCAGCGCGGCTTCCAGGACCTTAACCTTACTCCGGAGTCGCGCCACATAGAAACTACGGGAGTCCCCTTCAGGGAGGAGAGCCGCGACCTACAAGATAACCAACCAACTCAACACACATTCTCAAGAAGATTCAGAAATGTCCGAGGTCAAACCAACCGGCCGGTCAAAAAAACTTTTCTTGCCACTGTAAATCCAAGTGTTTCTTACAAAAAATGCGGTGGCCAGTCCGCGGGAGGCAAACACAATCGAGGGAGAGAAAAAGAAAGACAAAAATTACACAACTCATTGACCCACCTCCGCGCCGACGGACGGATCCACGGGAGCGTCGGCCGAGGGGTCGACGGCGGGCCCTTCTTCACCCGGAGTCTTCGACGTTCCCTCGATCTCCATATCATACTCAAAATTGGACAGATCAAGGGCCGGGAAGAAGTGCCTCACGTGGCTGAGGGCCCTCTCATAGCTCTTGTCCTGGGCCGCGATCACCATCTGCTGGCCCGTGTGCAACACCTCCTTCGCCTCCTTGGTGAACTTCGTCTTCAGGGAGGCCATCTTCTTCTCCCACTCCACATCCTTGGCCTTGAGCTGGAGCTCCAGCTGCTGCTCTCTCTTATGCGAACCCTCGAGTTCGATTCGCATCTCCTTCATCTCCAGCTCGCTCTTTTCCGCTCGAGCTCGCTCTTGAGCCAGGGACGCCTCGTACAGGTTCTTGATGTTGGCCCCCTGTATACAAGCCTACAACCAACGGCAGACAAAGATGAGGCCTCGGCACGTAAATCAACAAAGAGGGACAGAGTCGACAGACTTACCTGCACAGTGGCCTGTGCCAGGCGGGCGAACGCCGCCTCTACGGGCTCGCCCTCCATCGCCTTGCGATCGCGAGGGGTCGCCAGCTTTTCCACCACTTCGACGGCTTGGGCCTCCTCTGTCAGGCGGTCCCCCATCAGAACCGACCAGTCAGGAGCCCACCGCTGCCGCAACAGCTCCACCACCGGATCCTCTTCCTCGACCTCGACCCAGGGACCTTTCCCCTTGTCGAGAACAGGGGCCCCCGCTCGGCCCTGACCCTTCGAAGAAGCCACGCCCTTGCTCGCCTCGGAGCGACCCCTCTTGGTCCTCGGCTCGAGTTGAACTTCCGAGATAACAAGGGGCAGCTCCCTCGACCTCTTCGCCGCCTCCGCCTTCTTCTTCTCGGCGTTTTCCTTCTTCATGGCCAGCCGCCTTGCCTGGATCGATGCCTCGTCCATACCTGCAGAAAAAACCATTAAGAGCAATGAGCAAGAAAGCAAGAAAGGACCCCGAGGAAAGGAACAACTACATACGCATAACAGCTGGGCTCAGTCCAGCGCTCGCCAGAGTGGTCTCCGTCACCTCCGTCCAATCAATACTAGGTGACTGGCGGAGGCGCTCGACAAACCCCCATTCATCTGCCGACAGATCCCCCTGCCTCGGCGGTGGGTGGCTCGGCTTGGAGTGGTTCCATCGAGTAGGAATGTCCCATGGCTCTTCACTCCGGATCACCAAATACTTCTCCTTCCATCCCTTGATGGAATCTGGGTGGTGGCGAACGACCTTCCCCCCACTCCGGGGAGAGATATAGTATACACCCTCGGCCGACGGATTGACCATCAACATTGCACGGAACACGTTCAGCCGCAGGGGTACTTGCTGCTCCTCGCACATCAGCATAAAGCAGATGATCTGCTTCCAAGAGTTCGGCCCGTACTGCATGGGCGCCAAGGAGGCCCAGTTCAACACATCCCTAATGAACGGGTGGATTGGCAACCTCAGGCCAGAGATAAAAGCGTCCACTGGGAAGACACAGTACCAAGCTGATAAGGGATCGGTGGGACGCAGAGTAGGGCTCGGCATCAGCAGTTCATGACCAGGCCCTATATGATACGCCAGCTGCAGAACCTCCAAATCCCCGCCCTCCAAAACGGTCGAGATCGCGTCCATCATCACCCTCCCCCGGCTCGGCGAAGAGGGTTGCACTCCGAAGAGCTCCTGGTCAGAAAGATCGTCGGGATACTGACGGAAATGCTTCGGCTGAACAGGCGAACCAGTCATCAAATTACGGAAAACAGGCGCCTTGCTCGAACCGCCGGTCCTCGACCCCGGTTTTCCTGGGGCCCTCTTCTCCTTCTTAACTCGCTCCGACGGTCCTCGACCCTGAGTGGTGGATCTCCTCACTATATTACCCTCGCCCCTCTCCTCATCGGAAGACAGCTCCAGCACGCGAATGCCGTCCGAACCCTCGCCGGTTCCCTCCGACCCACTACTCTCCACCACAAAGGGACGTCGAGTACGCGACGCCCTCGACTTGTGTACCGCTTCCCCCTCACCTACTGAGTCCTCCAAAGAAACCGAGCCAGTATGGCCCACAACGGGCACCGACCCCTCCTCGAGCATGGGCTCTTCCCACGACGTCGACGGAGAGTCAGGCTTTACTTCCCCCCTGGACGACGACGCCGACGAACCGGACTGAGCCCTATCCATCTGTGCCTAAAGATAAAACAAACTTACCAAACTAACCTGGGACCGCTTCGGGAGGGCGAACCGAGTACGGCAAACTGCAAGAACAATCGCTGAAGGGTTGGGAGATTTTTTGAAGAAAGAAGCAGCAAGATTGAAGTGGGCGAAAGGGAAAAAGGGGGAATACTTATATAAGGGAAGAACGGCTCCTCGACTTCCGCGATTACTGTTCACTGATTGACGCACAACTGCCGCCTGGAAAATCGCGCCGCGTCCTCGAAACCTGTGCGGGGGACGTCATCAGACGCCAGACTGACGGCCTAACTCTGGGGTCGGGTCGGGTGGGATACACGACGGAGAAAACATTTTTTTTTTTTTAAGTTTAAGGCGCCGTCATTTGACAGACGCCCTGGGCTCCAGCGTCCGACCAGTTCCCCTCTCACCCTCGAGCAGCCCGGGACTTACAGCCTCGGCAGCCGAAACCCCGAACTGTTCGAGGGTGGAACAGAAACCGCCATCGCCTACAGCCCTATCAAGACGGACTGACCGACCCCCGACGGGAGGTGCCCCCCCCCCATCCGAGGCCCTTCAGCCCCAAGGCCGGTATACGGTGGGTGCGTCTTTTCGTCTGGATCTCTCCCGGGCCAAACCTCCATGACAGGGCAGTCTGACCCGAAAAGGGATCCAGACGGCAAAACCACCACTAAACCGAAGCTCCTCTTCCCACAGCACGGATCTCGGCCGTCACCCCTCTCGCCCTGATCTCCCGTAGATCTGGCCACCATATCAAGGTCCATCAGATCCAAGAGAAGATCAGGGCGGCAGAGTAACCACCTCTCCGACGCTGCTAGGGTCGAAAATATTAGCCAAAGACAGGCGTCCGCCGAAGCAGACACCTCTGAGAGCCAATGGGCCACCCCTGTTTTGATCATACCTACAATGGAGGGGAGAGGTATTTATAACCTCCCCCAGGGGCCGGCCATTATGATGTGGGGAAAACCAAACGACGGAAGACCATGCGCCATACCGTTATTTAGCGGCGCCATTAACGCACCTAGGAAATGGGAATCTTGCACAGGTCCCAAGGCGCCCCCAAAATGCTTCGCGAAAACAACGGACCACACTACTCAGAACAACCGCAAGGCACAACGGTTCGCCCCATAAACGGCCCGTAACTCCCCCTCACCAGCTCGAGGTCCGGTCTGGCACCAGGATACTCTTCTCCGGAAGAAACAACGGCTCGCCTTCACCCTCACCGACCCGTAATCCCTCGCCGGCTCGAGGTCGGGTCTGGCACCTGGGTACTCTTCTTCGGGAGATCCACCGGCTGGCCATCACCCTTACCAGCCCATAATTCCCCCTCGTCTCGAGGTTCGGTTTGGCACCGGGGTACTCTTTTCAGGAAGAAACAACGGCTCGCCTTCACCCTCACCGACCCGTAATCCCTCGCCAGCTCGAGGTCGGGTCTGGCACCTGGGTACTCTTCTTCGGAAGATCCACCGGCTGGCCATCACCCTTACCAGCCCATAATTCCCCCTCGTCTCGAGGTTCGGTTTGGCACCAGGGTACTCTTCTCAGGAAGAAACAACGGCTCGCCTTCACCCTCACCGACCCGTAATCCCTCGCCAGCTCGAGGTCAGGTCTGGCACCTGGGTACTCTTCTTCGGAAGATCCACCGGCTGGCCATCACCCTTACCAGCCCATAATTCCCCCTCATCTCGAGGTTCGGTCTGGCACCGAGGTACTCTTCTCAGGAAGAAACAACGGCTCGCCTTCACCCTCACCGACCCGTAATTCCTCGCCAGCTCGAGGTCCGGTCCGGCACCTGGGTACTCTTCTTCGGAAGATCCACCGGCTGGTCATCACCCTTACCAACCCGTAATTCCCCCTCATCACGAGGTTCGGTCTGGCACCGGGGTACTCTTCTCAGGAAGAAACAACGGCCCGCCTTCACCCTTACCAGCCCGTAATCCCTCGCCAGCTCGAGGTCCTGTCTGGCACCCGGGTACCCTTCTCAGGAAGGCTCAATGACTTACCATCCCATTTCTACAACCATGAGCACTCCTCCACGGCTAGCTCCCGCACCCCCTGCAGGAGTGGGGGGCTTGTGTGACAGTGTAAAAATGACCTGAGGCCCAACCAGGGCCCAATACAATTCCTACTCAGAAAAGCAAAAATAACAACCTGGTTCGGCTCCGGATCACTTCAGGGTCGGCGCCGAACCTCGTGTTTGCCCTCACAGTGCCGGCCTCCTCGTACTGACGAGCCTCAGTATCCCCCGGAGTCCGATCCGGAGCAGTCCCTCAGGCCGTCCCCCCTCTCTGGCGGGGCAGAAGGATGACCTGGCGCAGCCTAGGCCCTCCGATTCCCCCCAGAGGCACAGAGGGCTCACGATGGGCCACGTCAGCTCCAAATACCGCCAAGGGTTTTGCCATGTCAGCCCTATACCACTCCTGGTATCGCCACGTCCGCCCTAAACCCCCTGGGCCTTCTGCCACGTCAGGCCCATGGGCTTTCGGATCCAAACCCGGCCCCCAAGTGGAACCAAACCCGGTTGGGATTCTCTATAAATACTAGACCCACACCCACCTTTTTGAGGTAATCAATCTTTTGCCACTTAAATATACCTAGTTATTGCTACTCTCTCACAGAGACTGACTAGAGCGTCGGAGGGTCCGCCACCGGGACAAACCCCGGTGTTTCAGGACCGTCTGCAGGTACACAAGACCTCGGATCCGACCCTTCCGATCCGAGCCCAAACTTCAACGTCTTTCCGAGCTCATCGTAGGCCCCAGAAGGTCAACCGAAGGTCGGCAGACGAGCGGCAATCTCCTTCAATACAAATTGAGTTCGAACTCACACCTGGTGCTTCCACACGTGTCTCAGAAATAAACAGCATCACTACCCAACCCCCACGCCGCTCCAGCCACCATGCCCTCTAACTCCCTTCGCGCCCCTCCTTCTCCTGCAGCTTTAGTAATATTTAATTGTATAACTGTAATACCCCGTAATTTCTGAATAGTATAATATAAATATAATATATATATAAGAGTGGGTGAGAGAATGTGTTAGGGGGGCCCACAGAGAAATGAGTATAACATAGTGCTGTTGGTTAAGAATTGGGGGTGACGTCATCATCCCTGTGGGGCCCTCGGGTTTGATTTCGGAAGGGAATTCAGATAGCAGAGCTATCTGTTTGAGTATGTCGGCGTGTCAAGGGGGGCCCACGGGCTTCTCTTGTGCTCGCGTGATTTGAGAAATTTAAAGAGAATGTGTTTGAAAGTAATCCCATATCGAGAGTAGACAAAGAATAATTTAATATAAATAAAATTGCCTATGATCAAGAGTCACCTAATTGGTTAACCACCTTTTGAGAGGCAGCATGTGGTGGGCAATTGTACTATAAGTATTAATTTGTGGTATAAAAATAATAAAAATTGTTTGAGTATTGGGGCGGGACGTTACAAATGGTATCAGAGCCGACTTTAGGCCTGAGTATGATCTGCGGTGTGAGATAGTCTCCGGAATTAACATCGACTAGAAAGAAGGACCCTGCGCTAGATGGTAATATAAATAAAATTGCATATGAGCATTACAATAACATTATGGTTTGGTAATCATTCTCTAAACCATCTGTTTATGTGATAATAATAATAAAGATTTCAGTAATTACTATAGAAATGATATTAATAAGTTTCTCCAAATTCTCTCACATTTTTTTAGAGTTCTCAAAACTATTTTAGACTGTGCAATTTGCACGGAATAACACTTGTATAATTAAACAGAGAAATTGAAATGGAGTTATAAATAAAGGGGCATGGTTGGAGTTACAAATTTCCAATTAAGCATATTCCAAAAATTATGCTCCTTGGGTGGGTGCAAAGTACAACCTCCCGTTGGAGATACTATTACCTTTTGGTGATACTACTATTTGAGATGGTATCTCCAATAGGAGAAGTAGGAAAGAAGACATACTTTTCAAAGTTGTTCCAATACCATGTATGTTCGTGAGCTGACAAGAGTGCATCATGCTGTCGATATGAATAAACACTAGTAGTTATTAATGACTAGTAAATTTTTTTTACGTACGATATACGTTTTGATAAAGAGTTGAAGCTGAACGTGTGAATGATACACATAAGTAGGTAATAATTAGCACGTGCGATGAATATTTTTTCTTAAAAAATTGGAGTTAAACGGGCAAAAGTAATTTTTTAAAAAATTGAAGGGGAAACTTTGATTTTGCATGTGCGAAGAAACATGTTTGGAGTTGCATGTGTGTTGTAGGTTTAAATAATTGGGAGGGAAAAAATTTAAATGAAAAATGGCAACTCCACTGTACCTACAGTGCTTGATACAGTGCTTGCTACAATGTAGCTGTAGTTACTACAGTGTATCTGCTATTGTACACGTGCAGTGCACGGTTAGTAATTAGCACGTGCGATGAATATTTTTTTCTTAAAAAATTGGAGTTAAACGGGCAAACGTAATTTTTTAAAAAATTGATGGGGAAACTTTGATTTGCATGTGCGATTCATGTACGAAGAAACATGTTTGGAGTTGCATGTGCGTTGTAGGTTTAAATAATTGGGAGGGTAAAAATTTTAAATGAAAAATGGCAACTCTACTGTAACTACAGTGCTTGCTACAATGTAGCTGCAGTTGCTACAGTATAACTACTATAGTACATGTGCAGTGCACGGTGTGATAGACAAACATTGTGACAAAATCACTATTCATCACCCTTCTCCAATTATATATATTAATTATTATTATATATCTTAAGCTAATAGGCATACCCCATCTCTCCTTTCTCTATTTTGAAATAGAGAAAGGAGATCAAAAGTAGGAACTTACACGTGCAGCGCACACCAATTGCCCAAAACAAAATTAATTAAAAAAAACACCAAAAAAACCCTTTCCTCTTCTACATCTCCCCAAAACCCACAAACCCTAACTCTCCCTACCCCAAAACCCACCCACATCTCCTCACCCGTCTGTCCCTATCGCCGCTCGCCGTCCACCCCACCCCGATCCCACCCGTCTCTAATCAAGAAGAAGAAGAATCCGTACTCGGAGGCTTGGGCGAACCCGCTGTCGGAACACGTTGCTTTCTCCTTCAATCCATCCCCCTTAGTAAGCTTCCTTCCACGCCTTCCTTCCTTCATTCTGAATATTTATATCTCTCACATGTAGCGCATTGTACAAACCCATTTGATTTGTGGAATTTCGAGATTCTTTTGAGGCTAATCCAAGTTTTCTTAAATGGGTTATGTTGAAATCCAGTAATTTAGTAACCCTTTTATTGTTTCGAGGATTATAGTCTCATTTCTGATGTTGGTTTGTAGCAATATCCAATCTTTTTAAGGAACTTGATAGTTTCAGTTGAGTTTTGTTTGGGTTTGAATGAAGATGGTACAGTTATTTTCTAAATTTGAGTTTGTAGTGACATAGCACAAATTTTAATAAAATCGTATAGTGAATTTTTGGAGCTGTGACATGAAATTTTTTTGAAAAAGAAAAGAAAATGGTTGAGTTTATGGAGTTTTTGAAATTATATTATAAAGGTTTGGTCCATTTTACGGGGCTGAATTTAGTATAACACCAAAAAAACCCTTTTCTCTTCTACATCTCCCCAAAACCCACAAATCCTAACTCTCCTTACCCCAAAACCCACCCACATCTCCTCACCCGTCCGTCCCTACCGCCACCCGCCGTCCACCCTGCCCCGATACGAACGTCTCTAATTGTTAGAATATAAATATTAAAACCCTCACCTTTACCACAACTTCGAAGTTTTGGTCCATCGGTAGGGTCATTAATATGGTATCAGAGCAACCCAGGTTCGAATCTCACCGGCTGCGCTATTTAAATGCGGATTGAAAAAAAAAAATACCGCTGCGTATAGTCCAGGTCTTGGCCCAAAAAGATGGCCCTCAACCTGCGGGGGCGTGTTAGAATATAAATATTAAAACCCTCACCTTTACCACAACTTCGAAGTTTTGGTCCATCGGTAGGGTCATTAATACTAATCAAGAAGAAGAAGAAGCTTCAGTCGGAGGCTTGGGCGAACCCGCTGTCGGAACACGTTGCTTTCTCCTTCAATCCATCCCCATTAGTAAGCTTCCTTCCACGCCTTCCTTCATTCATTCTGACTATTTATATCTCTCACATGTAGCGCATTGTACAAACCCATTTGATTTGTGGAATTTCAAGATTCTTTTGAGGCTAATCCGAGTTTTCTTAAATGGGTTATGTTGAAATCCAGTAATTTAGTAACCCTTTTATTGTTTCGAGGATTATAGTCTCATTTCTGATGTTGCGTTTGTTGCAATATCCAATCTTTTTGAGGAATTTGACAGTTTCAGTTGAGTTTTGTTTGGGTTTGAATGAAGATGGTACAGTTATTTTCTGAATTTGAGTTTGTAGTGACATAGCATAAATTTTAAAAAAATCATATAGTGAATTTATGGAGTTGTGATATGAAATTTAAAAAAAGGGAAAGAAAATGGTTAAGTTTATGGAGTTTTTGAAATTATATTATAAAGGTTTGGTCCATTTTATAGGGCTGAATTTAGTATAGGATTGTTGGTATACATGAGTTATATTGCCCTATTCTGTATTGTTCGTTACCACATTACTATTTAGATGATTTCGTTGTTGTTCAGAGTGTGAATATGAATATCTTTTGATACATAGAATGTGAAGAATTTATAGTGTATGTTGTCTACATAAAAGAGCTGACTGCGCTTTGCAGAAAATTTTGCACTGGCATACCATTGGGTTGTTTGGAAACTAACAGCAATTGCAGAATGGAGACTACTGGCAAACTTTGTGTTAGTTTTTATGTATGTTTATAGTGTTGTTGTAGCTATTGCATACCTGGCATATATCAGAGAATAAAATGGTTTAGATTTCACACATGCAACAACTTACTTTTGCTTGAATGTTTTTTTAATGAAGTAAATATGGAGTATAGCTGTCATATTTCATTAATAAGTACATACCGTAACAAAACTACATAAATCTAAGTGAGTATTAAATTTTCTACATTTTAGTGTAGGGTTCATGTAAATGCATGATTTATACAAATTACCGTTCCTACATTTTGTTAGTTTTTCGTTATATGTCACTGCCATTCAACTTCAATCTGGAAATGAGAAATGATTACTTTCTCTATAAATATTAAATTGCAGTAAATAATATCCCTATTGAGTGTGGTAATCTAAAAATCAGTCTTTCCCTTTTGAGTTAATCCCTATAGTTATTTATCTTAATATGTAATGTTTCATTATATTTTTCTACATGTGTTTTATTGAGTGTAAAATGGTTGATTTTGTTTTCAGCAGTAAGTGTGAACATTCAAAGATATAAGGAGATTTCCAATTATATTGAGGGAAATCAGACTCTTTCATTACATCAGGTATGTTATATGTATTTTTATATCCTATGTCTCCTATCATACTTTCTTTTGAGTTAATCCCTATAGTTATTTATCTCAATATGTAATGTTTCATTACATTTTTCTACATTGTGTTTGATTACATATTTATTATTCATATTTAAATAATTGTCCAAAACTACACTTACTAATGTAGGATGCAAGACAAAAATAATATTTCGTCTTTCCAACTTAATAAGGCAATTTCTGCATTTGCACGCTGTCGAAGATTTGAAATATTGCAGCGAAAAAGGCATCGTCCTATTAGGGCACTGCTGACTTCAGATCGACATAAAATTGCACGTTCGATAAGAATTATAAAGTTAAGACAAAAACATTTGCGAAGTACTATGGCAAATGATTTGCTTACCTATACATTTGAAAGGAGGGTGACCTTCAACCTAAACACTTTAGAGCAACACTCTGAGTTAATTAGAAACGTCCATCAAGAAAACATGTCAACAGTAAGTGATGCAGCAAATGAAAGACATGAAAGAAATTCTGCGACGTACAGTGCTTGGTGTGTTGGTGAATCATCAACAGTGGGTGGACCATCTTTTCTATCAGATGATTTGAGCAGTAATAATGATTGGTGTGTAGGCGAGCCATCAAACGGAAGATCATCATCTTTAACAATTCAAAATGAAGATACACATGATGATGGTAAGTTTAGTGTACCGTACTGTAATGCATAAACTATTAAAAGTATGATATCTCTCTCCTATAATTGAAGACATTATTAATTATCTCCCTTCTATAATTTTTTCTAAAATTGGTTGTGCAGGATGTTCCGCTCAGATTGGTCATGCAATTGTAATTGAAAGAGGTGAAGGTGCAGAGCCCATAAGAAGTAAGAAAATTCGGTATCTATATATGGTTTAACACTATTAAATAATTTTATAACAGAATTATAAAATGACTGAAATTCTTTTTAATATGTATGACAAGAACGTATAAACCAAATATCCGGCGAAGTTCCTACTTATGCAAGCAAGATGTTGAGTGTAGTAGTTGTCATGCTCAAATGTGGATTGGAGAGCGTTCTTCTACAACATCAATCAGTCGTCCACACTTTCAAATGTGTTGTAGAGAAGGTTTAGTTACTCTAACTTTCTTGCCAGCATCACCCCGGCTTATTATGGAGCTTCTTGATAGAAAATATGACACACCTCAGTCAAAATTTAAGGATCTGGTCAGAATTTATAATTCATTGTTCTCCTTCACATCGATGGGAGGAAAATTGACTTGCGGGTCATGGATGGTAGGGGTCCATATACTTTCAAGATAAGTGAATCAAATTATCACCGTATTGGTTCTCTTCTTCCAGTTGAAGGTGTCGAACCCAAATTTGCATAGTTGTATATACATGATGGTCTATACGAGTTGGATCAACGTACAAATCATGCAAAAAATATGGGCATCAATAACATAGATAGAGAAGTTATGGAGAAACTACAAAATTTGCTGAATGAAGTTAATCCATACGTAAAGATGTTTCGACGTGCAAGAGATCTACTTCGACCTCCAGGAGAAAATATACACCAACATAATTTGTCAATGAATTTGAGAATACATATCATAAATGGGAGGGCACGTGATGGTCGACGATATATTTTACCTTCCTGTGATGAGGTTGCTGCCCTCATAGTCGGTGATGGCTCAGAGAATGTGAGTAAGCGGGATATCGTAGTATGCACAGAAAGTGGAGCCTTACAAAGGATATTTGAAACACAACCATGTTACATGCCTCTACAATATCCATTGTTGTTTTCATTTGGTGAGGAAGGATGGAGAATTGACATTAAATTTAAAGATGGAAGGCACGTTGGTCGAATAACAACTGTTTCTATTCGAGAGTATTATGCATTTTGCTTGCAATCACGCAGATGTGAGGATAATTCCCTATTAAGAAGTGGTCGACTAACTCAACAATATTTTGTTGATTCATATGCCGCAATAGAACAAAATCGTCTCAACTGGATGAGGATGAATCAAACAAGTATACAGAATGAGCTGTTATGTGGTCTTCAAGATGCATTCACCGCAGGGAAAACAGAAGCAGGGGCAGTGGGTAAACGATATGTTCTTCCGTCTTCTTCTACCGAGGGACCGCGAGATATGTATCAACAGTATCAGGATGCTATTGCAATATGTCATTGGGGTGGAGCACCCGATTTTTTTATAACTTTCACATGTAATCCTAAGTGGATTGAAATCATTGAATCACTACCGTGTTTTCCAAATCTAAAACCCGAAGATAGGCCAGATATTGTTACCCGAGTGTTCATGTTAAAATTAAAGGAGCTTATGAAAGATATCAAACAACGAAAGATGTTTGGATCAACTATTTCAAGTAAAAAATCTAACAAATTTAACCATTTTAAAATTGAATTTCAATAAAAGGAATGAGAATTAGTAGAATTTGACTTATATTTCAAATGCGCATATTTTAATAAATCTATTTATTTTTGTTGAAAACATATCTACATGTAATTGAATTTCAGAAAATAGGGCTTCCTCATGCTCACATCTTGATTACTGTTCGAAGAGAAGACAATATTGACAATATTGACAATATTGAAGATATTGATAGATTAGTATCCGCTGAGATTCCAGTTAAGAACAATTTCCCGAAGCTCATGCAATTGTGCTTCGGTTTATGATTCATGGGCCATGTGGGGAGTACAATCCAACATCTCCATGTATGGAGAATGGTGTGTGCACAAAAAGGTATCCAAGACAATTTATAAATAAAACTATTATTGATTAGCACGGGTATGTTCAATATCGTCGTCTGGATGACGGTCGAACGTTTGTAATAGGTGGCCACAATCTGAAAGTTGTTGACAATCGATGGGTGGTACCCTACAATTTAGATTTAATAACAAAATATGATGCTCATATCAACATTGAGATTTGTGCCAATCTTAAGTTGCTCAAGTACCTTTACCAGTATGTGCATAAAGGTTATGATAGAACTACAATAATCATAGAAGACAATGGAAATCCGGTCCTGAAAAATTCCGAATCTCAATGCAAGTCAGTTGATGAAATTCAGCAATATTTAGATTGTCGTTATGTATCCTCTGTTGAAGCATGTTGGAGAATTTTTGAATTTAGTTTGCATCGTCATCATCCTCCAATGGAACGTTTACAGTATCATCTAGAAAATTAACAGAGTGTCTATTTCAATGAAAATGCTAACTTGGCTGATGTTGTCTTAAGAGCTGAATATCAGAAGACGATGTTAGATGGTTGGTTTGAGGCTAATCAGGTTTATGAAGATGCTCAAGATCTTACATCCTCTGAATTTTCGAAAAAATGGGTCTGGAAACCGGTGGATAGGAAGTGGTCAAGAAGACTTCGTGGTCTCGCAATTGGAAGGCTGTACTATGCACCTCCAACTGCAGGAGAGAGGTTTTATTTACGGATGTTGTTATGCGTGGTACGTTAAGCGACTAGCTATGCACATTTAAGAACCGTGAATGGAGTGACCTATCATAATTATCAGTCTACATGTTGTGCACTTGGGTTGCTAGAGGATGACAACGAATGGCACCAGGCACTAAACGAAGCATCCTCTTTTGCATCAGGTCATCGGCTCAGAAACTTTTTTGCTTCGATATTGATGTTTTCTGAACCAACTAATCCAATCGATTTATGGAACAAATATTGGAGCAATCTATCAGATGATATATTGCTTAGATGTAGGACTGAATCACGTGATTTTGGATTAGAGCTGACAAAAAACCAGTTGAAGAATTTAGCTCTTTCAGATATTGAAAGCATTTTGAATTAGAACGAGTGATCTCTTAAAGAATTTCCATCACTCCCATTTCCCGAGGATGTACATGTACATGTCATTCAAAATTGACAGATATGCGATTAATTGTGTTATGATGTCGACGAGTCGAAACAAGAGTTTAAGCAATTATTCCATAGGTTGACACATGAGCAAATTCAGATATTGAAAGTTGTGGTTTCAGCGCACTCAAGTAATAAGGGCGGTATTTTCTTTATTCATGGTAGCGGCGGTACAGGAAAAATATTTTTATGGAATACATTAGTTGCAAGGTTTCGAGCAGAAAGAAAAATAGTCCTCACCGTAGCTTCTTCTGGAATAGCTGCTTTGTTATTACCTAGAGGTCGCACTGTGCATTCGAGGTTTCGTATTCCAATAAAAGTTCATGAAACTTCTACATGTTCTATCTTCCAACAGGATGATTTATCTCAACTCATTCAACAAGCAGATTTGATCATTTGGGATGAAGCGCCAATGATGCATCGCCATGCATTTGAAGCTATTGATCGAACTTTCAAGGATCTAATGAAGTTTAATAACGAAAGTGCAGCTGATGACGCATTTGGCGAAAAAGTTGTTGTTCTCGGCGGGGACTTTCGACAAATTTTGCCTATCGTGCCAGTAGGTGGGTGACCCCGTATTGTATCTGCATCATTACAAAGGTCACATATTTGGTCTTCATGTAAAGTGTATGAGCTAACGAAAAACATGAGATTGATGGGGAGTTCACTCGATCAAGCTAGCAAGAATGAACAAGAGACTTTTGCAAAGTGGATTTTAGATGTGGGAGAAGGTAAAATTCCAGGTGAATCTAATACTGGAGGTTCTACAAAGGATTGGATACAAATACCAAATGACCTTCTAATTAAAGTTGCAGATGGTCCAAAGGGTTTGATAGATTGGATTTATCCTAATATGGAATCTAGATATAATGACCCAGCATTCCTTGAAAAACACGCTATTCTAGCACCTACTAATGAAGAAGTTGATGCCATTAATTCTCATATTTTGTCTATGGTTCCTGGACAGGTTGTCAACTACTTAAATGCAGATTCCGTCGAACATACCCCGAATGGTACAAATGAGCAGGATATGCATCCGCCGAAATTTCTACACACAATTAAGATGAGCGGGCTACCAAATTATTGTTTAGAATTGAAGCAAGGAGTACCAATTATATTGCTAAGAAATTTGAATCAGTTTATGGGACTTTGCAATGGAACATGTCTTATTATTCATACTCTAGGAGAATATATTATTATAGCTACAATTATTACAGGAAGGTGTGCAAGTGAGACAGTTGTGATTCAAAGAATGAGCATGTCGCCTACAGAAACCAGGTGGCTATTTGTCCTCAGAAGAAGACAATTTCCTATAAAGTTGGCATTTGTTATGACAATAAACAAGAGCCAGGGCCAAACTCTCTATAGCGTTGGGGTCTATCTTAAAAAACATGTGTTTACACACGGTCAATTGTATGTCGCAGTATCGCGTTGCACTTCCCGTTCTGGCTTGAAGATATTGCTGACAGATAACTCAAATGATCCCCAATAGACTAATGATCGTACACATAATGTGGTATATCAAGAAGTTCTTCAAGAAGTGTGTAACTCCATGATAATCAATTGAAAGGTAAATGTCATCAACAATCTAATAATATTCAAATGATTAAAATAGTATTTATTGGCACGCAATGTTTTTATATTTTAAGAATCTCATAATGTCATCTTAGTAAAGTTTATTGAAGCCTTATTTATTCTTTTTTCTTTTTTCTTTTATGTATCGTCTTATATCAATTCACATTGGTTCATTCCGCTATATAAATAATTATTTTTTAATGTGATGCACCTAACTAAATTTTTATTTCGTATTTTTTTTAATGTAGGCCGACATATGATGTTCATGTGTGGAGAATTCCGTCGCTCGGTAATGTGATTCCATGTTGAAATTACTAAAATATTTTGATACTACAATGTTGAAATTAGTACACGTTTTTCTTTTTGTTTTGTATTTACGTAGCTGTAAACAATAGTTGTTTAGAACATAAATTTTGCATTTTAACTGTTTGGATTGGACTCTTTTATTATCGTGAACATTTTATTTAAGCCATATGTTGTATATATAATTGCGATTTAAGTATGAAAGATTATTGTGATTGAGTTTGGATGTGCCTTATTATCATTAAATATTTGTGTTTGAATCATTTGTTTTATGTGCAAAGCTTTACTACATAATTGTTGAATATTAAATTATAATTATTTGAAGTTGTAAATATTGGGAGGTTCTGCTGAATTTTTTTTAAAATATTATTGATATATTAATTTATTTTTTGGTAAAGTCTATGCAATTTGCACAGGGGATATACTAGTATATAAGTATAGAGATAGATGGATAGATAGATAAATAATAATTTACACGTGTTTTAATATATTAAAAAAATTTAAAGTAAAAAATCTGATGTAGCGAAGACTCGAACCTAAGACCTCATTCATATTAGCTATGCACGTGCAATACACATATTGGTAGATTTACAGATCTATACTATTATTAAGCAAAGCCCCATTTTGGCGGCTTTTTACTATCATGCCCCCATAAACATAAAAAGCTAAAAAAAAATATAAGGTTAATTCTGTAATTTTCACTTCACATTTAAAGTCTCCATAAAATTTTGTTCCCTCAAAAATCGAAACGGTCTCTTTCTCTCCCTCCTTCGAATCCGTCTCTTGCTCTCCCTCTAAGCTGCATATATATATACAAAAGGGTGCACTTGACCAACAGCAACAGCAACAGCAAGAGGAGCACAGCATAGTAACAGCACGTGCAATGCACGTAGTAGCCACACAACAGCAAGAGCAGCAACGATAGAGAGCGCAACGGCAATGGCGATGCGGGGTTCTTCGGAGTGGGGCAAAGGCGAGGAAGGTGGCGGTGGGTGCCGTGGCGCTCGACGGCTAGCAAAGGCAGGGGCTCGCGAGGTGGGGCTCCGGGGTGGCAACAGTCGAGGTGATGAGGATGGAGACGGAGGTGCGGGGATCGGGAGTCGATGAGGCAGTTGTGGTCGGAGAGCGACTGGTGATGGGTTTGGCAGTCGATGGAGGACTAGAGGTGGTGACTGGCGATCTGGGTGATGGAGGGCGGCCGATGGGATGCTAGGCGAGGCTGCGAGCGGCAGGGAAGAGGTCGACGATGGCTCGAGTGGTGGTCGAGGAGCAGGGGTGATGAAGATCGAGGTGGGGACGGTCGACAGGGTGCTGGAGAGGGTGGTCGCCGAAGAGATATACAGAAGTTACAGTGTTTATATTTGTCTTTCTTTTGCTAAATACGATTAAGAATATTGATATTGTTTGTATAGTTAATTAGTCAGCATGAATATGATTTCTGATTAATGCAAGAGAGTGGAGAAGTCAAAGCAGATGATGAAAGTTAATGCTCATGATAAGGTCAACTCAAGCACTGTCGTCTTGCACCTGTATGGAATTGAAATACATTTATATTTGACACAATGTTAAGTTTAACTTGATTCGATATTCGGTAACAAGAAATTCTAAATAATCTCTAATATTATAATGGAAGAGTTGGGATTGTCATTTGTAGACAACCAGTAAATTTTAGACAACCATTCAACCAACTATCAAATCTCAACCATTTATTTTTAAGTGAGAGTTATATTAACCAATCGTTACTTAACTGTTGTTAGTTACCATAATACCCTTAAAGTTCAAACTTATTACGACATAATTATTTACAAAAATGTCACTCAAATAAAATAAACGTTGATAACACTAAGGTAATTTGAAAAGAGTATGTGATAAGTAAAGTGATATCTGAAGTTCAATGCCAGGTATGTCTTAATATTTATTTTTTTAAAAATTATTAGAACGTGCATCGCACGTGCAGATTACTAGTAACACTGAGGCATTCTTCTATTATAATATTAGAGGATTTTGAGGGCTTTTGAGTTTGCTAATATTAATGGGCCCCACACTTTTCAAGGTCAAGGATCTCTCTATAGGCCTGAAGCCTATGTTTATGTCCCAGGCTTTTCTGCTGCTTTTATCCGTTATCTTCCTTTTTCGGCCTTGCCTCTTCACAAAGGGAAACACACGTACCAGTGGCCTGCTTTGAAATTTTGATCAGCATGTTCGCAGTATTTAACTGGTTTAAACGGTAACTCGGATGACTGCTCTTTACAAACTTTTTTCCGCGTAAAATGAGGACTTTTTTCCGCGTAAAATGAGGTGGCTTAGAGAATGTAAAAATATCCATATATGGATAAATGAAAATAGGTATCTAACTTTTACTGCACTCGTGCAAAGCTATTTTTTTTAGCTACGACGGCACATGAAGTACCGTCAGAGAGGAAAAAAAATAAAAAAATAATAAATTTTGGACGGACGGCACTTGAAGTGCTGTCGGAGCGCAAAAATAGAAAAGAATTAATTTGGGCGAACAGACGGCACATGAAATGCCGTCGGAGAAGGAAAAAAAAAATTCAATCCATATGGCACGGACTGCGTCCAAGAGCCATTTGCCAATTTTTTTGACATTTTCCACTTTTTCCGTAATTACAAAAACATTTCATTAATTACAAAAAAATTTCAAAAAATTACAAAAACAATTTAGAAATTGCAAAAAAAATTAAAAAATTGCAAAAATATTTTCACAAATTGCAAAAAAATTAAAAAATACAAAACCCTCCGGACGGCACTTGCCGTCCGAGGATTTGGGAAGCGCTGGGGTTTTTTTAATTGAAAAAAAAAAAAAAATCAATGGACGGCACATGAAGTGTCGTCCGATGGATTTGGGGGATTTTTTAATTGAAAAAAAATTATAAAAAATCAAGCGACGGCACTTCAAGTGCCGTCCTTCAAATATCGATAAAAGCTATATCGATTCTCATTTATAGCAATAGACTGTAGCGATTTATCGATAAAATGGATATTTGGCAAACGAGTGCAGTACGTTCGTTTGCCAAATATTCATTTTATCGATATTTGGCAAACCACTACAGGTGCTCTTACGTAGGGAGACAATTCTCACAATTTTGAAATTCAAATGCAGGGAATCCTTTTTCGAGGAAAGTAAAGGGAACACTTAATCGAACTTTTTTCCCTACTGACCAACATTTTTGAAAATATTGACCAAACTGATTCACTTTCAAAAATATTTACTCAACTGGTCTAGTTTTGGACATGTCTGCATAAAATGCTATTGCAATAACGATATTTATTATTTTGATGCCGTTGTTGCTAATAGCGGAACTTATAATAAAAAAATTTCCGTTGCCACTATTGAAAGTAACGATATCAATACATATCGCATTCACTTATGAGCTATCTGACTTAAGAAAAAAATCGTAAGTGAAAATCGCTTATAAATTATAACTGATGCCGCTATTCCCAATAATGGCATCGTTATAATTGATGTCATTATTGGCAATAGAGGCATCAGTATAATCCACAGTGTATTCCAAATTTCGTGCAGGTACATCAACTTCAAGCCCGATTTCGACCTTGATGTATCCAATCTCTCTCAAAACTCAAATCATGAAAGTTGTAGAGCTTTTTCTTGATGTTCCATAGCATTTTAAATCATCTCAATCGGAGTTCAGATGATAAAATTATACCCACATTACGTAGCGATGTCGAAACTGTCCAAGCGATGTGAAGTACACTGTAGATTATACTGGTGCCCTTATTGCCAATAGCAACATTAGTTATAATGATGTCGTTATTGAGAATAGCGGCATCAATTATAATTGATTTTCACATATAATTTTTCTAGACAGTTCGACGTCACTTCGTAATCTGGGCATAACCCTATCATCCGAAATCCGATTGAGATGATTCAAAATGCTAAGTAATACCAAGAAATAGATCTACAATTTCATATTTTGAGTTTTGAAATACATTGGCTGCATCAAGGTCGAAATCGATTTTGAAGTTGATGTACCTGTACAAAATTTGGAGTACACTATACATTATACTGATGTCGTTATTGACAATAGCGGCATTAGTTATAATGATAACGATATCAGTTATAAGTAATTTTTACTTACAATTTTTTCCTCAAGTTAGAGAACTGCTAAATGAATGCGAGATATACTGATGTCGTTACTCCCAATAGCGGCAACGATTTTTTCTATTTATAGATGCCACTATTGAAAACAACGATATCAAAATAACAGATGTCATTATTGTCAATAGCGTTTTATGCTAACGTGTCCAAAAATGAGTTAGTTGGGTAAATATTTTCGAAAATGGGTCAGTTTGTTCAATATTTTCAAAAAGTGGGTCAGTACAGAAAACATTCTACTTAATCAAAGTCATCGATGACAAATATGATTAGACAATCAAACGATGGCTGCTCTTTGCAGTTTAAGGCATAATAATAATCTTAATCATTAATATTCTTATTATTTACACTCCCCGCAACATTAAAGGCCTTATGATCTCCTTTTCTTCACTACATTTTGGGCTCAAATTCTTTCTCCTAATAAATTAGCTAAATTTTGGTTAACCAACCTTGAGTTAACGATCTTCTCTTTGTCGCATGTTGTTTAATGTTGCTTCATAACTTTGATTACTTTTATTTTATTATCTTTTATTCGTTTCGTTTCTCTATCATGTTTTGAGTTTTCTTTACAGAGCTAGGCATCATTGATGGTTATGCTAGTCTCCTTGCTCGTTTCTCTTCCTTTTTACTGCTCTGTGCAGGTTTTTGGGTGGCTTTGGACATGGTTTAGGTCTTGACAGGGCCGGTCCTGAGGTATTTGAGGCCCTGGGCAAAGAAAACAATTTGGGCCCTTTATAAGCATGCATGTATTTTTATATATATTAATAAATTATAATATAACGGTGAGGGACATAAAAATAATATCCAGAAAAAGAAAGATTACCTTTGTTTTGTTTTATGACACCAAATACTCTATATTTTTCATTAAGCATAATGACAGCTACTCTTGGGGTGCGTTTGGCCTAGCTTTTTTTAGCTTTAAAGCTACTTCAGAAGGAGAAGCTAGAAAGTACAGCTTTGAAATTAAAAGCTGAAGCTGTTAGGATAGTCAGCTTTTTTTTAAACTTTAAAACTACTTTTAAGCTAGAAGTTGTTTGGAGATAGAGCATGAAGTGTCAAAAAATTTTTGATCATAATTTCTTCAAAATTATCCAATTACAAATATGTAGAGTTAAGTCTACAAATTTATCGAAAATTTTCCAAACTTATTCTACACTAAAGTTTTCATCTTTTTTCTAATCAAATTTCAAACAAGTCCACAACAATCAATAAATTACAACAAAAAAAAATCCCAAAAAAATCGAAACCCTAGACACCCTCTCTCTCTCCTCCTTCTCTCTCCCCGTTCAAAATCCCAACCCACTTCCCGATCATCTTCCCCAGCCATCTCCGGCCTCCCGACGCTGCCCCCACCTCCGGCGACCCCCTCCCATCGACACCCCCCGACCTCCACTTTCCCTGCTCTGATCGACGCCAGCAGCCTCCCAAACCCATAGCTCCTTCCCTCATCCTCTGTCTGATCGCCGACCGCCACCCACGCGCCGCCACACCTGACCCCCGTGACCCCTTTCTCCTCTTCCTCGACGTCAATAGCGACCTGAGCAGCCGAATCCCCAATCGCGATCGCCCTTTCTCTGTTCCAGTCGACAGCGCAGCGCGCCGCCACCGCCGTCCCGTGCGTCAACCTCGACCAACTAATGGGAAGGGGAAGGGAAAGGGGAAGGGGAAGGGAAATTTTTTTGATCTTTGGTTTTGGGTAAAAAAAAGAAGAAAAGGAGAAGCTAGAAGCCAGAAGTAGATCTGGAGGGCTTCTTTTGGAGCTCCTTTTCTTAATAAAAAAAAGTTACTTCTACTTTTTTTGGGCTTTTCAAAATATGTGTTTGGCCCAGCTTCTCCTTCTAAAGGAGAAGCTAAGCTAATTTTAAGCTGGGCCAAACACTACCTTGCACCTGCCAAAAAAAAATCACCTCTCATCTAAAATATAATGCCAGCACCCAGGAATCAAGCTTATCATATAAATAAGCTTCAAATTTCAGTTGGTCACTAAGCTTGCCTAACAATAAAATCAATCAGCAATACTATTGTTGGGGTGATTTCTATCTCAGTACCTCCTAAACCCACGAAAGAGATTCTCAATTCTATTAATTTTTAAAAAAAAGACATGAGAGGGCTTGATGCTGTTTATTTCTGAGGAACGTGTGGAAGCACCAGGTGTGAGTTCGAACTCAATTTGTATTGAAGGAGATTGCCGCTCGTCTGCCGACCTTCAGTTGACCTTCTGGGACCTACGATGAGCTCGGAAAGATGTTGAAGGTTGGGCTCGGATCGGAAGGGTCGGATCCGAGGTCTTGTGTACCTGCAGACGGTCCTGAAACACCGGGGTTTGTCCCGGTGGCGGACCCTCCGACGCTCTAGTCAGTCTCTGTGAGAGAGTAGCAATAACTAGGTATATTAAGTGGCAAAAGATTGATTACCTCAAAAGGTGGGTGTGGGTCTAGTATTTATAGAGAATCCCAACCGGGTTTGGTTCCACTTGGGGGCCGGGTTTGGATCCGAAAGCCCATGGGCCTGACGTGGCAGAAGGCCCAGGGGGTTTAGGGCGGACGTGGCGATACCAGGAGTGGTATAGGGCTGACGTGGCGAAACCCTTGGCGGTATTTGGAGCTGACGTGGCCCATCGTGAGCCTCCTGTGCCTCTGGGGGGAATCGGAGGGCCTAGGCTGCGCCAGGTCATCCTTCTGCCCCGCCAGAGAGGGGGGACGGCCTGTGGGACTGCCCCGGATCGGACTCCGAGGGCTACTGAGGCTCGTCGGTACGAGGAGGCCAGTACCGTGAGGGCAAACACGAGGTTCGGCACCGACCCAGAAGTGGTCCGGAGCCGAACCAGGTTGTTATTTTTACTTTTCTGAGTAGGAATAGTATTGGGCCCTGGTTGGGCCTCAGGCCATTTTTACACTGTCACACAAGCCCCCCACTCCTGCAGGGGGTGCGGGAGCTAGCCGTGGAGGAGTGCTCGTGGTTGTAGAAATGGGATGGTGAGTCACTGGGTCTTCGTGAGAAGACTACCCTGGTGCTAGACCTGACCTCGAGTAGGTCGAGGGATTACGGGCCAACAAGGGGGGTGGCGAGCCGTTGGCCTTCCTGAGAAGACCGCCCTAGTGCCAGACCTGACCACGAGCTTGGCGAGGGTTTACGGGAAGGCAAGGGCGATGGCGGGCCGTGAAGCCTTCCTGAGAAGACTCCCCTGGTGCCGGACCCGACCTCGAGCTGGTCGAGGGATTATGGGCCAACAAGGGGGGTGGCGAGCCGTTGGCCTTCCTGAGAAGACCACCCTGGTGCCAGACCTGACCTCGAGCTTGGCGAGGGATTACGGGAAGGCAAGGGCGATGGCGGGCCGTGAAGCCTTCCTGAGAAGACTCCCCTGGTGCCGGACCCGACCTCGAGCTGGTCGAGAGATTATGGGCCAACAAGGGGGGTGGCGAGCCGTTGGCCTTCCTGAGAAGACCACCCTGGTGCCAGACCTGACCTCGAGCTTGGCGAGGGATTACTGGAAGGCAAGGGCGATGGCGAGCCGTGAAGCCTTCCTGAGAAGACTCCCCTGGTGCCGGACCCGACCTCGAGCTGGTCGAGGGATTATGGGCCAACAAGGGGGGTGGCGAGCCGTTGGCCTTCCTGAGAAGACCACCCTGGTGCCAGACCTGACCTCGAGCTTGGCGAGGGATTACTGGAAGGCAAGGGCGATGGCGAGCCGTGAAGCCTTCCTGAGAAGACTACCCTGGTGCTAGACCTCACCTCGAGCTAGTCGAGGGATTACGGGCCAACAAGGGGGGTGGCGAGCCGTTGGCCTTCCTGAGAAGACCACCCTGGTGCCAGACCTGACCTCGAGCTTGGCGAGGGATTACTGGAAGGCAAGGGCGATGGCGAGCCGTGAAGCCTTCCTGAGAAGACTACCCTGGTGCTAGACCTGACCTCGAGCTGGTCGAGGGATTTCGGGCTAACAAGGGGGATGGCGATCGGTTGGCGCCCCAGAGTGATTGAGCGGGGATATCCCACCATTCCTGTGGAGTATTGAAGGCTCTCCGAGAACGGTGTGATGGTCCAATTTCCTAGGGGCATTTAATGGCGCCGCCTAATAAATGTAGATGGTGCATGGTTTTCCGTTGATTGACCTTCCCTGCGCCTCAACGGTTAGTCCCTGGGGGAGGTTATAAATACCTCTCCCCTCCATTGTAGGTATGATCAAAACAGGGGTGGCCCATTGGCCCTCAGAGGTGTCTGCTTCGGCGGACGCCTGTCTTTTGCTAATATTTTCGACCCTAACAGCGTCGGAGAAGTGGTTACTCTGCCGTCCGGATCTTCTCTTGGATCTGATGGACCTTGATATGGCAGCCAGATCTATGGGAGATCAGGGCGAGAGGGGTGGCGGCCGAGATCCGTGCTGTTGGAAGAGGAGCTTCGGATTGGTGGTGGTTTTGCCGTCTGGATCCCTTTTCGGGTCAGACTACCCTGTCATGGATGTTTGGCCCGGGAGAGATCCAGACGAAAAGATGCACCAACCGTATACCGGTCTTGGGGCTGAAGGGCCTCGGATGGGGGGACCACCTCCCATCGGGGGTCGGTCAGTCCGTCTTGATAGGGCTGCAGGCGATGGCGGTTTCTGTCCCACCCTCGAACTGTTCGGGGTTTCGGCTGCCGAAGCTGTAAGTCCCGGGCTGTTCGAGGGTGAGAGGGGAACTGGTCGAACGCTGGAGCCCGGGGCGCCTGTCATATGATGGCGCCTTAAACCTTAAGTAAAAAATGTTTTCTCCATCGCGCATCCCTCCCGAACCGACCCCAGAGTTAGGCCGTCAGTCTGGCGTCTGATGACGTCCTCCGCACAGGTTTCGAGGACGCGGCGCGATTTTCCAGGCGGCAGTTGTGCGTCAATCAGTGAACAGTAATCGCGGAAGTCGAGGAGCCGTTCTTCCCTTATAAAAGTATTCCCCTCTTTTTCCCTTTTGCCCACTTCAATCTTGCTGCTTTCTTCTTCAAAAAATCTCCCAACCCTTCAGCGATTGTTCCTGCAGTTTGCCGTACTTGGCTCGCCTTCCCGAAGCGGTCCCAGGTTAGTTTGGTAAGTTTGTTTTATCTTTAGGCACAGATGGATAGGGCTCAGTCCGGTTCGTCGGCGTCGTCGTCCAGGGGGGAAGTAAAGCCTGACTCTCCGTCGACGTCGTGGGAAGAGCCCGTGTTCGAGGAGGGGTCGGCGCCCGTTGTGGGCCCTACTGGCTCGGTTTCTCTGGAGGACTCAGTGGGTGAGGGGGAAGCGGTACACAAGACGAGGCCGTCGCGTTCCCGACGTCCCTTTGTGGTGGAGAGTAGCGGGTCGGAGGGAGCCGGCGAGGGTTCAGACGGCATTCGCGTGTTGGAGCTGTCTTCCGATGAGGAGAGGGGCGAGGGTAATATAGCGAGGAAATCCACCGCTCAGGGTCGAGGACCGTCGGAGCGAGTCAAGAAGGAGAAGAGGGTCCCAGGAAAACCGGGGTCGAGGACCGGCGGTTCGAGCAAGGCGCCTGTTTTTCGTAATCTGATGACGGGTTCGCCCGTTCAGCCGAAGCATTTCCGTCAGTATCCCGACGACCTTTCTGACCAGGAGCTCTTCGGAGTGCAACCCTCTTCGCCGAGCCGGAGGAGGGTGATGATGGACGCGATCTCTACCGTTTTGGAGGACGGGGATTTGGAGGTTCTGCAGCTGGCGTATCATATAGGGCCTGGTTACGAACTGCTGATGCCGAGCCCTACTCTGCGTCCCACCGATCCCTTATCAGCTTGGTACTGTGTCTTCCCAGTGGACGCTTTTATCTCTGGCCTGAGGTTGCCAATCTCCCCGTTCATTAGGGACGTGTTGAACTGGGCCTCCTTGGCGCCCATGCAGTACGGGCCGAACTCTTGGAAGCAGATTATCTGCTTTATGCTGATGTGCGAGGAACAGCAAGTACCCCTGCGGCTGAATGTGTTCCGTGCGATGTTGATGGTCAATCCGTCGGCCGAGGGTGTATACTATATCTCTCCCCGGAGTGGGGGGAAGGTCGTTCGCCACCACCCGAATTCCATCAAGGGATGGAAGGAGAAGTATTTGGTGATCCGGAGTGAAGAGCCATGGGACATTCCCACTCGATGGAACCACTCCAAGCCGAACCACCCACCGCCGAGGCAGGGGGATCTGTCGGCAGATGAATGGGGGTTTGTCGAGCGCCTCCGCCAGTCACCTAGTATTGATTGGACGGAGGTGACGGAGACCACTCTGGCGAGCGCTGGACTGAGCCCAGCTGTTATGTGTATGTAGTTGTTCCTTTCCTCTGGGTCCTTTCTTGCTTTCTTGCTCATTGCTCTTAATGGTTTTTTCTGCAGATATGGATGAGGCATCGATCCAAGCAAGGCGGCTCGCCATGAAGAAGGAAAATGCCGAGAAGAAGAAGGCGGAGGCGGCAAAGAGGCCGAGGGAGCTGCCCCTTGTGATCTCGGAAGTCCAACTCGAGCCGAGGACCAAGAGGGGTCGCTCCGAGACGAGCAAGGGCGTGGCTTCTTCGAAGGGTCGGGGCCTAGCGGGGGCCCCTGTTCTCGACAAGGGGAAAGGTCCCTGGGTCGAGGCCGAGGAAGAGGATCCGGTGGTGGAGCTGTTGCGGCAGCGGTGGGCTCCTGACTGGTCGGTTCTGATGGGGGACCGCCTGACAGAGGAGGCCCAAGCCGTTGAAGTGGTGGAAAAGCTGGCGACCCCTCGCGATCGCAAGGCGATGGAGGGTGAGCCCGTAGAGGTGGCGTTCGCCCGCCTGGCGTAGGCTACTGTGCAGGTAAGTCTGTCGACTCTGTCCCTCCTTGTTGATTTTTGTGCCGAGGCCTGATCTTTGTCTGCCGTTGGTTGTAGGCTTGTATACAGGGGGCCAACATTAAGAACCTGTACGAGGCGTCCCTGGCTCAAGAGCGAGCTCGAGCGGAGAAGAGCGAGCTGGAGATGAAGGAGATGCGAATCGAGCTCGAGGGTTCGCATAAGAGAGAGCAGCAGCTGGAGCTCCAGCTCAAGGCCAAGGATGTGGAGTGGGAGAAGAAGATGGCCTCCCTGAAGACGAAGTTCACCAAGGAGGCGAAGGAGGTGCTGCATACGGGCCAGCAGATGGTGATCGCGGCCCAGGACAAAAGCTATGAGAGGGCCCTCAGCCACGTGAGGCACTTCTTCCCGGCCCTCGATTTGTCCAAGTTTGAGTATGATATGGAGATCGAGGGGACGTCGAAGACTCCTGGCGAAGAAGGGCCCGCCGTCGACCCATCGGCCGATGCTCCCGTGGATCCGTCCGTCGGCGCGGAGGTGGGTCAATGAGTTGTGTAATTTTTGTCTTTCTTTTTCTCTCCCTCGATTGTGTTTGCCTCCCGCGGACTGGCCACCGCATTTTTTGTAAGAAACACCTGGATTTATAGAGGCAAGAAAAGTTTTTTGACCGGCCGGTTGTTTTGACCTCGGACATTTCTGAATCTTCCTGAGAATGTGTGTTGAGTTGGTTGGTTATCTTGTAGGTCGCGGCTCTCCTCCCTGAGGGGGACTCCCGTAGTTTCTATGTGGCGCGACTCCGGAGTAAGGTTAAGGTCCTGGAGGCCGCGCTGGCTCGTCATCGAAGGGGGGCTCGGGACACTGATGAGACTTGTAACTTTTACCGGAATAAGTCCGCCGTCTTAAGTGCGGAGGCGCGCCGGTTGAGAAGAGCGAT
Organism: Hemerocallis citrina; assembly: GCA_017893485.1. Taxonomy (NCBI): domain Eukaryota; kingdom Viridiplantae; phylum Streptophyta; class Magnoliopsida; order Asparagales; family Asphodelaceae; genus Hemerocallis; species Hemerocallis citrina. The sequence goes on from CM030367.1 coordinate 203,774,302, forward strand.
GTGGGATCGGGAGCTCGGCGGTGCGGACCTTAGACAGGTCGGGCTTAGTACCTTGGTGCCGAGGTCCTCTCGTGGGGGGTTACCTCGCGACGTCTTTGTGGAGAAGGAGATGGAGATGCCTCGTTACAAGGCGATGTTGGGTGCCTCGTTCTCTTCCTCCTTGGGTCGACAGGCGGAGGGGGTTCCCTCTGCGTTGCTGCTGTTGCAGTGGGCGCGACCGGATGACGCCCAGAGTTCTGTGGCTGGACTGTCGATTGTGGCTGAGGCTAAGGAATATCACAACGAGGGGAGGGGCCCCTAGTTGCTTGGTCGAAGTACTCTTTGTCCCTCGTTGGGCCCGAGGGGTCCTGATCTTCCTGATTTGAGATGAGTGGAGCGGTCTTGTAACGGTCTTTGTTTTTCTTTCGTTTTATTTTTTCTCTTTGGAACGAAAAATAAAGGGGTATGAGAGAAGAATCCTTTTCCTTCCTCGCTCCGGCCAGTAATGTGGTACGAAATGTCGGAGGCAAGGCCTGGCTCCATCGTTCCGCGAGGGATCGAAGTGGGGCCTTAGGAAGGACCTTCGGTCCGGACTTGTATTGAGATTATCGAGACATTTGGGGTTCGGACAAACAGGCCTGATCTTTGGGGTTCGGACAAAAAGGGATATTTTTAGTATAAGGTAGGGAGGGCCGCTAAGGCAGCCCTTTACAAACGAGGGTTTACACCAAAACAGATTTACATTTAGCCGGGCCATAATCTATGCTCGTTCGGCGTCGAGGGGGAACACACCTCCACCGACGGTGGTCATGTAGCATGATCGCGCTGCTTCTTGGCTGCCTCGGACGATGCCGACTCCTTGAGGGGTGGGGAACTTGAGCTTCAGATGGTAAGCCGAAGGCACCGCTTGTAGGGAGCATAGTCCAGGCCGGCCAAGTATGGCGTTGTAAGCCGCCTTGACGTTGACCACCATGAAGTCCATGGATTCGGTCCTCTTGACAGGAGTCGACCCGGCGGTAACGTCGAGGGTAACAATCCCTTCTATTACGACAGGGACGCCTGAGAACCCGTGCAAGGTGTACCCAGCTGGCTTGAGTTTACCTCGGGGTAACCTGAGATCTTCGAAGGCTTCGAGGAAAAGAATATTCACCGAGCTGCCGTTGTCGACGAGGATCCTGCGGACCTCACAATTAGCCATGTGGAGGTTGATGACGAGGGCATCGCAGTGGGGCAAGCGAACACCTTCAAGGTCTTCCCCTGAGAAGGAGACCGGCCTTGATTGTAGTTTGGGCGAGGGGTTGTCTCTGACAGCGTTCACCTCTCGGAGGAAGGCTTTTTTGGAAGTGTTTGATTCACCTCCCATCGGCCCTCCGTGGACACAGTGCAAGATGAAAGGGATATCCGCGGCTCCCTCGGAATCGGGGTCCCGACCCTGGGTCTGGTTTGGGGGAGGGTTCGGAGGCGATTGCCTCCGGTTCCTAGCATCTCACCGATCTCGTGGGCCTTCTCGGGTAAACTCTCGGAGGTATCCTCTGGAAATGAGTTCTTCAATTTCGTCTTTCAGGGCTCGGCATTGGTCGGTTTCGTGCCCGTGATCTCTGTGGAAGCGACAGTAAAAGCGCTGGTCTCGATTCTTGTTGTTATTAGATCGGGGGGGTAGTCGGACAATGCCCTTGTCTTCGATTTCCAAGAGGATGGCGGAGATGTTATGCGTCAGGGGAGTGTACCTCTCGAAGCGGGGGACTGGCGGGACCTTCTTCATGGCCCCCGGGTCCCTTGGAGCTTTCTTTGGTGGTTCGACTTCCTCGGTCTTCCGCTTTCCTTTCCCGGTGGCATCCCTGGGATCTTCGGGATTAAGGGCCTCTTCTGCCCTAATGTATTTCTCGACCCTATTAAGGAGGTCGGGAAAGTCGACGGGGGGTCTCTTGGCCAGAGAAGCCTTCAGCTGTCCGGGGCGGACGTTGTGTCGGAATGCCGCTGAAGCGACGCCTGGGTCGAGGGAGGAGACCGACCTTGCCTCAGCGGTAAATCTCCGGACGAACACTCTGAGTGATTCCCCCTCTATCTGCTTGAGCCCAAGTAATGAGGCGCTGGTCCTTTCGGCCTTCCGGCTAGTGACAAAATGGGCAAGAAAATTGCCCTCGAGTTGGTCGAAGGAGTAAATGGAGCCGGGGGCGAGTTTCGAGAACCACTCGCGAGCTGGACCCCGAAGGGTGGCGGGGAAGGCTCGGCAGAGCAGGGGATCCGAGGCGCTGTGAATCATCATGAGGGTTTTGAAACCCTGCATGTGATCAGCAGGATCTCCCTCGCCATCGTAGGTCTCGAATTGAGGGGGTCGGAAATTCCGGGGTATTTCCGCTTGGAGGATGGGGGCGGAGAAGGGTGGACGGACAGGTCTGTACCCCTGAGCCATTCTTTGGCCGCCGTCCCCTATGTGATCGAGGCGGTCCTCCATTTCTTGTAGGCGTCTTAGGAGTATGTCATCGTCTTCCGGCTGGATCGTTGAAGGGCGGGACGCGCTGGCTTCGGCGTCCGACCCCGTTTGGGAATGGAGGGTTTCTTCCCTGGGGGCCCGTCGGAGGGCTCCCAGCATTTCTCTTCGGAAGTCTTGGAATTCCTTATGAGTGACGGGGGCTCCTTCGGCCCGGTTTGGTTGGTCCGAGGGTTGTCTTCCGACTCGGCTGAGCGCGGGTCTGCGCGCCTCGGGCGGTGGCCTCGGGCGGTTCGGGACCGGGTTGGAAGCGGCCCTTCCCCTGCTGCGGGTAATCTTACGGTTGAGGATTATTCCCCGGAGGTCGGGCTGGGCTGGCCGGCCGACGCTCCTTTGGGACTCCCGAGAGGGAGCCTTGTGTTTCGACGTGCGTGGCCTGGCTTTATCGGTGGGTGGGGGCGAGTCCCGTTGGTTGACGGAGGAAGCAGCCCCCTTGCCTTTGGAGGCCATGAGGATTCGGCTGTCGATGGCCTTTGAGGGTCTGGGTCGGATCGGCTTCTGGAGCAGCTGTTCCCACAGACGGCGCCAACCTGATGCTGTTTATTTCTGAGGAACGTGTGGAAGCACCAGGTGTGAGTTCGAACTCAATTTGTATTGAAGGAGATTGCCGCTCGTCTGCCGACCTTCAGTTGACCTTCTGGGACCTACGATGAGCTCGGAAAGATGTTGAAGGTTGGGCTCGGATCGGAAGGGTCGGATCCGAGGTCTTGTGTACCTGCAGACGGTCCTGAAACACCGGGGTTTGTCCCGGTGGCGGACCCTCCGACGCTCTAGTCAGTCTCTGTGAGAGAGTAGCAATAACTAGGTATATTAAGTGGCAAAAGATTGATTACCTCAAAAGGTGGGTGTGGGTCTAGTATTTATAGAGAATCCCAACCGGGTTTGGTTCCACTTGGGGGCCGGGTTTGGATCCGAAAGCCCATGGGCCTGACGTGGCAGAAGGCCCAGGGGGTTTAGGGCGGACGTGGCGATACCAGGAGTGGTATAGGGCTGACGTGGCGAAACCCTTGGCGGTATTTGGAGCTGACGTGGCCCATCGTGAGCCTCCTGTGCCTCTGGGGGGAATCGGAGGGCCTAGGCTGCGCCAGGTCATCCTTCTGCCCCGCCAGAGAGGGGGGACGGCCTGTGGGACTGCCCCGGATCGGACTCCGAGGGCTACTGAGGCTCGTCGGTACGAGGAGGCCAGTACCGTGAGGGCAAACACGAGGTTCGGCACCGACCCAGAAGTGGTCCGGAGCCGAACCAGGTTGTTATTTTTACTTTTCTGAGTAGGAATAGTATTGGGCCCTGGTTGGGCCTCAGGCCATTTTTACACTGTCACAGGGCTGAACTACCAGAGTAGTGCTAAGAAGACCAACAACTCTTGCAGTCCTGCTAAGAAGACCAACAACTCCAACTACGCCTCTGATACCCGAGACACCATGACTACAACTCCAACTACAACTCCTGCTAAGAAAAAAACTCTGTAAAAGAAACAAACGAAAATTCTCAACTGACAATTTGAAGAAATTCTGAAGATGCCGGAAGGGGAGAGAGAGAGAGAGAGAGAGAGAATTTGAAGAGGATGAAAAGGCTGTACAAAAAAAAAATTAAAGAAGTTGAAGTGACACTAAAAGAAAGAGAGATTACTAAATTGGGCTCTCCCCTAAAAATTAATTACAAACCCATTAATTCATTAAATTAATTATAAGACCATTATTCCATTATATTTTTAAAAAAATTGGGCCCCTCCCCTGAAGTGGGCCCTGGGCGGTCGCCCAGCTAGCCCTGGGTCTTGACTGCTTTAGTTTTGCTCCTCTAGCTACTGGTTGTCAGCTTCCACCACATTTGTGTTACTCACTATTTCCTACCTTTATTATATTTTATTTTAACGTTGCTGTGTTTATTGCTCTCTACTTTTCTATCATCGTTTGCTGTCCTTTAAGTTTTCTTTATTCTGATTTTGAATCTCTGCTTTGTTTATATTGTGTTTCAGCTTCTTTCTTGAGTTACTAATGGCATGTATTTTCTCTGTTTTGTGTTTGTTGCGTTGGTGGATTGCTTGTTTTTTCATGTTTCTTTTATTGGTGCTGCTGCGCCCTTTGTTTTCTATCTTTTGTGCAGTCGGTTGGCTGTTCTTTGTACGGATGCTGCGCTTGCATGTTGTGTTATTGAGTTTTGAGTCTTTTAGCTATGCTCCCTGGGTTGTGGCTGCCCATTTCATTATGTTTTGCAGGCCATTGGAGTCCTTATATCTGGCTCCACTGCTTCTGGTTCTTTATTGCCATTTGCTGATGTTGTTTACTTTTGTTAACCGTTGCTCTTGCTGCTGTGAATTTCTTCTACGCGGCGGTTGCAGTGGATCTAGGTAGATTTAGTATTTGGTCGTGAGTTTTGTTGTCGGTTGTAAAATTCTTATTTGATCGGCTTATTCCGACACACTTTTTTTGTACTCTTTTTATTCTCTTTCAACATTACCTCTTGTCAATTTAATCGATGTGGTTTTTTGTGTGTATATGGATATATGATGATGATGATGATGATGATCGGGCGGATATGCCTTCATCGTCTAACGGTTGAGGACATCTCTCTTTCAAGGAGGCAGCAGGGATTCGACTTCCCCTAGGGGTAGGGCACTTTAATTTCAATTTTATTTTGATTTTCTTTTCCTCTCTCTGTTTTTTTTATTCTCTTCCATCATTACTTAAGTCTCATAGGTTTGTTGATCCTGTACAACAAATAAGAGCATCCACAGTCGTTCAAGCCAATTTTTGGGTATATAGCAATTTAGAAATAGGAAAAAAGGAATGTAGCTGCAGTCGTTGAAGGCCAAAAAATAGCCGGACGGTAGATTATTATCCGTCCATTAAGAATGACGGAGTATAATCGTCCGTTCCAATTTTTTTTTTTTTTTTTTTTTTTTTTAATTGCACTAGAAGACAAAAAATAATTTAAAAAAAAAAAAAAATCAAGAAAAGGCCTGGGACGGTTGATAATGGCCCGTCATTGTGTGGTGACGTGTACAAAAAGCTGGCTTGAGATTGGGTGGTTTTTACATTTTTTTTTTTTTTAAAAAAAACCCTACAACGGATGATAATACCCCGTTAATTACATTACACGGCATACTATCTACCGTGGGTTGACTTCGTTGAAATTTTTTTTTTTTTTTAAAAAAAAAAACCCTACAACGGATGATAATACACCGTTAATTATATTACACGGCATATTATTCACCGTCGCTTGACTTTTTTTTAAATTTTTTTTTTTTAAAAAATTTTAATTTTTTTTCCCGAAGAATTCTTAATCATTGGAAACAGTACTTTATGTACGGGACAGACTATTATTTGCCGTTAATTAGATCGGACGGATTTTAATCTGCCGTGAGCTATATTTTCCATTTGGCCAGATCGCCGGCTATATTTGGCACGCCACTGTTCATCGTACACCCAAATTTTGGGTTTTTAGACAACGACTGCAGCTTGATTTTTTCTATATTTTCCAAATTTTGGGTATATAGCAAACGACTGTGGATGCTCTAACAAGCCCACAAGGCCACAACCCCTTACTGATACCTCATATCATATGTAATGTCAACTATCTATCTCCACTTCCGTACATCTCCTTCATAAATGCCCCTCTATTATTCAATTCAACTTTGCGCATATACAAATAGTAACTCACAAATCATACATACAGAGTATATCTTAACAACTGCGTATTGGTGTATACAATGACAGACTCCCAAATATTTTAGGCACATGAGGTGAGAATTAGGAAAGTCTTGTTAAATGAATTTATAAAACTATTTGATGAAAATCAACCACAGGATAGAATTCTAATAAGGAAGTGAAAAACCCAAAATTAGGATCGAAATTTTGGACAGAATATAAAGCTGTTTCCTTTACTAAAATATACTACTAAGCAATCTGTTACATTAAATGTTCATACTTCATTTCCATAACCACACAATACATGCTTTTTTCAGAAGAAGTAAAAGGAACATGTTTATAAAGGCACTAGCTATGGTACAAAAAAAATGAAAAAAGAAAGAAATAGGAACTCCATGTCTTTAAAAAATTTGGAAGCAAGCAATCAAACATGTAATCAACACTTCTGCATAATAAGCAGAGGTTGGGAAAAGGGGTGGAATGAAACATTTGTCGGTGTTCACAAGCATAACAAAAAAACACTTGCTACACTGTCAGCGAGTAAAACTGAATGCTTCATTTCTTCTTCCTTTCCTTTTTTCCCCCTCTTTCTTGGGTGGTTTGTAACATATAATTCCCTTATAAATCTCATATTAGTATATCACTAATCACAACTTGCTTTCCATATCTGTCTATATATGACTAATAATGTGACAGATTAGTAAATAAATATGAGATTTACTAGGAACTAGCATGTTAATATCCCTTTTTTGGTGTAATTTTTTTTCTTCTTTTTTAAGTTTCTTTGTGGATGCAAACTTGGGGGTTGTAGGTAGTGGAAGATATTCTAGCTACGTACTAGCAACGGTTGCCCCTGCGACAATTGAGGACCCCGGCAGTGGAAGTGAGAGTACCAACTAAAGAAGAAGGCTTAGCTGACAGACTGGATGCTCTGGCATAACTCTCTGATGCCCCTGCTCCTGATTGAGTAAAGAAGGCGCCATTCAGCAACAGATCCCCCTCGGACCTCCAGTTCCACTTCTTCCATACTACATCATCTGTGTTCACCCTTTTCGTAATCTGTAATTCATTCCACAGTTACAAATTCAAACAGATATTTGCTAGGACGATGTGAAATGTCAACTGAAACTTCAAAGTTAGTATGAGAGGTAAGAAATTTAAATTTTTCATCTGAGAAATTACCTCCTTGGCAAATTGATCCGTAGGGGCAAGGTATCTGTTGCCCTGGCTGTTGATGGTTGGGTCGGCACTCCCACCAATGGCGTACATCTCCCAGTGAGTGTAGTCATTGTTCACTACATGGAAGTAACCATGCCTGCACCTGCAAAGCAACAACAAAAAAAAAGTTCGGAAACAGCCTCATTTCAGTAAAAAGAGACCACAGGAATTGAATTTGCTCAGTACAGAAGAATGTGATAACTAGTAGTTACCTTGGCATCCTCTGAATCAGGCCCTCACCAAAATGGTTGAAGGCTATAGTGACCTGCATGATCTTGTCTTTGTGGTAAGTATCACTGTGACCCAGTAGCATCACCTGCATCCATTAAGCAATAAGTAAAATAATTAATACTAGTAATTTACACGTGCGATGCACGTCTTAATAAATATAGTTTTTTTAAAATAAAAATTTAGACGTAGTATGGTTTAAGACCTCCTTTATAATAGTTATGCACGTGTGTTGCACGCGTTGGTAGATTTATAAATGACACTAAGGCCTTCTCCCATTATAATATTAGAGATAAACTTCAATTAACATATAGGGAAATCATGTTGTTCCTTAACTCTATTCCAGTGGCAATTTTCTGATACATAGAGGAAGAGAAAACATGTGCGCTGGGTTGCATTTGCATATAAATCTATGAATGTGGAAAACATATACAAGGGGGATGCTTCACATTCCTCTACTAGTCTTCTCGAGTTATCATTTCGTTAAGATATTAGATATGTACGCACATTGCTTGTGTATTTACTTTCCAAGTGCAAAGTACAAATTAGTGAACATCTAAATGGTTTAATGCTAAAAATGCTGAAGAAGGCAATATTATGCGTGCCAGAAATGAAGAGCAGATATCAAATTTTTTTAAATAATGAACCTAGATACCTCATTGTGGTGGGTAAAATAATTGTTAGAGATGGTGATGGCAGTAGATCCAATAATGGCATCAATGAGCCCATCTGTACACTTGGACAGAGAGCAGTGATCCACCCAAATATGACTAGAACCAAAAATGGAAATGCCATCCCCATCGGCCATGGTTCTCCACCCATAATGCGAAGGCGAGCTGCGCACCATTGCATTCCCTGTTGGCTTGCAGTCATGGATGTTGATCCCATGGATGATGACATTGCTGATGAACTGGAGGGTGAGGCAGGCCCCACCAGCAATGTGCACATTAGCGCCACGGCCATCGATAGTCTTGAAGCTGTTCATGATGAGTTCTTGTTTGAGGGTGATGACCATGTCGCGCTTGAATATGATCCAGAGTGGCTCGTCTTGGATGACAGCATGACGAAGGGTGCCTGGGCGGGGGGTGACAGCGTCATCGTCGTTGGGGTCAGTGACAACATAGAATCGACCGTTGCGGCCACCGATGGCACTGCGGCCAAAGCCGATGGCACAGTCAGCAAGGCGCTTGCGGTGGAGGTGCCAGTCGGGGTCGCAGCGCCAGCAATCGTCAATGGGGTTGCCGGTGCCACAGGAGAGGTAACCTAGAGATCGGCCGTGGGTGTGGTTGCGGATGATCCTGTTTGTTAACATAGAACATTTTAGCAAGAAATTATATGTCAAACTGTTAAACTGTGTCAAAATGAATAATGGGTGAGGCCAACTTTGACTGTATGTTTGACATATGGAAGGTAGAACTCACAAAGAATCTTTTGTTAAATTAACATTGTTCATTATGTCTTAGTTGGAAACTATTAGCATACTTCTGCTGTAATTTTGCTGCCAAACCTATGCAAGTATCCAATTTGATGTTATATTAGGGAGTATTATGATAATACTAGGAATGAAGAACCTTTCTTACAACTTCAGATTAAAGAGTTCATTGCAGGCAATTCAATTATGAAAAAGTGGACTATTTGAAAATTTAATTAATTTTGAACAAACACTAATGAAATTTTTACTCAAAATAAAGTGCATTCTTGAGATTTTGACCAAAACTAGAAAGGTCTTTGAGAATCATATCTTTTTCATCAGTTTCTTAATGAAAACTGTATAGTGTATACTAATACTAGACTCAATAAAAAAAATTAATGTAGAGAGGCCATAACAATAACCGAGAATAGAAACTCCTAAAAACTTTCTAACTAAAAGTTATTTGGCTGAATTGACACATAAAATAAATAGAAAATTGTAAGAGAATGCACCAAAAAAGAAAAGAAAATTTGGGACAAACCCTTGGATTAACATTCTAAATACAAAAACACCGTTCACGACCACCTCATTAATGACAGAAATAGAATATGATAATCACGTGAGGGCATGAAGAGCAATAATGTTCTATAGCAAAATGAACAAAAGAAAGAAGAGCAATAATGGCTACTAAGAGCATCCACGGTCGTTTGCTATATATCCCATTTTCCCATATTATAGCAAACGAATAGCAAACGAGCGCTGCAATCGTTTCTCATTTTCCCATTTTTTGGCAAACCTCTTATTCTCATTTCTCAAATATGAGAAACGAAATGAACTTTCTCAAATTATAAAGGACGGGGTATGATACCCCGTCTCTCCGATTTAATTATTTTTTAATCGATTCAGACGGACGATCATATCCCGTCTCAATAATTTTCTTATTTTTTTTTAAAATAGGTCGGACGGGGATACATACCCCGTCTGCAAATGGATTATTTTTTTTTTTTATGGAATGAATGGCCATGATTGGCCGATTAGAAAAAGAAAAAAAATAATAATTGGTGGGACGGGGATACATACCCCGGACGGGTTATGATACCCCGTCCGTGAAAGTAGGAATCCCTGATATGGTTTAATAGGTATAATTAATGCTGATATGGTTTAATTAGGAGTAGTTATTAGGTTTAAGGTAGTATATTAATTAGGTTTAGTTTTATTATATTATTTAATTTAGTTAATTAATTTAGTTTAATAGTTAATTAGTAATTCTGTTTTTTTTAATTTATTTTAAACGATCAGACGGTATATCATATACCGTCGCTCGCTTTTTTCTAAAAAATGAGAAACAATATAGCAAACGACGACTGCAGCGAACGATCGTATTTGCTATTACTGTAGCTGCCATTTTATAGCAAATGAGAAAAACGACTGTGGATGCTCTAACAGCCACAGGAACTCAGTCTTTCATCTAGCAGAATAGATAGCGTCACACGCGTGATTGGAACATTGTGAATGTTTCACGGACTTAAAAAGGGTGTAAATAGTTCTAATTGAATGTTGCAAAATGTTAGACATACATGAGTTTTTTCCCAAACATACATTATAAATGCATTGGGGCCCACTTCTCACTAAAAGACAAGGTTAGGTCTTTTAGTGAGAAGTGGGCCACAATGCATTTATAATGTATGTTTGGGATAAAAACTCATGTATGTGTAGTCAACTAGTCATCCTCTTGAATGTTAGCCACACACAGAAAAAAAGAAAAAAAAAACTAATATCGACAACAAAGCCGAACATTGTACAAGAATAATTGGCAGAATGCAAGTCCCACCGACCATTAATAGTAGCATTATTGAAAAGACAAATTAAACAATATTATGTTCCCTATTTGAATATGGTTATATTTGTGTTAAATTGTGTAACCATACTTATAATAAGTATTTCATATTTCACAAATAAAACTAAAATGCTAGTAAAAATAATAGAATATAAAATATATAACTGCCCTAGAAAGCACTAACGCAAAAAATAAAACACTCCATCATACTTCATGACTTAAATAAAGAAGAATATAGACTACGGTACTAATATAAAATCAAGCGGTGAATCAATAAGGAAATTCTATATTCCATAAACATTTTACTCTAAGCATCATAGAAAAGAAGACTTGGACTAAATTATTTAAATATAAGCGAAAAAATTAGAAAGAAAACAAAATTAAGAATAGTGAATATACTAAGAAAGTTAAACCAATGTTCATAACAGAAAACAAAACCTAGAATAGAATGGTTAGTTGAACCTATTTAAACAAGCAGTATAAATTATGATGCTTGTATTGTCTAAGTTGGGGTTAACAGAGTACAATCACTCAATTTAACATAAATGTCAAATTAAGACGCTAAAATATTTCATTTCATTTTGGTGTTAGTATCCTAAATTTTGTTGTAGAGTGCTTCAAAACTTGTTTTAGCTCCACCAAAGCTTTGAATAAATTAATAAAATTTCCCATTTTTTACTTTAAAAAGAACAGTATTTTTAGCACGAGAGAAACACATGAAAAAGGAATCTTACATATCAACCATTGTTGCCACGTGGTCCGGATCATCCACCGCTCCACTTTCCCCCGACTTTCGGCCAGACCTGCCAAATTACAAAACTACCCTCAATTTGGCGATAAATTGGAAATAAAGTAAAGAGAAACCGTACAGTAAAGATCATATCCAGACAAGGTAGCAGATACCGAATTCTACAATGACGAAACTACCCCCAAACCGTCAAATGCAAGTTGCATTAGTGGCTCGTTATTTACCAAACTAACCCTACTTGCTCCATCATCCAAGAAAGCGAAGGGATCCGAGGATGGAAAACTAACAAAACGGACGTAACGGATTTAACGGTGACAGATCAAAAAAGGAATTTACATTCACTACCTTACTAACCTAGATCTAACGCTCCAGATCTACACCTAGACTAAAATCAACTGTCCAGATTCTACTACAAAAGGAAGAAAAAATTGCTCTGTTCAAATTTCAGAATACAGAATTCACTGAAATTACCTTTCCGCCATTGATGAAGTTTCGCTCGCCATTAGCACTTCTCTCAAGCTTCGCCTTGAAGGCGCAGTACCACCATTACTGCGAACAAGCAACAGAATCAAGATTTCACCGTTAAAGCTGTGATTTTTAAATTTCGAAATTAAAACAAGGGAGATCCCTCAGTTTTCTACTGCATTTGTAAATAAATGGACTAAATCGATTGGAAATGCTAAAAAATCGACAGTTAATAACGAAGCAAGAATGAGTTCAAGAACAAGATCTGAATCGAAGATTCCAAAAACCTAAGGAATCTAGAGAGTACCTGAAGTGCTCTCTTTTGAGAAACAATAGACCGAATCCGCCTGCTAGAACGAAGAGGATGACGAGAAAAGGAACGAGCTTCGAAGACACCGCCATTAATGCCGCTTTCCCGAGCTTTCTCTAGCTCTAGAATTTTAAAGGGGAGAAATGAGGGAAGAGAGAGAGAGAGAGAGAGAGAGACAGAGAATTGTTTTTGATGATGAAAATTTGGTAGGTACCGCCAGTTTAAATAGAAGCATCCTTTGCTTATTCACTTAACTACGGTTAATTTAATGTTTTTCGGGTTTTAAAGTTCACCTGACCCGTTAACTCACCGACGTTGGGCCCACTGGGTTGGGCAATGTGGGTTTTCGTACCGGCCCGTATCCGGCATCAGCGGCATGTGTTATGCTGCGTATAGGATAAGGTAACTATTGTTTTTTTTTTTTTTTTAAACTGGAATATAGCCACCCTGTTTCATTAATAAGCAGTTAATAAAATAAGTCCGGAGTACCGGGGATACAAAAGTACAAATCAGGAAAGATAAAACAGTGCAGGAAATAAAACATAAGCCCCCAACAAAACCCTGTGGGGTGGGTCGAATCCTCCAAACAAAAACCACAAGTACAGTAAGTCAAGACCAAAGTAGCATAAGGTACAGCTACTGAGACGGCTCCGCCCCTCAGTCCAGTGTCGGCCCAAACTCTACCTCCTCATCATCAAAATCCTCCACCTGGAAGACTCTAGCAATCCTTCCTCTCGCTCCTGTGCCGGCAGCTGAGGCCCAAAAAGAAATAAGATGCATGACATGAGTAAGGTTATCAGAAATACTACTACATGAAGCACGAAAATAAAAGTTATTTCTGCTAGCCATAACACCCAAGAAGTTGCCGCAATGGCAATGTACCGCGCATCCTTCATTTCATAGCGAATCGAGGCAAATTTGGGACCGATCCACAAATCCTCATAATCATTGGGGTAGTCACTTGTACCTAGGGCTCTTAACACCTCCACCATAGTTGTCTTGCTCCTTGTGCAGTGAATAAAAAGGTGGTTCCGAGTCTCCGTATGTGTGTTACAGAACCCACAGTCCGTCGCAATCTGGGGTTGTCTTTTGGCCAGGTTCTCCCTCGTGAGAATTGCATTATTGAGCACCAGCCAGAGGAATACTCTGACCTTCAGTGGCGTTTTCGCCTTCCACAACATTTGTGCCCAACTGGGCCGACATCCCCGGAAGTGAATGCGGTGGTACAGGAATCTAACTGTGAAAGCTCCCTTGGCCTCTAACCCCCATCGCATCTGGTCTGGTCCTTGGGCACACATCGTCCCGATCCGTGAAATGTGTGTTTGCAGTTCTAACAATTGCTGCTATAGCTCTGGGGTCAGAGTTCCTCGGAATGTCGGCCTCCACTCTCCCCTCTTCCAGGTCTCTGCCACAGAGATATTAGGTCGATTCGTTTTGTCAAATAGCTCTGGGAAAGTATCTTTCAGAGTATAAGCACCACACCACTTATCCCACCAAAATCTGGTGGACCGTCCATTTCCGATCGTCGACGTAACTGCTGACCTGAACGGTCCACTCGCTTTGGCAACTCCTCTCCAAAATCGGGAGACCTTCGCCCCTACTCGAAAGCCCAAGTTTCTCGTGCCTTTACCCCGTAGGTATGACTGAATAAAATCCTGCCAGCCTTCCCCACTGTGGTGGAATACCTTCCACCACCATTTTCCCAAGAGGGCAGGGTTCATATCCCTAAGATCGATGATGCCTAGTCCTTCATGCGACTTCTTCATGCAGGCAATATTCCATTTGATGAGGTGGTAACCCCCCCTATTCGCGTCTGCTCCTTTCCAAAGGAATCTTTTTCGGATTCGGTCAATCCTTTAGATAACCCACTTTGGAAACTCAAAGAAAGACATATAGTAAATGGGCAGATTAGACAGAACTGAGTTAATAAGTATCACTCTACCCCCTAGTGACAGCGACTTTCCTTTCCAACCAGACAGTCTGTCCTCCACCCTATCTAATATCGGCAACCAATCAGATTTAGTGAGTTTCCCTGGTCTGAGTGGGAGCCCTAGATATTTGATTGGGAATTTATTTGTCAAACAATTGAGTATGGTGGCATGTTCCAGAGCTTCTGCTTCAGAAAGAGATATTGGAGTCAGAGCACTTTTGTGGAAATTTATCCTGAGCCCTGACCAGGCTTCAAAACAGTAGAGGGCCCCTTTAAAGCAGACTGTTTCTGATCTGGTCCCATTCCCAAACAGTAGGGTGTCATCAGCATACTGGAAGATCGTGTACCCTTGACTGGAAATGTTGTTCGCCACTGGCTTAATCCACCCTTTTCTCCGACAATTTTCTAGCATTCCCCTCAGCACATCTGCTACAATAGTGAATAACAGTGGGGATAGCAGGTCCCCTTGTCGGAGTCCCTTCTTGCAGGGAAACGATGGGCCTGGCCGCCCATTCACTGATATTGCCGTCTTACTTGACTGTAAGCATTGTTTGATCCATCTAATCCATTTGTCCCCAAATCCTCTCCCCCTGAGAGCTTCCAGCAAACACTCCCAGTCGACGGAATCGTATGCTTTTTCAAAATCTAATTTTAGAAGGAAGTACTTTGAATTGCTCGTATGACAGTGGTGGATAACTTGTTCAGCAGTGGCCACACAGTCCAAAATACATCTGCCCTTAATGGAGCCCGTCTGGGTTTTGCTGATTATAGTATCCATTATATTACACAGGCAGATGGCCAGGACCTTAGTGATAATCTTCACCGAGCAGTTAATTAGGCTAATTGGTCGGAAATCCCCACGCGCTTAGCTTCCTCCTGTTTGGGTATCAGGACAACTTTCGCGAAATTGAACATGCCCAATCTGAGTCTGTTATGGAAGAATTCATCCATTAGCGCCATAATGTCCCCTTTAATTTCTTCTCAGAACACTTGGAAGAACATCATTGGGAAGCCGTCGGGGCCAGGAGACTTGTCTGCGCCCATTTGGTTGATGACCTTTTTCACTTCCATTTTCGAGAACGGTTCCTCCAACTTGGCGAGAGTTTGCGTTGGGTCATTATGGTTACCCTGCCAGTAATCCTCCCTCAAAGGGATCCTGAAATCATTCTTTCTTCCAAAGTGGCTCTTGTAGTAATTCTGAAAGGTTGTGGCAATCATCTTTTCATCATGCAAAGTACCCGACTCCGTCTGAATTGAGAGGACGATGTTGGATCTACGTCTAGCGCTTGCCACCCGGTGAAAGTAGACCGTATTCGCGTCTCCCTATTTGAGCTACGAAATTCTTGACCTTTGCAGCCATTTGACCTCTTCTAGTTTATAATGACTAGCGACACTTTTCCGGAGCTCTAAAAGCCTGTTTCTTTCTTCTGGTAATTATTGTTGTTTTCATTTATTTGTTATTGTGAAACTCTCTCTCTCTCTCTCTCTTTTTTTTTTTTTTGATGATGGAGATAGAGTCTAACGACTCCGGCCCAAAATAATAATTAATA
This sequence comes from Hemerocallis citrina, assembly GCA_017893485.1. Taxonomy (NCBI): domain Eukaryota; kingdom Viridiplantae; phylum Streptophyta; class Magnoliopsida; order Asparagales; family Asphodelaceae; genus Hemerocallis; species Hemerocallis citrina. The sequence continues at coordinate 203,790,116 of CM030367.1, forward strand.
ACCAACCACTCAAACAAACACAACGAGTTTTACACGGAGTAGAACTGAAATAACGGAAGAAAATACAACAACTAAGTTAAATAACAGCAACAAAAGCAGAACGACTATAAGCAGGCACAATAAACACTGGAGACGGCACCAGCCAACCCAAACCCGACCGTTGACCCACACACCCAAAGGTGGCACCCGAGCAGCAACGACCAACACAAGTCCAAAGACCTAGGACCAGCAGCCAAACCCTCTCGCCGACAGCGACGACAGCAACAATAGTGCCCAGAGAAGGAAGCGCTGCTAGGCTCATCTGGGCCTCAGCCGAGATCAGAATCACACCAAAACATCTGGCTCAGAAGTTTTATTTGGTTGGGATGATGCCAGGCATCCCTTTGTCCAGCCTTTTATCCTGACATTTCTGTTGTGTTCTTGGCTGGTTTTGTTGGTCCTGCCCTCTGTGTTTGGTGGTGCAATTGCCATCTTAGGTCTGATTTGGTTATTGTGAAACTCTTAATTGCTTTATTTTAATTTGTTTTTGTATTTTTTAAAAGTGCAAATTTTTAGTTTTAGTTTTAGTTTTTTTTGTGAAGATTTTATTTTGAAAGTGCAAGTTAGAGCATCTGCAGTTGTTGGCTAACCAATGCCAATTTTTCAAAAAAAATGGAAAATTTTTTGTTGCAGTCGTTAACTATATACCCAAATTTGAGATTTGAGGGGAACAATTGTCTGCTATATTTGAAAGAAGATATAGGAATTTGAAAAAAATAGCCGACGAACGATGACATCTTTCTTGGCTTAATTTTTTTAATAAAAAATATCGGACGGGAAATCATTTTCCGTCTATTTTCTTATATTAATCGACCAGAGGGTAAATTATTTCCCATCCGATCGATATTTTAAAAAAATGGACGGAAAATGATTCCCCGTCCCACAAACTAAATCAAAAACAAATTTGGCTCCAAAGCATCGAATGAAGGATGATTCCCCGTCCGTTGATTTTTTTTATAAATTAAATTTCGAGGAACGGGAAATCATCCATCATCCGTTCAATTTTCAATTTTTAAAAAAAACTTTTTTTTTGAATGAGACATTATCTTTCGTCTGTTAATTTTAAATTATGAAAACCCAAAATTTGGGTTGAAACTAGTGCAGCTCAAACACAAAATTTTCTTTCCTATATACCAAATTAAAAAAAAAAAAATGGGTCTCTTAAGAGCATCTGTAGTCGTTTGCCATTTACCCAATTTTTCCAAAATTTAGAAGGAAAAAAAAAAACGTTGTAGTCGTTGGTCATTTATCCAAAATTTGGGTTTGGTCGCTATAGTAGTCGACTATATTTGACAATCGAAATGACAATTGCCAAATTATAGCTGACGAAAGATTATTTACCGTCCCTTCGATCGGACGAAAGATTATCTTTTGTTGCTAAATTTTTTTTATCAGACGATAGATTATTTATCGTCTCTAGAAAATTGCATACGAAAAAGTGTTTGGACGAAAGATAAAGTGCCGTCCTAAAAACTAAAAAAAATAAAACAAAAAAAAAATAGTGTTGGACAGTAGCATAACAATTTCGCATAAACAAAAGTGTTCGGACGGTAGATAATCTACCGTCCCTCACTTTTGTCCCCTTTTTTTTTCCTTTTGTGCTTCATTTCAGGCAAATTTTTATTTTTTTGATTTTTTTTATATTAATTTTTTAATCGTTCGTCTGATTTAGATTTTAACTTTCCACGACTGCAGCGCCGATTCAAATTTTCTATTTTCATTTGCCAAATAACCAAAAATTGGCCCAGAGCCATTACAGATGCTTTTAGAGTGGGAATCAAGTGCTGTTTAGGGAATGTCACGTCAGCAAGCAAAGTGAGACCAGAAGAAGATCAGAAGCTGGATTAGCTTTTAAATACAATTTAAGTTCAGATTGGATCTTGGGAGTCGCAATCGTCTTCCGTAGTTTCGTACGCGAAACTGGCAATAAATCAAACTTCAACTTGACAGAAACTCATCCCCACGGAATTGGAACCCTTCCTTGCATATTTTGCTTCTTTCTAGTGGAGAGTTGAGTCCGTATTTTTCAGTTGTATATTCCTATTTCAAATTTTATATTAAATATCTAACAACTCGGATATAGCGCATGATCTCATATCAGAGAGGGTTAAGGTCTCTTCCATTTCCTTTTCTTTCTTTTGATTTATTAATTATTACCCTCTCTCAATTATTTTTAAAGTAATATTACATCCACTATCAATTTCACTATATTTTTATTCACTATCTTAGGTGGCACATTATAATGGGTAAAGAAAGATAGAGTAGGTGGAACCGTGCAATCTTGGGCTGGACAGTGCCAGTCCACTAACGTGGGCCTGCGCCCAACAACTTTGTCTCTCTCTCTCTCCCCGCGTTGCAAGTACTACGGCAAAGGACTCCACACCATAACCCACTTCATTAGGATTAAGCTACACAACAGCCACCAGCTTTTCCTACAACATGTGTTCCGACACGTGCCCTATTACAAAGCCTAACCCAAAACACAAAACACGCTGATCTTATTAACTACTGCGTCTCACTTTAGGAAAATCAGAGACCAAGTGGGCGTTACTATTTCCGTTAAGCTGGCACCAGCTATACGGAATACGGATATATTTTGGCGGGCCCCAGCATCACATGCGCTGTCAGTGCCGGATAAAACTGCAGAAATGAAGAAGATTCCAGATTCCATAATGAAATCAAAATCAATTTTACACGTTTCAAGTGCCAAACTTTGAAATTTAAGTATTGTGAACCTTTAACTAACTATACCCTTTCCCTGAAAAAATGTAACTAACTTGTACCAAATTTAAAAATCTTCCACCAATTGTCTTAATTCAGAGATTAATTTCAACATTGAAGAAGACTAGTGAATAGTGATTAAAATATCTACAACTATCAACAACAAGTAATGAAATTGCAAGTCTTTCACTAATTGCGGGTACTTGTCACTTCAAAGTGCACGATATTTAAGTTCAGTCATGTGACAATTAGTTGCGTATAATAAATACTAACATATAAAAATAAGAGTAATGCTTTAGCCACTACCAATTTCACTACCATTTTCTTCACTACCTTAGGTGCCATACTCCTATTGGAGAGTTCCCCCACCTACTCTATCTTTCTTTACCTATTGGAGGGTGCCACCTAAGGTAGTGAAGAGAAATGTAGTGAAATTGGTAGTGAATGTAGCATTACTCATCTAATAAAGAGGATGACTACACATACATGAGTTTTTATCCCAAACATACATTATAAATGTATTGGGACCCACTTCTCACTAAAAGACAAGGTTAAAATTTTGTCTTTTAGTGAGAAGTGGGTTCCAATGTATTTATAATATATGTTTGGGGTAAAAATTCATGTATGTCTAGCATTTTGCTATAATAAAACACAAAGAAAGCTATTAAGTGGCTCTCCTTCAATCCCAAAAAAATTAAAGGCCCAAATCTAACTTTACAAAACATATTTTTCCCCCAAAAATTTACCCCAAAACTCAAATTCAAATCTCCCATCCAAAACAACTCCGATATTCTTTTCTTCTCTCTCTCCCTCCCTCTTCTATTCAAAAAATTAATAAAATAAAAATTTTAAATTTTTTTTATAAATTTAAAAACTAAAAAAATTTAAAAATTAAAAACTTTTAAAATAATTCAAAAAAAAATCAAAAAAATCATATAATATGTTTTTTTGCTCTATGTTTACTACTTCAATTAATTTGCTGGATCTCCAAAACTATTTTATATGATCAAATAAAGTGCACTGTTTCAAAGACGTGCCGTAGGCACGTGTCAACGGGCAAACCTAGTATAATATAAATTACAAAGAAAACTATCAAGTGGCTCACAATCAATCCCCTCTAAAATCAAAAGCCTAGATCAAACCTCACAAAACATATTTTACCTCCAAATTTTCAAACCCCAAAATCAAAATTTCTCCACAAAACTAAAAAACTTATTACTTTATTACTATCTCTCTCTTCTCTCTTCACTTTTTCATGTTTCTCTCTTTCTCTCTTTCCATTATTTCTATATTTACTTAGAAATTTAGATTTTTAGAATTTTAATGTTTTTTTTTTTTTGCGGAAGTTATATTGAAAATAGTAAATACTCCCATTTATAATTATTTTTATACACCCATTTATAATTATTTTTCAACATATAATAATAGAAATATGGACTTTTATTTACAACTAATTATTGTCATACTATTCAAATTTGAGCTACGTAATTATTGTTTTACTGTTTACATGCTTTTCGTATTTTGTATCATTTCGAAGACGTGCCGTAGGCACGTGCCCACGGGCAAATCTAGTATTAACAATAAGAAACGTTCGGTAGTAATTTTATTATTATTTTGAATAATGATATAAAACTAGCGCGTGTGGTGTCGAGCATGAGAGGTTGTAGTTTTGGTTTAGCTTTTTCATTTTCCAATTAACCCCCCCAAAAGAAAAGTTTCCAAACTTTGGAAAGATTTCAAACTACTTAACCAAAAAAGATGAGATGAAGATTGCAAACAAATATCTATCTCCAATCTCTAATCTCTAAATTTTTTTAAAAAAAATTGGAAAAAGGGACAATTCGGCCATCATGTTTTATTAATTATATATTAACAAAACAAACATAGAATACAGAGCTATAGTACAAACTAAGAACAGAAAATAAAACATGAAGTAACATGACCGTACAGACAACAAGAGATCCCTCCAATAAATATTAGAGGGTGGGCCAACAAACCGATAGTCTTCAATACTATTGAAGGGGTTCAACCGATACATCTCCTCTATAACTGTAATTGTAACACCCCGTATTTTATATATACAAAAAAGGAGCACAAAACTATAGTTTTGTGCTCCTTATAACTTCATGTATTTTATATATACAAAAAGGAGCACAAAACTATAGTTTTTTATATACAAAAAAGGAGCACAAAACTATAGTTTAAAAAAACTCACTTTAACGGAGTAGGTTTCCGTTAGGCTAAATTTTAAAAAACCACTTTCATCTTTTATTTGTTTTTAAAAAAAATCACTTAACTAATCTGATATTTAAATAAATTTTCCTGAACTAACCCTAAACCTTACCCTAACTCTGTGAGTGTGTGTTTTTTTAAACTAAAGTTTTGTGCGATTTTTTTATATAAAAAAACTTAGTGCTGCTTTTTTAAAATGACCCAACGTTCAGTGGCGTTTTTTTTAGTTTAGCCTCTCTCTCTCTCTCTCTCTCTCTCTCTCTCTCTATATATATATATATATATATATATACTAGTGATTTACACGTGTGATGCACGTTTTAATAATTTCAAAAAATAAAAATAAAAACTCTGACGTATGGAGGATTTGAACCAGAAACATCTTTTATAGCGTTGCACATGTTGGTAGAATGACAAAATGACAAATAACACTAAGGCCTTCTCCCATTATAATGTTAGAGATATATCTATATAATAAAACACAAAGAAAGCTATCAAGTGGCTCTCCTTCAATCCTCCCAAAAATTAAAGGCCCAGATCTAACCTCACAAAATATATTTTCCCCCCAAAAGTTTTTCCCCAAAACTCAAATTCAAATTCCCCACCCAAAACAACACCTATATTTATTTAATTTTTTTTTTCTCTCTCTCCCTCCCTCTTCTATTCAAAAAAATTATGAAAATACAAAATTTAAAAAATTTTACAAAATAAAAAATTAAAAACTAAAAAAATAAAAAATTTAAAAAATTTAAAACCAATTCAAAAAAAATCAAAAAAATCATATATGTTTTTTGCTGGACCCCCAAAAGTTTCTCATATAATATGTTTGTTACTTCAATTAATTTGCTGGACCTCCAAAACTATTTTATATGATCAAAAAGGTGCACCGTTCCGAAGACGTGCCGTAGGCATGTGTCAACGGGCAAACCTAGTATATATATAGAGAGAGAGAGAAAAGTGAGCCTCATATAGAGTATGAGGAAAATTTTCTCATACAAAGTGATTATACTCACTTGGTGGGGCCCTTATAGAAAATCCACTCCATCCATCATGTTTATCATACTAATGGATGTATATGTAAAAAAAATCAAGTGGTTTGGAGTTCATTCACCCATGCATCATGTGGTTGAAAAATGAACGATTTCAACAGTAATACAAATCGAACCACAAATTGGACCCACATGATGCATGGATGAATGTCCTCCAAACCGCTTGATTTTTTCTACACATACATCTATTCGCATGATAAAAATGATGGACAGACTGGATCTTCCATAAGGGCCCCACCAAGTGAGTATAATCACTTTGTATAAGAAAAATTTCCTCATACAAATATGAGGCTCACATTATAATTATATATATATATATATATATATATATATAGAGAGAGAGAGAGAGAGAGAGAGAGAGAGAGAGAGAAACAATTAAATAAATAAATGAGTTGTTTTGGGAGAGGAATTTGAATTTTAGTTTTTTGGGAGAGGGGGGGGGGGGGGGGGGGGGGGATTGTGTTTTGTGAGGTTAGATCTGGATCTTTAACTTTGGGGGATTGGAGGAGAGCTACTTGATAGCTTTCTTTGTGTTTTATAGCCACTTGATAGCTTTCTTTGTTTTTATTATATATATAAAACACAAAGAAAGCTATCAAGTAGCTCTCCTTCAATCCCCCCAAATTAAAGGTCCAGATCTAACCTCACAAAACACATTCCCCCCCCCCCCCCCCCCCCTCTCTCTCTCTCTCTCTCTCTCTCTCTCTCTCTATATATATATATATATATATATATATATATATAACTTTTATTTACAACTAATTATTGTCATACTATTCAAACTTAAGCTACATAATTGTTGATTTACTATTTACAAGGTTTTTCATATGCTGTAACGTACTGAAGACGTGCCGTATGCATGTGCCCACGGGAAAATCTAGTGTATATATAAAATGGCAGATTGGTATGATAATGAATGGCAATGTTGTAATAATGAAATGGGATTAAATCATTAAATGAGATGAGATGATGAGTGGGGGTTACTGTGTGCTTGGACAACAGGTGAAGGGGTGACAAGGAGGTTAGTTGGGGGCCAGGAAAGGAGGTTATGGTGAAAGCATGGAGTTGGTGTCGGGCTTTATTAGTCCCACATCGATAGGGATTTGTAATTAATTAAAATATAAATGTAATTGCATATGATCAAGAGTCACCAATAAGCTATAGTACTTTTTAAGAGGCAGCCTGTGGACGACAATTGTACTATTTATACTAATACATAAATAAACTGTCCGAGTTTGGGGCGGGGTGTTACAATAATGGACCCCATCTTGAGCCATCAGAGTGCTCAGTCCATTACATTGTTTTTACGTCAATTTAGCTTCGTACCCCACCTTCACGGTAGACGCACACTCACCTGAAGCGAGTCAGGCATGATTTTGACATCTGTCGAACACAGCCATCTCCTTCTCTCCTCCCACAAGCTTGCAAACAACACTCCCACATACCCCCAACAAACCAAGCCAAAGAGATAGCTGTGAGGAGGATACATTCGCCTCTCACGTTCGTGTTCTCTCAAGTAATTCTCTGACACACAGATATACACAAAGTGAGAGTAATGTAAAACAACATCCCCTCACTCGTTTACCTCCTCCCTCTCACAACCAAAACCTCCAACCAAACAAAACCACAACGGTTGAAGATTCACCTTTTCCTTTCGCCACGACGGGCGGTAGGGTTGTAATTGTCTGGATCGGTGATGAGGGGGATGGCGCTGTCGTGATGGTTGTAGCCACCGATGCTCGCAAACAACTCTCGCTCACCCCAATCAAAGTCACAGCCAAAAAGAGAGCCGTGAGGAGGATACCTTTGCCTCTCACGTTAGTGCTCTCTCAGGTGATTTCTCACACATAAACAGACGTAGCTATAGGGGAAGGGGGGACTCCACACATTGAAGCAGTCCCGATCGACGATGACGTCCGTAGCGACGAAGTCGTTGCCGTCACCGCGAGCTCCATGCCATAGGAGCTTACCAGCAGTCCAGAGGCGATCGACGACCATCGCCGGAGGAGCGAAGGGAGGGAGCGCGACGAGAAGAAGCCGTCCTCTCCTTAGCACCGGAAGATTGGCTTAATGTCATTTGTAAATCTATCAACCTTTGTAACACACCTGCATAACTATTATAAATGAGTTCTTAGGTTTAAACTCAGACTATGTTTGAATTTTTACTTCTAAAAAACTATATTTATTAAGACGTGCATCGTACATTTAAATTACTAGGAATAAATAAGTCCCAACAGTTGCTTATTCTCAAACATTTGGTAACTATTAATCTCCTTTAGGTGAGTTTAAACAAAAAAATTTCTAACACACGTGCATAACTATTATAGATGAGTTCTTAGGTTTAAACTCAGACTATGTTTGAATTTTTACTTCTAAAAAACTATATTTATTAAGACGTGCATCGTACATTTAAATTACTAGGAATAAATAAGTCCCAACAGTTGCTTATTCTCAAACATTTGGTAACTATTAATCTCCTTTAGGTGAGTTTAAACAAAATTTTTTCTTCTTCACATGTGTAGCCACAATTTCAATCATTTTAATCAAAAATCACATACAATGCTACTACTATATACATGATCCTACATTTTTGTGACATAAATTTGTTCCCCCAAAACTTCATATTATTACCACCCCCCCCCCCCCCCCCCACCAAAGGTGGCCCTCTTACGCTCCAATTTTTTTTATAATTTTAGAGGTCTCAAATTTGTATTTGTTTTTATAAATATAGCTACGTATTTTGTGTCCCCCCCAGGTGGCCGTCTCACCCTCCAAATTTTTTTATAATTTTAGAGGTCTCAAATTTGTATTTGTTTTTATAAATATAGCTACGTATTTTGTGTGTACAAAAATGATATTGTTATTATGTGTCTCCAACAATCATTATTTTGGGCCTTTAAATATTTTCGCATCAGATCCAGGCCTGATTATTAGACTTGTATGTATTGTACATGCATTTATATGGGGGAGAGAAAAGGGATTTGGTAAAAAATTGTACTAATTAAGAGCTGGTTATTAGAGTTGCATCCAACACTCATTATATCTATTGATTTTAGCCGGCAACGGGGTAGTTGAATTAGCAAAAAAAACTTAAGAGAGTAGTTGAAAATTATAAAATAGGTGCCTACGCTATATCTCACTTATGCCTATTGTTTACTTGTTCTTATGATTGGCTGATTGCAACTGTATGCTTATGCAACTGCGTTTTTCATCCATCTTGTTATCTTAATTGACAATACTAAGCTGAACGGCGCACCGATATTGTTCTCAAATAGTAGTAAATCCTCCTTTCTTTCTAAGGAGTGAGTTGTTGTATTGTCAAATTCAGGACCAGTCCTGACAATTTGAAAGTTCGGAGCGAAAAAAATTTATGAGACCCTTCTTTTAATAATTAAAATACATTAATATATAAAAATATAGTCATATATAAATACTTAAATAATTAGAAAGCTTACAAATAGTTCAAATATTCAAAAATCATGACAGAAGTAAACTCATTCTCTCTATAATATGAAAAATTGCCGTTTAAAATAAGCACGGACCTAGAATGGAAAATGAAGTAATTCATTAAGAGTCATGATTATATATAACACGAAATCAAAGACACAAAGCCTAAATACAAGTGACAACTAATAGATTCAAACACACACTCTAAATACTGACATTGTTCAGCTATTGCCAACTTGAGTTTCTTTTTATATCACCCGGCCCAAAAATACTTAATTAATTTAGCACACTTAATGTTTTGATATATCCCCAAGAAGGTGAAGTTTTATCAAACTCAAACTAAGATTGATGAATATACATTTTTCTCATAGGTATACGCTGGGTGATGCTGTTTATTTCTGAGGTACGTGTGGAAGCACCAGGTGTGAGTTCGAACTCAATTTGTATTGAAGGAGATTGCCGCTCGTCTGCCGACTTTCGGTTGACCTTCTGAGGCCTACGATGAGCTCGGAAAGGCGTTGAAGGTTGGGCTCGGATCGGAAGGGTCGGATCCGAGGTCTTGTGTACCTGCAGACGGTCCTGAAACACCGGGGTTTGTCCCGGTGGCGGACCCTCCGACGCTCTAGTCAGTCTCTGTGAGAGAGTAGCAATAACTAGGTATATTTAAGTGGCAAAAGATTGATTACCTTCAAAAGGTGGGTGAGGGTCTAGTATTTATAGAGAATCCCAACCGGGTTTGGTTCCGGAAGCCCATGGGCCTGACGTGGCAGAAGGCCCAGGGGGTTTTAGGGCGGTTGCGGTAATACCAGGAGTGGTATAGGGCTGACGTGGCGAAACCCTTGGCGGTATTTGGATCTGACGTGGTCCATCGTGAGTCCTCTGTGCCTCTGGGGGAATCGGAGGGCCTAGGCTGCGCCAGGTCATCCTCCCGCCCCGTCAGAGAGGGGGGACGGCCTGAGGGACTGCTCCGGATCGGACTCCGGGGGATACTGAGGCTCGTCAGCACGAGGAAGCCGGCACAGTGGGGGCAAACACGAGGTTCGGCGCCGACCCTAAAGGGGTCCGGAGCCGAACCAGGTTGTTATTCTTGCTTTTCTGAGTAGGAATAGTATTGGGCCCTGGTTGGGCCTCAGGCCATTTTTACACTGTCACACAAGCCCCCCACTCCTGCAGGGGGTGCGGGAGCTAGCCGTGGAGGAGTGTTCATGATTGTAAAAAAATGGGAGGGCGGATCATAGGGCCTTTCTGGTGGTGCTGTCCTGAAGCTTGGATAGGACCTCGAGTCAGTCGAGGGTCAAGGTGTAGGTGAAGGCGATGGCGAACCGTTGTCTCTTCCGGAGAAGAGTACCCTGGTGTTCGATTGAACCTCGAGGGGTCGAGGGATTACGCGTCGACAAGGGTGATGGCGAGCCGTTGCTTCTTCCTGAGAAGAGTACCCGGGTGCCAGACCGAACCTCGAGGGGAGGGGGAATTATGGGCTGGTAAGGGTGATGACTAGCCGATGGATCTTCCGAAGAAGAGTACCCGGGTGCCAGACCGAACCTCGAGCTGGCGAGGGATTGTGGGTCGGTTAGGGTGAAGGCGAGCCGTTGTTTCTTCCTGAGAAGAGTACCGCGGTGCCAGGCCGAACCTCGAGACGAGGGGGAATTACGGGCTGGTAAGGGTGATGGCCCGCCGGTGGATCTTCCGAAGAAGAGTACCCCGGTGCCAGACCGGACCTCGAGCTGGCGAGGGATTATGGGTCGGTAAGGGTGAAGGCGAGCCGTTGCTTCTTCCTGAGAAGAGTACCCGGGTGCCAGACCTAACCTCGAGACGAGGGGGAATTACGGGCTGGTGAGGGTGATGGCCCGCCGGTGGATCTTCCGAAGAAGAGTACCCGGGTGCCGAGCCGAATCTCGAGCTGGCGAGGGATTATGGGCCGGTGAGGGTGAAGGCGAGCCGTAGTTTCTTCTTGGGAAGAGTACCCCGGTGCCAAGCCGAACCTCGAGACGAGGGGGGATTACGGGCTGGTAAGGGTGATGGCCCGCCGATGGATCTTCTGAAGAAGAGTACTTTAGTGCTGGCGAAGGCGAGTCGTTATTTTGCCCGAACCGGCCCCGTACCGTGCTGCCAGCCTGGCACTGGGTGACGTCAGCAGCACGTGCTTCGAGGATGTGGCGTGATTTCCTAGGCGGTAGTTGCACGTCAATCGGTGAATAGTAACTGCGAAAATCGAGGAGTTGTTCTTATCCCCTATAAATGTTCCCCCCTCTCTTCCCGTCGCCCATTTCTTTCCTGCCTCTTACTTTTTGAAAAAATCCCTCAACTCTTCAGCGCTCGCCCCTTCAGCTTCCGGCAGCAAGGTCGTGTTTCCGAGGTGATTTCAGGTTAGTTGGTAATCCTGTTTTAACTTAGGCACGGATGGATAGGGCTCAGTCCGGCTCGTTGGCGTCGACCTCTGGGGAGGGGCCGGTAGGCAAGGAGGAGGTCGTACACAGCGTGAAGCCATTGCGATCTCGGAGGCATTTCGTGGTAGAAAGCAGCGACTCTGAGGAGGGGGGCGGCAGCTCAGACGAAGTCCAAACCCTAGGGTCGGCTTCCGGAGAGGAGGGTGGCTCCGAGGGAGAAGGTTCCGCGGGGTCTCCGAATCCGCCCGTTCTGGGGCGCTTGTCTACACCTTCGCCGGAACGGACTAAGAGGAGGAGGGTTCCGAAGAAGAAGAAATCGAAGATTGGCGGCCCGAGCGACTTGGGGATAGGGTCGTCCGCACAACCCCGGCCTTTCCGTTGCTACCCCGACGATCTCTCCGATAAGGAGTCCTCGGGGGTCCAGCCGTCGTCGTCAAGCCGGAAGAGGTTGATGGTGGACGCCTCCCCGACCGCTCTGGAGGCAAGCGACTTGGGGGCTCTGCAGTTGGCCTACCACATAGGGCCCAGTTATGAGCTTATGCTGCCGAGTTCTTCTCTTCGACCGACCGATCCCCTGCCGGACAGGTATTGTATCTTCCCTGTGGACGCCTTTATCTCCGGCCTGAGGCTGCCCATCCACCCATTCGTTCGGGAGGTGTTAAATTGGTCGTCCCTGGCGCCGATGCAGTTCGGGCCGAACTCCTGGAAGCAGATCATCTGCTTCGTGCTGTTGTGCGAGGAACGGAGGGTACCCTTACGGCTGGGCGTGTTCCGAGCGATGCTATTGATTGGCTCATCGGCAGAAGGGGTATATTATATCTCGCCTCGAGGTAAGGCGAAGGTTGTCCACGGTCATCCGGATTCCATTAAGTTCTGGAAGAAGAAGTATCTGGTGATCCGGAGTGAGGACCCTTGGGCTATCCCTACTCGGTGGAACCATACTAAGCCGAGCTACCCAGCACCGGGGCCAGGGGATTTGACGGCGGAGGAGTGGAGACTCGTTGAGCGCCTCCGTCTGTCGCATAGCATTAATTGGGGGAAGGTGACGGAGGCCCACCTGGCGAGCGTCGGACTGAGCCCCAGCCCGGCCGTGCCTCGTACGTGGTTGTTTCTTTCCTCACACTCTTCTTGTACTTTTTTGCTCATTTGTTCTTAATGGATCTCTTTACAGAAATGGATGAGGAGTCGATTAAGGCGCTGAGGCTCGCCATGAAGAAGAAGAAGGGCGAGAAGAAGGATGTCGCGGTGAAGACCACCGAGTTGTCCCAGGTTGTCTCCGAGGTCCCCATTCAGCCGAGGATGAAGAGGACTCGATCAGAGATGGGTGGGGACGCCGTGGTCCAGGGGGGTTCGGATCAGGGTGCGGCCGCCGCGCCTGATAAGGGGAAGGGTCCCCCGGTGGATCCCGGACTTGAGGAGAGGCTTCGGCGAAGGTGGGTGCCGGATTGGTCGATCCGCGAGGGTGATTGCCTGGTCCGGGGGCGCCAGGCCGTGGAGGTTGCAGATAAGTTGGCGACCCCTCGGGACCGCTCGGATATGAAGTCCCAGACCCTGGACGAGGCGTATGTTCGTCTTGCGCAGGCCACGGTGCTGGTAAGTCGATCGAACCTCCTAGCTTTCAGGTGATGTTATTTAAGGAAGATTTCTTAGTAGTGTCTGGTCCTGGCAGGCGACCGTGCAGGGGGCCCATGTGAGGGGCCTCTACGAGGCGGCGGTGCAGCGAGAGCGAGATCGGGCTGACAAGGCCGAGCAGGAGGTGACGGAATTGAAGGGAGAGCTCGAAGGCTCTCGTAAGAGGGAGGCGGAGACGAAGGTGGCTTTTGACAAGGAGAAGGAGGAATGGGCGAAGGCGAGGGCGGCTCAGGAGGAGAGGTCGGAGAAGGAGAAGGATGAGGTGACTAAGTCGTGTCAGATCCTGGTGATCAATGCCCAGGATAGTAGTTATGCGAAGGCCCTCAGCCATGTGAGGCACTTTTATCCGACCATCGACCTGTCCAACTTCGAGTACGATATGGAGATTGAGGGGACACCGAAGACTCCTGGTGGACAAGGGTCAGATGACAAATTGGTTACCGACCCTCCAACGGATCCGGCTGATATCGAGGTGGGAAAACCCGCTGTATAATTTTTGTCCTTCTTTTTCCTTCTCTCGATTGTATTTGCCTTCCGCGGACTGGCCACCGCATTTTTTGTATGGGGAAACTGAATTTATAAAAAGAGGGTTTTCTGGCTGGCTAAGTGTTCCAACTTTGAAAAATTTCTGAACCTCCTTGCATATATGTCTTGAGCGGGCTGGTTCTCTTGTAGGTCACGGCTCCCCTTCCTGAGGTGGACCCCCTTCGTTCCGACGTGGCGTGGCTTCGAGGCAAGGTCGAGGCCTTAGAGGCCACTTTGGTTCGGTATCGAAAGAGGGCTCGCGACACTGATGCGGCCTTCCATTATTACAGGAACAAGTCTGAAGCCCTGAGTGAGGAGGCGAGCCGGCTGAGGAGGGCGATGGTGGATCGGGAGCTAGGGGGCGTTGGTCTTGGATACACCATGTCAAGTTCTTCGGTGCAGAGGCCTTCCTCCGAGAAGCTTCTTCGCGATGTGATAGTGGAAAAGGAGATGGAGATACACCGCTATAGGACCATGTTGGGTGTTTCGACATCTTCCTCGAGGGATCGGCGAGCAGAGGGGGCTCCCTCGGCGTTGCCACTGATGGAGCGCATTCGATCCGTGGATGCCCAGAGCTCCGTGGCCGGGGTGTCGACGGTGGCAGAACCGAAGGATCGTCATGACGAGGAGAGAGTCCCCAGTCGTTTGGTCGGAGTGGTTCCTCCCTTTACCGGGTCCGAGGGGCCCTAAGTCGGAGATCCCCTTTAGTTTGAGATGAGGGGAGTGGTTCTGTAACGGTATTTGCTTGTTTTCTCCGTACAAAAAATAAAAGAGTATGAATAAAGCTTTCATTTCCTTCTTTGCTCTGGTTATCGGGGTGGTGAAGGGCGGTTTAGGCGAGGTCGGGCTCCGCTGATTCGTGAGGAATCGATGCGGGGCGACAGGGAGACCTCCTGCCCGTTGTTGGGTCGCACCTGCCGAGGCGTTTGGGGATGAGACCCGAGGGAGAACCCTGATGCCGCCCGCCTTGCCCGGTACCGGGTCGGCGTTGCCGAGGTATTTAACTTTTGACAGAAGAGACTTCTTTTATACCAGACTGAGGGGGGGGGGGGTCGCTGAAGCGGCCCTTTACACATGAATGTTTACAAAAGTTTTAATTTACTTAAGCCACGCTGGAACCTAAGCTTGCTCTCCCCGGAATTTCATGAGGTGCTCAGCGTTCCAGGGTCGGCTGATGGGTCGGTCATTCATATCCGTCAGTCGGTATGTACCCGGGCGTACAGCCTCGACTACGCGGTATGGGCCTTCCCAGTTGGGAGCCAGTTTCCTCTTCTTGGTCGGGTCAGAGACAGATAGCTTTCGCAACACTAGGTCCCCTGCCTGGATGCTGGTGGGGCGGACTTTCTTGTTGTAAAATCTCTCGATCCGTTGCTGATAAATGCTCCTTCGGACCGCGGACTTTTCTCGTACCTCGGCGACGAAGTCTAGGTTAGCCCTCAGGGCGGACGCGTTGTCGTCTTCATCGAAGGCTATGATCCGGGGGGAAGGCAATCCGACTTCGACGGGGATGACTGCCTCAGTCCCATAGGTCAGATTGAAGGGTGTCTCCCCCGTGGGGATCCTCTGCGTGGTTCGGTGTGCCCATAGTACGCTGGGCAGCTCCTCCACCCAGAGCCCCTTGGGGGAACTGTCAAGGCGCTTTTTGAGGCCATCGAGGATTTGCCTGTTCGCATTTTCTGCTTGGCCGTTAGATTGAGGGTGGCAAATGGCGGAGAAACGTTGCTGGATGCCGATGTCCTGACAGAAAGATTGGAAGTTTTGCCCTTGGAACTGGGTTCCGTTGTCCGTGACGAGGATTCGGGGGATCCCGAATCGACAAATGATGTTCTTCCAGAAGAATTGTTGCACTTGGCGTTCGGTGATGCTGGACAGCGGTTCGGCTTCGATCCACTTGGTGAAGTAGTCGATGGCGACAATCAGGAATTTCTTCTGTCCTACCGCTGGGGGGAAGGGCCCCACAAGGTCCATTCCCCACATGGCGAAGGGCGTAGGGCTCGCCAAGGATTGGAGGTTGGCTTGAGGAAGCCTTTTGATGGGAGAGAACCTTTGGCAGGGGCCGCACCTCTTGACTAAGTCTTGTGAGTCTTGGAGCATGGTGGGCCAATAGTACCCTTGATTCAGAGCCTTTCGGGCAAGCGTCCTACTCCCCATGTGGCATCCGCCGATCCCCTCGTGCAGGTCTTTGAGGACGTAGCTGGCCTCGTCCTTGGCGAGGCAGCGGAGGTAGGGTTTGCCGTCGGCCAGGGTGTACGAGCGTTTGAAGAGGATGTTATCGATTATGACGAACCTTTCCGCTCGGATTCTGATTCGCCTGGCCTCGGCTTTGTCTTCAGGAAGCTCGGCCTGGCTCAAGAATTTTCGGATGGGAGTGGTCCAGTCGTCCGGGCTGGTTCCTTTTTGTACGCACATTGCTTCCGGCTCTGGGCTAAGGATGCTTGGCTCCAAGAGGACCTCGACGAGCACCGTACGATCGAGGCCTTCGAAGGAAGAAGAGGCGAGTTTGGATAGCGCGTCGGCTTGGGCGTTCTGTTCCCTGGGGACTCTGACAACCGCAGTGTTGTCGAAGAGCGCCAAGAGTCGTCGGACCGCCGCCAAATATCTCACCATTCGGTCGTCGCGGGCTTCGTACTCTCCGTTGATCTGGTGGATCACGAGTTGAGAGTCGCTGAACGCCCGGATTCGCTTGGCACCGGCTCGGTGGGCGAGGGTCAGTCCGGCGATCATGGCCTCATATTCTGCCTCGTTGTTGGAGGCGGGAAAGTTGAGGCGCAGGGAGTATTGAAGTAGGAATTGGTCGGGGCCACGAAGGATGATGCCCGCCCCACTCCCCGTTTCGCAGGATGAGCCGTCAACAAAGACCTCCCAGGTCAGATCCGGCTCTTCTACGTCAGGTTGCTCGGAGATAGTGCATTCAGTTATGAACTCGGCGAGGGCCTGCCCTTTAATGGCTGCCCTGGGATGATAGCTGATGTCGAACTGGCTCAGCTCGATCGACCACTTGACTAATCGGCCGGAGTTTTCGGGCTTGTGGAGGACGGTCTTCAGCGGTTGGTCGGTCAGAACTTGGACGGAGTGGGCCTGGAAGTAAGGTCGGAGTTTTCGGGCTGCCATAACCAGGGCATAGGCTACCTTTTCTATCTTCGCGTATCTCGTCTCGGCCGGGTGTAGCACTTTGCTCACATAGTACAGGGGTTTCTGAACTCCTGCCTCCTCTCGGACGAGGACGGCGCTGAGGGCGTGGTCCGAGGCGGACAGGTAGAGCCAAAGCGGCTCGCCTGGTTCGGGCTTGCTGAGGAGAGGCGGGTTGGCGAGGTACCGTTTCAGCTGTTCGAAGGCTTCTTGTTGAGGGGTACCCCACTCGAAGCCCCCTTTCCCGCGCAAGGCCTTGAAGAAGGGGAGAGATTTCTCCCCTGACTTGGAGAGAAAACGGCCGATCGCCGCCAACCGACCCGTGAGCCTCTGAACTTCCTTGACATTCCGGGGTGGGGACATGTTGATGATGGCCTGTATTTTTTCGGGGTTTGCCTCGATGCCGCGCTGGCTGACAATGAACCCTAGGAACTTCCCCGTGGAGACGCCGAAGGCGCATTTAGCCGGGTTAAGCCTCATGTTGTGGCGTCGGAGGACACCGAAGGCTTCCTCGAGGTCGGCGACGTGGTCCGGCCCAGCCCGGCTCTTGACAAGCATGTCGTCGACGTAAACTTCTACGTTGCGGCCGATCAGGTCCTTGAAGATTCTGTTGACGAGTCGCTGGTACGTGGCTCCGGCGTTTTTCAGCCCGAAGGGCATGACACGGTAACAATAAAGACCTTGGTCGGTGACGAATGAGGTCTTGGAGATGTCTGGCGGAAACATCCGGATCTGATTGTACCCCGAGAAAGCGTCCATGAAGGACAGTAGCTCGTGCCCTGAGGTCGCGTCTATCAAAGCGTCGATGCGCGGGAGGGGGAAAGGATCTTTTGGACACGCTTTGTTAAGGTCCGTGAAGTCAATGCAGATTCGCCAACCCCCTGTAGCTTTCTTCACCATGACGACATTGGCCAACCATTCGGGGTAGGTGACTTCCTGGATGAATCGAGCGGACAAGAGCTTGTCTACTTCTGTTTTTATAATTAGTTGCCTCTCCGGGGCGACTTTGCGCCTCTTTTGGACGATCGGTTTAGAGTCAGGGAGGACACTCAGTCGGTGCATGATCAAGTCTTCGGAGATTCCGGGCATATCGGAGGGCTTCCAAGCGAAGAGATCAACGTTGCGGCGGACGCAAGCGATGATGCCCGCCTTCAGGTCCTCGGCGAGTGAGCGGCTCACCCGGAACCATTTGGACTCATCTTCAGCGTCGAATAGGATCTCCTCCAGCTCGTCCACAGGCTCGGGGGCGGGGCCGTCTTTCTCGGGTTCGAGTTCAACGGCGCTGAGGGGGAGTATGCCCGTGCTGAGGGGGGGTACGCCCCTTCTCCCTTTGAGTTCCCGATGGTGGGCCGAAGGTATCGCCTGGATGGAGTTTAGCCCGGGTCTGCCGAGGATGGCGTTGTAGGCCGCCTTGGCGTGGATGACCATGAAATCCAAGGACTCGGTCCTCTTGACAGGATCCGGTCCAGTGGTGACGTTGAGGGTAATAATTCCCTTTACCATGATCGGGACGCCCGCAAGCTTAAGCAACGTGCCTCCTGCTGGTTTGAGTTTCCCTCTGGGCAATCTGAGGCTTTCGAAGGTTCTGAGGAAGAGAATATTTACCGGGTTGCCGCTGTCAACAAGGATTCGGCGAACTTCACAATTGGCCATGCTGAGGCTAACGACGAGGCCCCCGCCGTGGGGGAGGTGAATTCCTTCGGGGCCCTCTCCTGAGAAGGAGACTGGCCGCGGTTGTAGCTCAGGGGAGGGGCTGTACTGAATGGCGTTCGTCCCCTGGGTGAAGGTTCTTTGGGAAGTATCATTTTCTCCCCTCACCGGTCCCCCGTGGATGTTGTGTAGGGTGAAGGGCGTATCCAGGGATACCTCGTATTCGGGATCCTGACCCCGGGTGCGGTTTGGGTCAGGCTTCGGGGTTGGTGATCCCCGGTTCCTATCACCTTGCCGATCCCGTGGGCCGTCATCCCTGTGGGTCCTCCTCGGATGGTTCGGGGTCGAGTTGGAAGCGGCCCTTCCCCAGTTGTGGGTAATCTTGCGGCTGAGGATTACTCTTTGTAGGTCGGGCTGGGCTGTCCCGCCGACGCTCGTTTGGGACTCCCGAGGGGGAGCCTTGTGTTTCGACGTGCGGGGCCCGGCTTCATCAGAGGGTGGGGGCGGGTCCCGTTGGTTGACGGAGGGAGCAGCCCCCTTGCCTTTGGAGGTCATGAAGATTCGGCTGTCGATGGCCTTCGAGGGTCTGGGTCGGGTCGGCTTCTGGAGCAGCGTTTCCCACAGACGGCGCCAACCTGATGCTGTTTATTTCTGAGGTACGTGTGGAAGCACCAGGTGTGAGTTCGAACTCAATTTGTATTGAAGGAGATTGCCGCTCGTCTGCCGACTTTCGGTTGACCTTCTGAGGCCTACGATGAGCTCGGAAAGGCGTTGAAGGTTGGGCTCGGATCGGAAGGGTCGGATCCGAGGTCTTGTGTACCTGCAGACGGTCCTGAAACACCGGGGTTTGTCCCGGTGGCGGACCCTCCGACGCTCTAGTCAGTCTCTGTGAGAGAGTAGCAATAACTAGGTATATTTAAGTGGCAAAAGATTGATTACCTTCAAAAGGTGGGTGAGGGTCTAGTATTTATAGAGAATCCCAACCGGGTTTGGTTCCGGAAGCCCATGGGCCTGACGTGGCAGAAGGCCCAGGGGGTTTTAGGGCGGTTGCGGTAATACCAGGAGTGGTATAGGGCTGACGTGGCGAAACCCTTGGCGGTATTTGGATCTGACGTGGTCCATCGTGAGTCCTCTGTGCCTCTGGGGGAATCGGAGGGCCTAGGCTGCGCCAGGTCATCCTCCCGCCCCGTCAGAGAGGGGGGACGGCCTGAGGGACTGCTCCGGATCGGACTCCGGGGGATACTGAGGCTCGTCAGCACGAGGAAGCCGGCACAGTGGGGGCAAACACGAGGTTCGGCGCCGACCCTAAAGGGGTCCGGAGCCGAACCAGGTTGTTATTCTTGCTTTTCTGAGTAGGAATAGTATTGGGCCCTGGTTGGGCCTCAGGCCATTTTTACACTGTCACACTGGGAATAAGTATTTTTGTCCCTTTCAGTGGATTAATCATATGACTTAGTTTCATGAGAATCAAATATAAAGTTTTTTGAATTTAGAACAGAAAGTAAAGTTCGCGAAAGTGATATATTAGAACATGCAAATTTAATTCAAGGCTTCTTGCAGTAATTAAACTGAAGTTTTGGAAAGCACATGAAAAGCTTTTAATATGTTATTTTCACATAACAAGATCCAACCATAAGCCAAGATCCTTAGTCCTCAACTGTTCAAGTTAGATTTAAAATGATTTTTCTTTTTGAAAAGAAAGTTGAAAATAAAAAATAATTCAAGAACCAAGAAGGCAATAACCATAATTATCAAATACCAAATACGAAGTTAGAACCTGTCATTATGTCACCCCATTATTGTTGAATTTGGAGCTTGGACATTTGAGACTATTGGAGTCTTTATGCATTTTTTAAAAAAATAACTTTTTTTTTTGAAAAGTTATAAAAAATGGGCCCCAAATTTTGGGGACCCAGGGCGGTCGCCCTCTAGGCCCTGCCCCAGGACCAAGCCTGGTCGAATTAATTCTTGATATGAATAAATACTTAGCGGCCAGTGCATTGAATTTTTTAATATATATGCCACTTTTTGAAACTATTTGTACTTATTTGACAGTTGTCAAAATATTTGCGCTCGTGATGCTCTGTTAGCAAAGCGATTGAAGGCCAAGGCTCATCCGGCTGTTCTGGGTCGCACTCAGAAAAAAAAAACAGATTGTAGCTATCCGACTCAACAACAAAACTCGCTATTCCCAATGGCGAGTTAGGTTGTGGCATACTCGTTATTGGAACACGGCGAGTGTAACTTTTTTTGTTGTTAAGAAACTCACTGTTCCCAACAGCGAGTTTAGTTCAAATTTTTTTAATGAAGACTCGATGTTTCCAATAACTAGGACATTTATACTAGACTCGTTGTTGGGAACTACGAGTTTAGTTCAAAATTTTCAATGAAGACTCATTGTTCCCAACGACGATGACATTTACACTAGACTCGCTATTGGAACGACGAGTTTAGTTCAAAAAAAATTATATGGAGTTTTTTTTTTTTTGAAAATTTACTAAGTCCAACATAATGTTTCACTCTAAGTGAAATTTTCTACATCCTTGTCGTTCCCAACAACGAGTCTAGTATAAATATCCTCGCCGTTGGGAACGGCGAGTCTTCTTAAAAACTTTAAACTAAACTCGCTGATCCCAATAGCGAGTCTAGTATAAATGTCATTGTCATTGGTAACAGCGAGTCTTCATTAAAAAATTTTGAACTGAACTCGCCGTTGGGAACATCGAGTTTCTAAAAAAAATAGCACTAAACTCGCTGTGTCCTAACGGCGAGCATGAAACAACTAAACTCGTCGTTGGGAAAATCAAGTGTAGTTGTTGAATCCACGAGCACAAATACTTTGGGAACTGTCCTTTTCTGCAAATAATTTCGAAAAGTGTCATATTAAAAAAAATTCGAGTGCATTGGCTATTTGATTTCTAACTAGAGAAAATAGGGAAAAAACAATGATAAGAATAAGAGGAAGAAAATGAAGAAAATAATGTGTGCAGAAAAAAAGGCTGATATAGAAAAAATAAGAAAATTGTAGAAGATTGTTATTTTTTTGGTGTGACCAGGCCGGCCCTGCCTTGGGGTGGGCGAGGCTGCGATCTCGGGCCCCCAAATTTCATGCATTTTTAGCGGCTTCAAAAAATATCATTGTATTTATATATACGTATTTTGCGTGTAAATTTTTTTAGGGGCACCCAAATTTAATTTTGGGGGCTTTGTTTTTTAAATTAGTATTTGGACCGGCTTATTTTAGTTGGCTTTGGATTTGTATGGAAATGTATTTCTCCATACCCGACCAGACACATGGACCCGACCTGAACTCTCCAACCCAAACCTGATCTCCATTCCCTGTTCCCATCTCCATTCTAAACCTGATCCCCAAATTTCTGAATCCCTAATTCTAATTCTGTTGTTGCTAATTTTGGTGTGGGAGCAAACAGATGAATTTGTTGATTCTTGGAGAAACGTATAAAGCAAACATGTTGACTTTCACCGACGTTTGACTGGTTTCTTGCCGTTGCCGTGAACCTACAAAATGGTTCGAAACACCGAGATGGGTCCCGGCGACGAACCCTCCGACGCTCTTGTCAGTAATCAGGAAGATTATGAAAGAGCTTTATGTGAAAAAAGAATGATTACCTTGTTATGGTAGGGGGAACGGGGTATTTATAGCTGTATTAGGGACCCGTTTCGAGATAAGGATTTATCTCTACTTTCCGGTGTTTTTGGATAAGATGTAGAGTTTAAATCGTTTTATAGAGATAACCATGAATTTGAATTACTCTTTATCCATCTGGGTTGGTTTGTAACGGGTTGCTACCCATACCCAGTAGGACATATCCGTTTATGGGTTATTGGGCTTTGAAGAAAGACCCAGTTCCTATTTCAGACCCGTTTGTAGGTGAAATTACTGTTTTACCCCTGAGAGCTTTAAGATTCGTGCCCGATTTGAACGGTCCCGATTTAATGCTATTTTTAGCTATATCACGAGCCGCCCACTCTCGAAGACTGAGTCTAATAGCCTTTGAGGAGTAGTTTTGTTGTTCTAATAGCGTACGGGATTTTATCAGAGTTTTTAAGGGAGTTTGGATTTTGCTCGAGGTGTAATGGTGTCAATCTGAGCTTGTAAAATGCCCAAAACAATTCTCAGATTTTTTCTGGATTTTTTCTTGTGATTTTTCCAGATTTTTTCTAATTTTTAATCATTTTTTAAATTTTTTTATTCAATTTCCGAATTTAAATAATTAATTATCAAAAATTTTAATTAATTATTTTTAGAATTTTAAAATTATTTTCTGAATTAATAATTATATTTAGATTTTTTAATTATTTTTTTGATTTTTTAATTAATTATTCAAAATTTTTAAATAATTAATTCGATTAATTAATTAATTAATTAATTAAATATCTGATGACGTTGTGCAATCCTGTGCGTTGATCACGATCAGGGTGCGCGCATCGCAAAGCGGCCGTTTTTTTCCCATTTTTCGTTCAAAAACCCTTCTGTTCGACAGCGTTGTTCGACGCACGTTCGCCGTGCTGACACATGGCGGTCAACAACATCATGTTGACTTTTTTTCCTTTCTTTCCTGTCCCTCTGCTTCGTCTTCCTTCTTTCTTGTGTTTTTTGCTCGACCACGCAGCCCACAGTGAGGAGCTTGGCGAAGGAGATGGTCGATGAGCGCAGCGAGCAATTGGCGACAGCTGCGGCGATCATTCGCTGCGAGCTCGATGAGGAAGGAATCCGATGAAGTGGAGAGCGGAGCTCGGCGAAGCTTCGTGAAGGAGGTGAGTTCGGCGAACGAAGAGGAGTTCGGTGATCTCGGCGAACGAGAGACGAGGGTCATTCGGCGACGGGTTCGGCATTGGCGATGAGCTCGGCAATCGTTGGAGGTGATCTCGGCGAACGATCGAACTGGACGTGGCGGAGGAGAGTTTGGAGCTTCGGGAGTTCGCCGATCTCGGCGAACGAGATACAAGGGTCGTTCGGCGATGGGTTCGGAGCTCTGTAATGGCGAACGTGGAGTTGGTCGAGGAGCTCAAGCTCGGCGAAACGGGGGGAGTTGGAGCTCTTCGATTTGGAGTTGGGCGAGCTAGGTGAACTCAGTGTGAGGAGTTGGTCGAGGAGCTCAAGCCCGGCGAACGGGGGGGGGGAGGTTGGAGCTCGACATTAACGTTCGACGAGGAGGAGTTTTTGGCGAGGAGCGGAGGTGGAGCTCGACATGGGGACGATGATGAAGAGCTTGGAGAGGAGGGGAGCTCGACTGTGGAAGGAGTTGGCGAATGTGGAGGTCGGCAAAGTTGGGTTTTTTTCTTTTTCGCTTTGGCACTCAGTGAAGAAGAAGGAAATGAGTTGGTTGTTTTTTTTTTTTTTTTTTTTTTTTTTTTTGCGGGAGATGAAGTTGACGAGCGGGTTTTGTTGGGTTACGGGTTTAAGACCTGTACCTACAACCCTTTATTCATATACTTTATTTTGTGGATCTCGAATAGTGGACCTGACCCACATTTCTTCTTCTCTTTTAATAATCTTGTGGGCTCTTGCCCCCCCCTCCTTTTTTGGGGATTTTAGCCACTGATCAATATTGGGCGCAGATCGGGAGGAGAATTTTTCTCTCATTTCTCATTCGGACCCACTTCTGCTCAGCTCGATCTGGCGATGGTGCCGAACGTTCTGAAGAACGTTGGCAAACGAATAGGTGAATCACCGGCGAACAATTTTGGCCTCGCTTTCTGTTCGGAACTGCATCTGTTCGGCTTGAAACGGCGAACATGGTGAGCGTGCATCGAGCTACGAATGAGCGACACGTGGCTCTAGACCGTTGACTGGTCAACGCCACTTTGCTAATATTTTGATCGGAAAGTCGTCTGTTCGACTCGAAGTGGCGAGCGTGGCGAGCATGCGTCGAACAACGGATGAGTGACACATGGCTCTAGAGCGTTGACTGGTCAATGCCACTTTGCTCATTTTTTGATCGGATCACTGTTTGCTCGGCCAGCTCAGACCATTTGGTGAACGATTGTGGTGAGCTTCACTGTAACTATTTTTGCGGAGCTACGGAGGTCTGATCGGGGCGTGTGACCCCTCGTCCCAAAGCTGATTCAAAGATCTACAATTTCTCTTCCGAAGTCAGTTGAAGAATCACCCTTCTTCATGGTCAAAATGGTCCCGCAACATCTTTGTCTCCATGAAATTAGGAAGAGCGTTGTATGTCTGTGGGGAAGATCCATTCTTTGAGGCGAGTGCAATGAGCGACTCTAGGACAGGGTTTTAGCTCTGAACTCGTTAAGAAGAGGTCTGCTCTAGAAGAGAGCGGAGCGAAGAGCATCACTAGGCTCTAGGAGAGAGTCGTTCGGGAGACAAGTTTGAGGAGCAACTCTAGGGGAAAGTTGTGCTCCGAACTTGTTGAGAATTAGGCCGCTCGGGAGGCGAGCGAAGCGAAGAGCTTCACCAGGCTCTAGGAGGGAGCCGTTTGAGAGACAAGTTTGAGGAGCAACTCTAGGGGGGAGTTGTGCTCCGAACTTGCTTGTCACAAAATTTAACCAGTAGTGGGAGTAGTATGAATGTTCATTTTGAGCCCCGAAACCTCATACTTGCAAGCTGTAAGGGCAATTTTCGAACCATGATTGTGAACTCTGAACTAGTTGCTAAGATAGTTTCAACAGTTGTGGGAACAATTCCGAATGGTGAGCTTCTCCGCACTTGCTTGTTTGCAAGCGGCTAAAGCAACGTCGAACCAAGTGTTGAACTCCGAACTTGTTGTTTTTAAGGACTTCAACCAGTTGTAGGAGCAATTCTGAATGATGAGTTGCCCCGCACTTGCTTGTTTGCAAGCGGTTAAAGCAATGTCGATCCAAGTGTTGGACTCCAAACTTGTCTTTTAAGCTTAGTAAGTTATGGGAGCAACCTTGTAGGACAAGCTGGACTCCGAACTTATCATTTAACAGGTCGTAGATGTGACCCAGAGAGATAGAAATGAGGCAAATGCAATAATTTTCAATAGAAAAGGCTAAGTTTTATTGGAACAAACTAAGTGGCCGCTTTAATGGGGCGAGCCATTATTACATGTTTTTTGGCCGTGTTACAAGCATCGACCTTATTGAAAACTGAAAACCTACTTCTACGATAGGGTGAAGGTCTCTTGGGAAGAGTTTGGTTCTCCTCCCATTGGACCTTCATGGATAAGGTGGAGGACTGGGGCTCGGAATCTTGGAACTTGGCAGGCCTCTCTGTTCACTTGTAGGCTCCTCGGGGTGGAAGATCAGCCCTATTTTTTCGGACAAACTTGGCCAGGTGTCCCCGTTGTATAAGTTCTTCGATCTCCTCCTTAAGAGCCCGATAATCATCCGTGTCGTGGTCGTGGTCCCTGTGAAAGCGGCACCACTTAACCATGTTCCTTTTCTTGCCAGGGGTATTCATTCTAGGGGAGCACGGAGTAGCCCTTCCTTATCCACCTCCATAAGAACTGCTGATATACTAGTAGGGGGTGAAATTCTCAAAATGAGAAGCTGGGCGGCGTTGGCCATTTTCGTCCCTCTGGAATTTCTGGGACCCTTCTTCTCTAGTATTCTTCCGTTTGTTCCCGGAAGATGATTCCTCAAGAGTGGGGGGATTGAGAGCCTCTTCCACTTGGATGTACTTCTCACACCTAAGCAGGAGTTCTGAGAAGTACCGAGGAAGCTTCTTGGCAAGGGACACCCTGAGGTCGGCGTTAGTGACATTGTGCCCAAATGCCACCGAGGCTACTGATTGGTTGAGGGAGGCAATAGACCGGGCTTCGACGGTGAAGCGCCAAACGTAATCTCTTAGGCGTTCACCCTTTCTTTGGCTGAGGGTCACCAAAGATGCACTTGTTTTCTCGGCCCGGTAGCTACTCACGAAATGAGTAAGGAAGAGCCCTTCGAAAAGATGGAGGCCGGGGCGAGTCGAGAGTACCATTCTCTCGCAGGCCTTTTCAGCGTGGCAAGGAAGATTTTGCAAAGGAGCACATCTGAAGCCTGGTGGATCATCGTGAGAGTTTTAAAACTCTCGATGTGGTCGGCAGGGTCTGACTCCCCGTTGTATGACTCAAAGTTAGGGAGCTTGAAGTTTTCCAGGACCGGGGCTTCCATGATGGTCCGGGAGAATGGAGGCCTGCTCGACGGAAATTCCTCGCCTGTTGTTCCTTTTCTCTGTCAAGTCGGCCAAGGTGCCTCTCCATCTCGTAGAGACGGTGGTAGACCCAGTCTTTCCTTCGGTCATATCTTGCCGAGCCCCGAGACTCTTTCCCATGCGGAAGGGGACTGGGAGTGCGGTGGTGATGGCTTGGGGCAGGTTGAGGACTAGGCACCCATTGCTCGTGGTTGAGATCGACATTGAGGGCCCACATAACTACTTCTTCAAAATCCTGGAACTCCGCTGTAACACCCCGCAAAATTGGAATTACAATTTTGCCCTCGTGTGTTACGCACGTGTAATTTGTAACGTGTTTTCACCACGTATTTTGACTACCGACTATTTATGCATTTCCTATATTGATTTTTACCCTACTTTGAGTCAACAAAAATATAATATTTCAATCTCCGTATTTTTACGTGCTTTTTATGTGTTTTCAATGCACGTATCAATTACGTATTTTTTTTCCATCTCTAAGTGTGATATTTCTATGTGTATTGATTATTTATTTTACGTGTTCGAACTCGTTTTATAAAATAAAAATTTATTTTTTCCTATTTTGATTAAAATGCATTTTTCAATTTTTGCACATATGATGCACGTGCTAGTTTTCTATCTCCATTTTCTTACTCTCATTTCTTATTTTAGCATGCATAAGTTTTTATATTAGCCTTCTTTTGATCCATGGACCTAAAGATAAATTTCTAGCCCATTAGATTAATTAAAAGGAGAGCCCACTAGGATAATTAAGTTAGTTAATTAATTAGAAATGAGCCCATGTAGCAAGCCCACTAGATAATCAAATTAATTAGAAATGAGCCCATGTAGCAAGCCCACTATTAAAATCACAAATTAAGTTATACATGACAAGTAACAAATATTAGTACACATTTAGAGTTATAGAAATATGTTCATATTTGTTTGTGCATGTGTGCATGCACACACAAATGTATTTGGGCCCTTTTGTGGGCTAGGGGTGACCGGTTTTGGAGAGAGGGAGGAGAATAATGGAGAGATGGAGAGTGGGGAGATGAAGAGATGGGGGTTTTAGGAGTGAGGAAAGTGGAGAGTTGTGGAATAAATTTGAAGAGTTATTAGAGTGGAATTTTTGCACTTTAGATCCTCCCAAAATCCTATAAATAGAGCCCCCATTTCCTACTTTTATCTTGCACCAAAAACATTATCAAAAGAAAGAAAGGAAAGAAAGAAAAGAAAGAGAGTGAGGGTCCTTTTGCTTGGAGGAATTGCCAGAGAAAGGGAGCTTTGCTAGGAGGAGGAGCCTTACTAGGAGCTAGAAATCTTTGGAGCTAGAAGTGGTGTTCTCTTTTCTTTTCATTGTTCAAGCTTCACAAAAGGTGGGTGTTCTCCTACTTTCTAATTTTTTTGAATGTACATGCTAATAAAAGTGAATGAGTAGTTTTGATAAAATAGAATAACTATACCATGATTGTGGTGAGATTAATAGTGAATCATGCTATGTTGACAAATAGATTAACATTGTGTTAGTGGGTGATTTCATTATTTTCTAGTGTAGGATATGCATACAAAAAAAAAGAGTAGTATAAGAAGCTATTGTTTGAGAATTATAAGATAAAATTTATGCTAGTATATCATGTTTTGAATGAGGATGATTTTGTTGTGATATCATGCTAATTAAAAAGAAAAATTTCTTTATACCATGAATCATGTTAATGTGATTGCAATTTTGTACTTGTTGAGTATGTGGGAATTTTAGTGATGAATATCATATGATAAACATGCTTTATGATTTATTGACTAAGAAAGAAGAAAGTAAAATTTTGTTATTATTGACATATGTATATTTTTTTCATTTTGAAAATAATAATTTGTTCATGAAAGAGATTTTGTAAAATTCTTATGATTTGAGACTTGTTGGCATGCTATAATTTGTATAAGAGGAATTAAACAAATTTTTGTTTTTCATTCAAGTTTTGAGAAATGCAAGTTTATGTGTAAATTGAAAAGAAGAGCTTAACTAAAGAATTATTACTATGAACAATGTTAGAATACTCGTAAATCTAGGTATGTCAAATGTGTGATATGTATGAGAAATTGTTAAAGAATGCTATATTTCGACATATGATTAGAGATATGATGAAAAAGAAAAGAGAAGGAAATAATTTTTTATGAAGTATTTTGACATATGTCAAAAAAATACAATTTTCTTTTGTATGAAAGGAATTCCTTTGAGACATCCATAATCGATTAAAAGATATGTTGATTCTTAACACAAATTTTTATTTGTAGGATGTTGGGCATAAACTAGTTTTTAGAAAAGCATGATTTTAATTTTCGAGTTTGAAAAGAAATGTAAATTTTGTAAAGAAAGGAAATAATCTTTTTTTTAAATGAGATATATGCTAAAAAAATAAGTTTGGACTTATTGATTATTATTTAAAATTTCCTTTTAGTCCAAAGAGAAGTTTATTCCAATATCCTAAAGGATTGGATTATTGGGTAAACAAGTTTTGTTAAAAAGAAACAATTTCAGAAAAGTATGAACAAAAGTATACAAATACAACTCTTAGATAGAAATCACATTTGGACTTACTGGTTAGCCAGTGAGCACCTCTTATAATAGATCTTGGGTTCAAATCTTGATAGCCATCTTTTATATTTTTTTCTTCATTCAATTAAATTACCAAATTTGTACTAATGTATGAAAGGAATTTCAGTTGCTATATTTGACAAAAGTCCACATGGACTAAATGGCTAATGGGCTCGGATTAGGTGCTGGCTATGTTTGCCGTAGGTCTGGGGTTCAAAACCCATGCCTCACATTTGTTTTTTTTTTTGGGTTGTTACTCATGAATGTTTATTTTTAATTGGAATTAAACTTTAGTATTAATATAAAATGAAGTGGAAATATTAAGAGATAGTTTCCTTGTATATTTTTGAAGTATAAAAAGAAATAAAATTTTGAGAATAGAAACTTTCCTTGTGAAAAAGAGTAAAATATTAGTTGTGAAGTAATTTCTCTTGAAGAGTTTATACTCTTATTGTGTTAAAGAATAATTCGTAGCGAATTGAGATATTGTAAGAGTTTGAAATGGTTAATAATATTTCATTGTGTCCTTGAAGAAAAATTATCCGCTTCCAAAATTATGAATGAATAGATCATGAATAATGATGAGACTATGATTACTTGTGATTAAGTTGAAAGGAGAAATTATTTAAGTTTAATACATGATTATGAAAGGGTGTGAATACACATGTTTCTTGTACATGAAAGATTTATGATTTAGGATTAGTAAGACCTCGGTTACCGGTAATTTTGAAAGAAAAATTTTGAGACTTGATTTCGAGTTAATGCCGTCGGGCGATCTTGTATTTTGTGAATAAATCCGGTATGAGGTAAAACTGATTCTAGGGTGATAACATATTCATGTCTTGAACTAAAAATAATTAGGCACTTAGGTGAAGATGTAATAGACCTGTGCAAACGTAAATGGGTGCTTCTGTATAGTCGGCGGTAGATCTCCGTGGCTATAGACCCAGTTGGTGGACTGTGGTTGCTCCATAGGAGATGGACTGTATTTTATCCGGGACTTAGGGTAGTCGACGGATGTTTACCATACTCCAAAGAATATGTATATACCGGGGCTAGAAGGGCATTTACGGGATTATTCTCACGATATAATAGCCAGGGAGGCTGGGATCTGTTATTATAGCCAGGGAGGCTGAGATCCGTATCTGTGAAATAACTCTAAAACTTGTTTTATTACTGGGTAGTCTCATGGCGAGGGATCGAACCCTTCAATATGGAGAACGTAGGCGCTTGCCCTCAGACCTATGTAGTATGGGATGCATAGAATCTGAACAAGTATGCATTAGTGTCATCCTAGTGTAGAATTGTGTGCATTAGGCATTAAGGCATGACATACACTTATATTTAGAATAATCACTTTTGACACTTTACTTGTTCATTCAATCTTTTTTTGTGATTTGTTAAAGTATGAGATCGTTATACTATTCCCGGCATAGAGAGGATAGCCGTGTATAACATTTCGTCAGTTGTAAGTGACTGACGTGCCCACAGATTAACGTGCAGGTAATGGACTATTCATGGAGTTATAAAGTGGATATGCTGTTGCTGTTTAGAAGTTAAAGATGTTGCAAATGATGTTAAAGTTATACAAGTTGTATTTTATTGTTGTAATCTTTTATTCTTCCGCTGTGTAAAGAAACTCTGATGTATTGTGAATGAAAAGTTTTAAAATTTCCTTGTAAAATTGTACGAAGTGAAGTAAAGATCCTGTGAAATCTCGAATTTATCCTTATTTAAAATTCGGGGTGTTACATCCGCCCTTATGACTGGTGCCCCTCCAGCTTGGCGGTCCCTAGGTGTGGCTCGGCTTACTGGAGTATGACTTCTCTGCCAACGACATGGAGGAGACTCTCTTCGCCTCCTCGGGGGAGGGGATCTTCTGGTCCTCGGTCTGCGGGCGATCCGAACTCTCGAGACCCCTGGGTGCTCAGGTTGATGGACTCTTTCAAGGGCTCGCCATCCATTCAAGCTAGTTCGGAGGTCCACCCCCTGTTGGCAGTTAGCAATCACTTGACGGAGATCCTGCTTGGAGGGCTTTGAGAAGCCATAGAGTCAACTGAAGGATTGTGGACCGAGACATGGTCATGAAAAGGATGTTGCTTTGGACGACTCCGACGAAAGCCCCCTGGGGAGCCCCCCGAGACCCTGGAGGGGCCTGTTGAGGAGGAGGCTATTGAGGAAGAACATCTTGGACTGAAGGAGGAGGACGAAGATGAATGGTTCTTCGGCTGGAGGCCACTGCCTTCCCCTTCTCTTTCAGATACATGGCTTGAAACTACTTTTGCTGATGAAGTAAGGTTTGATTGCTTTTATGTTTCCCACAGACGGTACCAATTTGTTGCTGCTAATTTTGGTGTAGGAACAAACAGATGAATTTGTGGATTCTTGGAGAAACGAATAAAGCAAACCTGTTGACTTTTACCGACGTTTGACTGGTTTCTTGTCGTTGCCGTGAACCTGCAAAAAAATTCGAAACATCGGGATGGATCCTGGTGACGAACCCTCCGACGCTCTTGTCAGTAATCAGGAAGATTATGAAAGTGCTTTATGTGGAAAAAGATTGATTATCTTGTTATGGTGGGCGGAGAGGGGTATTTGCAGTCGCCTTAGGGACCCATTTTGAGATAATGATTTATCTCTACTTCCAGGTATTTTTGGATAAGATGTAGAGTTTAAATCGTTTCATAGAGATAACCATGCATTTGAATTACTCTTTATCCATCTAGGTTGGTTTGTAACGGGTTGCTACCCATACCCAGTACGACATATCCGTTTATGGGTTATTGGGCATTGAAAAAAGACTCAATTCCCATTTCAGACCCGTTTGTAGGTAAAATTACCGTTTTACCCCTGCGAGCTTTAAGATTCGTGCCCGATTTGAACGGTCCCGATTTAATCCTATTTTTAGCCATATCAAATCCCAATTCCCGAATCCATTCCCAGTGCCTCCATCATTGACTCCAACTCCGACTCTGACCATCTCCTATTGTTGGCTGTTGTTGTTCCCGGTAGAGGTATTCTTTTTATTTTTATTTGTCTCTTTCTCTCTGTCAACTTAAGTATGTTTGTGTAGTATGTCGTATGTGGATTTGATAATGATTATCATTTGCTAGTGACTTTTTTGAGCATCTATGCATTAGAATATCTACCCGCCTCCTCAAATTTAAGTTTCCAATTTCAATTTAATGATGAGTTGATGTATGTTGTAGTGTTGTAGGCTTGTTGTTGATGTTGATTGTTGTAGCCACTCCCGCTTGCTTGATGTTGCTTTGCCAACGAGAAGTGACCAACTGGTAGCTATTTCTTTGTCTCTTTTACTTTTTTCATGAATGATTGAATATTTGATTGTTGTAGTCTTGTAGAACAGTGGAACTGTAGCATTTATGGTTTCAAATTGATTGATTGATTGATTGTTGCGACTTGCGAGCCTCAAGCTAGGGTTTCATCGTTTCGAATTAATATTTTATTTCACGATTAGTGTTTTTAGGGATTAATTTGGAAGATTAGGGCTTAGAGATTAGAGTTGAAGCCCCTCAGAGCAATTATACCAACGGAAGCACAAAAAAAAAGCAATTTATGTGCTTAATTTTGGTCAAAAGATTGACGAGATATTCCCATATGCATAGATTGCGTATTGGATATTGCTGACCATACTAGTTACTGTTGCTTATGCAGAAAGAAGTTTTTCAAAGTTAAAAATTGTTAAGTCTTATTTTTGTTCAACTATATCTCAAGAGAGATTGAATAGATTAGACCTACTATATATTAAGAAGGGATGGTAGAAGAGCTTATGAACATTTAATTAATGAGTTTGCTGTAAGAAATGCGAGAAAAAATTATAGTTTATTGTAATAATAGTATATAGTATTTTGCCTTGTATAATGTGTGTGTGTGTGTGTGTGTGTGTGTGTATAAAATAAAATACAAAGAAAGCTATCAAGTGGCTCACCTTCAATCCCCCCAAAATCAAAGGCTCAAATCTAACCTCACAAAACACATTCCCCCCCCCCCCCCCCCCCCCCCGCGCAAATCTATCTCTTCACTTTTTCATATTTCTCTCCTCTCTCTACCTATCTCTCTCTCCTATTCTTTCTGTATTTACTTCGAAATTTAGATTTAAAAATTTTAGATTTGTAAATTTTTCGAATTTTTATGCTTTTTTATATTGCACATGTTATATTGAAAATAGCAAATATCTCTTCAACAGGTTAAATTTTATCAATTTCCACACTTAAAGTTCTAAGAAGTTAGATTTTACACCTCCATTTATAATTATTTTTCAATATATACTAATGGAAACATAAACTTTTATTTGCAACTAATTATTGTCATACTATTTGAACTTGAGCCACATAATTGTTGTTTTACTATTTACAGGGCTTTTCGTGTTTTGTATCGTTCCGAAAATGTGCCGTAGGCTCGTGCCCACGGGCAGATCTAGTATATATATATATATATATTGTGATAGGGTAAAAATGGCCTGAGGCCCAACCAGGGCCCAATACAATTCTCACTTGAAAAGGTAAAAATAGCTATCTAGCTCGGCCCCGAACCACTTCAGGGTCGGCGCCGAACCTCATGTTTGCCCTCACAGTACTGGCCTCCTCGTGCCGACGAGCCTCGGTAGTCCTCGGAGTCCGACCCGTGACAGTGCCACAGGCCGTCCCCCCTCTCTGGCGAAGCAGAAGGATGACCTGGCACAGCCTAGGCCCTCCGATCCCCCCAGAAGAACAGGCGACCCACGATCAGCCACGTCGGCTCCAAATACCACCAAGGGTTTCGCCACGTCAGCCCTATACCACTCCTGGTATTGCCACGTCTGCCCTAAATCCCCTGGGCCTGCTGACACGTCAGGCCCACGGGCCTTCGGATCCAGACCCGGCCCCCAAAGGGAACCAAACCCGGTTGGGATTCTCTATAAATACTAGACCCACACCCACCTTTTGAGGTAATCAATCTTTTGCCACCTAAATATACCTAGTTATTGCTACTCTCTCACAGAGACTGACTAGATCGTCGGAGGGTCCGCCACCGGGATAAACCCCGGTGTTTCAGGACCGTCTACAGGTACACAAGACCTCGGATCCGACCCCTCAGATCCGAGCCCAGACTTCAACATCATTCCGAGCTCATCGTAGCTTCCAGAAGGTCAACCGAAGATCGGTAGACGGGCAGCATTCTTCTTCAAATACAAATCGAGTCCGAACTCACACCTGGTGCATCCACACGTCTCCCAGAAATAAACCGCATCAGGTTGGCGCCGTCTGTGGGAAGACTGCTTCAGAAGCCGATCCGAGCCAGACCCTCAAGGGGCCTCGACAACCGAATCCTCATGGCCTCCAAAGGCAAGGGGGCTGCTTCCTCCGTCAACCGACGGGACTCGCCCCCACCAAATGCTAACGCCGGGCCACGCACTTCAAAACATAGGACTCCCCCTCAAGAGTCCCAAAGGAGCGTCACCCAGCCAGTCCAGCCCGACCTCCGGGGGATAATCCTCAACCGCAAGATTACCCGCAACAGGGGAAGGGCCGCTTCCAACCCGGCCCCGAACCGTCCAAGACCGCCCCCCGAGGGACGAAGACCCGCGCTCAGCCGAGTCGGAAGACAACCCTCGGACCGACCAAGCCAGGTTGAGGGAGCCCCCGTCACTCACAAGGAGCTACAAGCCTTCCGAAGAGAAATTCTGGGAGCTCTCCGACGGGCCCCCAGGGAAGAAACCCTCAGTATCCAAACAGGGTCGGACACCGAAGCCAGCGCGTCCCACCCATCAACAATCCAACCCGAGGACGATGGCGTACTCCTAAGGCGCCTACAAGAAATGGAGGATCGCCTCGATCACATAGGGGACGGCGGCCAAAGAGCGGCTCAGGGGTACAGACCTGTCCGTCCTCCCTTCTCCGCCCCCATTCTCCAAGCAGAAATACCCAGGAATTTCCGACCACCTCAATTCGAGACCTACGACGGCGAGGGAGATCCCGCTGATCACATGGAGGGTTTCAAAACCCTCATGATGATTCACAGCGCCTCGGATCCCCTGCTATGCCGAGCCTTCCCCGCCACACTCCGAGGTCCGGCTCGTGAATGGTACTCAAAACTCACCCCCGGCTCCATTTACTCCTTCGACCAACTGGAAGGCAATTTTCTTGCTCACTTCGTCACCAGCCGGAAAGCGGAAAGGACCAGCACCTCTTTACTTGGGCTCAGACAGTTAGACGGAGAGTCCCTCAGAGTGTTCGTCCGGAGGTTTACCACGGAAGCAAGGGCGGTCTCCTCCCTTGATCCAGGCGTCGCCTCTGCGGCCTTTCGGCACAACGTCCGTCACGGACAGCTGAAAGCTTCTCTGGCGAAGAGACCCCCCATCGACTTTCCCGACCTCCTCAACAGGGTCGAGAAATACATTAGAGCCGAAGAGGCCCTTAGCCCCGAAGAGGCCAGGGAGGCCGACTCGAAGGGAAAACGGAAGGCCGAAGAAGTCGAACCTTCAAAGAGAGCTCCGAGGGACGCAGGGGCCGTAAAAAAGATCTCGTCGATCCCCCGTTTCGAGAGGTACACTCCCTTGACGCATAACATATCCGCCATCCTCTTAGAAATCGAAGATAAAGGCATTGTTCGATTACCTCCCCGACCTAACGGCGGCAAGAACCGAGATCAGCGCTTCTACTGCCGCTTCCACCGAGACCATGGACACGACACAGACCAATGCCGGGCCCTGAAAGACGAGATTGAGGGACTCATCTCCCGGGGATACCTCTGAGAATTCACCCAAGAAGTCCCGCGAGATCGACGAGATACTAGGAACCGGAGACACTCTCCCCCGAACCCTACCCCAAACCGCGTCCAGGGTCGGGATCCCGAGTCCGAAGGAGCCGCAGACACACCATTTATCTTGCATTGTGTCCATGGAGGGCCAGTGGGAGGAGAATCGAATACTTCCCGAAGAGCCTTCGTCAGAAAGGTGAATGCTGTCCAAGACAACCCCTCTCCCCAGCTGCAACCCATGCCAGTCTCATTCTCAGGGGAGGACCTCGAAGGCGTTCGCCTCCCCCACAGCGATGCCCTCGTCATTAGCCTCCACATGGCTAATTGTGAAGTTCGCCGAATCCTCGTCGACAATGGCAGCTCGGTGAACATCCTTTTCCTCGAAGCCTTCGAGAATATGAAGTTACCTAGAGGCAAGCTCAAGCCGGCCGGATACACCTTGCATGGGTTCTCCGGCGTCCCTATCGTGATAGAAGGGATTGTCACCCTCGACGTCACCGCAGGATCGGCTCCCGTCAAGAGGACCGAGTCTATGGACTTCATGGCGGTCAACGTCAAGGCGGCTTACAACGCCATACTCGGCCGACCCGGGTTATGCTCCCTCCAAGCAGTGCCTTCGGCCTACCATCTGAAGCTCAAATTTTCGACCCCACAAGGGGTCGGCGTCGTCCGAGGCAGCCAAGAAGCAGCGCGATCATGCTACATGACCACCGTCGGGGGAGGAATGTTCCCCCCCGACGCCGTCAAATTCAAACCAGAGAAGGACGGCCCTACCCCCGGACCTGCCGCCGAGCCGAAGAGGTTCCCCCTTGATGCCAAGCGCCCGGTGAATCCCTGCGAAGAACAAGCATAGACTTTAACTTAGCTAGAAGTGAACCTGTTGTAAAGCTTTCCTTTGTAAAGAGCCATTTTAGCGGCCCCTCCTATCTTGTACTAAGGAAATCTCGTTGTATCATGCTCCAAACGCCTCGGCAGATCCGACCTAACACCAGGTTAGGGGATCGACACCCAAGACTTCACCTCATCCCACTCCGATTCCTCACGAAACGATAAGGCCGAGCCGCATCCCCTTCATCATTTCGTATGCTATCAACCGGAGCAAAGAGTGAAATGACCACCCGTGGAAGGTTTCGAGGCACCCAGCATCGACCGGTAGAGGTGTATCTCCACCTCCTTCTCCACGAGCACGTCGCGAAGTCGCTTCTCAGAGGAGGGCCTCTGCCCCGAGGAACTCGACACGACGTATCCAGGTCCGACACCCCCGAGCTCCCGTTCCACCATCACCCTCCTCGGATGGCTTGCCTCTTCACAAAGGGCTTCGGACATGTTCCTGTAATAGCTAAAGGCCGCCTCGGCGGTGCGGGCCCTCTCACGATACCAAGCCAAAGTGGCCCCCAACGCCTCCATCTCGCTCCCAGGCCACGCCACGTCGGGACGACGGGGGCCCACCTAGGGAAGGAAAGCCACAACCCACATAGAGAGCCCACTCGTAGCACATAAGCAAGAAGGTCCGGAAATGACCGGCGTCAAAGCACTTGACAAGTCACAGTTGTTTTTTTATATATATGTATATATATAGGAAAATGGTGATGCTTCTTACAAAAAGGCGGTGGCCAGTCTGCGGGAGGCAAATACAATCGAAAGGGAAGGAGAAAGAAAGACAAAACTATACAACTTGATTTCCCACCTCATCATCGGTCGGGTTCGCAGAAGGTTCGACGGCCAGGTTGTCAACGGGCCCCTCTTCGGCAGGAGCCTTCGGAGTCCCATCAATCTCCATGTCGTACTCAAAGTTCGACAGGTCGATGGTCGGATAGAAATGCCTCACATGACTGAGGGCCTTCGCGTAGCACTCATCCTGGGCGGCTATCACCATCCGCTGACCCGCATCCGTCAGCTCTTTCCTCTCCTTGGCGAACGCAGCTGTCAACTCCCCCTTCTCCGTGGCGAACTTCCCCTTCAAAGAGGCCACCCTCTTCCCCCACTCGGTGTCCTTGGCCTCGAGCTCCAGCTTCATCTGCCGCTCCCTCTGATGCGAACCCTCGAGCTCGATCCGCATCTCCTTCATCTCTCGCTCACTCTTGTCCGCCCGAGCACGTTCTTGTGACAGGGACGCTTCGTAGAGGTTCTTCACATTAGCTCCCTACATGCAAGCCTGCGACCGAAAGACACGGATAAGAAGAAAACTCCTGAAGCAAGACTAAACAGAAAAGAGGAGGTCGACAAGCTTACCGACACGGTAGCCTGCGCCAGGCGCGCAAATGCCACCTCCACGGGCTCGCTCTCCATCATCTGGCGATCGCGAGGCGTCGCCAGCTTCTCCGCCACCTCTACGGCCTGGGCTTCCTCGGTCAGACAGTCGTCCATCCGAACCGACCAGTCCGGCGCCCACCGTTGCCACAACATCTCCACCACCGGGTCCTCCTCCTCAACCTCTACCAAGGGACCTTTTCCCTTGTCAGGTTCGGATGCCCTCGCCAGGCCCTGACCCCTCGAAGGGGCAGCCCCCTTGCTCGTCTCCGAGCGAGTCCTCTTAACCCTCGACTCGAGCGGTACTCCCGAGATAACAAGGGGCGGCTCCCTCGGCCTCTTCGCCGCCTCCTCCTTCTTCTTCTCGGCATTCTCCTTCTTCATGGCAAGCCTCCTTGCTTTGATCGACGCCTCATCCATATCTACAGAAAAAAAACCATTAAGAGCAATGAGCAAGGAAGTACGAAAGGATCGAAAGAAAAGAAACAACTACATACGCAGAACGGCTGGGCTCAGTCCAACACTCGCCAGGTGAACTTCCGTCACCTTCGTCCAATCGATACTAGGGGACAAACGGAGGCGCTCAACAAACCCCCACTCCTCGGCCGTCAGATCCCCCGGCCCCGGTGCAGGATAGCTCGGCTTGGAGTAGTTCCATCGAGTCGGAATGTCCCAGGGCTCTTCACTCCGGATCACCAGATACTTTCTCTTCCAATCCTTGATGGAGTCCGGGTGGTTATGAACAACCTTCCTCCTGCTCCGGGGGGAGATATAGTAAACCCCCTCGGCCGCCGAACTAATCATCAGCGTCGCTCGGAACACGTTCAAGCGCAGGGGTACCCGTTGTTCCTCGCACATCAGTACAAAACTGATTATCTGCTTCCAAGAGTTCGGCACATACTGCATCGGCGCCAAGGAGGCCCAGTTCA
The DNA here is from genome assembly GCA_017893485.1 of Hemerocallis citrina. Taxonomy (NCBI): domain Eukaryota; kingdom Viridiplantae; phylum Streptophyta; class Magnoliopsida; order Asparagales; family Asphodelaceae; genus Hemerocallis; species Hemerocallis citrina. The sequence goes on from CM030367.1 coordinate 203,829,577, forward strand.
ACACTTTCCGAACAAACGGATGGACCGGCAGCCTCAGTCCAGAGATAAACGCGTCCACGGGGAAGACACAATACCAAACAGATAGGGGATCAGTTGGGCGAAGAGTAGAGCTCGGCAGCATCAATTCGTAACTAGGACCGATGTGATACGCCAGCTGCAAAACCTCCAAGTCCCCGCCATCCAAGACGGTCAGAATCGCGTCCATCAACACCCTCGTCCGACTCGGCAAAAAGGCCTGCACGCTAAAGAGCTCCTTGTCGGATAGGTCATCAGGATATTGACGGAAATGCTTCGGCCGCTCGGGCGAACCTGTCCACAAGCTGCGGTAGACAGACCCCTGGCTCGAACCACCAGTCCTCGATCCTACCCTCCTCGGAGCCTTCTTCCTCTTCTTGGTTCGCTCCGGCGAGGGAGTGGATAAGGGCCCCCGACCAGTCAACATGGAACTCGGACCCGCACCCTGAACTGTGGATTTCCTTACAATGCCGCCCTCGCCTCCCTCTCCCTCGGAAGCCAACTCCAAAACACGGTCGTCGCCCGAACCATCGCTCGCTTCCCCCGACTCGCTGCTCTCCACCACGAAGGAATGACGAGAGCGCAACCACCTCGCACCATACACTGACTCCTCCTCGAGTACGGGCTCCTCCCAGGACGTCGATTCAGAGATAAGCTTCACTTCCCCCCTAGACGTCGACGCTGACGAACCAGACTGAGCCCTATCCATCTATGCCTAAACTAAGCAGACTTACCAACTCACCTGAGGTCACTTTGGAGGGGCGAGCCTAGTACGGCAAGCAGCAAAGATGAGCGCTGAGGTGTTGAGAAATTTTTGAAAAAAGAAAGCAGCAAGAAAGGAGTGGACTGATAGGGAAAAGGGGGGAATATTTATAGGAGGTAGAAGTGACTCCTCGATTCCCGCGAGTACTGTTCACCTATTTGACATGCAACTGCCGCCTAGGAATTCGCGCCACATCCTCAAAACGTGCGATGCTGACATCATCCATTGACAGGCTGGCAGCCAGACAAGGAGGTCAGCACGGAAGAAGTATTCGGAGGAGGGAACATTTTTATTCTAAGATTTAAGGCGCCGTCCTCAGACAGACGCCCCGGGCTCCGAGACTGGGTCGGTTCCCCTTTCACCCGTGAGCAGCTCGGGGCTTACAGCGTCGTCGGCCGAAGACCCGAACTGTTCCCGGGTGAGACAGAAACCGCCTCAACCTGGAGCCCTATTGGGACGCAGAGTAGTCAGCCTCCAATCGGAGAACGACTCATCTACCCGGGGCTCAAAGCTTCAAGACGCCCCCCTCGGCAAGCACCCCGGTCGAAAGCAGATCAACACCCAGAGGTCGAAAGAAGTGCACCATTCCGAGCCAGTTGATGCAACTGCAAAGGTCCAGCCTACTCCAGCAACGGAACCTTCACAGTTGCAAACAACCGGCCCGGAACGCCCTTCATCTCTCTCGGAAGGATAGAACCTCCACAGTTGCAAACTGCTCACCCTTCGAAGTTCGGTCGTTGTCCCTCTCGCCCGGATCCCCCCTGGATCTGGCCGCCACATCAGGGCCATCAGATCCAAGAGAAGATCCGGGCGACAAAGAAACTACCTCTCCGACACAACCGGGGGTAAAAATTATCAAGAGACAGGCGTCCGCCGAAGTAGACACCTTTAAGGGCCAAACAGACCACCCTTGCTTTGATCTTAACCACTACGAGAAAGAGGGGGGGGGGGGTACTTATAGCCTCCCCCAGGGGCCGGCCTTTATGACATGGGGAAAACCAAACGACGGAAGACCATGCACCATACATTTATTAGGCGGCGCCATTAAAGCACCTAGGAAATGGGAACTTTGCACAGATCCCAGGGCGCCCCCAAATGCTCCGCGAAAACAACAGACTACCCTACTCAAACAGTCCCAAGACACAACGGTTCGCCCACAAACGGCCCGACCCATAATCCCCTCGCCAGCTCGAGGTCCGGTCTGGCACCAGGGCACCCCTCTTCGGAAGATCCACCGGCTGGCCATCACCCTTACCAGCCCATAATTCCCCCTCATCTCGAGGTTCGGTCTGGCACCAGGGTACTCTTCTCAGGAAGAAACAACGGCTCGCCTTCACCCTCACCGACCCGTAATCCCTCGCCAGCTCGAGGTCCGGTCTGGCACCCGGGTACTCTTCTTCGGAAGATCCACCGGCTGGCCATCACCCTTACCAACCCATAATTCCCCCTCATCTCGAGGTTCGGTCTGGCACCAGGGTACTCTTCTCAGGAAGAAACAACGGCTCGCCTTCACCCTTACCGGCCCATAATCCCTCGCCAGCTCGAGGTCCGGTCTGGCACCCGGGTACTCTTCTTCGGAAGATCCACCGGTTGGCCATCACCCTTACCAGCCCATAATTCCCCCTCATCTCGAGGTTCGGTCTGGCACCAGGGTACTCTTCTCAGGAAGAAACAACGGCTCGCCTTCACCCTTACCGGCCCATAATCCCTCGCCAGCTCGAGGTCCGGTCTGGCACCCGGGTACTCTTCTTCGGAAGATCCACTGGCTGGCCATCACCCTTACCAGCCCATAATTCCCCCTCGTCTCGAGGTTCGGTCTGGCACCAGGGTACTCTTCTCAGGAAGAAACAACGGCTCGCCATCACCCTTGTCGACGCATAAACCCTCGTCCTCTCAAGGTTCTGTCAGGCACCAGGGTACTCTTCTCCGAAAGATACAACGGTTCGCCACCGCCTTCACCTACCCATAAACCCTCGACAAGCTCGAGGTCCGGTCAAAGCCTCAGGACAACCCCACCAAGAAGGCCCTGTGAGTCGTCCTCCCATTTTTTCCACAACCATGAACACTCCTCCAAGGCTTGCTCCCGCACCCCCGCAGGAGTGGGGGGCTTGTGTGATAGGGTAAAAATGGCCTGAGGCCCAACCAGGGCCCAATACAATTCTCACTCGAAAAGGTAAAAATAGCTATCTAGCTCGGCCCCGAACCACTTCAGGGTCGGCGCCGAACCTCATGTTTGCCCTCACAGTACTGGCCTCCTCGTGCCGACGAGCCTCGGTAGTCCTCGGAGTTCGACCCGTGACAGTGCCACAGGCCGTCCCCCCTCTCTGGCGAAACAGAAGGATGACCTGGCACAGCCTAGGCCCTCCGATCCCCCCCAGAAGAACAGGAGACCCACGATCAGCCACGTCGGCTCCAAATACCACCAAGGGTTTCGCCACGTCAGCCCTATACCACTCCTGGTATTGCCACGTCTGCCCTAAACCCCCTGGGCCTGCTGACACGTCAGGCCCACGGGCCTTCGGATCCAGACCCGGCCCCCAAAGGGAACCAAACCCGGTTGGGATTCTCTATAAATACTAGACCCACACCCACCTTTTGAGGTAATCAATCTTTTGCCACCTAAATATACCTAGTTATTGCTACTCTCTCACAGAGACTGACTAGATCGTCGGAGGGTCCGCCACCGGGATAAATCCCGGTGTTTCAGGACCGTCTGCAGGTACACAAGACCTCGGATCCGACCCCTCAGATCCGAGCCCAGACTTCAACATCATTCCGAGCTCATCGTAGCTTCCAGAAGGTCAACCGAAGATCGGCAGACGAGCAGCATTCTCCTTCAAATACAAATCTAGTCCGAACTCACACCTGGTGCATCCACACGTCTCCCAGAAATAAACCGCATCATATATATTGTAATCTATATATATCTGTTTATTCAGAATTGTAGAAGAAAAAAATTCAAAGAATTTTTCTTTTTACCGATTTTTTTAAAAAAAATAAATTTTGTATGATGGCTCCATTTTGGGAGTTCGCCTTCGGCCCCCATAAATTCAGGACCAGCCCTGATTGTGACTCGTGCAATATTTAGATGACTGATAAGACTTAATCATTATATAGAAAAAAAAGATAAATACTTTTCACTGAAATGAACTCTATCTAATTAATTTCATTATTACATTGTTTGATATTCACAAATTTTTATCCTCTTATCGAAGATAATACAGTACTATTGGGCCTTTGTGCTTGTAATACTTTTAAGATATTAGAGAAAACTATAAGAAAAATGATTGTGACTGATTATTATTTGTCTAGATTGGAAAAATTGATGCTTCAGAATCGATTTTTGGTAACCAAATTAGTTCATATAGAGAATGGTTATTGAATGATGAGTATTTGTTGAATGTTGACCAGTTCAACTGAAGGTTGACACACGTTATTATACTTGTTATACAATTGAAGATTTAAGTGAGGTTAATACAAATATCTATATACAAGAACCAGCTAGAAATCAAATTCAAATTACGTTACTATATATCAAATCCAGTATTAGTCTGCTTGATACATTATTCCACTCGTACTGTTGGTGTGTTTAGAATCCGAAGAAGCGCTTTAGCTAAGCATCGTCGGGAATTTTTTTTGCCCTAACCGTGGAGGTTATAGAAAGATTTTTTAAAGATATTAATCATTTTGAAATGTGTATTTCTAAATTAGTTCCCCAAGTTTAGCAATTTGCTATTAACTCTCTAAATTGGGGACAATAATTATGGAAAGGGTTTTTAACATATATATTCCTAACAAATATGTTAATATCATATTTACTCTTCAAAAATGTATATTTTCATATACGCCCCTAATAGTATGAGCACATTTCTTATGTACCCCATAAAGTTGCTTCAAACTACGTGTATTTGCAATTTATAAGATTAGTGCTAGAAAACATGATGAAGAAGATGAAATTAAAAAAAATGTCTTGTAAATTTATCCATTTATTAAGAAAACTGAATTATTTTTAAAAGAAGGGTTGATGTGTTTTGGTTGGTTTTATAGTCGGCTACGTTTATAAAAAGTAAGAAGAAGAAGCTTGACTAGTGGAGGAAGGGTATTTCAGTCGTTTTATATAAAATCTATTAAATATAATTGTATATTTCATATATTTTTGTGTTTTTAAACTAGTTTTAACTTAAGGGGTAATTCCGTAATTAAGAGGTTGGACACATTGTTGGGGATAAATGTGTGATGCGGTTTGTTTTTGGGAGGTGGCTGCATCAGGTGTGAGTTCTTCTCGATTTGTATTTTTGCGAAAGCTTCGGTACGGACGGTACGCCCGACCCTCAGCCAGGGGGTACGGCTCGGAAGTAGAGGCGGGAGCGAGGTGGAGATCGAATGCTCGGCTCGGATATAGAGGCTCGGATCCGAAGGTCTCGTGTACCTGCACTCGGCCTTGGAACACCGGGGTTGGTCCCAGTGGCAGGCCCTCCGATGGTCTAGTCAGTCACTGAAAGAGAGTAACAGTAACTAGGGTTTGAGAGGGAAAAGATTGATTACCTTTGGAAGGGGGTAGGGGGCCTGGTATTTATAGAAAAAGCCAACCGGGTCTGGACCCGTTTGGGGCCGGGTCTGGACCCGGTTGCCCGTGGGCCTGACGTGGCGGAAGCCCAAGTAGTATAGAGCTGACGTGGCACGGGCCCGGGGTGGTTTAGGGCTGACGTGGTGGAGGCCTGGGTGGTTTCAAGGCTGACGTGGCAGATCTGGATGATCCGGTGGTGAACGCCTTTTGAGGGGATCCTGTGGCCCAGGAGGGGCCACGTCATCTGACCCATATCAGGAGCCCCCTACTCCTGGAGGGCTGGGTGACCCAGTCGTGTAGGAGCGGTTCTTTGCCTCTGTAGGAAGAGCGGGGTGGTATGTACGGCGAGGAATGGGATCTGTATCTTCCAGAAGAGGTCAGGGGGTTAGGGTGAGGGGATCACCTATTAGAGTCATGCGGAGTGCCGGACACAGAAGAGTCGGAGCTCGGTTTGCCGAGCGGAAGGGGTCGGCAGATGAGCCCCCTCGCTTGTTGGAAAAGCAAGGGGACGCCGGGATCGGTGGAGTAGGAGGTCTTCTTGCCGAGTGTCGAGGATCGGTAGACGAGCCCCCCTGCTTGTTGGAAAAGCAAGGGGACGCCGAGATCTATGGAGTAGGGAGTCTTCTTGCCGAGCGTCGAGGGTCGGTAGACGAGCCCCTCACTTGTTGAAAAACCAAGGGGGATCATAGCGGCTCGCGGTACCATCCGAGCGTCGAGCCTACTGTGGATTTGAGGAGATTTTTGGGGCTCGCGGTTCCATCCGAGCGCCGAACCTCAAGTGGATTTGAGGAGATTTTTGGGGCTCGCAGTTTCATCCGAGCGCTGAGCCTCCTGACTTGTTGGAAAAGCAAGGAGACGTTGAGATCCGAGGAGTAAAGGATCTACTTGCCGGGCGTTGAGGGTCGGCAGGCGAGCCCCCTCACTTGTTGGAAAAGCAAGGGGATCATAGCGGCTTGTGGTACCATCCGAGCGTCGAGCCTCCTGTTGAACAGAGGGGGTTTTGGGGCTCGCGGTATCATCCGAGCTCCGAGCTTCCTGTCGAATAGAGGAGGATTTTGGGGCTCGCGGTGCCATCCGAGCTCCGAGCCTCCTGTTGAATAGAGGAGGACTTTGGGGCTCGCGGTGCCATTCGAGCTCCGAGCCTCCTGTTGAATAGAGGAGGATTTTGGGGCTTGCCGTGCCATCCGAGCTCCGAGCCTCCTGTTGAATAGAGGAGAATTTTGGGGCTCGCGGTGCCATCCGAGCTCCAAGCCTCCTATTGAATAGAGGAGGATTTTGGGGCTCGCCGTGCCATCCGAGCTCCGAGCCTCCTGTTGGAGGATTTTGGGGCTCGCGGTGTCATCCGAGCTCCGAGCCTCCTGTTGAATAGAGGAGAAATTTGGGGCTCGCAGTGCCATCCGAGCTCCGAGCCTCCTGTTGAATAGAGGAGGATTTTGGGGCTCGCGGTACCATCCGAGCGCAGAGCCTCCTGTTGAATAGAGGAGGATTTTGGGGCTCGCGGTACCGCGGTACCATCCGAGCGCAGAGCCTCCTGTTGAATAGAGGAGGATTTTGGGGCTCGCGGTACCATCCGAGCGCCAAGCCTCCTGTGCATGGTACCATTGGAGCGTCGAGCCTCCTATCGAATAGAAGAGGATTTTGGGGCTCGCGGTGCCATCCGAGCGCCGAACACCCTGACTTGTTGGAAAATCCTGGGGGTTTTTTGGTGGCTCGCGGTACCATCAGAGCGTTGAACCTCCTATTGAATATAGGAGGATTTTGGGGCTTACGGTGCCATCCGAGCGCCGAGCCTCCTGACTTGTTGGAAAAGCCTGGGGGTTTTTTGGTGGCTCGCGGTACCATCCGAGCGTCGAGCCTCCTATCGAATAGAAGAGAATTTTGGGGCTCGCGGTGCCATCCGAGCGCCGAGCCTCCTGACTTGTTGGAAAAGTCTGGGGATTTTTTGGTGGCTGGCCATGCGTTCCCGACCTATATCGGCTGAGAGTGCCGAGGGTAAAGGGGTAATTTTGTGCCACATGCTGACGTCAAATGTGCAAGAATCGAAGCGACTCAGATCCTAGTGGCCGTTGGATCTTGATGATTAAGATCATCCAACTGTCAGATCTTCTCGCGAAAATTGAGGAGTCACTTCCTCTGTTATAAATCCCCCCCTCTTCTCTCCCTCATTTCCTCACTTGTGTTTTCCAACTTTCAAGAACAGGGGTTTTTTTTCTTATCTGCCGTCGGCAACCTTTTTCCGGTGATCTTTCCGTTAGTGCGGTACTTTCAGGTTAGTATTTCTGGTTCGTAATGTCATGCTTTCAGTCTGGCTCCGAGGCAAGCTTGTCAGGCCGTTCTGAGAAGGAAGCTGAGTCACCATTGACGTCTTGGTCCCTGGGCGATTATGGAATTAAAGAGGAGGTTCTGTCAGATCCAGGGTCGGATGGCGAGGATGAGATAGTTTTCGTCGTGCAACCCTTGAGATCTCGTAGGCCAGGGAAGGAGCCTGTGGATGAGGGCAAGGGGAGGAGGAAGAGTAGGACCCCGAAGGGGAGGGGGATTGTGATGACGACGAGGACAAGAAGGAAGAGGAGGGCGACGAAGAAGAGCATGACCCCGAGGGAGAGGGGGACATTGAGGACGAGGAGGGCGACGAAGAAGAGCAGGATCTCGATGGAGAGGGGGCCGTTGAGGACGAGGAGGACGAGGAGGACGAGGAGGAAGATTCCGAGGGGAACCAGGGGGAGCCCGATCAGGGTGCCGAGGGAGACGATGTTCGAGGAGATGCGGGGGAAGGTACCGCAGGAGGGGTAGCCGAGAGCGAGGGCGATCTCCCTCCTCTGCCACCATTGTCGACACCATCTCCGGAGAGGAAACCTCGTCCTCGTAGGAGGAAGAGAAAGTGGATCCGTCCTGATAGCCCCCCCTCGCTAGATAAATATGCTCCTAGACCGGGGTTCGAGTTTGCCCCTGTCACCTTCAAAAATCCTGGGTCGATTAGGATGTATCCTGATGACGTTAAGGATCTCGCTCCGCTCCCTTGTGTCGGGTGACGAGAGTCGGGTGAAGATCAGGATGGACGGTATCCAGTGTGTCCTGAGGTCAGACTACCTGCACATCCTGAGGGCGGCCTACTTTATCCCTAAGGAGTTCGAACTCCTGATTCTGAGCTCCGGTATTCGTCCAACCACCACTCTTATGCCGGGCTACTACGTTTTTCCTGAGGATGCCTTCATCTCGGAACTTAGGTTGCTGTTGCACCCCTTCATCAAGAGGGTCTTGAACTGGGCGAAGTTGAGCCCGATGCAGTACGACCCTAATTCGCAGAAACATTTGGTCTGCTTTATCTTGAAGTACCAAGAGAAGGGGGTCAAGCCGAGGCTTACGTACTTCCACATTATCTTGGGAATGAGCTCGTCAGGTGATACAGAGGGAATCTTCTATCTTTCGCCACGACCTCATAAGAAGGTGATGCACGGCCATCCGGACTCCATCAAATGATGGAAGGAGAAGTACTTTATAGTCCGGAGTGAGAAGCCTTGGGGGATTCCAACCGCCTGGAACTTTTTTAAGCCAAACCATAAACCTCCGAAGCACAGCGAGTTGACGGAGAAAGAATGGGCGAAGGTGGAGAAGATCGTTAGGGGGCACAGCATAGGGTGGCCCCGAGTGATGAAAATGCACCTGGCCCAAGCCGGACTGAGCTCAGCCGACCCTAATATGTTTTTGTTCAGAATTTTCCTATCTTTTTGCCTTCGTGTTAACATTTTCCTCTCTTCTTCCATTTTGCAGAGATGACGGCCAAGCAGATCACCAATAGGCAGGCCTTGTTGGTCGTTGCCGCCAAGAGAATGGCGGAAAAGGAAAAGAAGGCGGAGCAGGATAAGGCGGCTGCCCAATGTGCGGGGTCCAGCAAGGGGCCGGCCTCGGAGGCTGTGGAGCCGTCCCCAAAGAGGGTGAAGAAGCATCACCACACGCCGAGGGCGTCTAGAGAGGTGGGGGGAAGCTCTGGTAGCAAAAAGACCTCCGAGGTCCCGGAGCAGAGGCTTCCCCCACCTCAGCCCAGTACCGAGCAGATGGTTGGGCAATAGGGACTGAGGCCACATGCCCCCGATTGGTCGGTTCTCACAGGGGATTCCCTACTTGAGGGTCCCGTGGCCAAAGAGGTGGTCAGGAACATTGCCACAGAGTGAGATCGTATGGCTTCGGCGATGCAGACGTCTGAGATGGCCTTTATGTGGTGGTCTCAGGCGCAGCTCTCGGTGAGTGCTCGTAATTTTGCTTTGAGTTTAGACTCTAGGATTTCTTCTAATTTTTTCTTTCACGGACAGGCGATGCTTCATGGACAGCACTTTCAGAAGTGCTTGGAGAAGGAGGTCCTCATTGAGAGGAGAAATGCAGAGAAGTATGTTCGCGAGTTGACCAAATTGTCGGACGAGCTGAAGGAAGCTCGGAGAATGGAGGCAGTCCACGAGGCCCAGATGACCCCGATAGCCAATTATCATAAGAAAGAGGTGGATCGCCTCAAGGAGAAGGCCCGGGAAGAAGCTGATAAGGCACGGAAGGCCATGTAGGAGGCGGAGATCACCATGGCGGATACCCTGATCCTGGCACAGAACGAGGCCTATGATAAGGCTAAGGAGCATTTTCGGTTGATCTATCCGGACAAGAGGGTCGACCACCTCCACTACAACTGGCAGCCCGAGCATCCGCTGACACCCGGTGGCGAGGAGATGGGGGCCCTCGCCAAGAGGAGGTCGGAGGCGACCCTACTGACGAAGAGGTGCCATCTCCCCCTTAAGCATAGTTTAGGTTCTCCCTTTTGATTTTATAAATGCCTTGCGTGGACTGGCCACCGCCTTTTGTAGCACAAAAATTTTGAACTTAATGCAAGATAATTTTTTTGCCCATGCTCCATGACTTGTGTTTTTTTAGTCTCTTTTGTGACTTGTTGTTTTTCCCGTCTTTTTGATAGACGCATGAGGTCCTCGGTGACGACCATATTTCCGCCGAGGCCTCCTTAGACTGAGCTAGGCTGGGAGCCATGGAGACTGCTCTGGCTCGCTAACGAAAGCAGACTCGAGATCGAGCGGACGCAGTGAATTACTTCATGAACAAGTCTAGGGAGCTCAGCTTGGAGGCCGCTCGTCTGAGGAAAACCATAGCCGACCGGGACTGGCGGGTAATTGAGATGAACTGGTCGATCTCGAATGCCTCGAGTGGGCGGTCGGCTTCGGAGCCTTTTCTTCGTGAGGCCGTTGTTGAGAAAGAGTTGGAGATCTGCAGGTTGAAGCTGGTGCTAGGTGCCGGTTTGATCGAGGAGGCGAGCAATTCCGTACTAGGACCTTCTTTGACCTTTTTTTTGGAGGGGGCCTCGCCTGACGATGCGAAAAGCTCAGTCGCGGGAGAGACTTCCCCGATCAGGTCGGCCGATCATGAGAAGGAACCCGAGGGAAGCACCGAATTTGAGTTTTAAGCCGAACATTAGTGATTTGTAAGCTTTTCATTGTATTTGTGCTGCCGTTACTGGCACACGATGAGTAATAATAAGAAAAACTCTCGACTTCTTTAACTTTGATGATTCATTGAGTGAGGATTGTTGTCGAGCTCGGCCTTGTAAGGGGTCGCCACCGAGGGAAAAAGGCCACACGGTAACTTCAGGCAGGCAATGCATAATTAGTGGCATTTCGCCTTCCGATAAGCATTAATGGCGACGTTTCGCCTTCCGTTGTTTGGGCTTTCCTGATGCAATAAATGCGCTTCTTAGGGGGCTATATAACCCCTATCTCCTCTTTGTTTTTTATCAGGAATTGGGATTGGCTTATCCGCCATCTGATTCGGGTGCCTGCTGAATGCGGGCGTCCTACAAGTAGAACTTTGGTCCCAAAGTTCCGGATTGGTGGCGCACCAATCACCCTCGAACAATTCGGGGTTTCAGCCTTGAGGGCAGTAAACCCCGAGTTGTGCGTTGGTGAGTGGTGGGCCGATCAATTGGTTCGGAGGTTCGGAGAGAGTCATGGGTCGGTGGCTCCCCTGCCGCCCTCGAACAATTCGGGCTTTTGGCTCTTGAATGCCGCAAACCCCGAGTTGCTCGTGGGTGAGAGGAGGTTCAACCAACGACCCGAAGCTCGGGGCGTTTGCCGAAGGCAGGCGCCCTAAACCCTAATGAAAACTTTTTTGAAATGGTCGTGGCTGAAGGTCATGGCCGAGCGTAAAGGTCGCGTGGCTTTGAAGAAAGCCAAGGCCTTGTTCGAGGTCGACGACGAGCCCCCACACTTGTTCTCAGAAAGATAGCACGGGTGTAGCTGGCGGTTGCCACTGAGCGCATAGGTTGATGGTCTTGAAAAAATGCAAACCATGCTCGGGGCAGATGCCAAGCCCCCACACCATGGAGAAAGTCAGTAATGGGCATAGCTGAAGGTCGTCGCCGAGCATAAAGGTCGCGTGGCTTTGAAGAAAGCGAAGGCCTTGCTCGAGGTCGACGATGTGCCCCCACACTTGTTCTCAGGAAGATGGCAAGGGTGTAGCTGGCGGTTGCCGCCGAGCGCATATGTTGATGATCTTGAAAAAACCCAAACCATGCTCGGAGCAGATGCCGAGCCCCCACACCATGGAAAAAGTCAGTAATGGGCGTAGCTGAAGGTCGTCCCGAGCGTAAAGGTCGCGTGGCTTTGAAGAAAGTCAAGGCCTTGCTCGAGGTCGACGATGAGCCCCCACACTTGTTGTCAGGAAGATGGCAATGGTGTAGTTGGCGGGTTGCCTTCGAGCGCATAGGTTGATGGTCTTGAAAAATCCCAAACCATGCTCGGGGCAAATGCCCGAGCCCCCACACCATGGAAAAAGCCAGTAATGGGTGTAGCTAAAGGTCATCGCCGAGCATAAAGGTCAGGTGGTTTTGAAGAAAGCCAAGGCCTTGCTCGAGGTCGACGACGAACCCCCACACTTGTTCTCAGGAAGATGGCAAGGGTGTAGCTGGCGGTTGTCGCCGAGTGCATAGGTTGATGGTCTTAAAAAAGCCTAAACCATACTCGGGGCAGATGCCGAGCCCCCATACTATGGAGAAAGACAGTAATGGGCGTAGCTGAAGGTCGTCGCTGAGCATAAAGGTCGCGTGAATTTGAAGAAAGCCAAGGCCTTGCTCGAGGTCGACGACGAGCCCCCATACTTGTTCTCAGTAAGATAGCAAGGAAAGCTGTTTGTGGCTCGCGGTTTCTTTCGAATGCCGAGCCCTAAGCTTGTAAGAGAAGCTTTTTGTGGCTCACGGTACCATCCGAACGCCGAGCCGCAAAGCTTATAAGGAAAACTTTTGTGGCTCGCGGTTTCTTTCGAGTGCTGAGCCGCAAAGCTTATAAGGAAAGCTTTTTGTGGCTCATGGTTTCTTCCGAGTGCCGAAGCCTAAGCTTGTAAGGAAAACTTTTTGTGGCTTGCGGTGCCATCCGAATGCCGATCCCTAAGCTTGTAAGGGAAGCTTTTTGTGGCTCGCGGTACCATCCGAATGCCGAGTTGCAAAGCTTGTAAGGAAAGCTTTTTGTGGCTCGTGGTTTCTTCTGAGTGCCAAGCCCTAAGCTTGTAAGGGAACTTTTTGTGACTCGCAGTGCCATCCGAATGCCGAGCCCTAAGCTTATAAGGGAAGCTTTTTGTGGCTCGCGGTACCATCCGAATGCCGAGCCGCAAAGCTTGTAAGGAAATCTTTTTGTGGCTCGCGGTTTCTTCCGAGTGCCGAGCCGCAGAGCTTGTAAGGAAAGCTCTTTGTGGCTCGTGGTTTCTTCCGAGTGCCGAGCCCTAAGCTTGTAAGGGAAGCTTTTTGTGGCTCGCGGTTTCTTCCGAGTGCCGAAATCGAGACATGTTTTTAATGAGAACTTGTTTCAAGAAAGTTGGCATAATTACAACATACTTGAACCTTACAAAAACAAGGCTCGACGTGCCGATTATATTTTTCATAATTTTACATGAGCTGTAGAGGCTAACCCTCTCCTTCGAGGAATTTGATGAGGTGCTCTACGTTCCAGGGCCTCTTGACAGCCTTGCCTTCCGGGTCAGTTAGGCGGTACGTGATCGGGTGTACGACCTCAGATACTTTGTATGGGCCTTCCCAGTTTGGGGCCAGCTTCCTCTTTTGGCCGGGGTTGGATACTGCTAGCTTCCGGAGGACGAGGTCCCCGAGCTTGATGTCGGTGGGACGCACCTTTTTGTTATAGAACCTCTCGATCCTCTGCTGGTAGGTGTTCCTTCGAATGGTGGACTTCTTCCTGACCTCGTCTATGAGATCCAGGTCGGCACGTAGCTGTGCCGAGTTGCTTGCTTCATCAAAGGACATGATCCGGGGCGAAGGGATCCCGATCTCCAGGGGGATGACGGCCTCCGTGCCGTATGTTAGATTGAATGGCGACTCTCCCATGGAAATTCTCTTTATCGTTCGGTGGGACCAGAGAACGCTCGGTAGCTCATCGACCCATAATCCCTTGGAAAGGTTATTGAGTCGTTTCTTAAGACCGTCAAGGATTTGGCAGTTCGCGTTCTCGGCCTGACCATTTGACTGCAGGTGGCATACCGAAGAAAAAATGCTGTTGGATCCCGAGATCTTCACAGAACCTTCAGAAATGTTTACCCGCGAATTGAGTCCCATTATCTGTAATGAGCACCTGTGGGATCCCAAATCGGCAGACGATGTGTTTCCAGAAAAACTGTTGGGTCTGCTGCTCGGTGATCGTGGCTAGTGGCTCGGCCTCGATCCACTTCGTGAAGTGGTCGATTACCACTATGAGAAACTTTCGTTGGCCCGTTGCCTTCGGAAATGGGCCTACAAGATCATCCCCCACATCGCAAAGGGGGTCGAACTGGCCAGGGAACGGAGGTTTGCTTGTGGAGCCCTTTTCACAGGGGAGAACCGTTGACAGGGGCCACACTTCTTGACCAGGACGAGGGCATCTTGTAGCATTATGGGTCAGTAGTACCCGTGATTCAAAGCTTTTCGTGCGAGCGAGCGGCTTCCCATATGGCACCCGCTGATTCCCTCATGCAGCTCCTTGAGAGCGTACTTTGCTTCATCGGGGGTTAGGCAGCGGAGATAGGGTCTTCCGTTCGTCGTCATGTATGACCTTTTGAAGAGGGTCTCATTGATCATGGCGAACCTTTCTGAACGGACCCTGACCCGCCTTGCTTCAGCTCTGTCTTCGGGGAGCTCTCCCTTGATTAGAAACTTCTTGATAGAAGTGGTCCAATCGTCAGGATGAGCTCCGTCTTCGATGTAGAGAGTCTCGGGGAAGTCAGTACTCGGCTTTAGGAGTACTTCGATCAGGACGGTGTGATCGAGGCCCTCGAAGGACGAGGAGGCTAACTTCGACAGAGCCCCGATCGTCATGGGCCTCGTACTCTCCGGTGATCTGGTTGACCACGCGCTGAGAGTTGCTGAAGGCCCTGATCTGTCTGGCACCGGCCTGATGAACCAGGGTGAGCCCGGCGATCATGGCCTCGTACTCAGCCTCGTTGTTAGAGGCCGAAAAGTTGAGGCGGAGGCAATACTGAAGGAGGAAACTGTTGGGACCCTATAGAATGATACCCGCACTACTCCTTGCTTCGCAGGAGGAGCCATCGACGTAAACCTCCTACGTCTGGTCGGCCTCATTACTTTCGGGTTGCTCGGAGATGGTGAATTCCGTGATGAACTCGGCGAGGGCCTGCCATTTGATGGCCTTCCTTGGCTGATAGCCGATGTCATATTGGCTGAGCTTGATCGACCATTTAACCAATCGTCCGGAGCTCTCGGGCTTGTAGAGCACGGCCTTCAGATGCTGGTCCGTGAGCACCTGAATTGAATGCACCTGAAAATAGGGACGGAGCTTCCGCGCGACCATGACCAAGGCGTATGCTACCTTCTCCATTCTAGAATATTTGGTCTCGGCGATGAGCAGAACCTTGCTCACATAGTACAGCGGCTTTTGGACTCCGTCCTCTTCTCGAACGAGGACAGTGCTTAGCATGTTTTCCGAAGCCGGAAGGTAAAGCCAGAGAGGCTCACCTGGTTCGAGCTTACTGAGGAGAGGAGGGTTGGCGAGGTACTCTTTCAATTGGGCGAACGCCTCCTGCTGCTGAGTGCCCCATTCAAAACCTCCGGTTCCGCACAGAGCCTTGAAGAATGGGAGAGACTTCTCTCCGGACTTGGAGACGAAACGGCCGATGGCCGCTAGTATTCCCGTGAGCCTCTGGACTTCATTGATGTTTCTAGGAGGGGTCATGTCTATTATGGCCTGAATTTTTTCGAGGTTCGCCTCGATACCGCGTTGGCTGACGACGAACCCGAGGAATTTCCCCGAGGAGATGCCGAACGCACACTTCGCCGGATTGAGTCTCATATTGTGGGTCTGAAGGACCCCAAATGCTTCTTCCAGGTCGGCGACGTGATCCTATCCCTACTGGTTTTGACGAGCATGTCGTTGACGTACACCTCCATGTTGCGACCAATTTGATCCTTGAAGACTCGGTTAACGAGCCTCTGATAAGTAGCACCGGTGTTCTTCAGCCCGAAGGGCATAACTCGGTAGTAATAAAGCCCTTGGTCCGTGACGAAGGACATCTTGGCTATGTCAGGTGGGAACATTCGGATCTGGTTGTAGCCTGAGAAGGCGTCCATAAAAGAAAGGAGCTCGTGACCCAATGTAGTGTCGATCAGAGCGTCGATGCAGGGGAGGGAAAACGGATCTTTGGGGCACGCCTTGATGAGGTCGGTAAAGTTTATGCAGATCCTCCAGCTCCCGCTCGCCTTTCTGACCATTATGATGTTCGCCAACCACTCAGGGTAGTTGACTTCCTGTATGAAGCGAGCGGACAAGAGTTTGTCCACCTCCGCTTTCATCGCCTGCTGTCGCTCCGGGGCGAACTTACGTCGTTTCTGGACGATTGGCTTCGAGCCGGGGATCACGCTGAGTTTGTGCATGATCATGTCTTCAGAAATGCCATACATATCGGAGGGCTTCCGGGTGAAGAGGTTGACATTGCGGCGAATACAGTCGATCAGGGCAGATTTGAGGTTGGGAGTGAGGGAGCAGCTCACTCAGAACCACTTCGACGCGTCCCCTGTCTCGAACGAGACCTCTTCTAACTGGTCCGCCAGCTCAGGTTCTGGCTGGCTTCTTTCGGGCTGCAGCTCAATGGCATCAAGGGGAAACACACCACCCCCGATTACCGTCATATAGTACGATCGTGCCGCTTCTTGGTTTCCTCGGACAACCCGGATGCCTGACTTGGTGGGGAATTTCAGCTTTTGGTGGTAGGCCGAGAGAACCATCTGGAGGGAGCAGAGCCCGGGACGGCCGAGGATGGCGTTGCAGGCTGCCTTGACGTTTACAACCATGAAGTTCATCGACTCAGTCCGCCTGTGAGGGGTCGTACCGGCGGTGACGTCTAGGTCACGATCCCCTCGATTGGCACCGGAACGCCGGAGAACCCATGCAGGGTGTACCCGGCTGGCTTCAGCTTATCCCGAGAGAGCTTTAGGTTCTCGAATGCCTCCAGGAAGAGGATGTTTACTGAGCTCCCGTTGTCCACGAGGATCCGACAGGCCTCAAAGTTCGCCATGCTGAGGCTGACGACGAGCGCATCGCAGTGTGGGAGTCGAACTCCCTCCAGGTCTTCCCCCGAGAAGGAGATAGGGAGTTGCTGGACCTGGGGGAGAGGGGGCCATGGATGGCGTTGACCCCTCAGACGAATGCCTTGTGGGAAGTGTTGGACTCCCCTCCCAGGGGCCCTCCATGGACGCAATGCAAGATGGCTTGACCCTCGGGTTCTTCAGGCGCGGGGTTCCGCTCGGAACGCTGTCTGAGTGCTCGAGGAGGAGGGGAAGGCCTCTGATTCCTCGTGTCTCTTTGGTCTCGGGCATCTTCTCGTTTGAACTCCCGGAGGTACCCTCGTTGGATGAGGGCCTCGATCTCGTCCTTCAGGGTGTGGCAATGGTCGGTGTCGTACCCGTTGTCTCGGTGGAAGCGGCAGTAGAACCACTGATCCCTCTTTTTGTTGTTGTTGGTCGGTTGAGGAGGGACCGGAGGGACCCTTTTTGGGACTCCCCCATCTTTTGGGACATTCCTTGCCGGTTCTGCCTTGTCGGCCTTGCGTTTCCCTTCCCGGGGACTTCTTTGGCATCTTTCGGATTCAGGGCTTCCTCGGTCCGGATATATATTTCGACCCGATTGAGGAGGTCAGGGAAATCGATCGGAGGCTTCTTCGCTAGGGATGCCTTTAGCTGACCGTGTCGTGCCGGAATGCTGCCGAGGCGACCCCTGGGTCGAGGGAGGAGACCGACCTCGCCTCTGTGGTGAACCTTCGAATGAACAGCCAAAGCGACTCTCCTTCCTTTTGTTGGAGACCTAGTAGGGACGCGCTCATCTTCTCGGCTTTCCTGCTGATCACGAAGTGGGCGAGGAAGTTGCCCTCTAGTTGGTCGAAGGAGTAAATGGAGCTGGAGGGGAGCTTAGAGAATATTCCCGAGCCGGGCCCCGGAGGGTGGCGGGGAAGGCGCGGCACAAGAGGGGATCCGATGCGCTGTGAATCATCATGAGGGTCTTGAAGCCCTCCATGTGATCAGCAGGATCACCCTCGTCGTCATAAGTCTTGAATTGTGGTGGGCAGAAATTCCGGGGTATTTTTGCCAGCAGGATTGCGGTGGAGAAAGGAGGTCGGGTCGGCCTGTGGCCCTGAGCCAGCCTCGGGCCGCCGTCGCCGAAGTGGTCGAGGTGGTCCTCCATTTCTTGGAGGCATTTCAGGACGTCATCGTCATACTCCGGCGGGACTGTCAGGCTGCGAGACGCACTAGCCTCGACATCCGAATGCGTGTGAGAGTGGTGGAGCATCTCGTCGATGGGGGTCCCCCGGATAGCCTCTATGATCTCTTTCCGAAAGTCTTGGAACTCCTGGTGGGTGACCAAAGCTCTTCCAACTGGGTTACGTTGGGGTGGCGGCCTCCAGCCGATGCGGATGAGCGCCGGCTCCCTCCCTTGGGGCGAAGGTCTGGGATGGTTCGGAGCCGAGTTGGAAGTGGCCCCTCCCCTAGTCCGGCTTGCCTGTCGATTCTGGATGACCCCACGCAGGTCAGGTATGACTGAACGAGAGGCACCCGACTGGTGTCCGAGGCTGATACCCAGATTGTTGGATCCATGAGTGTCTGTGGGGACGTCCTGAGGAGGGACGTCCTAGCGACGCGTAGAGGTAACAGCTCTCCTGGTCTTGGGTGCCATGTGAGCTCGGATTGACAGGATACTGTTGATGGCTGGGCTTGGGCCAGCATCCGCACCTGTTTCCCATAGACAGTGCCAACCTGATGCGGTTTGTTTTTGGGGGGTGGCTGCACCAGGTGTGAGTTCTTCTCGATTTGTATTTTTGCGGAAGCTTCGGTACGGACGGTACACCCGACCCTCAGTCACGGGGTACAGCTTGAAAGTAGAGGCGGGAGTGAGGTGGAGATCGAATGCTCGGATCCGGAGGTCTCGTGTACCTGCACTTGGCCTTGGAACACCGGGGTTGGTCTCGGTGGCAGGCCCTCCGACGGTCTAGTTAGTCACTGAAGGAGAGTAACAGTAACTAGGGTTTGAGAGGAGAAAGATTGATTACCTTTGGAAGGGGTAGGGGGGCTGATATTTATAGAAAAAGCCAACCGGGTCTTGACCCGTTTGGGGTTGGGTCTGGTTCCGGTTGTCGGTGGGCCTGACGAGGCGGAAGCCCAAGTGGTACAGGGCTGACGTGGCACGGGTCCGGGGTGGTTTAGGGCTGACGTGGCGGAGGCCTGGGTGGTTTCAAGGCTGACGTGACAGATCTGGATGATCCGGTGGTGAAAGCCTTTTGAGGGGATCCTGTGGCCCAGGAGGGGTCACGTCATCTGAACCATATCAATGTGAAAATCCACAATTATGAGGAGTATATGTGATATTCACATACTTGTTAGGAACGTACATCTTAAAAATCCTGGTTGGAAATTGGTTGGAAATTAGTGCATGCTGTCAGATTTATTTGCCGGAGATATTCCTCAAACTTACAAATTATATATACTTAACAAAATTTTGATTTCTGTCTCTGATACTCCTCCCAAACCCAATCTTCATTAAAAAAAACTCTTCACTATATAAAATTACATTATGTGAGAGACTGATCATATAATATACGCTTTCAAAATGGACTAATATCAAATTATCTAGCATCATCCTCTATAACCTGCCAAACAATCTTAATAATGGGCCATATAAATCCACTCCAAACTGGAGTTAAAGCCCAATCCAACTAATGAAGGACACAAAGTACATACTAACTGAACCTTTTGGGCCTTCATCACTAGTTATCACCGTCACCGTCACCGTCACCGTCACGTCACGCTTCCTCCTAGCTTACCAACTTTTCCCCTATTACCACTCCACTCCACTCCACTCCACTCCATAGAATTTTTTGCCGCCATAGAGGCCACTTTTTGAAAATATTTGCGTTTTTGGGTCAGTTCCCCAACTATTAGCGCTTTTGGCTATTTTGTGCCGCGTCAGCAGCGGCTGCTATTTCCAATAGCGACATCTTCATTGAGAGGTTGTTAATAGGAATAGCGACCTATGTTTTAATTTTTTTTTGAATTTTTTGTTTGCCGTCGCTATTCCCACTAGCGTCCTGAGAATAATGAGGTTAATAAGTGATGCGGTTTATTTCTGGGAGACGTGTGGATGCACCAGGTGTGAGTTCGGACTCGATTTGTATTGAAGGAGAAAGCTGCTCGTCTGACGACCCTTGGCTAACCGGGCGGAACCTGCGACGGGCTCGGAATGAGGCGGAGCTCTGGGCTCGGATCAGAGGGTTCGGATCCGAGGTCTTGTGTACCTGCAGACGGTCCTGAAACACCGGGGTTTATCCCGATGGCGGACCCTCCGACGATCTAGTCAGTCTCTGTGAGAGAGTAGCAATAACTAGGGAAATTTGGTGGTGAAAGATTGATTACCTGAAAAGGTGGGTGAGGGTCTAGTATTTATAGGGAGTTCCAACCGGGTTTGGATCCGCTTGGGGGCCGGGTCTGAACCCGAAAGCCCATGGGCCTGACGTGGCAGAAGGCCCAGGGGGTTTAGGGCTGTCGTGGCAATACCAAGAGTGGTATAGGGCTGACGTGGCAAAGCCCTTGGTGGTATTTGGAACTGACATGGCTGATCATGGGGCTTATGTGCCTCTGGGGGGATCGGATGGTCTAGGCTGCGCCAGGTCATCCTCACTCCTCGCCAGACTGGACGGACGGCCCGGAGGGCTGTCGTGGATCGGAGGTCAAGGGCCATCGATGCTCATCGGATACGAGGGGACCAGATCTGTGGGGGTGAGCTTGAGGTTCGGCGCCGATCCAGTTTGGCTCGAAGTCGGACCAGATTGTTGTTTTCCCCATTTTCGGAGTGAGAGCTGTACTGGGCCCTGGTTGGCCCCCAAGCCATTTTTACCCTACCACACAAGCCCCCCACTCCTGCGGGGGTGCGGGAGCTAGCTGCGGAGGAGTGTTCATGGTTGTAGAAATGGGATGGCGAACCACTGGGCCTTCGTGAGGGGGTTGTCCTGATGTTAGAGCGATCCCCGAGCCGGCAAGGTTTTTCCGGCCGGCGAGCCGGTGTTTCTTTCTGAGAAGAGTGCCCTGGTGCTCGACCGGATATCGAGATGACGAGGGATTACGTGTCGGCAAGGGTGTTGGCGAGTCGCTGTCTCTTCCTGAGAAGAGTACCCTGGTGCTCGACCGAACCTCGAGATGACGAGGGATTATGTGTCGGCAAGGGTGATGGCGAGCCGTTATTTCTTCCTGAGAAGAGTACCCTGGTGCTCGACCGAACCTCGAGATGACGAGGGATTATGTGTCGGCAAGAGTGATGGCGAGCCGTTGTTTCTTCCTGAGAAGAGTGCCCTGGTGCTCGACCGAACCTCGAGATGACGAGGGATTACGTGTCGGCAAGGGTGATGGCGAGCCGTTGTTTCTTCCTGAGAAGAGTACCCTGGTGCTCGACCGAACCTCGAGATGACGAGGGATTATGTGTCGGCAAGGGTGATGGCGAGCCGGTGTTTCTTCCTGAGAAGAGTGCCCTGGTGCTCGACCGAACCTCGAGATGACGAGGGATTACGGGTCAGCAAGGGTGATGGCGAGCCGTTGTTTCTTCCTGAGAAGAGTACCCTGGTGCTCGACCGAACCTCGAGATGACGAGGGATTATGTGTCGGCAAGGGTGATGGCCAGCCGGTGTTTCTTCCGGAGAAGAGTGCCCTGGTGCTCGACCGAACCTCGAGATGACGAGGGATTATGTGTCGGCAAGGGGGATGGCGAGCCGTTGCTTCTTCCTGAGAAGAGTACCCTGGTGCTCGACCGAACCTCGAGATGACGAGGGATTATGTGTCGGCAAGGGTGATGGCGAGCCGGTATTTCTTCCTGAGAAGGTTTGAGCAGAGTGGTCCGTCGTCTTTGCGGAGCATCGAAGGTGCTCCGGGATTCGTGCGATGTTCCAATTTCCTAGGGGCATTAAATGGTGCCGCCTAATAAATGCAGGTGGCGCATGGGCTTCCGTCGATTGGCTTTCCCAATGTCATAATGGCTGGTCCATGGGGGAGGCTATAAATACCTCTCCCCCCCCAGCGGGTTTGATCACAGCAAGGGTGGTCCAATGGCCACCAGAGGTGTCTGCTTCGGCGGACGCCTGCCTTTTGCAAAATTTTACCCCGGGTCGCGTCGGATAGGTGGTACTCTGCCGTCCGGATCTTCTCTTGGATCTGATGGCTCTGATACGGCAGCCAGATCCAGGGGAGATCCGGGCGAGAGGGAAAACGACCGAAATCCGGACCGGTGGATAAGGAGCCTCGGATTGGTGGTGGCTCTGCCGTCTGGATCCTTTTTCGGGTCAGACGACCCTGACACGGTTGTTTGGCCCGAGAGAGATCCGGACGGGAGGGGCACCAACCGCATTCCGGACTGGGGGCTGAAGAGCCTCCGATAGAAGGGTTGTCTCTGATTAGGGGTTGGTCAATCTATCTTCTGATAGGGCTCCAGGTGATGGTGGTTTCTGTCCCACCCTCGAACAGTTTGGGGTTTCGGCCGCCGAGGCTGTAAGCCCCGAGCTGCTCGGGGGTGAGAGGGGAACCGACCGAGCGCTGGAGCCCGGGGCGTCTGTCGAAGGGCGGCGCCTTAAACCTTAAGTAAAATGTTTTCTCTGTCGTGTACTCCATCCGAACCGACCCTTGCGCCTGGCAGCCAGCCTGGCACCGGATGACGTCAGCGGCGCACGTTTCGAGGACGTGGTGCGGTTTTCCAGGCGGCAGTTGTACGTCAATCGGTGAATAGTAATTGCGGAAGTCGAGGAGTCGTTCTTATCCTCTATAAGTATTCCCCCCTCTTCCCCTCTCGCCCACTTCTTGCTTGCTGCTTTCTTTCTCAAAAAATCTTCCAACCCTTCAGCGCTCGTCCTTGCAGCTTGCTATACTAGGCTCGTCATTCCGAAGCGACCCCAGGTTAGTTGGTAAGTCTGTTTAGTTTAGGCACAGATGGATAGGGCTCAGTCCGGCTCGTCAGCATCGACGTCTAGGGGGGAAGTGAAGCCTGCCTCCAAGTCGACGTCGTGGGAGGAGCCCGTGCTTGAGGAGGAGTCAGTGCACGCTGCGGATCATTCCGATTCAGTTTCGTGGGAGGAACCCGTAGGTGAGGGGGAGGTGGTACACAAGGTGAGGCCGCTACGCTCCCAACACCCCTTCGTGGTGGAGAGTAGTGAGTCGGAGGAAGCCAGTGATGGTTCGGACGGTATCCCTGTGCTGGAGTTGTCTTCCGAGGAGGAGGGAGGCGAGGGAGACATAGTAATGAGATCCACCGTTCAGGGTGCGGGTTCGAGTTCCCTGCCGACTGTTCCTTCGTCGGAGCGAGCCAAGAAGTGGAAGAGGGCTCCAAGGAAGGTGGGGTCGAGGACTGGTGGTTCGAGCCAGGTGCCTGTTTACCGCAATTTGACGACAGGTTCGCCCGTACAGCCGAAGCCTTTCCGTCAGTATCCCGACGACCTCTCTGATAAGGAGCTTTTCGGTGTGCAGCCCTCTTCGCCGAGTCGGAAGAGGGTGATGATGGACGCGATCCCGACTGTCTTGGAGGGCGGGGACTTGGAGGCTCTGCAGCTGGCGTACCACATAGGGCCCGGCTACGAATTGTTGTTGCCGAACTCTACTCTGCGCCCCACCGATCCCCTTTCTGCTTGGTATTGCGTCTTCCCAGTGGACGCCTTCATCTCCGGGCTGAGGCTGCCGGTCCACCCGTTTGTTCGGGACGTGCTGAACTGGGCCTCCTTGGCGCCAATGCAGTACGGGCCGAACTCTTGGAAGCAGATCATCTGCTTTGTGCTGATGTGCGAGGAACAGAAGATACCCCTGCGGCTGAACGTGTTCCGGGCGATGTTGATGATCAGCTCGGCGGCCGAGGGTGTTTACTACATCTCTCCCCGGAGTAAGGGGAAGGTCGTTCACAGCCACCCGGACTCCATCAAGGATTGGAAGAAAAAATATCTGGTGATCCGGAGTGAAGAGCCCTGGGACATTCCCACTCGATGGAACCACTTCAAGCCGAGCTATCAACCGCCGAGGCCGAGGGATCTGTCGGCCGAGGAGTGGAGGTTTTTCGAGCGCCTCCGTCTGTCACCTAGTATTGATTGGACGAAGGTGACGGAGGCCGACCTGGCGAGCGTTGGACTGAGCCCAGCCGTTCTGTGTACGTAGTTGTTTCTTTTCTTTCGGTCCTTTCGTACTTTCTTGCTCAATGCTCTTAATGGTTTTTTCTGCAGATATGGACGAAGCATCGATCAAGGCAAAGAGGCTCGCCATGAGGAAGGAGGAGGCCGAGAAGAAGAAGGAGGAGGCGGCGAAGAGGCCGAGGGGGTCGTCCCTGGTCATCTCGGAGGTCCACCTCGAGCCGGGGACCAAGAGGATTCGCTCGGAGACGAGCAAGGGGGCGGCTGCTTCGAAGGACCAGGGCCTAGCGAGGGCATCTGTTCTTGACAAGGGGAAAGGTCCCTTGGTCGAGGTCGAGGAAGAGGACCCAGTGGTGGAGTTGCTGCGGCAGCGGTGGGCGTCGGACTGGTCGGTTCGGATGGGGGACTGTCTGACCCAGGCCATTAAGGTGGTGGAGAAGTTGGCGACCCCTCGCGACCGCAAGGCGATGGAAAGCGAGCCCGTGGAGGTGGCGTTCACGCGCCTGGCGCAGGCCACCGTGCTGGTAAGTCTGTCGACCCTACCCTCTTTGTTAGTTTTTCTACGGAAGTCTTTTCCTTATCTGTGCTTGTTGGTCGCAGGCTTGCATGCAGGGGGCTAATATGAAGAACCTCTACGAGGCGTCCCTGGCACAAGAGTGAGCTCGGGCGGATAAGAGCGAGCGGGAGATGAAGGAGATGCGGATCGAGCTCGAGGGTTCGCACAAGAGGGAGCAGCAGATGAAGCTCGAGCTCGAGGCCAAGGATGCGGAGTAGGGGAAGAAGGTGGCTTCCTTAAAGAAGAAGTTCGCCAAGGAGAGGGAGGAGGTGACGACTACGGGTCAGATGATGGTGATCAAGGCCCAGGACGAATGTTATGCGAAGGCCCTCAGTCATGTGAGACACTTCTACCCGACCATCGATCTGTCCAACTTTGAGTACGACATGGAGATCGAGGGGATATCGAAGACTCCTGGCGAAGGAGGGCCCGCCCTCGACCCGTCTGCCGACCCCACAGTGAATCCGTCCGTCGACGCTGAGGTGGGACAATAAGTTGTATAATTTTGTCTTTCTTTTTCCATCTCTCGACTGTATTTGCCTCCCGCGAACTGGCCACCGCATTTTTTGTAAGAAGTACTTGAATTTATAGTAACAAAGTTTTTGATCGGCCAAGTGTTTTGACCTTGGATATTTCCGAACCTTCTTGTGTATGTGTGTTGAGTTGGCTGGTTCTCTTGTAGGTTGCGGCTCCCCTTCCCGAGGCGGACCCCCGTCGTTCCGACGTGGCGTGGCTCCGGAGCAAAGTTGAGGCCCTGGAGGCCGCGTTGGTTTGTCACCGAAGGGGGGCTCGTGACACTGATGCGGCTTTTAACTATTATCGAAATAAGTCTGTCGCCTTAAGTTGGGAGGCGAGCCGGCTGAGGAGGGCGATGATGGATCGTGAACTTGGTGGTGCGAACCTTGGACAGGCCGTGTCGAGTGCCTTGGTGCCGAGGCCCTCTTCTGAGAGGTTACTTCGCGATGTCTTTGTGGAGAAGGAAATGGAGATACACCGTTACAAGATTATGCTGGGTGCCTCGGCATCTTCTTCAGTGGGTCGGCAAGCGGAGGGGGTTCCCTCTGCGCTGCTGCTGTTGCAGCGTATGCGACCGGATGACGTCCAGAGCTCCGTGGCTGGGGTGTCGACCGTGGCTGAGTCCAAGGACCATCGTAATGGGGAGAGGGCTCTTAGTCGCTCGTTCAGAGTAATCCCGCCCTTCGTCGGACCCGAGGGGCCCTAAGATGGCGACTTCCTCTAGTTTGAGATGAGTGGAGTGGTCCTGTAACGGTCTTTGTTTGTTTTCTCAGAACAAAATAAAAGGGTATGTATAAAGAATTCTGTTTCTTCTTTGCTCCGGTTAGTGTAGCGAATGATGGCGGGGCCTTAGGACGAGTCCCTGGCCTGGATTCGGGTTTGAATCAACCGGGGCGTTTGGAGTTTGTCAAAAAGAGGTTTCTTTCGTATAAGATAGGGAGGGCCGCTAAGATGGCCCTTTACATATGAGTGCTTACACAAAAACATATTTACATTCAGCCAGGCTAGAACCTATCTTTCTCCCTCAAGGAGCTTCGGTATGTGCTCGGCGTTGACAGGGACCTCCTCCAGCTTGATGACAGGTCTGGGAGCAGGGCCGTCTTTCTCCGGTTCGAGCTCGACGGTCGTCAAGGGGGAACACACCTCCCCCGACGGTGGTCATGTAGCACGATCGCGCTGCTTCTTGGCTGCCTCGGACGATGCCGACTCCTTGCGGGGTGGGAAATTTAAGTTTCAAATGGTAAGCCGAAGGCACCGCTTGGAGGGAGCATAGTCCAGGTCGGCCGAGTATGGCGTTGTAAGCCGCCTTGACGTTGACTACCATGAAGTCCATGGACTCGGTCCTCTTGACAGGAGCCGACCCTGCGGTAACGTCGAGGGTAACAATTCCTTCTATCACGACAGGGACGCCGAAGAACCCATGCAAGGTGTATCCGGCCGGCTTGAGTTTGCCTCTAGGTAGCTTGAGATTCTCGAAGGCTTCGAGGAAAAGAATATTGACCGAGCTGCCGTTGT
This sequence comes from Hemerocallis citrina, assembly GCA_017893485.1. Lineage (NCBI taxonomy): Eukaryota > Viridiplantae > Streptophyta > Magnoliopsida > Asparagales > Asphodelaceae > Hemerocallis > Hemerocallis citrina. Next base: position 203,856,181 of record CM030367.1, read on the forward strand.
CGACGAGGATTCGGCGAACTTCACAGTTAGCCATGTGGAGATTAATGACGAGAGCATCGCAGTGGGGTAGGCGAACGCCTTCGAGGTCCTCTCCTGAGAAGGAGACCGGCATCGGTTGCAGCTTGGGCGAGGGGTTGTCTTGGACAGCATTCACCTCTCGGATGAAGGCTTTTCGGGAAGTATTTGATTCTCCTCCCATTGGTCCTCCGTGGACACAGTGCAAGATGAATGGCGTATCCGTGGCTCCCTCGGACTCGGGATCCTGACCCTGGATGCGGCTCGGAGTAGGGTTCGGAGGCGAGGGCCTTCGGTTCTTAGCATCTCGTCGATCCCGTGGGCCTTCTCGGATGAATTCTCGGAGGTACCCTCGTGAGATGAGTTCCTCAATTTCGTCTTTCAGGGCCCGACATTGGTCGGTTTCGTGCCCATGGTCTCTGTGGAAGCGGCAGTAGAAGCGCTGATCTCGATTTTTGTTGTTATTAGGTCGGGGAGGTAGTCAGACGATGCCTTTGTCTTCGATTTCTAAGAGAATGGCGGATACGTTATGTGTCAAGGGAGTGTACCTCTCGAAGCGGGGGACTGGCGGGACCTTCTTGGTGGCTCCCGCGTCCCTCGGAGCCTTCTTTGATGGTTCGACTTCTTCGGCCTTCCGTTTGCCCTTCTCGGTGGTCTCCCTGGCATCTTCGGGGTTAAGGGCCTCTTCTGCCCTAATGTATTTTTCGACCCTGTTGAGGAGGTCGGGAAAGTCGACGGGGGGTCTCTTTGCCAGAGAAGCCTTCAGCTGTCCATGACGGACGTTGTGTCGAAATGCCGCAGAGGCAACGCCTGGATCGAGGGAGGAGACCGACCTTGCCTCTGCGGTGAACCTTCGGACGAACACTCTGAGTGACTCCCCCTCTATCTGCCTGAGCCCAAGTAAAGAGGCGCTGGTCCTTTCGGCCTTCCTGCTGGTGACAAAGTGGGCAAGGAAATTGCCCTCTAGTTGGTCGAAGGAGTAAATGGAGCCGGGGGCGAGCTTCGAGAACCATTCACGAGCCAGACCCTGAAGGGTGGCAGGGAAGGCTCGGCACAGCAGGGGATCCGAGGTGCTGTGAATCATCATGAGGGTTTTGAAACCCTCCATGTGATCAGCAGGATCTCCCTCACCGTCGTAGGTCTCGAATTGAGGTGGTCGGAAATTCCTGGGTATTTCTGCTTGGAGGATGGGGGCGGAGAAGGGAGGACGGACAGGTCTGTACCCCTGAGCCGCTCGTTGGCCGCCATCCCCTATGTGATCGAGGCGATCCTCCATTTCTTGGAGGCGCCTTAGGAGTACGCCATCGTCCTCTGGCTGGATTGTTGACGAGCGGGACACGCTGGCCTCGGCGTCCGACCCGGTTTGGGAATGGGGGGTTTCCTCCCTGGGGGGCCGTCGGAGAGCCCCAAGAATTTCTCTTCGGAAGTCCTGGAACTCCCTGTGAGTGACGGGGGCTCCCTCGACCCTGTTCGGTCGGTCTGAAGGTTGCCTTCCGACGCGGCTGAGTGCTGGCCTCCGTTCGTCGGGTGGCGGTCTGGGACGGTTCAGGACCCGGTTGGAAGCGGCCCTTCCCCTGTTGCGGCCAGCCTGCCGGTTGATGATTATCCCTCGTAGGTCGGGCTGGACTTGACGGGTGACGCTCCTTTGGGACCCCTGATGGGGAGTCCTGTGTTTTGAAACTCGTGGCTCGACGTTAGCATTTGGTGGGGGCGAGTCCTGTCGGTTGACGGAGGAAGCGGCCCCCTTGCCCTTGGAGGCCATGAGAGCTCGGCTGTCGAGGTTCCTTGATGGTCGGGCTCGGGTCGGCTTCTGAAGCAGTGTTCCCACAGACGGCGCCAACCTGATGCGGTTTATTTCTGGGAGACGTGTGGATGCACCAGGTGTGAGTTCGGACTCGATTTGTATTGAAGGAGAAAGCTGCTCGTCTGACGACCCTTGGCTGACCGGGCGGAACCTGCGACGGGCTCGGAATGAGGCGGAGCTCTGGGCTCGGATCAGAGGGTTCGGATCCGAGGTCTTGTGTACCTGCAGACGGTCCTGAAACACCGGGGTTTATCCCGATGGCGGACCCTCCGACGATCTAGTCAGTCTCTGTGAGAGAGTAGCAATAACTAGGGAAATTTGGTGGTGAAAGATTGATTACCTGAAAAGGTGGGTGAGGGTCTAGTATTTATAGGGAGTTCCAACCGGGTTTGGATCCGCTTGGGGGCCGGGTCTGAACCCGAAAGCCCATGGGCCTGACGTGGCAGAAGGCCCAGGGGGTTTAGGGCTGTCGTGGCAATACCAAGAGTGGTATAGGGCTGACGTGGCAAAGCCCTTGGTGGTATTTGGAACTGACATGACTGATCATGGGGCTTATGTGCCTTTGGGGGATCGGATGGTCTAGGCTGTGCCAGGTCATCCTCACTCCTCGCCAGACTGGACGGACGGCCCGGAGGGCTGTCGTGGATCGGAGGTCGAGGGCCATCGATGCTCATCAGATACGAGGGGACCAGATCTGTGGGGGTGAGCTTGAGGTTCGGCGCCGACCCAGTTTGGCTCGAAGCCGGACCAGATTGTTGTTTTCCCCATTTTCGGAGTGAGAGCTGTACTGGGCCCTGGTTGGGCCCCCAAGCCATTTTTACCCTACCACAATAAGCTTAAATGAATGTATTGCGACACTTAGCGATTCCTAAAAATCTTTCTCCAAAAATTTAAAATTGAGATCGCTATTGGAAATAACGACTTTAGTATTCCCAATAGCGACCTCGGTAGGAAACACAATCTCCTCAACGACCTCATTATACTAATGTGGCTAGTGGGAATAGCGACGACAAACAAAAAATTCAAAAAAAATTAAAACATAGATCGCTATTCTCATTAGTGATCTCGAAATGAAGAGGACGCTATTGAGAATAGCGGCCGCTGCTGACGTGGCACAAAATAGCCAAAAACGCTAATAGTTGGGTGTGACGGTGTAAAAATGGCCTGAGGCCCAACCAGGGCCCAATACAATTCCTACTCAGAAATGTAAAGATAACAACCTGGTTCGGCTCCGGACCACTTCAGGCTCGGTGCCGAACCTCGTGTTTGCCCTCACGGTACTGGCCTCCTCGTACCGACGAGCCTCAGTAGCCCTCGGAGTCCGATCCGGGGCAGTCCCACAGGCCGTCCCCCCTCTCTGGCGGGGCAGAAGGATGACCTGGCGCAGCCTAGGCCCTCCGATTCCCCCCAGAGGCACAGGAGGCTCACGATGGGCCACGTCAGCTCCAAATACCACCAAGGGTTTCGCCACGTCAGCCCTATACCGCTCCTGGTATCGCCACGTCCGCCCTAAACCCCCTGGGCCTTCTGCCACGTCAGGCCCATGGGCTTTCGGAACCAAACCCGGTTGGGATTCTCTATAAATACTAGACCCGCACCCACCTTTTGAGGTAATGAATCTTTTGCCACTTAAATATACCTAGTTATTGCTACTCTCTCACAGAGACTGACTAGAGCGTCGGAGGGTCCGCCGCCGGGATAAACCCCGGTGTTTCAGGACCGTCTGCAGGTACACAAGACCTCGGATCCGACCCTTCCGATCCGAGCCCAACCTTCAACATCTTTCCGAGCTCATCGTAGGTCCCAGAAGGTCAACTGAAGGTCGGCAGACGAGCGGCAATCTCCTTCAATACAAATTGAGTTCGAACTCACACCTGATGCTTCCACACGTTTCTCAGAAATAAACAGCATCATTGGGCAACTGGCCCCAAAACACAAATATTTCCAAAACGTGGCCTATGTAGCAATGTAGGCAAAAAAAAAAAAACTCACTCAGTATTCCCTCAAAAATTCAAAAATGATTCACATAAATTTATTGAAACCCTCCAACTTCTCCAAACCCTTCAATCATGATTCTAATCCTCATTCTATTTCTGACTATATTCCCTTCATCTCTTTCGATCCCGACCATCCTCCACGGCCCATTCGAACGGGTCACCTGCCGGTTCGAGCCGGCCCTCCGGCTCGGCAGCGATGACGTGGCGCTCACCGACCCCCGCCTAGCCAAGAAGGTGGGCCCCTTCCCCGAACAAATCTGTCTGTCTCTCCACGTCATTCTCCCCCACCTCCATCTGGGTCTCTTCGGTCACCGGTATGCACTTCAAACGTGGGCCCCGCCGAATTAATTTGATTTTACTTTTTTTTGGGCGCCCCGGGGGGGGGGGGGGGGGGGGGGTGGTTAACGGGTTTCGGGTTTTTCTGGCAGGGGATGCGAAGGTTGGGTCGGGTTGGACGCCGTTGGACACGAGTACGGTGGGGAGCGAGGTTTGGTACGGGGAGGAGAGCGGGAAGTATGGGTTTGAGGAGGAGGGAGAGGGGCTACTGTGTATAGTCAGCTGTATCCGTATAAAGGGTTGTTGAATTATACGTCGCGGATATTTTTTTTTTCCGGAAACAGGCCACTTTTTGAAACTAATTCCCAGGTCACTTTCGAAACTAATTTTTAAAATAGGCCACTCGCAGTACTTAATTGCGACCCATTCCGTACTGCTCAGTATATACCATAATACTCTACACTCCAAGACTTGGTTCCCAAATTTCTCTAGTCGAAAACTCAGTTAACTGAGGCCGCAGTTACCTAGGCCACCGTTTCCAACTGTAGTCTAAGTTAAATGCTTCATGGGGCCCGGTTATCAAACCCCTAATCTCCCATTCACTTCACTTCACTTCAAAACTTATCCATCCAAAACTCAATTTCCTTCCCAAATCCAATTCTAAAACCCTCATCACTTTCTTCCTACTCCGTAAAATTTCTCCCAAATTAAATTATCAACCTCATTTTATCTTCCTCTCTCCATCCTCATTTGGATTCGAAAATTTCCAAACCCTAAATTTACAATTTCGTTCAAATTCGTTCAACTGCGGCCACCCACTTTCAATCCGATCACTACCCACGAAGCTTAGCCTCTCCTTCATCCTCATTTGACTTCATTTTCATCGTCACCCGAAGTTCTTGGAGGTATGTTTGGGTTGGTTAGCATGTGTATTTTTTTTTGTAATTGCTATGAAATCAGCGGATGAGTTGTGGTTAGGGGTGAAATGCCACTCGAACCCAGAGCTAGCTGGTTTAGGAGCCATTCTAGGATTCCATTTCTTATGAGTCGTTGTTCAGTAATGTAGATATTGTATAGGCTTGTGGAGTTTTATGAATTGTTAGTGAGTAGTATAAATTGTTAGTGAAATGTTTCATGTTTGTTGTTGTTAATATTATGAATTGTGAGTGAATTGTTAGTGAATATTATGAATTGTTTGATAATTATTATGAATTGTTGAAGGGGTTTAGATGTTTGTATGAAGTTTGAGGAGGTAGACGCAGATCAATGGTTGTCAACCATTATTCTTCCTCGGATGACATAATATGTTGAACAATAGATTTTTGTGTTGCACGTAGATAAGTAATATGGTTAAAACGGTAGTAGAGTTGGTCAAGAAAAAAAGGGTGACAATCACTAACAAGCTCTTAATCTTGGGTCTCGAATAATTTCTTTCCCATAATATATCCAAATAGGAATTTTGTAATTCATACCTATACATAAATGGACAAATATGCGAGTAATTATCTAATCAAACAATAATAAGAAACATCAATTATACTTTATGCGGTTGTATGAATACCTTAAAAGAAAACCTCAGTGTTTGAGAGGGAAAATGACGGACAGATGATGCTAATCGTCGGGGGTGTTGTCGCCGAAGAATGTGGACAGCGAGATTTGGGGAATTAGTTGAGAAATAGGGAAATTAGGGTATCGGGACTTGGGGATTTGGGGGTTGAAGGTTGATTCTTTAATTAGGTGGAGATTTTATGGAGGGAGAGAAGCTAGATTAAGGTTATAGGATTTTCAAAGAATTTGGGTTTCGGAGTTGAGGCAATGAATTGGGAAAAGAGATGAAGAAGAAATGAAGTTATAAGAATATGAGTTAGAAGGTGTTATGGAGCATTTAACTTAGACCGCAGTTGGGAATTGCGGCCTAGGTAATATCTGCGGCCTCAGTTAACTGAGCTTTCAACTAGAGAAATTGGACCAAGTCTTGGAGTGGAGAGTAGTATGGTATGTCATGAGGCCGTAGTACGGAACTGCAACAACGAAATTGAATAGGCCGCAGTTCGGTACTGTGACAACGAAATTGAATAGGCTGTAGCTCGGTATTGTGAGTGTCTATTTTGAAAATTAGTTTCGAAAGTGATCTATTTTGGGGATTAGTTTCAAGAAATAGCCTATTTCGGAAAAAAATCTCTGGAATAATTCACCATGGGAGGTTACTAGGTATAATTAATGCACATGCATTTCATGTGCTTTTTTACCTCTTTAACAATGTGGGGAGTTGGTGGTCATTATTTAAGTTGTGCTCTAATTACGTTCACTAATTTGCTTTGAGTGATTCAGTATGTGCAATGGGGAGGGGGTTGTAAGTGGATGGTAATGTACTCAAGTGTGTGAGGTTGAGATTTAAGTGGACAATTAATATAGATTGAATTTTGAAATTTGTAGTTGAGATCTTAAGTAGATAGTTAAATTTAAATAGATGACCGATATAATAGTTTGTCTTGCCCCATGGAAGTGGCCCATAGCCCCCATTTGCTTTTTGGGTGGTGTTACCGTTAAATCTGGTGTGAGGGCAAACAGATAGAATTTGTAGATTCTTAGGAAAACTGAATAGCAAACCTGGGACCTTTCCACCGGAGTTTGACCGTTGACTCCCGCCGTTCACCTGCAAAAAGTGCGAGACACCGGGGTTGATCCCGGCGACGCACCCTTCGACGCTCAAGTCAGTAATCAGAAAAGATTATGAGAGAGCGTAAACTGGCCAAAGATTGATTACCTCCTAATGGTGGTGGATGGGGGGTATTTATAGCCGCCTTCGGGATCAGTTTAGGAATGAAATCTCTAATTCCCAGTGAAAGGATAGAGCGAATCAGGGCCGTTGATTGGTTGCAATCAGAAACTATAATTCTATCCTGCCGAGCTGGGTTTATTGCGGGTTGCGACCCGCACCCAGTTGAGATGGATCCGTTCGTGGGCTATTGGGTCTTTGGGAAAAAGACCCAGTACCCATTTCGGACCCGTTCGTAGGTGAAATTACCATTTTACTCCCAGGCTTCAAGATTCGTGCCCGATTTGGACGGTTTCAATTTAACCCTGTTTTTAAGCATATCAGGCGGTAAGGCGATCAAGTTCTAGAACTTTAAATGAGTAGTTTTTTTTTTGAGGTAAAAGGTGGAATAGTGCCACCCTGTTTCATTAATAAGAAATTAACAAAACAACCCCGGCGTACCGGAAGAAATACAAAAGGTACAATGCAGGAAATAAAACATAATCCTCCAACAAAATCCTGAGTGGTGGGTCTAATCATCCATACTGCATACAACCAAAGTACAGAGGGTCGATACAAGATACAAAGAAGCGTAGACTGCGGTCAGTGAAAATCCGAGGAAACTGGACGGCGTCCGTCCCTCAGTCTAGAGTTGGCCCGAACTCTACCTTCTCATCATCAAACTTCTCCACCTGGAAGACTCTGGCGATTCTCCCTCTCGCTCCTGTGGCGGCAGCTGTAGCCCCAAAAAAAATAAGATGCATGATATAAGTAAGATTACCAGAAATACTATTACATGAAGTACGAAAATAAAAATTATTTCTGTCTAGCCATAATACCCATGTAGTTGCCGCAATGGCAATATACCACGCATCCTTCATTTCGTGGTGAATTGAGGCGAATTTGGGACCAATCCACAGATCATCATATTCACTAGAGTAGTCATCTGTACCTAAGGCTCGTAGGACCTCTACCATTGTTGCCTTACTCCTTGGGCAGTGAATAAAAATGTGATTCAGATTTTCCGCATGCATGTTGCAGAATCCACAGTTGGTCGCTATCTGGGGTTGTCTTTTAGCAAGGTTATCTCTGGTGAGGATTGCATTGTTGAGCACTAGGCAGAGGAAGACCCTGACTTTAAGAGGGGTTTTTGCCTTCCACGACACCTGCGCCCAGACTTGCCTGCATCCTCGATAGTGGATTCGATGATACAGTGATCTAACCGTGAAAGCTTCCTTGGACTCAAGTGCCCAGCACATCTGATCTGGGCCTTGAGTGCACCTCACACCTGTTCGAGTAATGTGTGCTTGCAATTCAAGCAGTTGCTGGTGTAATTCTGATGTTAGAGTTCCTCGGAACGATGGTTTCCAATTGCCCATCTTCCAAGTCGGCCACAGAAATATTTGGTCGATTCGCTTTCTCGTACAGCTCCGGGAAGGCTTCCTTAAGGGTATAGGCACCACACCATTTGTGCCACCAAAATTTGGCGGACCGTCCATTACCGATAGTCGAAGTAATAGCTGAGTTGAATGGTCCGCTTGCTTTGGTAATACCTTTCCAAAATCGAGAAACTCTAGCCCCAACTCGGAAGCCTAGATTTCTCGTACCTTTTCCCCGCAGGTATGGTTGAATGTAATCTTGCCATCTTTCCCCGCTGTGATGGAATACCTTCCACCACCGCTTCCCCAAGAAGGCTAGGTTCATATCTCTAAGGTCGATGATGCCTAGCCCTCCGTGCTTCCTCTTCATGCAAGCGATACTCCATTTGGTTATGTGGTATCCTCCCCTATTCGAGTCTGCCCCTTTCCAAAGGAATCTTTTTCGGATTCGGTCTATCCTTTGGATTACCCACTTGGGAAGCTCAAAAAACAACATGTAATAAATGGGCAAATTAGACAACACAGAGTTGATAAGCACCACTCTACCGCCGATGGAGAGTGACTTTCTTTTCCAACCTGATAACCTGTCCTCCACCCTGTCTATAATAGGTAGCCAGTCCGCCTTAGTGAGCTTCCCTGGCTTGAGTGGAAACCCTAAATAGTTGATTGAGAACTCATCTGTCACACAGTTAAGAATGGTCGCATGGTCCTGAGCCTCTACATCAGAGAGGGCAATTGGAATCAATGCACTTTTGTGAAAATTAATCCTGAAATCTGACCAGGCTTCAAAGCAGTAGAGGGCCCCTTTAAAGCAGACTGTCTCTGACCTATTTCCGTTTCCAAAGAGTAGGGTGTCATCAGCATACTGAATAATCGTGCACTCTTGGTTAGATTGACTGCTAGCCACGGGCGTAATCCAGCCTTTCCTCCTACAGTTATCTAGCATGCCCCTCAGTACATCTGAAACGATGGTGAATAGTAGCGGAGACAGCGGGTCCCCCTGCCGAAGCTCCCTCTTACATGAAAACGGTGGACCCGACCTTCCATTCACCGAGATTACCGTTTTACTGGTGTATAAACACTGTTTGATCCACCTAATCCATTTATCTCCGAAGCCTCTCCCTCTGAGAGCTTCCAGCAAGCAGTCCCAGTAGACTGAGTCGTATGCTTTCTCGAAGTCTAGTTTGAGGAGGAAATTCTTAGACTGGCCCGTATGGCAGTGGTGAATGACTTGTTCTGCAGTAGCCACACAATCCAGGATACATCTTTCCTTGATGAAACCAGTCTGGGTTTTGGAAATTAAACTGTCCATTATGTTTCCCAGGCGGATGGCCAGGACCTTAGTGATGATCTTGGCCGAGCAGTTTATCAGGCTGATCGGTCTAAAATCCTCCACCCTCGAAGATTCCGATTTCTTAGGGTGCGTTTGGTTTGTTGTTTTGAAAATAGTTTTGTGAAAATATTTTGTGAAAACTGTTTTGTGAAAATGAGAGTGTAAAAGCTGTCTGGTAGAGTTTTCTGAAAATGAAATTGTATAACCTGTTTGTGTATAAAAAATAAACCTGAATGCTGTTTTCTTAAAACTAGACTGTAAAATGCTGTTATCTGAAAAAGACAATTTCAAAGCTGTGCTGTTATATTTCTAGCTGAAAACTGTTATCTGAAAGTTGTTTTCCTGAAAAAGCGAGTTTAAAAGCTGTTAGGCTATATTTCTTGCTGAGAACTGTTATCTGAAAGCTGTTTTCCTGGAAAAACGAGCTTAAAAGCTGTTTTGTTATATTCCTAGCTGAAAACTGTTATCTGAAAGCTGTTTTTCTGAAAAAGCGAGTTTAAAAGCTGTTCGGTTATATTTCTTGCTGAAAACTGTTCTCTGAAAGCTGTTTTCCTGAAAAAACGAGTTTAAAAGCTGTTTTGTTATATTCCTAGCTGAAAACTGTTATGTGAAAGCTGTTTTTCTGAAGGAGTGAAAAATAAAAGCTGTTGGCTTATATTTCTTGCTGAAAACTTGTTATCCGAAAGCTGTTTTCCGAAAAAAACAGTTCAAAAGCTGGTTTTTTATATTTGTAGCTGAAAACTGTTATCTAGGTTGTATATTTAGTGAATTCACAATATTTTTCTTATGAGTTTTTTGTTAATTTTTTTTGCAGATATAGACCCAACTTCTATCAATGTACAAACAAGCAACCTGCTACAACGTGGAAGCTTCGTGCGTTATGAATTTTTTTTTTCTTTTTCCTTCTTGGGAGCTTCCCACTAGTGTCTTCCGACCATGTAAAATTTTATTTGAATTGTGGTGAACTTGGGTAATACAACGATTGGACACACTATGCAAATTTCAAAAAAATGTACAAAATATCCATTACAAATTTCTGTTTGGTTACATTTATTTTACAAACTGTCCATTACAAATATAGATACATATATTTTGCATTTTACAATTTCTACAATTGACCAAACAATCATTACAAACAAGCATCAAAACAAACAACAATTGCACAAGTGGAGCTGCTGCTGCTGCTACTTCTCAATTCCTTGTACAGCTGCTGCTTCTCAACTCTTTCTAGTTGCTGCTACTTCTCCTACTACTACTTCTCCTTATGTTGCTGCTTCTCAACTTCTTCTAGTTGTTGCTTCAATCTCCTTCTACTACTTCTCTTCTACATCTTCAACTACTTCTGCAAGTTATCTTTTGTGTACAATCAGGAAAAGAAATGCATAAGATGAAAGTATGATTAATTCAACTAACCCAATCAAAATTAATATAGTAAAAATAATGGTAGGCTCAGAACACAGTATTCACACTAGGGTTGCATTGGGGTGCATGCCAACTAGTTCAAATAAATAAATAATATAGCATCAGTTAAATAGAACTTCAAGCATCATTTCAAATCCATAAATACACCCTCCTTCATATAAATAGGGATTTCCGCAGTTGCGTACTCTAAGTGGACAGCAAAGTAAATGAACAACAAATGCAAATATCAAACCGAAAATACTGAGATCAGATACTCAACCATACCCAAGTTTCGGGCCAATAAACTGATATCATTTACCCCCACTATACTCCAGTTTCAGGTCAGATATCATTTACCCCCACCATACTCAAGTTTCAGGCCAATAAACTGATATCAGATACTCAACCAAAATGAAGAGCAAGTACAAAATATCAGAAACTGAAAAGACTCTCACTCATTCAACTGAGAGCAAATATCAAACCGAAAATACTGATATCAGATACTCAACCATACCCAAGTTTCGGGCCAATAAACTGATATCATTTACCCCCACTATACTCAAGTTTCAGGCCAGATATCATTTACCCCCACCATACTCAAGTTTCAGGCCAATAAACTGATATCAGATACTCAACCAAAATGAAGAGCAAGTACAAAATATCAGAAACTGAAAAGACTCTCACTCATTCAACTGAGAGCAGCAAATATCAAAATCAAAAAGTAACTAAACAGCAAATATCAGTTACTCATTAATACCAACAACAAAAAACAGCTACAATATCTGAAGGAGAGAAAAATGACTCGTGTACCCACTTCATCATAAGTGATTCCGAAACTGAAGAGTATGCATAAATACAACAAGCTGAACAAAGCTACTGACCAAAATTGTAAATAGAAGCCAGAGTATCAAAAATAATTCCCCCTACGCTGATCATGTATTAATTTTCAACCATGTGTTTGTCATCACTGCCTACACCAACACACAAAAAGAGAGCAAGACAAAACCCCAAAATGAGTAAGAGAGAATCAAATACTTCCTTGGAATATAATAGGTATCCACATAGTGTTCTAGTAGCATCCATATTTTTCATATATGTCCTGAAACAAAATTAGAAAGAATAAAGATCATAATCCATATAGGTTCAGAAACAAAAAAGGCCTGGTTGGAAACAAAAAAGATCATAATCAACAAAGAAATAAAGATCATAATCCATAATCCATATCCCTTCAATAATCCCCTTGTAAAAGTGTCCCAACTAAAGTATAGCAACACTAAAGTTGATATGGGCTTATCAATATGAAAGAATCACAAAAACAATGAAGCAGATCGTGAACGGTACCTGAATTGGAACAAATGTAATAGCCCAAGAAAAAATGCCCAGGGTAAGAACACAGAAAACCCAACACCAACAATTAAGTGCGAAGAAAGAAATAAGAGTACAGTAGCCTCTCCCCAACACAGATGGAGCTAAAAAATAACCTGCAAAAAGATTGAGGAACAAACAGCACAAAAAGAGAACCACCAAAGTCGCTGATAACACAACCCAAACTACAGAGGAGTAACAAGCAGCATGGCCTGTAAGAGGGAAGAGCCTGAAAGAGGCTACCATATAATCCAAGAGAAAGAGCAGAAAGAAACAACCAGTACTGGCAAAAACAAGGGGAGAGCATGGGTGCAATTTGATCACACAACACAAAGAAACAGTGCAGGAGGGCACCAAAGCTGATGAGGATTAGGCCTTCTTAAATTAGACCATCTGCTCCTCTCTCGTCACCCATACTCGACACCTCTCATGTACCCAAAATAACCATGAAGTTACCAACATATTGGAGGTGATAATCTCCTACCACTTAGGCCATCAATACTGATCACCTAATTTTACTGGTTTGTGTGCACAACATGAAAACTACAACCCAATTATTATCTTCTTTTACGGCAAACAACAATAATTACTCCAAAGAGTATTATAGGATCAGAATAAAGCATCATCACTATCTTACATTGAAAGCGTAGAGTGCATTACAAAATTTATCATATCCATTGTTTGCCTTACTTTTCAAATTCCAACATATTCTGATGTCTACCTCAAAATTGCGATGAATTCTAAGCGAGTTTGAGGAAGGTTGCAGTTTAACTGTGTTGTAACTTCCATGCTGTGTACACAAACCAGCACAATAGTGTGATCAGTATTGATGCCCAGCACGGCGGGAGATTATCACCTACTATATATTAGTAACAAAAGCAGTTATTTTGAAACCATTGTACTAGTTATTTTGAGACCATGAGAGCTAATCCTATCCCAAATAAGAACTGTAGGATCAGAATATAGCGTCATCATATCCATAATGGTAAATTCATGTAGTGATACACAAAGGTGTCACCAAAGGTGTTATCTCCCACCATAATTTGAATACCAAAAGGTGTTATATCATATATATGAGTATCAATGATCACCATGTTGAAAGTTGTCAGACACTCCAAATGTAAGATAACATGTGCAGGTCCAGAACAACGAAGCAACAAGGTTGTCATTATCCAAAATAATAGCTGCAGGATCAGAATATAATATCGTCATATCCATATTTTGAGTACATCTAATCAATGACGAAAGCCTCACAAATATATGTTATGTAGGATCAGAATATATCATCATCATATCCGTACTTTGAATTGTAGTAATCAATCACAAATGCCTCATCAAGTAGTGGTAGATAGGATCAGAATATATCTTCATCACTTCCATATTTTGAATTCAAGTAATCAATCAGAAAGGTATCACAAATTAAATTGTACAGGATCAGAATATAACATCATCATATCCATTCTTTGAATGCTATTAATCAGTCACAAAGGTCCCCCAAATAATGTTATATAGGATCAGAATAAATCATCATCACATTCCTAATTGGCCGTATCCTCAAAACATTCTGTCATTGAACAGTTGTTCAAGCAAATCATCATGATTAGTGTAGAGCTGCAATTTTTAAAATTGCCATGCCAGCAACTACTAATGTCTTGTACCCACCCCATCCATCACCCATAGTTGAATACATCATTCATTGAGTCAGTATAATAAGAATATAAGTTCATTAGAATGCCATCTTCTAACGTAACAAATTATAATAACTTCTGGATCAGAATATACCGTATCCATCATTTCCAGCAACCCAGTCACACACGATGGTCCCCCAACCTGCATGCATACAAATATCATCATCATATATCGCCTGCTTAATACAATAACATACATGTTCTTCAAATAGATGGGCTACAAATGAAAGGAAATAATTTACAACCATATAGCACAAGAACAGAAAGTAACCACGAACAAGTACATGCTTATGCTGACATCAATGTCTGGCATTCCACATTGCCATGGCTATTTGATCTCTTTTATTATTCATGCGATTCAACTGAGAAGATGACATATCCAACCGCCCAGATGTGGAAGCAATATCTTCAGTGCCTAGGTGATTATTTTGTTCTTCTACTATCTCTGAAAACAATGAATCATCGGCAGAATAACTCTTGATAAAATTATGGACTGCACAACATGCAGTTACCATCATAACTTGTCTTATGTAGAAGTAATTGGGCATAGACTTGAATATGGCAAACCTTTTTTTGAACACACCAAAGGTTCGCTCTATTACATTCCGTAGCCTAGCATGTTGTTTGTTGAAGAGTTGCTTATATTGGGTGGGTGCATGGTTAGGACCATGGAAATCCTGCAGATGATATGGCTATCCACGGTAGGGAGCTAAAAACCCAGGCATGTTTGTATACCCACAGTCTACTAAGTAGTACTTGCCTTCAGGCGGGATTGGCAACAAATTATTGGTTATTGCACTATGTATTACGCGGGAGTCATTAGCGCTTCCTTCCCAACCCGCATAAACAAAAGTGAAATTCATGTCAAAATCACAAATAGCCAACACATTTTGACATATGTCACCTTTTCGACCACGGCAACTGTTTTGTCGACTTGCGGGTACGGTAGCAGGTATTAAAGTACCATCCGCAGTACCAATTGCTCCCTACATTATTAAGGTAGAAAGCTACTACTTTATCAAACGCATTTGATTGATTAGAATAAACGGTTTTAAACATGAAAAGCACAAATTACCTCAAACCATGGATAGAAATCTGGGGAAAGCCTGATCTTATCATGGACAACTTCCGGGTCTGGGTGTTTAATAAGAACTGCTGATGCTCTTACCAAACCATACAACACATCAGTGAAATGTCTATCAATTGTTTCCAACGAATGATCAAACCTACCACAGACAATCCTCAACCTAGTACTATGAGCCACAACGAACAAAAAAATAGCAACACTTTCATAATGTGATATACGCCTGTTTTGTATCTTCTTCGGCGTTTCCTGAAGATAATTGTTTGTTATTATAAATTGGCACAAAGCCATAAAACAGTCCTTATTCATGCGAAACACCCAAAAGAATTTGGCATCTGGACCGTCTAAGAGTTCTTGTAGGTATTCGCGCCCTGATAGTTTGGAGGTTGAGTTAGGACTTTTACTATTATAAAATTGTTCGGCATGTTGAAGAAAGAACAAGTCCTCAAGATCGGATTCATCAGAACTTGACGACGAATTGCTTGAAGTGTCCATCAGTATGGTGGCAAGTGCAGTAGTGCAGTACACTGTAACAATTAGATTACATTTACATAAAGAAGACTTCTGATTTTAAATACTCTACGACCATAATGGATGTCATATTAATTATAACAGTTACCGATAGAATTGAAACATAAATAGTGACAACAAACAGTCCAAATGTAGGAAAACGAGTGCAGATGAAATTAAAACCGATATAATATCAAAGCCCATCATGAACCAATGTATATAATCACCCAACTAATAGTACAGAAAAATGTCAAATAACTGATACATTTAAATTATACATAATGAAGGTGCTACGTTATGGAATTTAATAAATTACATTTATTTTTTCGAAAGTCTATCTAACCACCCTAGCCTCCACTCCGGTTTCATTACCATAAAGGTTTTACGCCAATTTGGGTCATGGGTTATGTTCTCCAGTGCCAAATCAATCATAGCATGATTAAGCCCATCCATACTAGTCAGTACCTGCATGGCATTCTCAATGGAGTACTGGTCGTCTGCGGCAGAGCGATCAACCATGCCGGCTTTCTTCCTATAGTATTCAGTCTTAGCAATGGACTTTTCTGCGTTGGCAGAAACAGCCACATCCATTCTTGAGCTTTTTGTAGCTCGGCCACTAGACCCACCACTAGAGCGTCTCTTACGAGACCCCGACCCCGTATGCATTGGCTCGTAATCATCATCATCATCTAAATTTACATGCGGTGCATTGGAGGGAGTGGGGTGGGCGAACTCATACATGACCCTATGTTCCTCGTCGAGGTCATACACCCTTTGGGATGAAGCCCTAGATAGCAGACCCTCGGCGATAGAATCTTGAAAAAGTTTGGTCAGCACATCATAGTTTGGCAAACCCTTCGATTTAAATTCAGAAGCTTTAGGGTGAGCCTATTAATAAGTTATTGTGTTGTTAGTTTACAACTATATAAGTAAATAAAAATTATATTACGATCATAATCCCACATTAGCATAAAAAAAAAAATATTTAAGATGAGAACCTGGACATATGACTTCCAAACTACGGGATCGCAAGTCACTGTCTCATTCTCTTCATCCCAACCCATACCGCTTTGATTCTTCAAATCATGAAAGGCTCTCCACTGCATCTTAAGCCGTCCATATTTTTCTTTTATTTGTTTAAGATTGTATGAACGGTTACATCGTTCGTTCAATAAATTCATCAATTGAGACCATTGTCTCGCATCGAATTTTGCACTTTTCAAACTATTCCGATCTACCTCGGCCTCCATCAACTCAATAAATGTACGCACATGACTTGCGGGCCAAAGACCAAAATCACTGTCCATATCAATCTCCTTTCCCTTAACGATCAGTAATAAATAACAGTCATTATTTTGGTGAGCATAAACAGTATACACTTCTAATTTGAGGTTACTAGAGAAATTGTAGATGATGTGTTCTATCCAATAAAAAAACAGTACTCAAGATCAGCACTGAAGATCTCCGAATCAGCATTCGAAATCACCCAGTTAAACAGATCAGTACCCGAGATTTTCAAATCACAGCAAACCCCCCCCCCCCAAAAAAAAAAAAAAAATTTTCCGATCCTCAAATCTTCACTACGACCGACAAATTAACCCTAAAATAGGGATTTTTTATGAGGCAAGTGCCCAAATATAGACCAATTACCATAACAACATCAAAAAATTGGGCAAAGATATGAAACATACCCTCGATTCCTGCTTACCAAACCTGATGAAGTTGTCTCCGACGGATTCCCTCGACCGGCGTCGGATTCGAGAGCTACGATTTCGAAGACACCTTTTAGCAAAAGCAGATCTGGTCTCTACGACCATGAAGCGAGCTCCGAGCGGTGTGAGGAGGGGCCCGAAGAGAGCAACGAATGAGGGTGCGGGGTGAGAAGGAGTGAAAGAGGGCGTTAGGGTTTTCCAGATCTGCCGATTTGATCTAATAGATCTCAGATCTAACGTGCTCAGCGAAGAAAGAGGATGGGGGAAAGCAACGATACAGAATGGGTGGCAAAGAGGGTGGAGAGAGAGGTGACGACCCGGGGAGAGACGAGAGGGGAGCAGCTGGGGTTAGGGGTTTTTTTCCTCAACAGATGGGGATCGAAGATGGGGGAAGCAGCCAAAAGTCACGAGCGCACTCGAAGATGAGGGAAAACAGCTGGAAGAATCTTTTCAGAAAAGATGCGGTTGAGAACAGTGTACCAAACGCGTTTTGAGAAAAAAAATTTCTCAAAAAATTTCCAAAACAGTGTTCCAAACGCACTCTTAGGGATCAGCACTACTTCCGCGAAGTTGAACATGCCCAATCTGAGATTGTTGTGGAAGAATTCATCCATCAATGCCATAATGTCCCCTTTTATTTCTTCCCAAAACACCTTGAAAAATAGCATTGGGAAACCATCTGGTCCGGGCGACTTGTCTGCTCCCATTTGCTTGATGGCATTTTCCACTTCTGTCATCGAGAAGGGTGCCTCCAAGTTAGAGAGCGATTGTGCTGACTCGTACTGACTGCCCTGCCAGAAGTCTTCCCTGAGTGGGACCCTAAAACCATTCTTCGTCCCAAAGAGGCCCTTGTAGTAATCTAGAAAGGTCTGGTAAATCACTGTTTCGTCTTGCGAGGTTCCCGAGTCCGTTTGGATTGACAAGATTAGGTTGGATGTGCGCCTTGCGCTTGCTATTCGGTGGAAGTAGGTCGTGTTCGCGTCTCCCTCTTTGAGCCATGAAAGCCTCGACCTTTGCTGCCATTTGATCTTCTCCAGCTTATAAAGATTGGCGATATTTTTTCGGAGGGCTAGCAGCCTGTTTCTTTCGTCTTGTGAAAGGACCCTCATTTCTTCCAGTCTTTCTAACTCATCAATTCCTTCCAAAAATGAGTCTTTTGCACGCCATATGGTCGAAAATCTAGATTGGTTCCACCTACGCAGCCGTTTTCTCAATCTGCGTAGTTTCTCACACCATCGGGATGCTGTATCCATACCCGTGGTTGGGAGTGCCCAGCTTTCCATCACCATGTGGTGAAAACCTTGGATTTCGAGCTAGACCTTCTCAAATCTGAACTTCCTAGGTCTTGGAGATCCCTGTACCCCGGCATGAAGAAGGACCGGGGGTGTGATCTGAAGTGGGCCTGGGGATAGATTTAGCGCTCGCTAGAGGAAATTTGGCCTCCCAGTCCATTGATACCTGAATCCTATCTAGTTTGGCCATAATCGGGGTAGCTTGCATGTTGGACCACGTAAATAGTCTATCATTAATTGGGATATCGATTAGTTTAAGTTCCGTGATCACCCTATTAAACTCTTCTCTGTGCCTGTCGCTGGACCCTCTTCCCTTGTGCTCAAAAGCAAATCTGGTGATATTGAAGTCCCCCCCGAGAATCCAAGCACCTGACCAACGTTATCTAATACCGATTAGCTCTAGCCAAAAGGCTTCTCGCTCTGAAGCTACGTTCGCCCCATAGACGACTGTGATTTTCTGCATCCAATCATCTGATCGTTGTTTAAGCCGGATAGTAAGGGAAAACATACCGCAGTACTCCTCGGAACAGGTGAAGACATCCGGATTGAACCCAATGGCAATCCCTCCCGAAGCTCCTACAGACGGGCGCAGCACCCATTCCTTGATCCTGTTGCCCCCTACTCTTTTGAGCTTAAACCCATTCGCGAGTTTGGTCTCCTGTAACCCTACAACATCTGCCTTGGGGCTCTTAATAACGTTCCTAACCATATCTCTCTTGCCCCTATCCCCTAGCCCCCTAACATTCCAGAATAGTGTATTCATTGGGCGACTGTGTTTAGGTTGATCATGGGTGGGGGTCGGGGTTCATCTACCCCGACCTCCCTTGAGTCAGAGTAAGAACGTGAGTCTATCTGAGAGTTCGTCTTAGCCCGGGCAATTTCCCACCTCCTAATTTTGTTGAGCAGCAGAGCATTACGCTCTTTATCACAAACTTCTAAACCACAAATATGAGCGAGGTAAAAAACTTCTGAATCAGACATGGAATTTAAAACAGAAGCTAAAAAACTTCTCGTACCTCCATCATCGAATTTTGTCGCTTTGGCTGCCGCCGCAACCTCCAGGTAGTCATCCAGGGACTCCGCATGAGCCCTCTTAGGCGACCGCAGTACCCTGAACCCAACTATTCTGCTAGGCACTCTGCTATCCAAGTCAGGTGCTGTATCCGGGAAGGTGGATAAGACCAACTCTGGTGAAATCTGACTCTGAGTATCAGCCACAAACTCCAGGTCCTCTGACTCCTCATCCATAAATGAGAACTCTTCGTCTAAGTTTGAGCATTCTGCTAAGTCCTCATCATTGTATGTCTGCTGATTCACCAGTTGTAAAGCAGTCTCTTTCATCATGGACTCCTCAATGAGCCCGCCGGTTGATAGTGATTCTGCCGCGGACCCCTCAATGGGCCCACTTTTGTACCCCTCAGTTACCATAAACAGTAATTTGGACCCCTCTTCGGGCCCACTAACTTCTATATAAGAGTTCCCTATTGTAACTTCACTTTGAGAAACCCCCGACTCACAATAAGAGACTCCTCCGCGAGACACTTTAACGCTTATCTCGACTTTATCACCCACCGACTGCATTAATGGGGCGCGTGTCCTTCCATCCGCACTCAGCTCGTCACGTGTCTCAATGGGACAGGTTGGCGGAACGGTCGAGGCGACAGTCTTGGAATTCGGAGGGGTATTGAATGGGAGCACGTCTTCTTTTCCTCTTTCATCTCTATTTTCTCTACCCACTCTCACTTCCTCTACAGCTTGATCAATGGCTTTCTTCAGATCTGAGGTTGGCTTCTTCCTCAAAGGGGAAAGTTCCACTATTGTCTCACTACCCACTTCCACCCACTCTTGTACCGGAGCGCTGCTCGTACGACAGTCGTTCGCACAGTCTGTCTCCACAGCCCTTTTGCCCTTGTTGGCGAGCAGGTCTTTACCTGTCTTCACTCCCAAAGTAGACCCTGTGTTCTGGGGTTCTTTATCTGCCGCTTCCCCTTTTCCCTTTTCTGGCGACTTACTCCGCTTTGGTACCCACTCCCTAGCTACAAGCGCAGCTTCGCATACCAACTCCTGACCCAAAGCAGGGTCCTTTCTTCCTTTTGGAGGGCAACCCTGCTCTTTTCCAGTGCCTGTGCCCGCTATGAGGCTTAGGGTTCCGTTTTGGGGCTTCTTTTGCATCTCTTTTCGGTGGTACGCCTGCACCGAACCCCCCGATTTTGGAAAAGATGGTGGTTTGTCTCTAATGCCATCTGGGCCATTGGATCTGTTGGTCACTCCACTCCGGCGACTACCTATGGTCGGAGAGTCTGTGCGAGGTTCTGATCCCACCACCCCCAGTTCCAGGTCACGCTCTTTGCTTCTTGCCTTTATGATAAGTTCTCTATGCGCTCTTTCAAGCTCATGGGCCCCGTCGATAGTCGAATCCCAGTTTGGCGACGCAACCTGTTTATACGAGCGCCCGTTTCTAAGAGCAATTGATGGGTTGGGGGAGATGATGGCCGAGTTTTCCTCTGTTGCAGCTTGCTTGTCGAGCACAAAACGGATGAGGTATGAGTCAACAAAAGAGTAGACTTTGGCGAAGCGTGGCATCAACGAGATGTCCACACTTCGATTCAGTATCCTTGCCAACACTATATCGGAGCGACGAACCGTCTTCTCGTCGATCTCCTCCACCGTTCCAAAATCTGCTACAATCTCTTTGGATCGGGAGTAACCACTATAGGGCAAAGGGGGGAAGGACATAGGAATTCAGGGATGCCTACATTCAATCAATTGATTCGTCATGGTAGAGAAGAAAAACGGCGCACGGACCGTACTCGAGCTTCAGATCAATGTCCCCAGAAACAAGGAGTATGCCCGCGTAAGAGGGTTCTTTTTCCCGAATTTTACTTTTCGCAATCCCTATGTTAGAAGCAATATGTTGTCTGATTAGCCCACGAATTAGACAACATATAAGCGGAGCGGCACATTGTGTATCCAAATCCAGAATAGATCGCCTTGGGGGAGCTCCGCTCCGAAACTAGGTGTCCAGGCGGAAAATTCCACCTTGAAGTGGCCGAAGTCCACAATGCCCATCTCCGTAACCTCGCCCACCTTCTCCTTTGAGGGAACGAGACTAAAAATTGTAAGTGACAGAGTTTCTTAACCACCCAGTCTCTGTGAGCCTTCATAGGCCATTTATTGCTTAGGGCTTGGAGAAGGTGGGTTTCGGAGGGACGCCCCGCTCTCACTTTGGCGATAGCACGCCACTACCGGAGCTATTTTTCTTCATTCATAATTGTTTGGAGACTTGTTGCTAGTCGGATGACAGTGGAGCTTTCAGGCGATCTGCCTCGACTCACCAGGCGATCGTCGTCAATGTGCGTCTCAACCACATTGGTGCAGACGTACGAAAGGTGACCCCATTTCATGAATTTGAGGCAACGAACTTCCTTGGTGCAATCTTTACGGTAGTGACCTAGCTCGCCGCAATTAAAACAAGGTACCGGTTTTCGTTTGCCCCTCCGTTGCCTTTTACTGGTGTCGATGGGGGGGGGAGTAACACTGTTAGTTCGTTTTGATTTGTTGGCAACAACCTTCCACTGTTCTTCTTCCTCATTTGCTCCTAGGTCCATGGAAACCGCGTTTGGTGGGACCCCCTCTTGGGCCCGCACCACGCAGGACTTTAATGGCGTCTTAGGTAGCATTTGCGGCGGTGGGGCAGTGTGGGAGTTGTTGGTGAGTTCCACCACTGGGACTTGGGGGTGGGAGATGGCCTTCGCAGGGAGGTTGTGGAGAGGGGGGGGGGGATTGGTTTAGGTGTGCCGTGGATGTTGAGGGTAAGGATGTTTTGGGACTTGATGAGCAGATTGCTGGTATCTCTTGTGATTCATGTATCGGTCTTCGTAGGGACGATGAAGGCCCCGTTGGTGGTCACTCTTACGCTCACCTGAGCTAGTAGGAGGACCCCCTCTGTGGGCCCATCCTCTCGCCGAAGGTCTAGCGTGATGGTGACGGTGATGACCAACTTCAAAGTTCCCCGGTTGCTTGTGTGCATCATTGCGTGGGTCAGGTCCGAGTCGCCGCCTCTCTACCTCCTCCCTGTAACTTTGAGGGTTTTGAGGTTGGGGTGGGGGGATTGCAACTGTGGTGGTATATGTGAGAGTAGGAAGGTTGATTGTAGAACTAGTGGGTGCTGCTCTTGACGAGGAGAAGGTTTGGCGATGATGACCACCGTCAACTATCACCCGCTGCTTGTGTGCATCCTGTGCACGCGCGGGGAGTTGCGTCGGGCTGAGCCTCGTAGTCTCTTCCACTGTCACTGCAGCTGGTGGGTGCTGAGGGAGGGGGGTGGGGGTGAAGGTTTGCTGCGGTGGTTTTGCAGGAGGTCAGGGGTCGTTTGGGGGGTGTTGTCGAGGATTTGCTGGGGGGGAATGGCGTAACCGCACGAAGGGAGGGAGATTGAGGGACACTAGGCTGTTGTTGGGGAACCTCCGCCGTAGGCTCACTGCTACAACGTAATAGTTCACCGCCACAAAGCTCGATGAAGGTGAGCTCCATCACCCACTGTGGGATTAGAAGAGGGTGAGAAGAGGAAGTGACACGGAGGGAGTGGAGGGGGAGATCTAAGCAGGGAGAAGGTTAGAGGAGGTTTGCCGTCAGTTGAGTGGTGGTGAGGAAGGGGAGAGGAGGGGAGTTGGTACTTTAAATGAGTAGTTGTGATTCATAAGTCGATGGTTGTTCACAAAAAACAACCTCAACTCTCTAGTTATAATAATATAATTATAAACTATAATAACAGAGAGATTTAGAAAGAATAAAGTATGTTATGAATTTAAGCAACTCTTTAGTTATAATATTAAAGTGGTAGAGGGAGTTCCTCTCATTTTGCATCTCTCATGTCTTGAACATGTGATATCTTGTCACATGTCATGAATTCGTTATCTTTACTTCGCCTTGTCTTACAGACCAAGCTTCTTTTAGTTAGTTTTGAAATCTCGCCATGTAGCTCTTTTTACACATTTCGAGGCTTATATATAACCTCTTATTGCTACACACCAAAAAAATATAAATTCTTACCAGTTCCTCTCCTCTCCGCAATCAAGCGCCTCTTGTTTTGGCACTTTTTTATGCAAGAAGTTCTCTTTTCCACATTTCTCAACCCCGAATATCAAGAATCTTATAGTTCCTTTTGGGCCAACCAAGCTTCCTTTATCTATTTGTTTTTCCCAGACAAATTATTATATGAGCACAACCCATATTTTTTTAAAATTATATATTAATGATAAAAATTTCTATAGTTCTTATCAGGTTGTGTACTTATATAGTAGTACGATTGCTCTCCAAACTGTGACAAAGTTGATAACAAGTTTGATATTATTACTGTGAGCCTTAATGTGTTATATGAGTATTGTTGTGGTCTTTTTTTTTGGGTGTGTGAGACCAACAGATAATGAGTTATTAGTTTTGACGAAACCACGATAATCTTATCCTTCGCTCCAGATCTGGATGGATATCGGACCAGTGGGACGATCGATGGCCGCTCCACAGACCTGCAAAAGAAAGCCTGAACACCGGGAGTATTCCTGGCGACAGACCCTCTGATGCTTAAGTTAGAAAGCAACTATTTTGTGGTAGAGATTCTGTGGAGGAGTTGTTACTTGCAGATGTACCTTAGCCGCTGTAGTTATAGGTTTGGGGGGGGATCCCTTTGATCCCGGATTTGTTATTGATTAGCCCCGTAATTTTAGGGGGGTGCGGTTACGGCGTAACCGACAGTGCGTCCTACGTGCAGATGACTTACCAGGGCGTGCGAAAAGCTCATGGATCTGTTTGGCATGGGCCCTGCTTCGCAATTTGTGCCAGAATCAACAGTGGACATCACTTATAATTTTTTCCATATCATAAGCCCCCCACTCTCGGGAATGCGCTGTTGGTCTTTTCCGAGGAGTAGATAACTCGTGGGGAAAAATGTCAGTGTGACGGTGGCGTTAGATTGCTGAGTCGCGGTGGATGCATTGCTTCGATGGAAAAGTCGAAATGATGTTCGGTATGAGTTCGAGCTGTGAACTCAGTGGGAAACTCAGGGCTGATCTGAGTTGGGATGTCAGAACGTCTTCTGAGGGGGCTTGCTGTTTACGTGACCTTCCTTACTGCTAGACCTTGCGTGGTTCGAGGAGACAACACGTGATAACAGTCATTTGATTGGGCTGTCGTTTCCAGAATTCGAAGAGGTGGCATGTGCCGATGGTTCGAGAGCCAGTTGCCTTATAAATTTGATCCCCCCTTCAGCACTGTGAAGGGCTCTTTCTTTTTTCCTGAAGTTTCTCTCTTTAAAGTCGTAAACTTTGAATATGTCGACCGCGGAATCAGATGGCTCGTCCTCTAATGACAACCATGATGGGTCAGATGCAAATTCTTTGTCGAGTGGGTCAGCCGCCCGTTCGTCGAGTCTACCCATTTCAAGGGGGTGACTCTGAGAATTTGGGGTCGACACACGCGAACATGCCTGAACCGGTGGTGGACATTATTGGGATCTCTGGTTCCGAAGTAGGGGGCCATAGCCGGGCTTAAGATGAGGCCAAATCCGGTGACACCGGGGTTGGTCTAGTGAGGGAAACTCTAGGGGTGTTCGTACGGACAAAGTCCATTCGAACGTACCCCGAAGACCTGAAGGATGAGCTTGGCTTTGGCGTTTCGCCCCCGTCCAGACGGTCGATAGTGGATGTGGACAAGACAAAGAGTACTTTGGTGGGGAACGAATTAGAGTCGTTTTGGGCAGCTTATTGCATTCCTCCTTGGTTCGAGTTGATGCTTTCGAGCTTCGACCTTGCCCAGAATGCCAATCTCCTGGGGACGCTGTGCGTTATGAACGTCGACATGTTCCATTCTGGTTTGCGTCTCCCCCTTAATCCCTTTATAAAGGTGTTGAATTGGGCGGGCCTGAGCCCGATGCAGTATGCACCGAACTCGTGAAAATAGTTAGCGTGTTTTATTATGATCTGTCATGAGAGGGGGGACCCTCTCCGTCTTAAATATTTTCAGATGTGCTTGGGCTTCATAGCGCCGCCGGGCCACCCCCACCGGTGGTATATCTCGCCGCATTAGGGGTATAGGGTGGTGCATGGTCATCCCGATTCTATTAAGGGCTGGAAGAGAAGATACTTTGTCATTCGGAGTGGTGACCCTGAGATATTCCCACCTGGTGGTCGTACAAGGGTCCGCCGAAGATGGATTTCCCGTCGCCCAATGATCTTAGTCCGGCAGAGAGTGTCGAGTTTAAGAAACTCTCCGAGGAGGGTGTTAGTGTTGACTGACAGCAAGTAACGGAAGAGAGGTTGGTTGATGCTGGTTTAAGCTCCGTTGGCTCGAGTAAGCTCTCTAGTCTCTGACTTAAAGTATTGGTACTTTGCTTAACCAGATGTTTGCTTTCCTACACAGATCTTGTAGTGACGGTCGCCTTGTCATCGGAGCCTCAGGAGGTTCTGAAGGCTGACCATAAGGGGAAATGAAAGGTCGAAGTTTTTGCTTGGGAGCACATTCCGAAGAAACTAAGGTTCCGGAGGCCCGGGGCATGGAGGAGACTCCGAGGGGGGACCGACTGATAGCTCGCTGGGGTTTGCCGGTGAGACCGCGGGGCGTTCTGCACAGGGTCTGCCCACTAGGGAGTTGTACTCTGTCCTGGAGCCGGAGACGGCTCGGGAAGTACTTGAGAGTCTTTCTCGTCTTGGAGATCAAGAGGACATCGCCCAAGGGACTACTACTTCGTGTTTCCTTCGATTTTCTCAAGGGGTTGTACAGGTGAGAGTTCTCGTATTTTTTCTTGCCAATGTAATTGTTCCTCGATGACATTCTAGGTTTTTCCTGCAGGCTGCTCTTTATGGTGCCGAAATAAAGAGGCAATATGAACATTGCTCGACTTGGCGGTTCGGAATGCGGAGCAGCTCAGGACGAGCTGCAAGGTGGATCACAAACGTGTTGAGGCTTTGGAGGAGAGCGTGAAGGAGCTGGAGAAGAGGTTGTACGTCGACTCATGCGAGAGGCAGTCTGCTTAAAGGGCCTTGTTAAACGTGAAGGACACGCTAGAGCGCCAGTTGGCCCAGATGCGATCGGAGTTAGTGGGAGCTGTGGATGAGATCGTTGAGGGCGAGGATCGTGGCTTCAGGCAAGCCGTCGAGCGCATCAGGCGGAAATACCCCGACCTTGAGGTCCTCTTAAGTACTACCTTGAATTCGTCACCTCCCCAGCAACTCTCCACTCGATTTCTTCTGATCTGGGGGTCGGCGCCGACCTTACTCTTGGGGGTTTTGTCGGAACAGGTGATGACCGTGTTCGTCCCGGCTCACGAGGGGGTCCGCCTATGCCGCCAAGCAAATTTCCTTCCGAGTTGTGATCAGACATGCGGCTTGTTCCCGAGGTTCCCGAGAGAGGGTCCCTCCTTTTGTCTTAGCTTTTATGTTCTTGTTGTATTGTGCCAAAAGCGGACTGGCCACCGCTCTTTGTATCCGAATGTCTTTGATGGAATGATAATGTTGAATCTTAATTTTCGAAAAAGTTTTATGATGACCGTTCAGGGGCTAGCTGACCCTTTCGGTAGAATCTGCATGAGTGAGGCTCACGTGGAACCCAAGGAGTCATATTGGAGGGGAAGCAAGGGGTCAAGGGACTCACGTGTCCCACGCGTCTCATGTGCGCACAGTATTTGATGTCATTTTCATACTTATACAATGCTCTACTTCGTCTGTTCTTTCTTTACCTTGTTCCTTTGTTGTCTCGTTCTTCCTTTGACCATGGTTTCCGACGCGATTCTGATGGTAAGGTGTTTGGCCCGTAAGGCGGTAGTGAAGGAGGCCGAGGCCAAGGCTCGGGCCAAAAATGAGGCCAAGGCTAAGGCCGGGATGGACGTGAGGAAGCTGGCCAAGGAAAAGTCCAGGGCGAGGAATGAGGAGACTGGGGAATCTGAGGACCCCAAGGGGAAGGAAGTTCAGGCGGGGACTCTGAAGTGCCTCTCTTCTCCTTCTGCTGCACCTTCGGGGAGGAAGAAGAGCAAAGATGCCGACCCTTCCATTGTTGTTGCGGAGTCGTCGGTCCCTATGGAGGGGGGCTCCTCAGACGGCGCTGAAGATGCCCTCGCCGACAAAGGTGTGGATCCCTCCCTGGACTGTAACTGAGGCGGATTTGACGATGGATTGCGCGAACGCGGTTCAGATGGTTGAAAACCTGGCCACCCCCCGAGAATCAGTGTCGCTGAAGAGGGAGGCCAAGGCGACGTCTACTCCCGTTGGGCTCAGGCTTCAGTCCTGGTAGGGGTCTCTCACTTGAAGTCAGTATCCTCCCTCAGTTTTAATATCCAATTTTCCTTGCAACCTTCTTTTTTGCAGGCCGCCATCACTGGGGCCGAGCTGAAGCGAAGGCTGGATCCTGGATACGATGCTTGCGCGGGCTCTGGCATCCGAGGAGAGTGATAGGAATTTGGTGAGTCGGAACCAGGAGCTCTGGCAGGGTACTAGAGAAACCAAGAAGGCGCTGAAGGATGAGAGAAACGGTCGGCAGGAATTGTTGGTTAAGTAGGAGAGATGGGCCGAGGAATGGCTGGCGTGGCAAGCCGATGAGAGGAAATTGCTGGGGATGCTGGATGAGGCGGTTGGGCGCGCGGCTAAGGATAAACAGAAGCTGGAGGAAACGGTGTTGCAGGTGCTTGATGCCCAGGATGCGGGGTACGACAAGGCCTTTGCGCATATGAAGATCTGATACCGCACCTTTCGCTCGAGGGTTTGGCCTTCGAAGCAGACAAAGCGGATTTGCACCAGAGGGTCGAGCAAGATGTTGTGGCTCGTAAGAAGTCTGCCCCTTTTAACGAGAAAGAGTCAACGCCGAAGCGCTGGTGATAAGCCGTTTGTATCCCTGCCATTTCAGTAGGTTGGCCTTTGCCCTTATAATCTTTCTTTTAATGAATAAGATCTGTCTCTGTTCTATTTCCTTTCTCTTGTTTTGTTATTTGGACATTGTCGGACCGGTACTAGATAGTTGAGGTCTCATATTAGTAGTCACACATCGGCTGTTGTGTGTGGTGAATTGCCACGTATTTGCTTACGTCACTTCCTTCGTGATAACTAAGGTTATTGTATGCCTTGGAAGTTGAAGTGCTGACTGTTTGAACAGTTGTGTTTGCCCAAGTCACTTCCTTCACGATAACCGAGATCACTATATGCCTTGGAAGTTGGAGCGTTTGACTTTTCGGACGCTCATTAAATGAGGTGGTTGATTAAGTTGCCTATAAAATCCTTTGGCATCGAAACGACTTACCTCCACAAAGCGATGGTTTTCTTGATGAGAACTTGGGAGGTTGATTTCAACCTTTGGGAATTCGATCTTACTGAGTCTGCCGGTGAACTGGGTACCGTCGTCGGACCAGCTCGGATTTCAAGATTTGTAGTACGGTAGATCAAGTTCCGGAGGGTGATCTTGGTAGGAGACTGTCACCCGCGGCTCGGATTACGAGATCTGACATTTTCGACCCATGACCGAGGAAAGGTGATGTGGAGTTACCTATATTAGATGACTCCTCATCCTTCTCTCTAGATTTTCTTAGCTGGGTCGGCCGGGGAGATGGTGGTTCAAGTTGTTTTTGGCTTCAACTTCCCCCTTCTTTCTAGGATTCCCGAGCCGTGGCAGCGAGGGACACTGACGAGCTGAGAGGGACCTGGTGTCTTTTCATGGGTGCCTATCTTCTTCGTAATGGAGTTCCAGGGTCGACTACGAAGATACCCTCACCTGTTTCTTCTCCTCAATGTCTGGAGAGTAGTTGGTGTTCCGTGGTACGAAGTGAATTATGTATAGACGTAGGTTTTTCTTTTAGTGTTTTGTATGCCTTCTGCGGACTGGTCACAGCTTTTGTAATCATCTTTCGATCAATAAAGTGAATCTTTTTCCTGTTTTTGTTGAGATTTGAGATGGCTAATTCATGGCAGTAGAGAGATCCGCTTTGTGTTCGAGCTTGAGGCGAATCTCGCATTCTGGATGTAGTAGGGAAAGAACACCTTAGTACTTGGAGCCGAGGTGCTCCTTCCGTGACTTTAGGCTTAGCAGTAAGGACTACGTCAGACTCAGAGTCGAGGTGCTCTGTCAAGACATTTTTTCCGAGGTTTAGGTCCAGCAATGAGAACTGCATAGTACTTATAGTCGAGATACTCTTTCGAGGCACTCTTTCTGAGGTTTAAACTTGGCAGTGAGAACTGCATAGTAGTCAGAGTCGAGGTGCTCTTTTGAGGTACTCTTTCCGATGTTTAAACTTAGCAGTGAGAATTGCGTAGTACTCAGAGTCGAAGTGCTCTTTCGAGACATTTTTTCCGAGGTTTAGACTTCGCAGTGAGAACTGCGTAGAACTCAGAGTCGAGATGCTCTTTTGAGGCACTCTTTCTGAGGTTTAGACTCCGCAGTGAGAACTGTGTAGTACTCAGAGTCGAGGTGCTCTTTCGAGACACTCTTTCTGAGGTTTAGATTTAGTAGTGAACTGCATAGTATTCAGAGTCGATGTGCTCTTTCGAGAAACTCTTTCCGATATTTAGATTTTGCAGTGAGAGCTGCGTAGTTCTCAGAGTCGATGTGCTCTTTCGTGGCACTCTTTCCGAGTTTTAAGCTTAGCAGTGAGAACTGCGTAGTACTCAGAGTCGATGTGCTATTTCGAGACACTCTTTCCGAGGTTTAGACTCCGCAGTGAGAACTGCGTAGGACTCAGAGTTGAGGTGCTCTTTCGAGGTACTCTTTCCGAGGTTTAAGCTTAGTAGTGAGTACTGCGTAATACTCAGAGGCGATGTGCTCTTTCGAGACACTCTTTCTGAGGTTTAGACTTCGCAGTGAGAACTGCGTAGGACTCAGAGTCGATGTGCTCTTTCGAGGATCTCTTTCTGAGGTTTAGATTTAGCAGTGAGAACTACACGAGACTTAGAGTCGAGGCACTGTTTCCGAGGTTTAAGCTTAGCAACGAGAACTGCGTAGTACTCAGAGTCGAGGTGATCAAAGATTTTTAGATACAAAGGGGCGGTGGCCAGTCCGCTTTTGGCACAATACAACAACTATACATGCATATCTTGTAACGTTAATGGAGGTTATTTGATGAAAATTTTGCAACCATGTTAGTTTCTACTTTCTGACATATGTAAATTTGAATTGCTTTTACATTTTCCCTGCCGGTCTACATCCAGGCAAAAGATGCTACTATAAATGTGGGGATAGCTCTTTACAGACTATGAGTGAAGAACACACGTTTGAAACTCTACCCTCTCCTGGTCCAAACAATTATCCTCGTAGAATAGCTGTTACTGGAGATCTTGGGCTGACATTTAACTCGACAACGACCATTGAGCATCTAGCTGAGAACGATGCTTTGATGATTCTAATGGGTCGGAGAGTTGAGCTACACAAATCAGTATCTGACAACAGGGGGAAAGGGCACTTCTTGCTATTCTTGTACATTTCCTGATTCATCGATTAGGGAGACATACCAGCCTCGCTGGGATGGATGGGGAAGGTACTCTCTTCAGAATAGGTATGCGAGTTGGTGCATCTTAATTTCTTATGCACTTCTGTTTTCCTGAAATCTATTTGTCAATTGGTATACCGAGAAGAACTTTCCTGTGCTCTCCGAATGCGCATTTATATTTGAAATAGGTGTTTGGTAACACTGAGGAAAAATAAATAGGGAAAAATGTAGTTTTCATAGACTGAAATATCCCTCCTTTTAAAATTCCGAACAGACATCAAGAGAAATTCTAGTTCTGAGGAAAGAATGTTTGCAACCCATCAAAACACTTCTTCTCATATCACACTTCTTTTCATATTGCACTTATCAACATGTTTTGTTCACAATGTTACCAAACAAAGCCTATGTAATTGTTTATCTCTGCAGTTTAGTAATGCTTAGTGAAGTATTATAATAAAGCAGAAGAAAGAATAGAGACTGAAAAGAAAAATCAATCTACTATGTTTACGACTAGAAAAGAAACAAACAACTTAATTTTATATTTTTATATGTTCAACATTGAATCAGATATATAGAGAGGCTAACTGATTATTATGAAGATACTCTTCTATCAAACTAACCAAATTAACTGAAGGTTTCCATAGAGAATATATGCATTTTTTGAATCTAAATGTTAATATATGATTAATGTATGATAAGAGAGAAAATGATTTTACTTGTACATGAATGAATTGCATACCTCGTAAAGACTGCACTTTAAACCATATGAACATGAACAAACAAGTCTATCAAAATGACATGGTGGAGATGCCTATCTCATAGACTCATCCTCTAGAAACTTTGACAAGGAAAATTTGGACTATAAGTGGTTTATCCTAAAGTCTAATTCAAATAGCTCCATATGATGTATATTGGAATATGTTCCCGCTTTATTATAGTAGCTTCAGTAAGCATTAAACCAAATCATGTATTTTCTTCTCTATATTATGAATATTGCATTGAGTAGAGAGTTAAATATATCATGATAATGTAGATGCCTATTCGTATGGAACCACTAACATCAAAGATCCCTTTGATGGTAATTGAAATCAACCATGAGATTGAGCCCCAAATTGGGGGGATGACATTTCAATTATATCTGACACGATTTGCTGTTCCATCTAAAGAGAGTGGCTTAAACAACAATTTCTACTATTCATTGAATGTTGGCGGTGTGCATTTCATCATGCCTGGTGCATATGTCGACTATAACCAAACAGGTGAATATTTTACTTTCTTATCTGCAGGAATAATTAATTGAACTCAAATATTTGCATAAGAATTTTGCTTGTGATAGGTGCACAATACACTTTGGCTAAGGAGAGATTTGAGCCGAATTGATCGCCAAGTAACTCCTTGGGTGGTGGCTTCTTGGCACCATGGTACAACAGCTATTCATCGCACAACCAAGAATTTGAATGTATGAGACAGGAAATGGAGGAGCTCTTACATGAGCATCGTGTGGATATCGTATTTTCTGGTCTTGTGAGTAATGAACTTTTTTTAATGTCACATCATGCATATAATCTTTATTCTGTATATTTATCATCATGTACACAATTATTAGGTTCATGCCTATGAAAGAATGAATAGAGTGTACAATTACAGGCTGGATTCATGTGGACTTGTTTATATAAATGTTGGAGATGGTGGAAACATTGAGAAATTCACATTGACCATGCTGATGTCCCGGGGAAGTGCCCTTCACAGGGCGACAGTGTACCTGAGTTTGGCGGTGTCTGCCATTTGTACTTCTCGTCGGGCCCTGCAAAGGGCAAGTTATGCTGGGAGCAGCAACCAGAATGGAGCGCATTCACAGAGAGCAGTTTTGGACCTGGAATCCTTGAGGTAATTCTTTAATTAAACATGTTACGTCGTAAAAAAAAGTTTCTCCTTTGGTAGGATCACTTTGATTCTTCTTGTCCCAGGTTATTAATTCGACTTAACGCCTTGTGGACCTGGGCATTAAAATCAAGATGTATACAAAGAGAAGAGCGAAGGAGATCATATTTATATAGTACGAAAGCCTAACGTATGCTTCCCCTCACATTCAGAAAATTACTTCATAAACAGGTGAGCCAGTTTGTCTTTCTGATGTTAACCTACATCCCTAGACCTTTGGATGCAAAGAAGACATAAACATTTCAAAGAGAATATAGTCCCTATATGATCTCTCCAAAATCCGAGAAGATCATGTACGGGATTATAGAAATCCTATAAATCCGGGTCCAGATATTTTTCTTTCCCTTATGCAGACTAAAAAAAAGTGGGTACAAAAATGAAATTGAGCATAAAATTTAGTAGTTTAGAACTTCAAACAAAAGCTTATTAGTTCTCAAATTGCAAATAGCTCAGTATCTTGCTATTATCTGCATATACAATTGGAATTTCATATTTTACTACAGCTGCATAAGTTTTGCAGATCTCCAAGGAGCAGGGAAAAGTTTGATTTTTTGATTGTCGGGTTTATGCCCTTTTTTTCCCTTTCACAACTGTTCTAGTTTTAAATGATGTGTTTGTTAAAAATAACTTCCTGGAGTAGTGTTTGTGCGAGCGACGGAAAGGATAAACGGTATACAAGCGAGGGACTAAGTGAGATGTGAGCTCAAATTGACACGAGAAATTCGCTCTAGTGAGGTCGTCCTATCAGTAGGATTAAATTTCGTTGTATTTTTTATTTGTTGGTTAGGATGTATGAATTGCAGAACCAGCCTGTTGAAATCTGAACTTCATAAGCTTTATTTTTTGTTGTGCGTTTTATTAAAAAAAATTTAATGAAATACGGGAGGTATTCAACCCACCATTAAACGATCACAAAAAAAACTTCTCGGACTAATAATATTTTGCACAGAAGGGAAAATAATGCAAGAATTTGATCAACCACAAACTTTTAGGAGTTTAATATCGGGTTGGAATCTGATTGGAAATTTTTCCTCATATCCTTCGCGGAGCCTCTAGCTGTCCCTGTGAAACCACGGTGATTTCTTAGTTCTCCAATGCTGAAGATATGATACAACATTTCAATAAAGATATACTTTTGTGCCGTAGGTTCTTGTACTTGACTTAGTACTCTGAGTTTGTTTTATTAACTCCTTATTATTGAAACGGGGTTGCCATACTCCACCTTTTCCTAAAAAAAAAAAAAAAAAAAAACATTTCATTAAAGAGTTGATTCTGTTCCATTGAAAGTATTGTGTAAATACCTTTGTAATATATTTTAGTGGTTCCTAATTTTTGTGCTCGTTGTATTTTTTATTATATTTATTGGAGTGCACATTATGTATCAGATATTTTCCTTTGTGTGCATCATTTACTCTTCATTGAATCCTTATGAGCAGAATATCACTTTATTTACTGTACATATGTCTCGCATTCTTCATTCATCAGCTTTCTGGGAAAGAATTCGATGGAGCATCCTCCATATCGCTGTTTCCTATAAGCAGGGTTTCCCAAAGTTTAAAGCACACGACTCATTTTCTTGTCAGTCCGAGGAGAAAATATGAAGAATTTGGGTTGAGATGCGTGCTAACTCTGTCCTAGCTGGTAGATCTACCTATAGAGCAATTTTTTTTTCTTCCCTTAAGGTCTGTTTGGCAAGTTTGGCAAGTGACATTTAAATAAGAGCATCTGCAGTCGTTGTACATGTATCAAAAAAAAGGATATTTTGGTCAGAATTGACTTGTAGTCATTGGCTATATCGCCATATTTTGAATGAGCGATAAATAGTCGACTGTCAAATTTAGGAGAAAAAATGGCAAAAGCTAAATTTTAGATTTTGGAATATGATATCTCGTCTGTTGAATGAAAATATATATTTTTTAATTAAATAGATAGGACAGGAAAATATATGTGATATCTCGTCCGATTGATTTGAAAGAAAGAAAGAGAAAAAGTCAAAATAGAGATCATCTCCCGTCCCAAACAATTTTTTTCTCAATTTTTTTTAAAAAATCCTATACATTAGGCCTATACTCCATCTTTATGGGTCCCTTCACTCATTTCACTCAGAATTTTTTTTATTTGACGGGGATATCACGATATTTTTTGGGCAAAAAAATTTGCTCACGCAAAAAATAATCTTCCATCCATAGTTAAAAGCCAAATTTTGTATTTTGATAACTACAACTCATTTTTTTATTTTCTATTGCTATATGCCAAATATTCATATTCTGGGTATAAATGACTAACAGGGCCGGTCCTGATATGTAGGCGGGCAAGGCGGCCGCCTCGGGCCCCCGCCGAAATCGTCATTTTTGGGGCCTCCGATTTCAAACTTCCCTTGTAAATATAGGCACGTATTTTGCGCGTAATTTTTTTTTTTTTTTTTTAATATGGGTTGGGGGGGCCATTTCGGAAGTTTGCCTAGGGCCCCCGAACTCAGGGCCGGCCCTGATGACTAAGATGCTCTAAGGAAGTGAAATTTTAACGGAATCCAGTTCAATTTATATAAGAGGGTACGGTTTTTTAAGAATGAAATGGTCATAGAAAAATCATATGACAACTAGATCTGAGGCTTTGATTTCCTTTTACTTTCTTCAAAGACCGTGCCTCATACTAGATATTCAGGATCTTGAGGGATTTCTACAAGAGGGTACGGTTTTTTTTTTTTTTTTTTTGATGAAAACGGATAGAGTCTGACGACTCCAGCCACATCAAATCGCATATATAATAATAAAAAAGTACATGATAAAGCTTTACAAGAAGTAAAACTACGACAGCAATGTAAGATACAGGCAAAGAAGTAAACAACACAGTACAGATACAGCCAATAAATAAACGAATAGTACAAACAAACGGAGCATTCAGCAGCAGCAAGCCTAGGACGTGCAGCATCCAATGGAAAGCAGAGTCCGCGGCAAAGGAGACCCTCTTCCTCTCAGACTGATCAGAGCGAAGGAGAGAATCACCCGTCCAAACGCAAACAGCGCCACTCAGCAAAGGTTCCGACCAGGCCGAGGAAAGAGTACGCCTTGATAAAACCAGCAGACCAAACCCAAGATACACAGAAAATGGAGAAAAACGCAGCACAGGTAGGATCGAAGGAGAAGCTCCAAGCCAACATAGAAAATCATAATAAGCCGAAAAAAACCAGGCTCAGGGGGGTGGTAAAGAACACAACTACCGCAACCATCCTTGAGCAATAGTAACATCATAGAGAAAAAGAACAAGCATACAACACAGTAAATAATCCACAGAGAGGGGGGAAGAGACGGGGCTCTGAAAAGCAGTAGACCCTCCCCACCAGAGCAAGGGGAAAACTCCCTCCCGAAAACATCTCCAAATGGAGATCGCTAGAAACCTCGCACACAAATAAACGATCACAACACAGCAAACAAACGAATCGAACAAACAACAAAACATAGAACGCCTGCTAACGCACAAAAGATATGATCAACAGCAGTCAAAGAGAGGAGTAACGGCATAAAAATATCCAGAGATAGAGAGTGCTAATAACAACAGTAAATTAGTTACAAAAGAGGAGCTATGGCCGTAGCATCAAAAGTACCACAGAAGTCGCAACAAGAAGCTGTCGACTGCCTAGCCGAACTACAGGAAGGCTAGGAGGAGAAGTATCAGACCCAGACCAACAAAATGGAGAGATAGCATGCTGATAGAGTCAGAAATCAAAATAGGGAAGTAAAAGTCACCATGGATGCCAGGGTTAGACCTGCAAATAGAGAAAAGAGAAGAGAGAGCAAGGTTAACAGTAACCATGAGAAAAAACCAAAATATTAAACCGCGTGAAGTGAGCGAAGGCAAAGATATGCATTATTTAATAAATTGAAAGAGTCATCAGCTAAATCTTTAGACTTTAAATTCATAGACCATAGCTTAAAGAGAAAAAGGAATTCTTCAATAATCACAATAGCAGAAGCGCATCGGTGCCGGAAGATTCTACAGTTCCTTTCCTTCCAAATCACCCAAATAATGGTATGATAAGATAGAATGCGAGCGTTACGGAAAGGGCTTTTAGAAGGAACGTTTAACCACGCCGATGCGAGGTCTGGTGGAATAGAAGAGAGACCCCACGCCAAAGCGGCAATCTTCCAAAGAGAAATAATAGTAGGACACTGGGTGAAGATATGGTTGACATTCTCCGGATGAACAGAACACAAGGCACAGAGTTGGCCCCAGGCTAAGTTTCTTTTGTTAAGATTATCAACCGTGAGGAGTTTGTTATTAAAAGCGAGCCAAGACGTGATCTTAACCTTAAGAGGCGCCCACGAATCCCAAAGGAAAGAGGCAGCGGGCGAAAGAACGCCTCTCGAATTTAGGAATTGATAAAAGGATTTCACCGAAAACGTGCCAGTCGAGGACCAGTGCCAACCGATACCCTCGATTGGTTTCCAAACAAAGCTATTAAGGAGAGACATGAGTTGATCATGTAAAATACTCAGAGGGGGATCAAGATCAATAGTAAAGGGAATAAACCAGTAACGCACGTCGTCAAACAAAATGCACGAGTCCGCTACAGTAGCCAAGGGTAAAACTGCCAAACGGAAAAGAGAAGGAAAGGTCGTAGCCAGAGAGGTGTTTCCAATCCATAAGTCATTCCAGAGCTTGGCTCTAGAACCATCATGGCAAATACGATAGGAGCTACACTGGAAAGCAGCAGCGGCCTTCCAGATACCCTTCCAGAAAGGGGAGGCGAGGCGATGAGTCGCTTCCGGAAATTCCCACCAATGAGACGAGGATGACCGATAGTTCCTAATGCATTGGATCCAAGGAAGGAGGTTAGAGTTATGGAACTTCCATAGTCATTTACCTAAGAGGGCTAAGTTATGGTGCCGAATATTCAAAACCCCAAGGCCCCCTTCCTCTTTGGAAGTGCAAATAAGTTTCCACTGACACAGGTGGGAACCTGGTTTAAAAGTCAGGGAACCGTTCCAGAAGAAGTTACTCCTAATTTGATCCATTCTTTTAATAACCCAAGAGGGCAAGTAGTAGAAAGACATGAGGTATAGCGGCAAAGCAGAAATCACCGAATTAATAAGGATAAGTCTGCCTCCTCGAGATAAGAGTTTACCCGACCAAACATTAAGCCTGTTCTCAACCTTTTCAATTAAAGGGAACCAGTCTGATTTATGAAGTTTACCCCAGTGCAGGGGAATACCCAAGTAGGTAATCGGGAACGAAGCGACAGGACAATTGAAAAAATTGGCTACCTCTACTTGGCGGTTGGGGGAACCACCCACAGAGGGTACGGTTTTTTAAGAATCAAATGTTCAGATCTAGTTGTCCTACGGTTTTTTTATGACCAAGTGTTCATATAATATTTATCCTAGTAACTTAGGTATGAGATTCTTTTGACTTATCAAAATTTCTCTATTTCCCTCTCCACATGCCACTTGCCAAACATGGCCTTCGGTAAAAGGAATTTTTTCCCTAACTATCCCACTTTTTGAAAATTTTTTTCCAAATGGTCCTACTTTTTAAAAAAAAATTTCAAACCATCATACTCGCTTTCTGAAAAAACGAGTGTGGATAAATTCCCATTGCTTTTTCAGAAAGCGAGTGTTAGGCTTAGTTTTGCTCTTGCCCACACTCACTTTCTCAAAAAGCGAGGGGATTTATCCCATACTTGTTTTTTGAAAAAGCGAGTGTAGATTGGGTCTTTTTAGCCCCCACGCTCGAAATCAGATCTCACTTTCTCTTTCACTCTCTATCTTCCTCCTCCTTTCACGCTCTCACTTTCTCTTTCACTCTCTATCTTCTTCCTCCTTCTCTTTCACGCTCGAAATCAGATCTCACTAGACTCACTTTCTGAATAGACTGTGGAGTATATTGTTTTTCAGAGATCAGCTTGATCTCTGGAAAACATTCTACTCAACAGTCGCTTTCTGAGAAAGCGATGTCGTTTTACCGAAAGCGAGTCTTAGGTCTGCACACTTAGGCTCAACACTCGCTTTCTCAGAAAGCGAGGAGCTCTATATTAGACTCGCTTTCTGAAAAAACGAGTGCAGGCTTAAAAAATGACATCTTCATTTTTGCTTACAATACTTTTCAACCAAATCATATATAACCAATTCTCAACACGCAACAATCACAGTCATACATAACAAATGGAGATTAACGCTTTTTCAAAATTAAACTCATACGAATTAGTACAAAGTCCAAATTACATAGTACAATTACAAACATAGTACAATTAAATGTTTTGAGATCCTCTATTAATACATCGCCGCTTATTGTGTCCATGCAACCCACATTTCGAACATTTCATTTCCGTACCCTTGCTAGACCTATATCTCACATCCATGTCGTTGCGAATTCTCGTAGATCTAGGCCTGCCTTTCCTTGAACGTTCCTTGAACGTCGCAAACTAGCATCAGGTATGAGTCGTGGTCCATCAATAGTAGGCTAATATGCTGGATCCAGAGTTGGGATGAAAGAGGGGAGACATGTTTGTGCTAATGAAGTAACAAGGTAAAATTTATCAATATAAGGCTTGTGATCGAGTGCACGATATGCACAAGTTGCCAATACAAGAGAACATGGAATATGATATAGTTGAAATTTAACAGTTGCTCGTAAGAGGAGGAGGAAGATAGAGAGTGAAAGAGAAAGTGAGATCTGATTTCGAGCGTGAGGGCTAAAAAGACCCAATCGACACTCGTTTTTTCAAAAAGCGAGTGTGGGATAAATCCTCTCACTTTTTGAGAAAGTGAGTATGAGCAAGAGCAAAACTCAGCCTAACACTCGCTTTCTGAAAAAGCGATAGGAATTTAACCAAACTCGCTTTTTCAGAAAGTGAATAGGACGGTTTGGAAATTTTAAAAAAAAATAAGGACAGTTTGGGATCAACTTTGAAAAAGTGGGATAAAAAAATTCCGGTAAAAGGTCATAGTGGCTGAGAAGTGACAAGCAAACACAGAGTGCAACTTGGGTACCAATTTGCAAAGAAAAATAAAATGTCGGACAAGTGTACTACTTCATTAGTGGTCCTATCTTTTATTATTCTCTCACCACCCTTCCACCTAATGTTTTCAAAATTTGGAATCAGTATAAGATATCTGCCATTTATTGGTATATCAGGTATATCAGGTGTATGGGCAGCCAAGTTTTCAATGTAACTAGGGTAAGAGCATCTGTAGTGTCGTTGGCTATTTAGCCAAAATGTGCAAAATTTTGTTCGATGGGTGCTACAGTTGTTGGCTATTTTGTCAAATTTTGACTTTTCGGGAACAGTCTCGAGTTATATTTGGCAGACGGTTTGGCCAAATGGATAGAATAGCCCAATGAAACATTATTTATCGTCTGTTAATCGGACGGCAAATAATTTACCGTCCGAAATTTTATTTTATTAATAAAATATCCGACGATAAATAACTTACGGTCCCATTTTTTTTTAATTTAAAAAATCGAACGGGAAATTATCTACCGTTCGAATTTTATTTATTTTTTATAAATTTGGGACGGTTTACCGTCCCATTATTAAAAACGTAAAAAAAATAATTAAAAGGGAAATCATCTCCTGTCCTATGTTTGGGGGAAGATTTTTTTTTTTTTTTTTAAATAATGTCACTATCAAGAGTCTTTAGAATTTTTTTTTTACAAGATTTTTTTAAAAAAACATCGGACGGAAAATAATTTACTGCCCTTCCCATTAAGATTTTAAAAAGCCAAATTTTGGCTAACAACTAGACGAAAGCTATTTTTGCTATTGCTATAAGCCAAATATGCAAAAATTGGCTTTAAACGACTACAGATGCACTGGTATCGACTAGGAGCAACCCCAACTAGGGCCGGCCTCATGCATCTGTAGTATAGACTAAGAGCAACTCCAACTAGGGCCGGCTCCCACCTTGAGCCTGGTGAGGCGGCCGCCTCAGGTCCCCTGATTTTTTTTTCTTTCAAATCTAGGGTCCCCAAATTTATATTTTCCATGTCAATATAAGCACGTATTTTATGCGTACAAAAAATATATTGTAATTAGGGGTCTAAAAAATAATTATTTGGGCTTTTCGCCTTGGGCCCCCGGGAACTTAGGGCCGGCCCTGACCTCAACCATTCCCCCCCTCAGGCTCCCTGATTATTATTTTTTTAAATCTAGGGGTCCCCAAATTTATATTTTCCTTATCAATATAAACACGTATTTTATGCGTACAAAAATTATATTGTAATTAAGGGCCCAAAATATAATTATTTGGGTTTTTTGTCTTGGGCCCCTGGGGGATTGGCAACCAATCCACAACAGATCCGCAATTCCTACTTCTCAAAAACAAAATGAAAAAAGAAAAAAAAAATCCGAACCGTATTTACAACTCCATTGAAACCGCATATGAGGTTTGTTCTTTTTTTTTATTTTTACTTTTTAATTAAAAAAATGCCAATTTATTGCTTTTTGTATTTTAGCTTATAAAATAATATATAAATTTTGTTATTTAATTTTTTTTTATATATGATTGCAAATGTTTTACCGAGATCTTTAAAATAAGATCAATATTGTATATCTTCCGAATTGGCTTTAAGTTTTAAATAATAACATGTATCAGTTTAATATATTAAAGAAAACACAAAATGTATAAATATAAATAAAGATTACAAAACATATAGATGGCCTCATTAATTCATATTAATAAAGATTACAAAACATATAGATGATCTTTGTTTCAGTACACTCAGTATTAATTCATTCGATCAATTGTACTACTTGGTTTACAATTAATTCTTCAGTTATCAAGAGTTTCTTTGATTCACTGTTTTAAATTGAATGATCATGTCTGATTAGGTGCAACATATTCACCAGAAATATCTTATAACGTTTTCTATTTGATAAATTAGGCGTTGGAGGGTGATTCTGGGCAAGCCTTAAAGGATAAACCCGTATCAAGAAGCCTATCGGTTCACGTCAGGTATATAAAATCTGATACAGTCTTTTGTTTCTGTTTGATTATCGACTGTTTTTCTTTTTCCGTATTGGAGTATAGACATTTTCTTTAGACACCAGTTGCTAGGAGTTTTGGAGTGGAAATGGAGAAGCCCTAATCTTAATTAAGTTGCTAGGAGTTGTTTTGCTTAAAAGAGGAGCATCAAAAGAAGCTATCAAATACTTAGAATTGGTGAGAAAAAACAATGCTCAGTCTGGTTTGCAAGAATGGGTTAAATCTCTATGCTCTCTAGTAAGATTGGATGATAATTTTTCAAAGTTTGGTGGTAAACTAAAAATTATTTTGACTAATTATTTTAGTAAATAAAAATTAAAACATTTATGGCTAGTCAAAATAGATAGCATGGTTAGAGTGCAAGTTTTTTTTGCTAGCCAAATTATCCATTTGTTATCTATTTTGGCTATTCTAGCTAGTCAAAGTAGCTTATGTGGTTGGAGATGCTCTTACAAAACCAGTAGAAAAAATTAAGTAGATGTCAATGTAAAATATGAATTATTTGTGAGTGATTTTATAGGGGAAAAAATAATCAATGTGGCTTTGAAAGAAACCAAAAACAAAAAACAAAATGAAAACCCAACATGGGGTACCTTCAACATGGGGTACCTTTGGAGGATGGCATATTCCTTAGAATATGCCATTTTGGATCCCCATTTTAGGGTTGGGGTTGGGGTATTTGGGGTTGCTCTAAGAATTGATACCATGGTCACAATGGCTACCACCGCAGGTCATGCGATTCCTTGTAAAGGTATAAACATCTTCAAGCAATTTTTTTTATTATCACATGGGTTTTGTTTTTGATGAATTTTTGTAATTTATTTTTTAATTTTTTGGGGGGTTTTTTGGTTCCCTAATTTGATGGGTTTGTTGCAGCTGCTGTGGCTTGGGAAGCAGGGAAGCCACTGGTGATAGAGAGGGTCGAGGTGGCACCACCAAAGGCCCTGGAGGTTAGGGTCAATATCAAATACACCTCTCTTTGCCACACTGATATCTACTTTTGGGAAGCTAAGGCAAGCTAACTACTCATCTTTCCACCTTATCACCTTTCTTTTTTTGTTTTGTTTCTTTTCTTAAGAATTTTATTGAATTAAATTGTAGATAACTACCTCGAATTTTCAATCAATTTTTTTTAAAAAATAACCTCAATATGTGTTGCTCAGGCATTTATGTGCATTTGTGTGGGTAATATATTTTGAACATAAAAGAAGTTTTCTTTAATCAATTGTGATATCGCAAGGGTTTGAGGTTCAAGACCAAGCTACGATAGCCCTTTCTCTCTTTTTTTAAAAAAATAAAAATTAAAAAAGTGGTAATATTTCAGTGATTGTCACTTGGGATTATCAGCTAATGTATTGTATGTTTAGTTGTGGATGGTGCCTAGGTTTATCCTGAGAACTTTATTTGAGAACTTTTTGTGATTTCACGTTTTCTGTTCTATTCTTCAAACAAAATCAACAAGGCCTTTAAATAGGCAAGAACTAAAAAACAAAACATACAAGACCATTAACTACTCTGTCACCCCTTGGCTTTTCACTTATACCCTTTGGCTTTTCACTTACACCCCTTGGCTTTTCACTTACAAAGACTCTTGACCTTTTATTTTTCATAACCCACTAATATGGCATTTAATGTTTATTTAACAAAACTCCCCTGTAAACTTAAATGCTTCTACCATCCGTCATGCCAATCATCTTCTTGCATCTGTCGAGAAGTACTTTCGGTAGCGGTTT
The DNA here is from genome assembly GCA_017893485.1 of Hemerocallis citrina. Taxonomy (NCBI): domain Eukaryota; kingdom Viridiplantae; phylum Streptophyta; class Magnoliopsida; order Asparagales; family Asphodelaceae; genus Hemerocallis; species Hemerocallis citrina. The sequence goes on from CM030367.1 coordinate 203,899,907, forward strand.
TGTGAAGATATCTGTAGCTTGATCCTGACTTGCCACATGCACCAATTCCACACTTCCTTCCTTCACATGATCTCGGATAAAATGAAAACGAACATCGATGTGTTTGCTTCTTTCATGGTTCACTGGATTCTTTGCCAGCTCAATTGCTGATTTGTTGTCAACTTGAATCACGGTTGCACCAAGTTGCTTTAGCTCCATCTTGCTCAACAAATTTCTAAGCCATATCGCATGACATACACACCAAGATGCCGCCACATATTCAGCTTCACATGTCGAGAGCATCACGATCGGTTGCTTCTTTGAAAGCCAAGTAAACGCAGTATCTCCCATAAAGAACACATATCCCGAGGTACTTTTCCGATCGTCTATATCTCCGCACCAATCGCTGTCGGAATAGCCAACCAACTTGTAATCTTCTGCTTTTGAGTAGAATAACCCGAGTGACACCGTTCCTTGGATGTACCGTAGTATTCGCTTCAACGCCTTCCAATGTGAATGAACCGGCTCTTCCATGAACCGACTTACAATGCCGACACTTAATGAAAGATCCGGCCTTGTGCATGTGAGATAGCGAAGGCTTCCTGTCAAACTCCGGTATCTACTCGCATCGACACGTTCTCCTCCATCGAACTTCGAGAGTTTTGCACTTGGCTCCATTGGTGTTGATACCGGGTTGCAAGTTGCCATCTTGTACTTCTTCAAAATTCTTTTTGCATATGTCTCCTGTGATATAAAAATACCCATCTCTACTTGTCTAACCTCCAAACCAAGAAAAAACTTCATCAAGCCCAAATCTGTCATCTCAAATTCCCGTGTCATTGTGACCTTAAACTCTTCTATTATCTCATCATTGTTACCCATAAAGATGAGATCATCGACATAAAGAGCAACAAATAATATGTTACCTCCATTCTTCTTTACATAAAGGGCATGCTCGTAGGGACATTGCTTAAACCCGTTCTCCTTGAAATATGAATCAATACGTGTATTCCATGCCCGCGGTGCTTGCTTCAATCCGTAAAGAGCCTTCTTCAATTTTAGCACCTTCTTCTCTTCTCCAACTTTCATGTACCCGGGTGGTTGTTCGATGTAGACGTCTTCTTCGAGCACACCATTCAAGAATGCCGACTTGACATCCATTTGAAATATCGGCCATTTGAATTGAGCAGCTTGTGAAATGAGTAATCGAATTGTCTCCATTCTTGCAACAGGAGCAAATACCTCGTCATAGTCGATTCCTGCCTTTTGCTTGTATCCCTTCGCAACAAGTCGCACCTTGTACCGTTCTATCTCGCCTTCAGCATTCATCTTTTTCTTGAACACCCATTTCACACCAATAGGCTAACTTCCTTTCGGTAATTCCGCTAGTTCCCATGTGTTGTTGTGGTCAATCGCCTTAATCTCCTCGTTCATGGCAGTTTGCCACTTCTTGTCTCGCACCGCCTCTTCAAAACTAATATTTTCAGCATCTGCCAAAAGACATACAAGGTGTTTCTCATTTGTCGAATCATACAAATCTTGCAAACTTCGTGTTTTGGGTTGTCGTGGTTCATCTTCATTATCGGTAGTTTCAGAGTTTGTTGATATGCTTGTTGGTGCAACGACTGATGATTCTCCAACTTCGATGATAACCTCCGTCGAATTGTTCCAGTCCCACTCGCTTACTTCGTTTACTCGCACATCACGACTCACCATCACCTTCTTGCTTATCGGGTCGAGTAGCTTGTACCCTTTTGTCTTCTCATCATACCCAATAAAAATATACTTTTTGCTTTTGTCTTCGAGCTTCGTTCTTCGTTGATCCGGTACGTGTGCATAAGCCACACTACCGAACACTTTTGAGATGAGAAACTGTCGGCTTTTTATCGCTCCATGCCTCTTGTGGTGTTTGATCATCTAACTTCACATGTGGACATCGATTTTGTACATAGATGGCACATTGCACGGCTTCTGCCCAGAATTCCTTCGGCATCTTCTTGCTCTTGAGCATTGATCGAACCATGTCGAGAAGAGTCCGGTTCTTCCTCTCGGCCACACCGTTTTGTTGAGGAGAGTATGGTGCGGTTAGAAATCTCCTTATGCCTTGCTCCTCGCAATACTTCATGAAAGCCGCCGAAGTATACTCGCCACCTCTATCGGATCGTACGGCTTTGATGTGTCTACCAGTTGCCTTCTCCACCATCACTTTGAACTTTTTGAACACCTCGAATGCCTCGGATTTTTCTTTCAAAAAATAACCCCAAGTTTTTCGTGAGAAATCATCGATAAAGAAAATGAAGTACCTTTTACCGCTGAAAGATTCGGGAGTGATTGGTCCACATATGTCGGTATGAATCAACTCGAGAATATGTTTAGCTCGATATTCTGCCTTCTTTTGAAACGAGGTTCTCGCTTGCTTGCCAAGCACACATTCTTCACAAAATTTGCCCTCATAGTCCATGTCCGGCAGCCCGTGCACCGAGTTCTTCTTTGCTAACTTCTTTAGACCACCATAATGTAGGTGACCAAAGCGGAGATGCCACAACGATGCCTTGTCTTCTACGTTGACTCGCAAACATTTTTCTCGCACGCTTCTCAAATTCAGTTTGTACATCCGATTTCTTCCCATCTCGACTCGAGCAACCAGACGCCCTTGATTGTCTTTCAATTGTAGTACCCGGTTTATCATGAATACCGAGTATCCCTTCTCCATGAGTTGTCCCATGCTCAAAATGTTGCTCTTAAGATCAGGTACGTAATAAACATTCTCGATTGACCCTTCCGTGCCAGTTTTTTGTAAATAGTGAACCGTACCTTGGCCTTTTACTTGGATCTTTGACGCGTCTCCAAACGAAACATGTCCATCTTCAACCTCTCGCATCTCCTTGAATAGGTTCTTGTGCTCGCACATGTGGTTACTAGCGCCGGTATTGAGATACCACACTGTGTTGTTGTTGGAAACGGTATTTTTGTAGGCCATCATGAGAACACCATCTTTTCTTGTCTCCTCTTCCGCGACTAGATTCGCGTTTTCTTCTACCTTTTTTTCAGAATAGCACTCTTTTGCATAGTGCCCATACTTACCGCAATTATAGCATTCGATGTTTGATTTACACTCTTTTGCGTAGTGCCCATGCTTGCCGCAGTTGTAGCATTCGACATTTGAATAATTTGACCGGCTACCTCTCCCATGACCACGTCCTCTACCTCGACAATTTTGTTGGCTTGACTGCCTCTTTTTCTCATAATATTCACCTCGACCGCGGCCTCCACTACCGCGACCATTGTTGCGACCTCCACGACCGCGCCCTCTACCACGAAAATTTTGAGAATAGAGTACCTTTTCGTCTTTGATTGACGCCTTGGTTTGAAGTGCCTGCTCGAGTGTCTCCTCCTTCTTTTTCTTCTTACGTTGTTCGTGTGCGTCGAGAGAGCCTGCAAGCTCGTGGACTGTGAGCGTCGCAAGGTCCTTTGACCTTTCTATCGCGCACACAACATTCTCAAAATTGTCGGTTAATGATCTCAAAATCTTCTCCACAACTCGCGCATCGGTTAACGCTTCGCCATTACGAATGAGTTGGTTCACCACAGCTTGTACACGCGTGATGTAGTCAGATACAGTTTCCGACTCCTTCATCTTCATGTTCTCCAACTCGCCACGAAGAGTTTGGAGACGCACTTGCTTGACTCGGTCGGCTCCTTTGAACACTTTTCCTAAAGTGTCCCATGCTTCTTTTGAAGTAGTTGCACCGGCAATCTTCTCAAAGCCCGACTCGTCAACGGCTCGGAACAACATGTATAGTGCCGCCTTATCCTTCGATCGTAACTCTTTTAACGCCTTGGTTTGAGCCGCCGTATATCCCGTGGTATTTGTTGGTTCTTCGAAACCTTCTTCGACCACCTCCCATGCATCTTGAGATCCGAGAAGAGCTTTCATTTGAATGCTCCAGTTCTCGTAATTCGCCTTCGTTAGTCGTGGTAGCGGCATTTGACCCATCACATTCGCCATTTGCTCTGATACCAATTTGAGAATTTTATTTGAGAACTTTTTGTGATTTCATGTTTTTTGTTCTATCTTCAAACAAAATCAACAAGGCCTTTAAATAGGCAAGAACTAAAAAACAAAACATACAAGACCATTAACTACTCTACCACCCCTTGGCTTTTCACTTATACCCCCTGGCTTTTCACTTACACCCATTGGCTTTTCACTTACAAAGACTCTTGACCTTTTATTTTTCATAACCCACTAATATGGCATTTAATGTTTGTTGCCGCTAATTTCGGTGTGGGGGCAAACAGATGAATTTGTGAGTTCGTGAAAAACCTGAATAGCAAACACCTAACCTGTTCCGCCGGATCTTGACCGTTGACTCCCGCCGTTCACCTGCAAGGAAGTGCGATACACCGGGGTTGATCCCGGCGACGCACCCTCCGACGCTCAAGTCAGTAACCAGAAATGATTATGAAAGAGCGTTTAACTAGAAAAAGATTGATTACCTCTTAATGGAGATGGGTGAGGGGTATTTATAGGCGTCTTAGGGACTGGTTTTAGGAATGTAATCCCCGTGATTAGATAGGTGTGAATCATGGCCGTTGATTTAGATCTAATCAGGGACCTTGATTGTATCTTGTCGGATCGGGTTGGTAGCGGGTTGAAACCCGTACCCAGCTGAGGTGGATCCGTTTGCGGGTTATTGGATCTGTGAGAAGGAGACCCAGTACCCGCTTCGGACCCATTTGCATGTGAAATTACCGTTTTACCCCTGAGCTTTAAGATTCGAGTCCGATGTGAACGGTCCCGATTTAATCCTATTTTTTAGCCATATCACGAGCCCCCCACTCCTAAAGACTGAGTGTAATCAGCCTTTGAGGAGTAGTTTAACTGTTCTAATGGCGTACGGGATTTTATCGGTGTTCTTAAGGGAGTTTGGAATCTTGCTCGGGGTGTAACAGTGTTATTATGGGCTTGTAAAATGCCCAAAAGTATTCTCAGAATTTTCTGGATTTTTGGTGATTTTTCCAGATTTTTCTGAATTTTTTCTCATTTTTTTGAATTTTTTATTCATTTTCCGAATTAAATAATTAATTATCTAAAATATTAATTAATTATTCTAATTTAATAATTATTTTTTCAGAATTTAAAAATAATTTTTTCTGAATTAATAATTATTTTTAGAATTTTTAATTAATTTTTTCGATTTTTAAATATTTTTTTTCGGATTTTTTAAATAAAAAAAACAATTAAATAAATAAATAAATAATTTAAATATTACCTGGACACGTGGCAGATTTCTGGCCGTCCATCATGACCAGATGAGCACGCATCGTGAGGCAGATCACGATCTGGACACGTGGCACGTTTCTGGCCGTTCATCATGATCAGATCTGCGCGCATCGTGAGGCAGATCACGATCGGGACACGTGGCGCATTCCTGAGCGTCGATCGTGTCGCGACGCGAATTTTGGAACGATCGGACGGATCGTGTGGCCCGGCCTCTTTTTTTCTCCAATTACGACTTCGGCACTTCGGCACTTCGGCGAAGGCACCCCGGTCGTCGAGATGTTGCCACGTGGACCGCCACGTGGCATTTTTTTTTTTTTTTTTTTCTTTCTTTCTTTCGTTCGTTCGCTGCTTCTCTTCTTCCCCTCCATCTTTCTCGTCTCGGCGTGGAAGGCAGCTCCGAGGTGAGAGCTCGGCTACTCAGTAGAGAGAAGCTCGGAGTGGTGGTGTTTGGCGGCATGGAGCTCGATGCTTCGGAGCTCGACGAAGGGGACGTCGGAGCTCGAGCTCGGCTGTCGTGAGGGGTCGACAAGGAGAACTTGAGCTTCGGCGTCGGAATGGAGCTTGGAGGTGAGAGCTCGGAGCGGCGGAGAGCTCGGCACTTGGAGTTGGAGCTTGGAGGTGAGAGCTCGGCGGAAGTGGTCGAAGAGCTCGCCGAGGCGGTGAGCTCGGTGTTGAAGGAGCCCGACGTCGTGGAGGTTGACGACGGGGTGGCTTGAGCGCGGAGGTGAGCTTTCGGCTACGAGCTTCGAAGAGGAGGTTGATAGTGGTCGTGAGTGGGTCTGACGAAGCTCCGAGCTTCGATGGTGAGCTTTGGCTGCTCGTGCAAGCTCGGCGAGGAGGGGTTCGAGCTCGGCGACGGAGGGAGTTCACTGTGGATGACGAGGTCGGTGTATTGGAGAGCTTCGGCATCGCGGAGCTCGGAGCGGAGGTGGTCGGTTCGGCATGGGGCTCGGCAGTGGAGCTCGGAGTGGAGTTGTGAGCTCGGCAGAAGACGATGAGCTTGGGGAGCTCGAGCTTAGGTGAGGAGAGGCCACCGGAGGTTAGGCTGGACGAGCTGGAGCTTAGGTCGAAGATGAGGCCACTCGAGCTCAAGCTTAGGCGATGTATTGGAGAGCCGACGTCGAAGAAGGGAGCCAGTTCTTGGGTTTGTTTTGGCGGGAGATTGGGAGAGAAGAAGAAGGGTTGGTAAGTTGGTTCGGGTTGGGACCCTAATGGGTCCGACCCGACCCCTTTTTTCTTTTTTTTTTTTTCTTTTTTTTTTTCTCTCTCCTCCTTCTTCCTTCTTCCTTGTTGCTCGGCAATTGCATCTGGTTCGGCAGATCCGAGCACGGATTTCGAGGAGAATTTTTTCCCACTTAGCGGTTCGGCAGTTCGGTAGCTCGGATTTGAGATCCGAGCTACGTGGCTCAATCTGGACGGTTGATCACGATCGTGGCGCGAATCACGAGACAAGATGCACGAGTTTCGAGAAAACGTTATCTTGTCGTTTTGTGGTGACGTGGCGAGATCTGAGCCGTTCATCATGTTTTAGCACGAATTTTGAGACGATCCGACGGCGAGATGGGATCGGTCGAATTTTTCCCAAAAACGAGGGTCGGTACCACGGCACCTCGGATCGGCAGCTCTTCTGAGAAGAAAGAGGAAGGGGAGGAGAGGCATTTAGGTTCTCTCCTCTACCTTGTTCTTCCGCACGGTGGAGAAGAGGAGAAGAGGAAGGGGAGAAGAGGCAATTGGGTTCTCTCCTCTGCCTTGTTCTTTCGCACGGTGGAGAAGAGGAGAAGAGGAAGGGGAGAAGAGGCAATTGGGTTCTCTCCTCTGCCTTGTTCTTTCGCACGGTGAAGAAGAGGAGAAGAGGAAGGGGAGAAGAGGCAATTGGGTTCTCTCCTCTGCCTTGTTCTTCCGCACGGTGGAGAAGAGGAGATGTGCTGGGGAAGAAGGAGAAGAATGAAGGAGCTAAGATGGGTATGGGTCGGACCGTGGGTATCGGATCCGACCCCGACCGTTAGCCTCTTTTTCTTTCTTCCTCTTCATCTGCTTGCTTTGTTCGGCGAATCCGAGCACGGATTTTGAGGCAGATTTTTGCCGCTCCGCAGGTTGGTAGATTGGCAGATCCCGGCTACGTAGCTCGATCTGGACGGTTGATCACGATCGTAGCGCGAATCACGAGACAAGAGGCACGAGTTTCGAGAAAACGTTATCTTGTCGTTTTGTGGTGACATGGCGCGATCTGATCCGTCCATCACGCTTGAGTGCAAATTTGGAGATGATCTAACGGTGAGATCGCCTCGGGACGATTTTTTGCCATATACGAGGGTCGGTACCCGGGCACCTCGGCTCGGAGGGTCAGTACCGTTGGCCGAGGTGCTGAGTTGTCTGTTTTGAAGGAGGTGTTCCTTGAAGACTCGGTTGAGCTGTTCGGTAGCTCGGCTGTTCGGATGGCTCGAGCGCGAGGAGAAGCTTATTGAGTTGATGAAGGGGATAGGTCGATGAAGCTCTGCTCCTCGGCTCGGGAGGATGGGTCAGCATATGGGAGAGGTGAGGAGCTCTGAAGTTGTCTCTATTCTGTTTGGTTTTGGAGATTTTTGAAGAGGAGCTCCACTCCTAGGAGAAGAGGTGCTGGGAAGACCCATTCTCCGAAGTGAGTGCAAGGAGCAACTCCAGGGGAGGGTTGTGAGCTCCGAACTCGTTGGGAAGAGCTCCGCTTTGGAGGCGAGCGGAGTGAAGAGCTTGGCCTTGAGAAGAAAGAGGAAGGGGAGGAGAGGCATTCGGGTTCTCTCCCCTGCCTCGTTCTTTCGCACAGTGAAGAAGAGCAGAAGTGTTGGGTACCTTTGGCGGGAAGACTGAAGAAGGAGAAAAATGAAGGAGCTAAGAAGGGTATGGGTCGGACCGAGGGTATTGGATCCGACCCTGACCCGTTAGCCTCTTTTTCTTCGTGCTCTTCATCTGCTTAGCTGCTCGGTAGATGCATCTTGTTCGGCAGATCCGAGCACGGATTTTGGGGCACATTTTCCGCCACTTTGCTTCTCGGTAGATGGGTAACTCAGCTCGGATGGTCGTGGGGGCAGTTCGGAATGGCTATCTTCCTCCTGCCCGTTTAAGGATGAGCCGGTGAAGTAAAGTCGAGCCATAGGACCCCGACCATCGTGAGGTTAGTTTGAGGGATGCAGGAGCAGTTTCGAATGGCGAGCTACTTCTAGTCCGCTTAGGAGCGGACTTGCGAAGCGAAATCGAGCCAAGTGTTGGACTCCGATCCATTCGACGGCTGCAGGAGCAATTTCGAACGGCGATCTACTTCCGGCTCGTCTGTAGACGATCCGAGGAAGGAGTGTCGAACCGAGTGCTGGACTCCGAACCATCGTGTGGTGAGTTTAAGGGATGCAGGAGCAGTTTCGAATGGCGAACTACTTCTGGTCCGCTTTGGAGCGAACTTGCGAAGTAGAATCGAGCCAAGTGTTGGACTCCGATCCATTCAACGGCTGCAGGAGCAATTTCGAACGGCGATCTACCCCCGGCCCGTCTGAAGACGAGCCGAGGAGGAAGAGTCGAGCCGAGTGCTGGACTCCGAACCATCGTGTGGTTAGTTTAAGGGATGCAGGAGCAGTTTCGAATGGCGAACTACTTCTGGTCCGCTTTGGAGCGAACTTGCGAAGTAGAATCGAGCCAAGTGTTGGACTCCGATCCATTCGACGGCTGCAGGAGCAATTTCGAACGGCGATCTACTTCCGGCTCGTCTGTAGACGATCCGAGGAAGGAGTGTCGAACCGAGTGCTGGACTCCGAACCATCGTGTGGTGAGTTTAAGGGATGCAGGAGCAGTTTCGAATGGCGAACTACTTCTGGTCCGCTTTGGAGCGAACTTGCGAAGTAGAATCGAGCCAAGTGTTGGACTCCGATCCATTCAACGGCTGCAGGAGCAATTTCGAACGGCGATCTACCCCCGGCCCGTCTGAAGACGAGCCGAGGAGGAAGAGTCGAGCCGAGTGCTGGACTCCGAACCATCGTGTGGTGCTTAGCAAGTTGTGGGAGCAGCCATGTAGAAGAAGCTGGACTCCGAACTCGTTGAGGAGTGGTCCGCCTTGGAGGTGGGCGGAGCAAGGAGCTCGGAACTTGTTGATAAGGGGTCCGATTCGGCGGCGAGCGGCAGTGAAGATCTCGGCTCTGGGAGAGAGCCATTTGGAGGATGAGTGTAGGAAGGAACTCTAGGAGAGAGTTGTGCTCCGAACTCGTTCAGAAGAGGTTTGCCTTGGAGGTGAGCGGAGCAAAGAGCTGGGCACTGGAAGAGAGCTGTTTGTGAGAAGAGTTTGGGGAGCAACTCTAGGAGAGAGTTGTGCGCTCCGAATTCGATGAGAAGAGGTCTGCTTCGGAGGCGAGCGGAGGGAGGACCCGGCTCTGGGAAAGAGCTGTTTGCGGGACGAATGTGAGGAGGAACTCTAGGAGAGAGTTGTGCTCCGAACTTCGATGAGAAGAGGTCCGCTTCGGCGGCGAGCGGAGGGAAGAGCTCGGCTCTGGAAGAGAGTCATTTGTGAGATGAGTTCGAGGGGCAACTCTAGGAGAGAGTTGTGAGCTCCGGACTTGTTGAGAAGAGGTCCGCTTCGGCGGCGAGCGGAGGGAAGAGTTCGGCTCTTGGAAGAGAGCCATTTGCGAGATGAGTTCGAGGGGCAACTCTAGGAGAGAGTTGTGAGCTCCGGACTTGTTGAGAAGAGGTCCGCTTCGGCGGCGAGCGGAGGGAAGAGTTCGGCTCTTGGAAGAGAGCCATTTGTGAGATGAGTTTGAGGAACAACTCTAGGAGAGAGTTGTGTGCTCCGGACTTGTTGAGAAGAGGTCCGCTTCGGTGGCGAGCGGAGGGAAGAGCTCGGCTCTGGAAGAGAGCCATTTGTGAGATGAGTTCGAGGAGCGACTCTAGGAGAGAGTTGTGTGCTTCGGACTTGTTGAGAAGAGGTCCGCTTCGGCGGCGAGCGGAGGGAAGAGCTCGGCTCTGGAAGAGAGCCATTTGTGAGACGAGTGCGAGGAGGAACTCTATGAGAGAGTTGTGCTCCAAACTCGTTGGATCTCGGCACGGGTGATTGGCGCCTCATCGTTCCTAGGCTGCTGCCGACCCGCAGGGGAGCGTGGTCTTCTTCTGTGATGCTCGGGGGATTCCCTTCGCCCCCTACGGTTAGGAGACCTTCTGTAGTCTCGGCGGTGTGGAGATCGCTCACCCGGACGTTGCTGGCGGGAGGCTCCCTCTCGGGACCGCTTCTCGTCCAGACGGTGGCGTAAGTCCTCCAACTTCTACCGGTTGAGGATTGTGAGAGGCCATGGAATTCGTAAAGGCTTTGTGTATGGAGACGCGGTCTAGGTGGAGAGGTTGCTTTCCGCGGGAGCCCCCCGCACCAGCATTCTGAGGTCCGGTCGGACCCTTGGGGGGTTGCTGATTCTGAAGGGGCTGATCTTGCTGAAGGGGAGGTCGTTCCTGCTGCAGAACGGGTTGGTCAGGGACTGGCTCCTGCTGATCGGCGGGATTGGGCCCACGGTTGGACCCCCTAGATTTGGCTTTTCTCGGAGGCATGGCTGGAGAAGATCTAGTCGACGGAAAGAGGAGGGGCTGCTATTCGTATGTTTTTCCCACAGATGGCGCCAATCTGTTGCCGCTAATTTCGGTGTGGGGGCAAACAGATGAATTTGTGAGTTCGTGAAAAACCTGAATAGCAAACACCTAACCTGTTCCGCCGGATCTTGACCGTTGACTCCCGCCGTTCACCTGCAAGGAAGTGCGATACACCGGGGTTGATCCCGGCGACGCACCCTCCGACGCTCAAGTCAGTAACCAGAAATGATTATGAAAGAGCGTTTAACTAGAAAAAGATTGATTACCTCTTAATGGAGATGGGTGAGGGGTATTTATAGGCGTCTTAGGGACTGGTTTTAGGAATGTAATCCCCGTGATTAGATAGGTGTGAATCATGGCCGTTGATTTAGATCTAATCAGGGACCTTGATTGTATCTTGTCGGATCGGGTTGGTAGCGGGTTGAAACCCGTACCCAGCTGAGGTGGATCCGTTTGCGGGTTATTGGATCTGTGAGAAGGAGACCCAGTACCCGCTTCGGACCCATTTGCATGTGAAATTACCGTTTTACCCCTGAGCTTTAAGATTCGAGTCCGATGTGAACGGTCCCGATTTAATCCTATTTTTTAGCCATATCAATGTTTATTCAACATATCCCACATCTTATTATTGTTAGAGATTATGAGAAAAATTAGGGTTAGGGTTTAATATCTCACTGACTTAAGATATTATAGCCTGCTTATCATAATTGGAATATCGCAGAGCACTACCTTTAGACCAGTATATATGGGAGGAATCTGGGTTTAGGGTACTGGGTTTCATGCCTGTCAACCCGGTCCAACAATTAGCATACAACACGTGCAAAGTACATGTTGCCCCCATAAAATATTATACACAATAATATTCTATTATATTGAAAATAGACCTATATATATCTCTATATATCCCACAGTTATCAACTCATCGACTTAATTAAGGTCACCTGTTTCTTTCCGAACTGACTGTTACTATTGATTGAATCACCATTGTTATCAAATTGACAGCTGGCTTCGTGCAGGGTCAGACACCATTGTTTCCTCGAATTTTCGGCCATGAAGCAGCAGGGTATGTTCATTGCATCTAAAAATAAGGACAAATTTTAGTGCTCATGTTCTTTCATCAAGATACTGTTGAACTTTCTCGATTACAAAAGAGAAAGAAAAGAAAGTAACTGAATAACAGAGAGTTCAGAGGAAGAAAAAAAATCCCTCAATATTTTCCCAACCTCTGCAATTATATACTTATTCATTTTCACTTTAGGCTCAAAGCCTCGAGTGTTTGATTTTGTCTTCAATACCTATGCCCCTTAACAGAAACACTTTATTTAATAAAAAAAAACAAATAAACAAAATATCCCTCGTTTAAATTTCATATGCATCAACGTCTTGTTACATTTCAAAATGAGAAGTAAAATCATCATAAAAAAGACTCATGTTTATGTTGCATATACTTTTGAGGAAAATTTCCCAAACTTAAACCGTTTTTCCTTTTTTTTTTCTTCTTTTTTGAGATTTGCTTATTAAAGTTACCACTAGATGCTACCATATTTGATCTTCAAACCTTAGTTTAAATTTTAAAAGCTATAAAGCAACAAACACTTCTTGTTATGGAAGTTGTGTTGTGTCAACTTTTGTCTCAAACACACATATCCAATAATATGACATTATCAATTTCTATGTATTATTTTAGATTTTCCATTGTTGTCGTGTTAAGTAATATCAGTGCTGACTTGTCCATGCCTGTACTTTTTAGTTTAAAATTGTTCTCCTTGTTTTGTGGATTATGTATTATGTACAGGATTGTGGAGAGTGTAGGTGAAGGTGTCGAAGACCTTAAGGCCGGAGACCATGTTCTTCCGGTTTTCACTGGGGAGTGTGGGGAATGTAGGCACTGCAAGTCGGAAGAGAGCAACATGTGTGACCTTCTGAGGATAAACACAGACCGGGGTGTGATGATTAGCGACGGGAAGTCTCGATTTTCCATCAACGGCAAACCAGTTAATCATTTCTTGGGGACATCCACCTTTAGTGAGTACACAGTCCTTCACTCTGGGTCCCTCGCCAAGATTCCCCGTTCTGCTCCTCTCGACAAAGTGTGCATCCTCAGTTGTGGCATAACTACAGGTGACTATGGTCTTACTCTAGTTTCTGAGTAAATGGGGTTATCATTAATGTACCGTTCAATATAGTAGTGGTATATGAATCATGTAGAATTATCATAATCAAACTACATCATCTATTATGGTAGCTTTCTTGAATTATTTTTAGAACTTTCATATCTGGACTTACATGCATCCTCTTACTGAAAGTCTTTAGTAAAAATTGGAAGGTCCCCAAGTATTCTTTGATGACATAAATACGGCGTTTTCCGTGAGTTGTCAAACCTCATCATTGTGATATATGTTACCTGATATTGATAAGGCTGAGTTTTGATGTTATATCTACTCAATATGTACCTGTAATTTTACTAATTTGTCTCCTAATCATCTCTAATTTCATTATATTCTATCATGTGCCTAACTTCCCTTATTAAACTGTTCTAATACTCATTATTGTGAGGGTGCTTGCTCCTTTTTCTCATATTCATTCTTTGTTTGCACTACTCCAACATAACAAAACAAGAGATATTAGGTATGGATCTTTGTCACCTTCTAAATGTACCTAATTTATTGCGAAACGATAGCTAGAATTACTAGGTGTACTAACATCTACAGAACCTCAGGTTTAGGAGCTACTCTAAATGTAGCTAAACCGAAAAAAGGATCAACAGTTGCCATATTCGGGTTGGGAGCTGTAGGTCTCGGGGTAAGAAAAAAGAATTTGTATTTCCATAATACAATGCCTTCTATTCTACATCATTCGTCCCTGTTCTATATAAATGTATGGCATGCCTTTCTCTAGGCTGCAGAAGGTGCAAGGATTGCTGGGGCATCCAGAATTATTGGAGTTGATAGGAATTCTAAAAGATTTGAGGAAGGTACTCCAATTCTGTGCTATGCAAATAATTTTATTTTGTTGCGCTTATGTATTGTGTGGTTCTTCGAGTTTTATTTTAGCAGTTTCTTGATTTTGTTTTCTTATTGTGTGGTGCGTTTTAGCCGTGAAGTTCGGTGTGACCGAGTTTGTTAACCCTAAAGATCATGACAGGCCAGTTCAAGAGGTTTGACTCTTTCCCCTAGATTCCACTGAAGTTTTAGAAGTACCTTCTGGCTAATCCAATACTTAGGTCGGTTTGGTTAGAAAGTTTAGCTGATATAGCTGGAGGTATGCGGATTGTGGAGTTTATCTGCCATACTTCTAGGCATCTCAATTTTAAGTTATCTGGGACTTTTTATGGAGTTGAGATATCCCAGCTGAAAAGTTTGAGATAACTGAAGTCTGAAGGAATATCTCTCTTTCTGACTCATCATTGTATTCGAACTAGTACGTAAAAGGTGACTTGATAACTGAATCTAAAGGCTGGTTTTAACGTAGCTACCTCCACTTAGAAAATAACTCGAGTTTCCATAACTTTGTACACAAATAACCCTAGTTTCCACTCGTGCAATTCCCATTAGGTGCTTGCAGAAATGACCGACGGTGGAGTCGACAGGAGTGTGGAGTGCACGGGCAACGTCAATGCCATGATATCTGCATTTGAATGTGTTCATGATGTATGTATTCGATACATCAACTAATTTTGTTATATTTTTTATGAGGGCTAACATCTATCAGGACTCTTTTTTTTTTCCCTCAAAATATTTTTATAATAGGGTTGGGGAGTTGCTGTATTGGTAGGAGTTCCAAACAAGGATGCTGTGTTCATGACTAAGCCAATCAATCTACTGAATGAAAGAACATTGAAGGGAACCTTCTTTGGAAATTATAAACCTCGAAGTGATCTTCCATCAGTTGTTGATATGTACATGAAGAAGGTCAGAATGAAGCCCAAGCTCCCTTTACATCATATTATTTAACGAAGAGTGGGCATTAAGTAAATTAAAATCAAAATTCAACTTTAGAAAAATCTGAAATTTTTACGTCGATGCAGGAACTGCAAGTGGAGAAGTTCATTACTCACAGAGTCAAGTTCTCAGAGATCAACAAGGCATTTGACTACATGCTTAGGGGCGAGGGATTGCGCTGTATTATAAGCATGGATGAATAGAAAAATATAAGCCTTCTTAAGTTCTTTCGTTCTGCCTATGATGACATAAAAATTATTAGTTATATGCTTTGTGATTTGTAGAAGATTTTATCAATCGATATATGATAAATAATGATTGTTGCTACCATTACTCATGCCTACTTTCTTTTGTTTTCTCAGTGAACACAGAATAATACGGAGGAAGAGTCAACATTTGTACAAACATAGATACTGTTCATACATTAAACCCAATGCGTAAAAGTGAATTGGGCTCGTATCAAATAGTACATATAATTGGATATTCATGAAACATCTAATGATTTGGACGTCAACATTGTGTTCGACCTCGTACATCTAGACATGCATTTTGGTCGTATGGGTACATATATAAATTGACGGTACAAGTATACATATATGAAGTCAGTTCAATGCACTGATACAAGTAATACAGATATGAAGTCAGTTCAGTGCACTTATGAGCGAAGTGACCAACCTTGTTGCAGTTGAAGCACTAAATATTGAACTTGTCTTTCTTGTTCCAACGAGTGGATGTAACATGAAATACAAGTCCAAAGTAGAGTGCTTCAACTGCCTGAAGGTCGGCCACTTTACTCGTGAGTGCACTAAATCGAAGAAGGTTACTTCCCCTTCTCAATGCAGATGTATTGTTCGTTGATAACCATATCGGCTATTCTGAAGAAAACAATATCAATCACATTATCAGTGGCGGAGCCAGACAAATCAAAATGGGGTCCCAAAATTTTTCCGGCATCGACGTGATTGTGACCAAAAATTCCGAACATTATTTTTGTTTTGAAAAATTAAAGTAAATGGATCAAAGTAAAATTATAATCAAAGTAAATATTCGAATTCATGTTCTTAGTATCATGATTTTTGGCACATGTACAGTTATACTCTAAATTTGATAAGAATAATGATAATCAATAATCATATTATACTATTTACATTGTTATAATACAAGAGTCTAGCTAAGAGATACGACCCAAATGAACAGATATACTTGTAACTTGTGTATACACTAACTTCTTATTCAAAATTTTATCTAAGGATCATACAGATCAAAAAATAAGTATCACTGTTAATTTTTAGCCCAAAGCCCATAACACTATTTGAGTCTTTAAGAGGTTGATTGGGTTTGGGGGTCCCAAAAAAATTTTAAATGGGGGGCAAATAAAAATTTTGGTCTATATAAGGGGGTTTTACAAAATTTTTGGGATCCCAATTGTCCCCCCTAGCCCCTTACTCCCTCCGCCCTTGCACATTATGTAAACATAATCCCTAACATGACCCTACAAGCACATTATGGCTTTTGTGCGAAAGTTCTTTTTTTTTCTTTTTTGAAGGAAATGTGGAATATGACCACCATATTTTATTAATAAGAACCAAACAAACCCAGCGTATTGGATCAAATTACAAACTACAGACTGAAAAAAAAAACATGAAGCGACATGACCAGTACATATAATCAGAGCTCACTCTAAACACCCTTAGAGGGTGAGCCAACAAACGGCTAGGTCGAACCGGCAGCTTGTCCCCGACCTATACCAGTAATGTACTGGACCCATCTTGGGCCCAGTCATAAAGCGATGACCAACTAATTGTATGTACGTCAAGTAAGCTTCGTGCACCGCCTCCACGGCACGCGCACACCCACCTGAAGCGAATCACGTGAGATATGAAAATTCGCTGCTCCCATCCTTCTTCCTCACCAAAGCATTCTCACACTCGGCCCAATCGAAGTCACAACCAAAAGGAGAGCTGTGGAGAGGGTACCTTCACCTCTCTCACGCTTTAGCTCTCACAAGCAATTTCTCACCAAACAAAATTCTCGCTCACCCTAACCACAGACACAGTCAAAGAGAGAGCCGTGAAGAGGATATCTTCAACTCTAACATGCTTTTACTCTCTCAAGTGATTTCTCACAAACACAAACAGACATCTGCACAAAGTAGTGAGAAGCAACATCTTCACTCTCTCACAAGCAAAATCCAAAACAAATCACAACTAACTGAAGTATCACCTTCTCCTCTCGCCCCTACGGGCGGTGAACGTTGTAGATTGCAGGTTCAATAATGAGTGCGTAGTGGCGGCGATGTTGCGAAGCCTGTGACAGTTGGTTAAAGGAGATCGAATTCAGGGTGCGACTTCCACACTGCCAACCAAAAATAAATACATCTCCAACTCTACAATTTCCCTCAGCGCACCTCATGGGGGGACCACGTCTGCGGGCCCAAGCCCCACCCTGTACTGTAACGAGTGAGCGCATTTCATGGGGGGACCCCGTCTTCGGACCCTAACCCTACAACCGTGTTGCACATCATACTTCACAAAAACTCTTGCTTTTGTGCGGAAGTTGAAGCGGTTGTTCTCCTTAGGCTTGCTATCTCCTCGATCCTCTTTCCAAAGAATAAACCTCCGAAGAGTGATGAAATCCAGTGGAGAATGATTTTTTCCTAACTGACCCACTTTTTGAAAGTATTTACCAAATTGACCCACTTTTGAAACTATTTACCAAATTAACCTAGTCGCTGTTTGAAACCACGAGTGTGGTTCTGTTGTTTTCTCTAACACTCGGTATCATAGAAAGTGCACTTGTACTCATTTTTTCAGAGAAATTGTGAACATTAAATGTATACAACTACACTCGTTATCTCAGATAGCGAGTCTAGTTCAAATAAATTTAATATCTTAGATAGCGAGTGTAGTCATACAATTTATACCCAAAATGTATATAACTACACGCGCTATCTCAGATAGCGAGTAGTTATACTCATTTTTTAGAGAAACTTTGAACATACAATTTTTACTTGAAATGTAGATCACTACACTCGCTATCTCAGATAGCGAGTCTAGTTCAACTGACCTCAGATAACGAGTGTAGTCGTACTCTTTTTTTCAGAGAAATTTTGAATATGCAATTTATACCTGAAATATATATAACTACACTCGCTATCTAAGATAGCGAATCTAGTTCAACTGACATCGCTGTCTTAGATAGTAAGTATAGTTGTACTAAATTTTTTCAAAGAAATTTTAAAACTGAAATGTATAGCCCTACACTTGCTATCCGAGATAGCAAGGTCACTAGAAGCGAGTCGGTTAGTAAGGTAAATAGTTCGAAAGTGGGTCAGTTTGGTAAAAGTGGTTCACTTAAAAATAGAAAAAAAGTTTCTAGAGAAGCCATACACTAGTCACACGCCTCATTCTCACTTGTACACTGTCTCATGTTGTGTTGTCTACTTAACCCTAGCCTCTCCCCTCGCCGTAGATTATATACGGCAAGAGGAGAAAAAACCGATGATCGACCTTGATTTATTCCCAATAGATCAAGTGACAAGTGGTCTTCATTAATCAATTCGCAAGGAGTGTTATCTAACAAGATTGGTAAGGCTCGTGTTAGGATTTGAATGGGTTGTGGATTGTTAGGGTTTTTGAGAAGATGGAAGAGAAGAGAGGAAGAAGATGAGAGTCGGCTGCTTCAAGAGATAGATTAGGGCAAAATGTTGATTAATTCATTCATTTGATTCTTTGTTACATATATGTGGATACAAAGCCCAATGGGCCCAAAAGCAATTTGGGTCATAACATAACAATCTCCACCTTGAACCAAATTGCATCTAAAACAAACTAAAACATAAAACCAACATAACCTAAAACAAACTAGCAACATGCTAGAAACAAAACTAGCTCAAACTAGCTAGAAACAAACTGACATCAAACTTGAACAAAGCTTGAACTTTGCAATTGGAAGAGGCTTTGTGAGCATATCGGCCGGATTCGATTCGGTACCAATCTTCTTCACGGCAACCTTGCCTTCCGAGATCACATCTCGAACAAAATGGTATCGAATGTCAATGTGCTTCGTCTTCTCATGGTACATGCGGTCCTTAGTCAGATGAATAGCACTTTGGTTGTCACAAAACACCTCAACAGGACCCTCAAGTGAAGACATCTCACCAACAAACGCCTTGAGCCAAATAGCCTCCTTAATAGCCTCAGTAATCGCCATATATTCGGCCTCAGTGCTTGAGAGTGCAACGGTGGCTTGAAGTGTAGACTTCCAACTAATTGCACAATCTCCAAGGGTAAAAACATAACCCGTCAAGGAACGCCTCTTGTCCAAATCACCCGCAAAATCCGCATCCACAAAGCCCGTCAGTTTCTTGCCATTACCAAACTCCAAGCAAGCATCAATAGTACCTCTCAAATAGCGGAAGATCCACTTCACTGCTTCCCAATGCCCTTTCCCCGGACAAGAGAGATATCTACTTACCACACTAACGGCTTGAGCAATGTCTGGTCGAGTGCACACCATCAAGTACATGAGACTCCCAAATGCACTCGAATATGGAACCTTTTCCATATATTTCTTCTCATCATCGGATTTTGGGCTTAAAGCGGCCGAAAGCTTGAAATGCGCTGCAAGAGGTGTTGAACAACTTTCGCCTTCTCCATGCCAAAACGGCGTAGCACTTTCTCGGCAAAACTCCTTTGTGAAAGAAACAACTTTCTCTTGGACCTATCCCTTGTGATCTCCATCCCGAGAATCCTTTTGGCGGCCCCCAAATCTTTCATCTCAAATGCCGAACTTAGTTGCTCTTTCAACCTCCTAACTTCTTTCAAGTTTGAGGATGCAATCAACATGTCATCCACATAGAGCAACAAGTAAATGAAATCTCCACCATCCAACTTCTTGAAGTAAACACAACTATCATAATTGGAACGATGGAAATTAATACTCACCATGAATGAGTCAAACTTCTTATACCATTGCCGCGGTGATTGCTTAAGGCCATAAAGGGACTTTTTCAAAAGACACACACGGTCCTCCTTTCCCGCAACCTCAAAACCCTCCGGTTGGCTCATGTAAATTTGCTCCTCCAAATCACCATGCAAGAAGGCAGTTTTTACATCCATTTGCTCCAATTCCAAATCCTTCATTGCCACCAAAGAGAGCAAAACTCGAATGGAGGTGTGCTTAACTACAGGAGAGAACACATCATTGAAGTCCACACCTTGGACTTGACTGTACCATTTAGCCACTAGCCTTGCCTTGTATCGAAAATCCGCAGGATTTGAGCCATCAATCTTCCTCTTAAACACCCACTTGCAACCCACAATCCTCTTACCACTGGGAGGCTTCACAAGAGACCAAGTCTCATTTTGTTGCAAAGATTGTAACTCTTCATTCATAGCGGCAACCCAATTGGCCGCATCTTTAGAAGAAATAGCTTCTCTGTAGGAAGATGGCTCACAATACTCCACATCCTCTGCAATTGCCAAACAATAAGTAAAGTCGGAGTATCCATACCTTGTAGGTGGTCTTGTTTTTCTTCTAGCTCGGTCCCTTGCCAATGCATAGGGTTGTAGCTCTTCTTGGGCTTCCTCCAAATTGACATCATCATGTGAGATCAAATCATCACCTTCTTGGACCGGCACCTCAAACTCCACCTTCTTCTCAACCTTCTCATTCTCCTTAATAGTCGGCTCGGGTGCAACATCATTTGCCTTCAACATGGCCGACTCATTGAAAATGACATCTCTTGAAATGAGGAACTTGGATGATTCGGGACACCACAACTTATACCCCTTCACATTTCTGGGATACCCAACAAAAATACACTTCTTCGATCTAGGCTCCAACTTTCCTTCATTCACATGCACATAAGCGGGACAACCAAACACCCTCAAATTAGAATAATCGGCCGTCTTACCCGACCACACTTCTTCGGGTGTCTTCAACTCAATTGAAGTGGTAGGAGATCGATTCACCAAATAGCAGGATGTGTTAATGGCTTCCGCCCAAAACTCCTTACCCAAGCCCGCATTTGAAAGCATACTTCTAGATCTTTCAAGTAGTGTCCTATTCATCCTTTCTGCAACACCATTTTGTTGTGGAGTGTTGACCACCGTCTTGTGCCGAACAATCCCTTCAGCCTTGCAAAAATTATCAAACTCACGGTTGCAAAACTCCAAACCGTTATCGGTTCTCAACCTCTTGACTTTCCTTCCTGTTTGGTTCTCCAAAAGTGACTTCCATTCTTTGAAGGTGCTAAACACATCACTTTTCTCTTTCAAGAAATAAACCCAAACCTTCCTTGAGAAATCATCAATGAAAGTAAGCATATAACGAGAACCATTACCTTTGGAAGGCTCACGAGAAGGTCCCCAAAGATCCGAATGGATGTAGTCAAGTGTTCCCTTGGTCGAATGAATGGCCGTGGAGAAGCTCAACCTCTTATGCTTGCCAAATACACAATGCTCACAAAACTCCAAGTTGCCCGTGCATTGGCCACACAACAAGCCTCTCTTGCTCAAAATGGTCATTCCTCGCTCGCTCATATGCCCCAATCTCATATGCCAAAGCCTAGTAGTCTCCTCATCCGACATAGTACCCGAACGTGCAATGGCGGCCGAGCCTGTGACCGTGGAACCTTGTAAGAAATAAAGAGTTCCAATTCTCTTCGCCTTCATGATTGTGAGAGCTCCTTTAGAGACTCTAAGGACTCCACCTTCACTTTGGAACTTACACCCCTTTTCTTCAAGAGACCCCAAAGAAATCAAATTCTTAGACAAATCGGGTATATGCCTCACACCCGTCAACCTTCGGACCTTTCCATCATGGAACTTAATTGTCACCGAACCAATCCCGGCAACCTTACACATATTGTTGTTCCCCATGAGAACCTTACCATCCGTAGGCTCATAAGTCTCAAACCAATCTCTATTCGGAGTCATGTGTTGCGAAGCACCCGTATCCATCACCCAACAATGCATATCATCAACATTAGTATCTGTCACACAAAGAGTGTCAACCGTGTCACATTCGGCCACATTGGCCTCCTCCGAAGAAGAACCTTTACTATCCGCCTTTTGTTTATTTTTGAGCTTGAAACAATCGGCCTTAATGTGTCCCTTCTTCTTACAATAGTTGCACGTCAAATTCTTGTGCCTAGACTTCGAACGGGTCCTTGTATCTCTCGAGTTTCGGTCCCATGACCTACCTCGATCAACAACTAAACCAACACCTTGGCTCCCTTTCTCATTATTGATCATCTCACTATCAATGTGCAACTTGGCTTGCAAATTGCTCTTAACATCCTCTAGAGAAATTTTATCTCTACTATAAATCAACATATCTCTAAAAGCCTTATATGATGCGGGCAATGAGCATAATAACAAAAGGGCTTGGTCCTCATCCTCCACCTTAACATCAATCTTACTTAAATCATTCAAAATAGATGCAAACTCCGTAATATGATCGGAAATTGATGTACCTTCAACCATGCGAAGAGTGCAGAGGCGCAACTTCAACCGCAGTCGATTGGTGAGGGACTTCTTCATGTAGATGTTCTCCAACTTCTCCCACAAAGCCTTAGCGGTCTTCTCCGATAGGACCTCTTGCAATGTCGAATCGCTCAAACACAATTGGATAATAGAGAGCGCTTTATCATCCATCTCTCTCCATTTCTTATCTGGCACCGCATCAATCAACTTTTCTCGACCAAAAATGGCATCCTTAACGCCTTGGCTCGACAAAATCGCTGCCATACGTACTTGCCATAATGCAAAACTCGTCTTCCCATCATACTTCTCAATATCATACTTCCCCGACATATCCATACAAATTTCTTGAACCCAATTCAACAAAACACCAAATTTTCGCCCAAAAATTGATTACTTAAATCACAAAAATCAAATCCTTCTCCACACCTTTAATTACCTCCTCCAAATCCGTCAGCAAAAACTCAAGAACCCCAAAAACAGCGTCCTCCTCCTCGCTCCAGAAGTACTCGATGAGGTCGACCACGTTGGGGAGTGACGTAGGGTTTGCAAAGCTTCGATTTCGCGAAGGAATCTCAGTCCAGATCTGTCGGGCTCGACGGCGGCTAGGAGCGTGGAAAGGATCGTCGACGACGGCGCCGGAGAAGGGAATCGTCGACGACGGCAAGGTAGATAGGTATGGGTTTTGGTGTTGGCTCTGATACCAGTTTGTTAGGATTTGAATGGGTTGTGGATTGTTAGGGTTTTTGAGAAGATGGAAGAGAAGAGAGGAAGAAGATGAGAGTCGGCTGCTTCAAGAGATAGATTAGGGCAAAATGTTGATTAATTCATTCATTTGATTCTTTGTTACATATATGTGGATACAAAGCCCAATGGGCCCAAAAGCAATTTGGGTCATAACATAACAGCTCGAACCAAGCACTAGGGCTAGCTGTCCTTAATTGGCCAGGCCCACACTTCGCCCGGTTAATTTTATTTTGCAGCGACCGTGGCTTCGGGATCATAGATATCGTTCACAACAATGGTACGCCGATAATTGCTAATTGTACTCATAGTGGATATATATATATTAATTGGATATAAATGAAAACTTCTAACAATTTGGATGTTCATCCTTGTGCATCAGGACATGCATTTGGACATTTTGATACATAAAAAAACTAAAGATATCCAGTATACAGATGCAAAGTCGAATTCAAAAATTTACATCGATGTGTATACTAAAGGAAAACCTTTTTCCTCTGTGAATAAGCTACCTCATTGTTGATTGTACGTCTTATCAGAGAGGAACTGTTGAAACCTCACCTTGTTGATCCCCTTCAGGAACACTGGCGGAAGAACGTGAACACATTCCATTGCTACCATCTACAGTCAAAATTTTCTTCCTTTCCAGAGTGGGAATTATTGGAGGCCTGGGCCGTCGGGTCACAGTCATCTTTAAGCCCTCAGTCGTATGGATGGTCGCTCCGGTTGTCATCTCCACCTGCAAATAAAAATGGATTAGTATGAAGCCAGATAAACCGATAACTCGATCCAAATCCAAACTGAATCAACGGGTTTGGATCCTGGGATCTCGTAGGTTCCTCAAAAACCTTATTTATGCATGCTTAGTGAGTTGGGATCTCCAAGTAGATCATATGAGATTGGAGTGGGTATGCATGTTGATTTTGAAGGATATGATCCAAACTCCGATTGGAATTTCAAGGTTTGGATCCTAGTAGGTTCCTCACAGAACCCTCAATATGCATGCCTGGTTGAGTCCACCAAGTAAGATCATGCGAGATCATAATGGATCTTGTAGGATCCAGTCTATTGCTGTTCGTATTTGAATTGTTACAGTTAAAAGAATGAATGCATTACAGGAGGTGCTCCCAGGGCCATCTGGAAGTTGAACCTTCTAACTAGCATTGCTGTTGCTACTACTGTCTGCAAAGAACAAAGAAACATAAAGAGGAGGAGAAAAAAGTCATTCACGCAATGATAATTCGCAATGACAATTCGAGGCATTAACATGGTAATAAATCTTATCATATTTTAGTGGATCATATTACCTCAAACGTAGCAAACATGTCACCTACACATTTTCGAGGTCCACCACCAAATGGTAAATAGCTGAAAAAGATTTAAACATGAATACAGAATGATATCAGAGAGCAGTTAAATGCTGCCAAGAGAATGGGCGTTCAAGCCATGCTACTTATTCTACTGCAGTCTTAAATGAAGGTGTGTGCCCTGCACAAGTTTCCTCTCTAAGCTCCAATTACGAGTTCTACACTATGAAAAACAATTAATTCTATTAAGCATGAAGAATTTACACCATGTCATGCTCACACATACTCAAATGTTCAGTATAAAGCACAGATATTTGATTGTTGTTTGTTGCATATACAAGGAAAAAAACAAGCACATTTCACATTGACAACTTTACACATTCCTTTTAAAATTAATAGTGGAGATACAGTTCTTTAAATTAAAAGGAGAAAAGAAACAGGACAGTAAATACACTGACTTACCTGAAATTCTGGTTTGTCTCATTTGGATTAGGGCCATCTAGCGGCCACCTTTCTGGATTGAACTTCTCAGCATCAGCCCAATGCTTAGGGCAATGATGTAGGTTCCACACAGAAATGAAAATATCCTCACCCCTAAGTATACCAATCAAGGACTGTATTATTCATCATTTTTAGAAGAAGTGTCCTTTAATGCAAGAAGAAAAATTACAAGAGGTTATAAATTTCAGAACTATACTTCATTAGTTCAGAGATTTTCGTGGGGCCCGCTAACATAGAAATAACACGACACTGAAATAGTTAAGGTAATGTCATTACCAGCAGTGTGTAGCACACGTTCTCCACTACTTGTCGTGACACATTCTTAATACCAATAGGTTCCGTAGAAATGAAGGAGGGAAATGAAAATGTGTCACATCAGGTAATGGAGAACTAACGCGAGAACTAACGCACACGTCTTTAGCCTGGAAGAAAAGAAATCTGTGAAAAAGGAAATTATTGCAAAATAATGAAGCACTTGAAGATGATGAAGTTATCAAAGTACACCAATAATGAAAGGAAACAATGACAATTACACTGTAGTGGAACTAATACCATCTCCATGAAACTTCGGATTTTGATATACCTCATATGATCTTTGGGTAAAAAACACCCTAAAAGAACAAAAATAACCTCAGTGGATAGGTATTAAGTAAGAATGTTTTGGTCAATTTTGGAGGTGTATTTTATATTAATTTAAAGTTTTGTAAAAGTGTTACGGAGGTTATATTTAAAAAATGAAGTTTTTGGCGGTAATATCAAACACCCTTTATAGTAAGGAAACATTTAATTACCTTGTTATAGGGTACTGCCCAAGCACATCATCCTCAAGAGAACGCCGAATCAATACTGGTGGTTGTGGATAAAGTCTCAATGACTGGAAATAAAGTAGAGGAAAAGGTCATTAGGAAAGACCAAATCCATTAACCACTCTGTTCTTGCACATGTTATTATCAGCAAAGTTAATCAATGAACATTATATAAGATGATCTCACTTCATTAATCACTCTAGTAGTGTACTTAAGTTTCTTCATGTCTTCAATACTTGGGAACCGATCGCCTAGCACAGTATCAACCTATGCAAATGACCACAATAGGCATCACAGAATATCTCACATTAGAAAACAAGTTGATATAACTATCAGAAAAAGAAGACAAGTCGATATAGCCTTGAAGTACAAACCTCTTCTTGAAGCTTTGACATAACACCTGGTTCCTGGAAAAAAGATCATATAATATCAAGTTAATGTAGAATATATTAATGTTCTTTTCCATCTTCTAGTAGCAACAGATATGATAAAAATGAATTAAA
This sequence comes from Hemerocallis citrina, assembly GCA_017893485.1. Classification (NCBI taxonomy): domain Eukaryota; kingdom Viridiplantae; phylum Streptophyta; class Magnoliopsida; order Asparagales; family Asphodelaceae; genus Hemerocallis; species Hemerocallis citrina. Next base: position 203,926,048 of record CM030367.1, read on the forward strand.
ATTACATCGAAACTAAACTATACAATATGTTTTGTGCAAACACAAACATGAGACATGGATACTAACATGTGAGTCATGGGGACACAACTATTCCCAGAAAAAGAGGAAACACCTGCTATGAAATGATAGTTTATTTTATGGTTGATCAACAAGCTCTATCAATTTTCCACAAAACTTACGTATGGAAAGTTGGATTTACTCATTTACATACAGTTACTAATAGCTAAATCATTAAACTATTAGTGATTCATTAACTGACCAAGCTACTACGTAGGGTTGGCAATCTGGCCGGGTCAACCAGCGACCTGCCGAAACCCACCCGCATTTGACCCGAACCCGTTTGACCTAGTCCAGGTTCGGGTTAAACCCGTTCAGATAACTGGATCGGACTTGGTCGAAAAAATCGCGAAAAAAACCCGCTTGACCCGGCATGTTCTTGTAACCCGACAAGCCCAACCCAACGGTCGACCCGTACGGGTCAAACGGGTGGTCCAACCGTTGCTACTGCCAATACCCCTTTTTCTGTTTTGGAATTTTGTTGGGGTTTTTTCCTATAAAAACCCCCTAAATTCCCTCATTTTTCTTTACAAATTCACTCTACTATCCATCCATCAACTCTCTTACTCTCAACTCTCTAGTACTACTACTCTTCTCAATCTAGTTCAACAAAGAAGCAACAAAGAAGCAACAAAGAAGCGAAGAAGTTCAATCATGATCAAATTTGTGTCGACGCTACTGCGTCTACTACCAACTCTCTCTACTACTCAAATTCCTATTAAAGATCAATCTCTCTTTACTACATAGTGAACTAGCTCAAACTCTCTCTACTATATAGTTGATTAAGTGAAGAAGCTCAATCGCTTGAATTCTCGTTGTCTACTCAACTCTCTTTATTATTTTCAACTTTATCAACTTTATATTCATGAAGTACGGTATCATAAATTTTCAACTCTCATAACTCTTTATTATTGTCAACACTTGATATTTTTTTTTGTAAACTTGTTTGTTGTTTTCTCGCTACTCTCTCAACCCTCCTATCATTTTTTAGATTTTATTTTTACATACACTACTACTACTTCAACTCTCTCAACCCTCCTATGTTATTTCTGTTTTTTCACGTACACTATTACTACACTACATTTATCATGTCACGATCACGAGGTAGCGGCCATAGCCAAAGTGGATAAGAATCCACTAGTTCATGTTGTCGGCATCCAATAATCCCACAATTAGAAACCGAATATAATCATCACCTTAATATAGATTATGAAAGTGTTCCTCCACACGATTATGATTCCGACACACAACATGATAAATTTCTAGCTAGTGACACAAACACATGACACCGATCCCGCACAACCCACTTCGACTAGAAAACATAGAGGCCAAAGTAGTTAAGTTCACAAATTTATAACTATCCCAAACGAAGACAATCCGAGCATAGAACATAAGGTGTGTAAAACATATAACAAAAGTTACAAATGAAAGAAGGGTGAGAGAACGGTTACAATTAGTCGATACATTACAAAATGTACACCCCGAACTAGTACGAGACCAACTATACCAACAAAATATCAACCCTAGGACCGGGTAACTCGATAGCCATATCTATGATCCCGAAATCGTTTGCCAACAAATGACCAAACTAGTTATTAAGGACGAGTTACATTTTTTTCTATTCCGAGAGTAAGAACCTAGAGGTCTTAAACCAAAATGCACCAAATCCACATTTTAAAAGAATTCATAGAAACATAATTTCAAAATGAGACGCTTTAATTGCACTTTTGTATTCTTTAACTTGTAGAATATCGTTAATGGCCGATCGTTAGAAATGTTGTAACGATATTCCGATGATGAGCATAACTTATCATTGGATTGATAGTGATTGGCTCATTCAAAAGAAAATCATATCACTAGACGCTTTGCCGTACCCCCATAGTGGTACGTTTATCGCAACACGTATTTTAGAAGTTTGTGATTTATTTTATATTTGCGATAAAAAGTTTTCGATTGTTTTTGATAACACCTCCAACAACACTAGCGTGATTACTACATTACAACAACATTCAGCTCCTCTATGTCTTGAAAATTTTCATATTAGATGTGCATATCATATTCATAACTTATGTGTACAAGATGTATTGAAAGTAGCTGATTAATATGTGAAAGCAATTAAAAATTGTGTACATTTCATCACTTTGAGTGGTACTATACTTCACAATTCAAAGAATGGTATAATCTTAAGGGAGTACATTTTAGGAAATTTCCTAGATATGTTAAACACCGATGGAAGACTTTCGACTTATTGAATGTTGTTACTAAATACAAAGCAGTTATAAATGATTTTTGTATTGCAAAAAATATAGAAGATTTTCAAATGACTTCCACTTCTTGGCATTTTGTCGAAAGTATGTTCAAAAATTTGGAACCTTTTAAGACTGCAACTTTAAAATTTTCAAAATCTTATAATTCCACTTCTAGTAGTATTTATATTAATAATTACTATGCTGCAAATTTTCAAGATATGATTTTGAATCCTTACAGTGGGCATATTGTTATTCCCGCTTATGCTAAAATTTTAAAATATTTCAATTCTCCTCCTATGTTGTATTGTATTGCCACTGTAATGGATCCTCGTATCAAATTAATGGGTACAAAGAGTTTAATTGAAATATTTTTTATTTACTTAGGGAGTACATTTTTTATTTTTTATTTGAGTTGATATTGAATAATTTGTATGATTTTTATGATAAAATTTATGCATCTAGTAGTACAACACGACAAACTAATATATCAACTTCTTCTTCTAGAGGTAATGATAAGAGTACATTAGAAGATTCTACTGCAAATTTACTTGCTCGTATTCAATCTAAAAAATCTAGGACTAATGCACCTAATGAATTAAACTAGTATAATTCACAAGATTGTAGAGTTCTAGTGCTAGGATTGAAGTCTTACAATGGTGGAAAGAACATGAAACTTTATTTTTAATTCTTTCACATATGGTTAGAAATATACGAACCCCTCATGTGTCTACAGTTGCAACAGTAAATACTTTTTGTTCAAGTGGCATGGTCTTAACTGATTACAGCAATCGCTTGAAGCAGTACTCATTGAAGATGCTAGTGTGCCACGAAGAATGGATGAAAGCTGAAGAAAAGACTCAAGGAAAAACTGTGGACACCTTAACAAGTGGAAGCAACTTACCTGAAGATCACGTCGAACCTGAGTAGAAAATTTAAGGCGATGAGATCCTAGGTTTAGGTTAAGTAGAGGTACATGACAATAGTCAAATGCCCTCTCTTCAATCTAACTCTACGCTATCTCGAACTCTAGATTATCTCCTTAAACAAGTAATTCAATAAATTTGTATGATTTTTTAGTTTTTATTACATGTATTTGTATGTAATTTGATTGTTGTAAAAACTTATTCCAAGTTGAAATGAATAATATGTATAATTTTGTTTCACTCTTATATATATTCTACATTTATCTCTTTTTTTGGAGTAAAAATACACACAAAATTAAAATAAAAAGAAACTAGGCCAACCCGGCCCGGCCCGGGTCGGTTTAGACCCATAGGGGTTCGCATGTCGGTTCGGGAGTTTTTGAAACTCAAACCCGGTTCTGGCCCGCCCCTTACCTGAGCAAATCCACCGGGTTAGGGCTCGGCCCGGCCTGAATGCCAACCCTACTACTACGTTATTGCACTATTAATATCCAATAGCCATCTCCCTAACCTCAAGTTACTCTGAAGCTTATTTCCCATGACATCTTATGTCACTATCTCATTCACGCATCTCTCATGTCGCACGGCCAACATCAATCAGATCAAGATCATAATTGTAGACAACCAACACATAATGCTAACACAAGCCAGACAGATCATTTCAGGTTAAGTTCTCACCTAAACACAGATTTGGCAATATGTCTCACACGATGCATAAACAATTTTGAAATGTTGGTGCAACATAGCTAGACAATATTGTTTTGATAGATTGAATTGGCTGAATTGTTTTGATAGAGTGAATTGGTTACATCAACAATTAAAAGTAATTAATTATTACAAGAACAAAGTGGCATGGATTTAGCTTAATTGCATAGCCCTGAAAAGTTTACCTTACTAAGAAGATAAAAAGTCCATGTCAGAACTGCCGCTGAAGTTTCATGGCCAGCTATTAGCATTGTCATCAAATCATCACGAAGCTGCTTGCTTGAAACCTATAGTAGAACCATGTATACAATTAATCTGAATAAGGACCACTGGAAAAGGAAAAGCAAAAAAAGACTTGTAAGTTGAAATGTACGTCATCTCCCGATGCCAATAAGAAGTGCAGGATGCTCGGATCTTGTTCATTCATGTACTCCTCATGAAACTGCAACTCCTCTTGCTCCACCATTCTCTGTGAATATGTACATGCAAAAAGAAAAAGAAAAAACTTATAGCAAAGTAGCGTTCCTTCACTTCTTCTATAACTTACTACTAAACTAACTCAAGGCAAATCAAATTGGTAGACTGCATAAATACGGGAAACTGATGACTACATGAATGTATAACCTCCAGTTTTTTTCTTTATTGATTAGAATTAGGAGGATGTCCAGTGCAAGTGCAAAAACCAGTAAATTAAGCACACGAAGACCGTCCTTTTGGGGTTATAAGCTATAACAGTTGTATTCTCTGGTGTCTTCATTCTTCAACTCTTCATTAAATCTTTTTAATGGAAGATGAAGAGTTAGATCTCGTATTTTATTCCTAAAAAAAGCAACTTTAGTTGATCGACAAGTTACACTTACAGCATTTCTAAAGTTTCCTCTGTAAGTCAGTTACTAACTGCAAGTCAGAGTATCTTTTGGTTTCTCCATAATATACAGGCACAAATTTTTTATTTTATTTTATTCTATTTTATTTTTAGGAATGAACATAATTATATTACTTGAGCAGTATGGATGAGATCAAAATAGGCATAGAGCAATTGAGTCTTTTTCTAAAAAGAGCCGTAGCTACAATTAACGTTGGATTTGTTTGTTAAAAACATTTATATTTATTAATTAAATAAGTATTTTAATAATTTTCGTAAAAATGGTTGTTTGTGGTTGAAAGGACTTTTGGAAAGTTGTTTATGAAGAGACATAACTTTTGGTGAAGAGACATGACTGTTGATGAAAAGACATACCAATTGGTGAAAAGACAACTGTTAGGAACAGCCATATCCTTTCAGAATTTTTTGTCTTACTGACCCACTTTTTGAAATATTTGGGGGTCTAACCCACTTCCGAAAACAATTAGCGATCTGACCCAATTTTGAACACGTCAGCATTAACCGTATTGGAAATAACGGCATAGGTTATTTATATGCCGTTATTTCCAATAACGGCATCATTTTACAATTTATTTTGCATGCCGTTATTTGGAGTAACGGCATCAGTATATTTCTCATACAAGTGTGAATTGGAAAAAATTCTAAGTGTTGAAACAACTTAGAAATAATGCCGTTATCCCCAAGAACGACATTCGAATTACTGATGCCGTTATTGGAGATAACGACATTAGTTATAATAAAATGATATGTTGCATTTGTTTGGAACAGTGGCAACGGTAATTTCACCTGCAAACGGGACCAAAATGGGGACTGGGTCTCTTCTTCAGAGCCCAACAGCCCATGAACATCCACCCTACTGGATACGGGTCCCAATCCGTTACAAGCCAGTCCAGAAGGATATGGAGAAATCCAAATTCGTCCTTATCCCTAGGAGGTGGTTCTAACCACTTCTATCCATCCACACCGAGTAGAGAATTGTTCTTATCTTGAAACAGATCCCCACGACGACTATAAATACCACCATCCTCCCACCGTTACCAAGTAAGCAATCTTTGCCAACCTACAGCTCTTTCATAATCTTTTCTGATTACTGACAAGAGCGTCGGAGGGTTCGTCGCCGGGATCAACCGCGGTGTTTCGAACTTTGTGCAGGTCAACGGCAGCAGCGAGAAGCCAGACAAACGCCGGTGGAAATGTTCAGGTTTGACCCATTCGATTCCCTACGAACCCACAAATTCATCTGGTTGCTCCCACACCGAAATCAGCAGCAACACACAAGGCCATAAAAGTGCTAAGTAAACTTGAAGAATTCTCACAAGAATTAGAGAAATTGTGTGTGCCTTGGGTCCGATTCTATAACATAAACTAACCAGTTCAAAGCATATGCTACTAAGTACTACAACAACAAAGCTTTTTTTCCAACTAGTTGGGATCGGCTACATGAATCTTGGTTTTCCATTCTGCTCGGTTTAGCGCAATATGTTCTGTAAGGTCACAAGCTATCATATCTTTTCTCACCGTTTACACCCAAGTAAGTTTAGGTCTTCCCCTACCCCTAACTTTACCCTCAATACTTATCAAATCACTCTTTCTAACGGGGACACTATTAGGGTTACATGTGACATGACCAAATCACCTGAGGCAATTCTCTTAACTTATCGAGCTAGCTTTAGCATGTCGCGTATATACTCGTTTCTAATTCTATCCTTCCTAGTTTTACCACACATCCATCTTAGCACTCATTTTATGAACATGTTTTTTTGTTGCCCAACACTCTTTCTTCAACTTCAGAGGTATACGTTTTGTAAAATTTCAAAAACCTTCTTGTATGCATAATAATCTCAACATGGGTCTGGTTGTCAGATAACTAAAAATTTATGTATAATTATTTCAAATGTTTTTTCGAATTGTTTTTTCCCAAACAAAGTGGGGGATTGTTGGATTTGTTTGTTAAAAACATTTGTACTTATCAATTAAATAAAGTATTTTAATAATATTTGTAAAATTAATCTTTGTGGTTGAAAGGACTTTTGGAAAAGTTGTTTATGAAGAGACATGATCGTTGGTGAAAAGACACAATTGTTATGAACAGTCATATCCTTTCAATTCTATAAATAACATCATAGTTTACAGTTCAAATATAAAATCTACCTTCTATTTATATCATTTTTCTAAAATTCAGAACCTACAATATTTAGAATATTCAGAGAAACTCTTCAAGTGGGGACAAATAAATCCTTAAAGAAAGAGAACGCTTACCTTGCAAATTGCAATCAGTTCATCAAGGACTTCATTGATTAACTTAAGAGCTTTATTAGCCTTGTTCTGACGCGGTGAGATATCCTTCCATATTGGAATCTCCCAAGTTGGTATGGGAGAAGTACTCCGCATCTCTGCTTCCCTCAACACGGTATAAACAGCCTGAACATTCAACAATTATACACATAAGTAATCACGATGGCATTTTGACATCTTTCAGTCAAGAAAATAATGATAACAATGAACATTCTATGTAGCAGTGGCAAATATATCCAGAACCTGATAACCAATCCAAATCCGACGGCAAAAATATCCATAACCTGATAACCAATCCGAATCCGACGGAAATTTTAGAGTATGGATACTACATAATAGATCCATTTTCTTTTTGGATCTAGATATGGATTTTTGTGGTTCCGAGTCCGATAACTCGATGGATAATCTGAACTAAATATGTTTTATATATGTTAACTTAAACATATATCCCAAAATCCATAAATTAGCCATTGAGATAAGATTCCTTTTGGTTTCAATAATTTTTATGATTCTTTTTATGTCTATTTTAGTATTTTGAATATGTAACAAGTAAATTTTACCAATTAGTTTTCTAGGTTGAGAGAAAAAAAATCCTCAAGAAGTTAATAATTTATGAAAAATGAGGATCTTGGATAATCCGTAAACCCAATTCGAACCCGAAAATAATAGTGGGATCTGACCCGAATAAGTTTGGATCCGCATGTGGATATTATAGGATCCGACCCGAACCCGACCCGTTGCCACCCTAATTCTATGTTATGGGAATTCACATTTATATTTAAAATTTGTATATTTTCATAAATGTTCTTGTATATCCAGGGTTTTATTGCATATACATACTATATACATACTTCCATAAATCAATAAAAGTAACTTTATCACAAACTTTGACGATTAAAGTTTGATGTTATCTCACGTTCTTTAGTTCATTGAATAATAAAATTTTCAACTTATACATTATGCTTTATATCATTACATGCATCTAGGAAATATTTAAACATGCAATACTGTTATGTATGTGTACACACTGCACCAAAATATATATGCGTATAAAAACATTTTCTAAAAGTGCACTAAAAAAAGCAGTTCTGATTTTATTGATTATATATTCGTAAAAAAAATATGTTCGCATTAAATGTCAACAACGTAAAATAATTGAAAAGATAGGGGCACTAAAATATGGATAAAATTAGAATGAAGTTCAGTAAGTGAGTAAACAAGTAAATACCTCGACTATTCCTTGGTCAACTGATAACGAATCAAACTCATAATTAAAAACTGCTTTGCCAATTATATCCAACGTCAAACGTGAGAAGAGTGATTCCATCTCCACATCCTCCCCATCTGATGCCGCAGCATCCAACTTCTCACAAAGCCTATTTGATGCTTGCCCAAAGAGGCTAATCATAGCAGCCACATACTACACATTAACAAACTGTATTAATTATCCATCAGAGCTAATACCAGCAATTAAATAAGAGAACTAATGAGTGATACCTTCTGATGCAATGCTGGGACAATTGCTCGCCTTCTCACACGCCAAATCTCGCCATCTGCTGGAATCAAGCCATTTCCCATCACAAACTCAAGAATTTCTGCTAGAATTCCCTGTACAAACAGTATTAATCTTTCCCTGCACGTACTACCGACCTTAAGCATACGTCGAGAATATTGAACTTTACTAAACACCATGCATTTAAAGCCGACTCAATCAATAGGGCTTAGATTGATGACTCCCTACCTAGCTGCCCTAAGCCAGCAATCCCCAATGTTGCTGTTGCTCGGACCAGAAAGATGCACTGTGACACGGACTCGGAAAGGCATAAAAGGAAGTAGCACAGTTGCCGAACGGAGTACAGAGTCTGAGCTTGTCCTGCCTTGCCTTTCTAACCCGTAACTTTGGGATTAGCTATTCCTAACTAGAAGTCATACCTTAGGGAAGTAGTTCTATCTAATAATTAGTCTTTATGCTATTCTCTCTTTTCGACTTTAGGGGTCAGGCTGTGTTTGTCTCACTCTACGTACTTCCCCCTCTTTTTTTGGAGTATGGGAGGAAGCCCTCGGGTGACTGACACACCTTCTCCCGGGAAACCTATCTTTCAGTATCCGCTCTTGCTAGCGATCCTCGCTACTCGCAGGATCACTAGCTCCCGCAATCTGACAATCAGGAAAGTCAGGGATGATGAGCAGGACAAAGTTTGTCATTCATATTTGTCAAAAGTGCTGGATGTCTAATGAAAGTGCTGGATGTCTAATGCAACCACACGCATTGCACGTGTGAGGAAGGTAGAGACTGAACTCCCCCCTCTAGTTATATGATAGCTAAAAGTCTTTGTCAATACTTAAATACTACAAATGAAATAAAAACTACGAAGTGTCATATACCCAATAAACACAGTTCACGAACCCGTGCTTCATAGCATATAGTAGCAACAGAAAGAATAGATTGTACCTTGGAGTAAGCCTTGGAATTGTCTTTCAATATATGCTTTGCAATCTCCGGATCCGAAACAATCAAAAACGACTGCAAAAAATTAAAAAACAAAAATAAAAAAAAAGTCAACAAAAAATTCCATTTTCCCTTTCCAATTCCCCCAAAAACAAACTACAAATTACAAAAAAATAACAACCTTAGGTCCAAAATTGAGTCGAAAAATTCCTCCATAGGTAAGAAACAGCTCATAAAGTGGAATGAAAAACGCCTGCCTCCCAACCGCCGCAATCGACCCCTTCGCCTGCGGTATCTCCGCCCCCCGGGGCCCACCTCCGCCGCTAAATTTCGAAACAAGCCCCTTTAATTTCGAAAATATCGCAGCCCACCTACAAGAAACGGAAAAATTCAAACCTAAGTGACATTGTTTTTAAAAACAAATTTGAAGATGGCGACCACGTGGCAGACCCGGACTGGCTGACGGTGAACTCGCCGGAGGCGATGCGGGCGGCTAGTTCGGCGCGGCGCTTCTCCTCGATGAGGCGGTCGACGTCCTTGACGGCGGGGTCGGAGGAGGGTTTGGAGGTACCTGGGGAGGAGGAGCAGCGGATAGGACGGTGGAGGAGGAAGGGTTTGTAGAGGAGGATGGAGGAAGGGTAAGTAGGGGAGGATTGGGAGGGTGTTTTGGGGAATTGCGCTGGGAGAGTAGGGAGGTGAAGTAGCTGAGCTGACGTCATCGCTGCCGCTGCAGTTGCTTCTGCTCTCTTGTGCTTTCTAATGGTAAAAAGGGTGCATATGTTTTTTGGATGGTCGAGAAGAGAGAGGTAATGGGAAAAGAGATTTTAAGAAGTATACCCTCTATAACAAATCTATATAATAAAACACAAAGAAAGCTATCAAGTGGCTCTCCTTCAATTCCCTAAAAAATTAAAGGCCTAGATCTAACCTCACAAAACAAATTTTTCTCCCCAAAAGTTTCCCCCAAAAACTCAAATTCAAACCACCCACCCAAAACAACTCATATATTTATTTAATTATTTTTTCTCTCTCTCTCTCCCCCTCCCTCTTCTATTCAAAAAATTAAGAAAATAAAAATTTTAAAAATTTTAAAAATTTTAAAAAAATTAAAAAATAAAAAATATTTTTCCCCCCAAAACTCAAATTCAAACCCCCCACCCAAAACAACTCATATATTTATTTAATTATTTTTTTTTCTCTCTCTCTCCCTCCTCCTTCCTCTATTCAAAAAATTTAAAAAATAAAAATTTAAAAAATTTTTAAAAAAATAAAAAATTTAAAATTTTAAAAGTTTAGAAATTTAATATTTTAAAATTTTAAATTTTCAAAAATTATAAAAATTAAAAAAATTAAAAATTTTAAAAATAATTCAAAAAAATCAAAAAATTCATATAATATGTTTTTTGCTGGATCCCCAAAAGTTTCTCATATAATTTGTTTGCTACTTTAATTAATTTGCTGGACCTCCAAAACTATTTTATATGATCAAACAAGATTCACCGTTCCGAAGACGTGTCGTAGGCACGTGTCAACGGGCAAACCTAGTATGCTAATATCATTTGTACCCTTCAAATATGTGTATTTTCATATATACCTCTAAATATGAGCTCATTTTTTATTTACCCCTAAAAATTGCTTGTATTTGAAATTTATAAGATTAATGGTGAATTTGACTATAAACCTGATGAATAAGATTAAATCACAAAAAATTACAGTAAATTTGTCCATTTATTAAGAAAACTGGAAAAAAAAAATGAGAATTGTTAATTTATTTCAGTTAGTTTTATAGTCGACTGAGTTTATAAAAAGTAATAAAAAGAAGATGCTTGACTAGTGGATAAAGGGTATCTCAAACATTTTTCATAAAATCTATTAAATATAATTGTATATTTTATACATTGTTGTTTTTAAAGTAGTTTTAACTTTAGGGGTAACTAAGAGGTTTGACACACATAGTTAGGGATAAATATAAAATACATATTTGTGAGAAATATATGTGATATTCAAATATTTGTTAGGGATATACATGTTAAAAACCCAAGGAAAAAAGATGATGGACAACAAGGAGGCAGGAGCAATTTTTTACTATCCCACTTTTTGAAAGTTTTTCCCAAACCGCCCTAGTTTTTTTTTTAATTCCCAAACCATCCCACTCGGTCTTTGTCCCACTCGGTCTTTGAAAGACCAAGTTTAGTTAAAACTAACTCGGTCTGTCAAAGACCCAGTGTTAGTCTTGGATTTTTCAAAGCCTAACACTCGGTCTTTGAAAGACCGAGTTATTTTTAACTAAACGGCGGGGCTGTTATTTCAGATCTGTTTCTTCTTCTTCTCTCTTTCTCTACTTTATTCTATTCTGTCTTCTCTCACTCATCTCCCTCTACTTTATTCTATTCTATCTTCAAGTTGTGGTTTGGAAGGACACAACAAGCGTCGATGTACTAATAGAGGATCTGAAAACATTTAATTTGATTATGTGCTTTCGAATGTGTTTGTAATATTTAATTTGAACTATGTACTCAGTCTGTATGTGTTTAACTGTGAAAAATGAATGATTGTATGAAGTTTAATTGTGTTTTTATTCAAATATCAGCCTTTAAGTATTTTGGAATCTGATTGTATATGAAGCTGATTGAAAAAAAAATGTACAGGCATAAGACTCGGTCTTTCAAAGAACGACCTTATTATAACTAAGACTCGGTCTTCCAAGCTGATTGATAAAAAGAACTTACAGCCGCAAAAGACCGAGTCTAGTTATAGTGAGCTCGTTCTTTCGAAAACCGAGCTTTGAGTACACTCTTTTCCAGAAAGCAAGATGTTCTCTGGAAAAGAGTGAACTCAACAGTCGGTCTTTGAAAGACCGATATAAATATTACTACACTCGGTCTTTCAAAGACCGAGTCTTCAATCTGATTAAAAAATATATATACAGGAGCAAGACTCGAGTCTTCAAAGACCGAGTCTAGTTATAATTAGATCGTTCTTTCGAAAACCGACTGTGGAGTTCACTCTTTTCCAGAGAACATCTTGCATTCTGGAAAGGAGTGTACTCAAAGCTCGGTTTTCGAAAGAACGAACTCACTATAACTAGACTCGGTGAGTATAGGCTTAAATTGCACCATTTCAGCTTAGAACATGCATTTCCCCTTTACATTCACTTCTAACCACCTCACATACAGTATATACAACTTTTCAATCCACTTCCACATTTATTTCCACATTTAAGTTCAATGCACTCCACATTCAGTTCAAACAACTTCGCCACAAACTCAAACATCTCATAAACATCTCATAAATATCTCAACAAGTTAATCTCAAACATCACAACAATCTCAAACATCTCACAATAATCTCAAACATCTACCCAAAAATATCAAAATATTACAACATCAAGCTAACTTTAAATATTACAACATCAAGCTAACTCAAAATATTACATCAAACTAACATCAAGCTAACATATAACTCAAAATATTACAACATCAAGCTAACTCAAAATATTACAACATCAAACTAACATCAAGCTAACATATAACTCAAAATATTACAACATCAAGCTAACTCAAGGGATAACTCAAAAATGTGGTTCCTTCACGCACTTCCATCCGCTTGTTCCGTTCACTAAATATTTACCGAACCTGCATTATAGACAAGAATCAATTAACTCATAAATTACGGTACATCTTGCATTCTGGAAAGGAGTGTACTCAAAGCTCGGTTTTCGAAAGAACGAACTCACTATAACTAGACTCGGTGAGTATAGGCTTAAATTGCACCATTTCAGCTTAGAACATGCATTTCCCTTTTACATTCACTTCTAACCACCTCACATACAGTATATACAACTTTTCAATCCACTTCCACATTTATTTCCACATTTAAGTTCAATGCACTCCACATTCAGTTCAAACAACTTCGCCACAAACTCAAACATCTCATAAACATCTCATAAATATCTCAACAAGTTAATCTCAAACATCACAACAATCTCAAACATCTCACAACAATCTCAAACATCTACCCAAAAATATCAAAATATTACAACATCAAGCTAACTTTAAATATTACAACATCAAGCTAACTCAAAATATTACATCAAACTAACATCAAGCTAACATATAACTCAAAATATTACAACATCAAGCTAACTCAAAATATTACAACAGCAAACTAACATCAAGCTAACATATAACTCAAAATATTACAACATCAAGCTAACTCAAGGGATAACTCAAAAATGTGGTTCCTTCACGCACTTCCATCCGCTTGTTCCGTTCACTAAATATTTACCGAACCTGCATTATAGACAAGAATCAATTAACTCATAAATTACGGTGACAGAAATCAACAAAAATCAACTAACGCTTAAATGCACCTGAATTCCTACATGCTGACAAAAATCAAGGGTCGAGTGTGAAGAAGTTAGTGGGCCTCCGTTTCCTTCTACCACGTTGTGGAGTAGCCTGTGTGACACCGGATATCGGGATATTCTCCTCTTCTTGAATCTCACCCCCTACTTGTTGTTGTATCCCCTCCCCTTGAATCTCACCCCCTGCTTGTTCTTCGTCTTCTGATTCGCCTGGAGATTGAGGTGGGGGCCTTCGAACAACTCTTTTTTGTCGGAGACCAGAACGGCCACTGGTTCGATGTGTTGGAGTCCTTAGTATTGCATCTAATGTTGCTCCTTCGCCCACAAGATCAGCTTGTGCACGGCAACACATAATCATCTCCCGTATGGTTTCCTTCGTCTGATCCACGACGTTGCTATTCAACAAAGTAGCATATTTCTTTGCTATGGCCCAAGTCTGGCTCAACTGACAATCATGAAAAGTTGAAAGATTATGGTACTTATATATACACATACATATATAAAAATAATTTTCTAACAAAACTTCAAAAAATTAAACGAAAATTTAAAACTTACAAATTTGTGAACAGTGGATCCCTTAGGTTGGTACATAGGCAGTTTCATGGAATGTTGATCTGCTGGTTCGGCCCCTGGTCGACGGATCTGGACTACCACTCCAGCAGGAGTCTGCAACGTCGGAGAGATATATCGTCTAGTCACTCTTTCGTACCAAGCCATGTACACCGCATGCACCGTAAGATCAAACGGAGGAATGTCACCGATGATTTCGTCAAACCGGCATACATTCCATCTCTGAACATACGTAGCGAAGCATGCGGCCTTTTTAGTCCGGGCTGTCGACCAATTCCTGTAATATTGTGCATCTCCGCATTGAATGGCTCGGCAACCGGAATCCTTTGATGAAGACCAAACTAGCGTAGAACTCTATCGGGGTATAGAACTCAACAACCCCAAAGTTGATTAAAGGTGCTTTCGTCAGCCACAAATCACGCCTATACGTGCAAGTTGGCGGCAGTCGAAGTACACGCTCCTCCGTGTAAGGAAGCCACACGACACAATCAGCTGCCAACCTATCCAACTCATCGCGGTAGTACGTTAAGCACTTGTTGGGGTTAGCTATCCATGTAAGTTTGCCGGTCCAATAAACACCGATAGGAGGTAGCATGTCCACGTCATCGAGAAGACGTATCCAGTGCGGAGATTGGATCTGTACTACGGGTCAACGACGTGAATGCGCTCCCAACTAGTAAAATCATAGGCTCATTCATCTGCACCGAACCTATACTAGCCAAACACAAACTCCGGTACAGTGATGACAGTACGGCACTACCCCAACTGTAACGGCTAACGATTCCTAGATCGACAATTAGTGGTAAGAACATCAACGAGACGGCATTACCTACCGAATTTGGAAACAATACAGTGCCAAATAGCGTGAGTATGTAGGCCCTGCAATAGCACTCCACCTCCGCCGTAGTTGGACCTACATTCAATTTATTCCTAAAGGTGTCCTTCAACCACTTTAACTGAACAAATTTACCACTAATCGCACTGGTTTCAACTTCGACACCTAAGTACTCCTCGACTATATAAACCGAGTCGAAGTCCATTGTACCTGTAACTGCCTCTCCATCGATTTGAAGCCCGGTGATTATGGAGACGTCCTGCAAAGTTACTGTCATCTTCCCAACTGGCAGGTGAAAGGAGTGTGTCTCAGGCCTCCATCTTTCAAGAAGTGCTTCCAGAAGAGGTCGATCGCACTTGATGGAGGTCATCCTAGCAATACCGTATAACCCACAATCTCTTAGTATCTCGTGTATCCGTGGGTGCATAGGTAGTGGATGACCGGCCCTAAAGCCGCACTCCGTAGACTCATTGTTCCACACATTCTGCGATCGATGCAACGGTTGAAGAGTGAGGAGTGAAGGGTCGAGGGGTCCTGGGCCTCCAGAAGGGATATACAATGATGAAGGGACTGGAGAAGAAGTGTTCGCCTCATTTGGATTGATTTGAACCTACATAACAATAACATTTACATCAATAGACCGAACTTTCATATAATTGTATTAGAATCAACAATTAATTACTTGCATTAGTACCCTCGGTACGAGCACCACCACGAACATGACCACGTCCACCGCGAGTACGTGCTCCATCACCACGTGGAGGTCTACTACTTTCTCCTTCCTCCATGTTCCCCATTGTGCGTGACATTTACGATAAAATACAAATCACTATAACTTCAACAAAATTGTTATTAACTACACGTAACCTAGATATCAAAACCAACATTAACAACAATTGCTAGATAACAATGTCATTTGCTACTCTACTTGTTTTTTTCATTCTCTAATTGAAACTAAAATTAACTACTCTACATTGTCAACAATAACACAAAATTGATAGAATTACAAATTTGCTAGAAGTGTACATGAATTGGTATTTGCTACTCTACATTGTCAACAATAACCCAAAAGCTTAGCAATAACCCAAAATTTACCCAAAGCACATTCATAATAATCCAAAATTAACACAAAATTTGCTTAGCAAAAACTTGATAAATATACCGTTCGAGTAGGAGATTCCAAAGCTTGATAGTGACAATGTAGAGTACTTTTAGATCCTCCAACCAAGATCTTCCCCCACCGAAGACGAAATTAAACGAGATCTAAGATTTTGGAATTTATGGTTTTAGGGCTTAAAGAAAGATTCAAAATTGGGGGAAAAAGAGGGGGGAAATCAAAAGACGATGAGAGATGAATCGGTTTTGGGGAGTGAATCGATCAATTTGAGGGGAAATCGACCAAAAAAATAACTACGACGGCGATGGGTTTTGTTGAGGGAGAGAGTTAGAGAAGATAGAATAGAATAAAGTAGAGAGAGGGAGAAGAAGAAAGAAACAGATATGAAATAACAGCCCCGCCTAACACTCGGTCTTTGAAAGACTGAGTTTAGTTAAAAATAACTCGGTCTTTCAAAGACCGAGTGTTAGGCTTTGAAAAATCCAAGACTAACACTCGGTCTTTGAAAGACCGAGTTAGTTTTAACTAAACTCGGTCTTTGAAAGACCGAGTGGGATGGTTTGGGAATTAAAAAAAAACTATGGCAGTTTGGGAAAAACTTTCAAAAAGTGGGACAGTTTGGAAAAAAATTTGGCAGACGCTGCCTGCTCTGGGCCCCACCGAAGCAAGATAGTGGCAGCCATTCAATGTGTTCCACGTCATCTTGGAAAAGGCCATTTTCCGGTTGAACATATTTTTTTAGAGTAATGCTACACCCACTACCACAATTTTACTATATTTCTCTTCACTATCTTACGTAACACACTCCAATAGGTGGGAAAGAGAGAGAGTAGTGAAGTGTGTCACCTAAGGTAGTGATATTGGTAGTGTGGAAGCTTTACTCTATTTTGTAGATGGTATCTTTTTTGTTGGAACGAAAGAAAGAAATGAAAGAAAGAATTTTAAGATCCTTTAATTCGTTTAAGATACATACTACATATTTAATATATGTATTTTATACTGGGTAAGTTTCACTTAAACCTCTTAAAAAACCTATTTTGATATATTACTAGGTTTGCCCGTGGGCACGTGCCTACGACACGTCTTCGGAACGATGTAGGTTATATTCTTGTTATGATGCTGAGACGATCCTACAGCTTATGGATGATGTAAAAATCATTCGCTGGGCTTTGTCACGCACTCGTATTCCATGTTTTTGGGAAGCGGGGCGTGACAAGGAAATGCTTTTGTTTAGTTATGGTGAAGAACTTGCTTTGTATATAAAGAAGGAAAAATATTTGACGATTAACTTTGGTGTTCTAGTGTATTCTACTATCATATGTTAATATAATTTTTGAGATGTCATTATAATAATGTACATGTATGATACTGAATACATTTACTTTCTAGCTTTTCAGATGCATGAATCAGAAACTTCCATCGTGGAGTTTATGTTGCTCAAGTTTGAACAGTAAAATAACAATTAGTGGTAAACAAAAGTCATTGTTTCCATCAACATATGTTGAAAAATAATTATAAATAGGGGTGTAAAATCAAACTTCTTATAACTTTGAGGGTGAAAAGTAAATATCCATTTAAATCTTCCATTGCAAATTAATTAGGGAACTCAGTGAAATTTTCTACATAAGCAATTAAAAGAAACATAAAAAATACTAGTAATCTGCACGTGCTAATCAATTTTTTTAAATTCAGATAGTATATAATAAGACGCAATATAGCCTCAAACTTGAGACCTCCCTTAACTCATACATACTCTTTTTACAATTACCCATAGTGACACAAATTTTTATTTTATATGAGCGACACTTTTATAAATAATTATGTCGTAAATAAATTTGAACTTTTAGGTTATTATGGTAACTAACAACAGTTAAGTAAATGAATGGTTAATATAACTCTCATTTAAAAATGAATGGTTTAGATTAGATGTTTGATTGTTTACAAATTACAAGTTGTCTACAAATGACAGCCCCAACTCTTCCACTATAGTATTAGAGATGAAAAATCCGGAAATTTAAAAACTTAAAATATGAAAATCTAAATTTAAGGATAGAGAGCGAGAGAGATGAAAAAGTGACGAGCGGAGAAAGATATAGTAATAATCTAAGGATAATTTTTGCTTTGGGAAGGAAAAATATAGTTTTGGGGAAAAAACTTTTGTAAGGAAAATGGTTTTTGGAATGGTGAATATGAGCGAGTGATTTTGTTTCAATTGAAGAGAGGCACTTGATAGTTTTTTTTTCCCAAATTGCTTTGTGATTTATTATATAGATATAAACTATCCTTATTTTCCAAAAGAAGGTGACATAGTCACTTTTAAAAGTCATGATTACCACATATCAAAGCATGAAATTTTGTGTGTGTGGGGGTGGGGTGGGGGGGGGGGGGGTGTGTGTGTGTGTGTGTGTGTGTGTGTGTGGGGGGGGGGGGGGGGGGGGGGGGGGGAGGGGGGAATTTAGCCACTCGTATGATAAGAGTAATATCTAAATAGTAATTTGTGAGAAACTAATGTATAACTATGAAACTTATACCTTAGAAGGGTCTCATGTCAAAACTAGCAATACCATGGTTTGAGGTTTCCAAGTCCTTGGATGCAAAGCGAGAGCGCAATTCAAAGCATCTTTTGGTATAACCCATAGTCACAAATCCGGCATTCGGGAATAATTCGGCAAGAATTAATATATATTCGGAATTCGGTAAAAATTCAGAAAAATCGGGAAAAAATCGGCATAAGTTCGGGAATAAAGAAATACAAAATTTAATACATTTTAATTGTTAGTACCCATCACCAAAGCAAAAATATATTTATTAGTAATAACATCATGTGTTCTTCTATCCTGGATGTATGTTTAACAAACTTTGTCGTTTCACATCAACATAGTTATATGTTTACTAGCGTTCTAAAATAACTGTTCAAGATTGAAAGAATTTATCTAGCGTTCTAAAATAAGTGCTCAAGATTGAAAGAATTTATCTAACCTCTTGTATGACCAAGAAAAAGAATCTCACATCTCCTTTACTCTTAAATCTGACAGTCATCTTTTCACATCTATTAAGAAAAAGAACTTATGAGTTTTGACTAATGAAACCACACAAACCGCAACGATACACCAAAAAAATACCACAATAAGGATTAAACCTCTTACATTCAAATAAACAAGAAACACAACTATCATGCAATAAACTTCAGTGAAATATAAAATATGCAATCTCCTTACCTCTCCTCCTTTGTTGTCTTCCATATTCCTTCACAACAGCAACAATATCAGTCTATATTTATCTCTATCAAACATGATAAAGAAATCACTAGTTTCAATTACATGAAGAAAATCATATCATGTGCAGTCCACAATTCATAGTTTTATCATACAAATTAACGAAATGAATCAAGAAATCAAAAATTAGTAAGTGTACACAAGGAGCAAAGTAGCAGAAAATTGTAAAGAAAAGGAAACCGAAAGACAACCATAAGCACAATTAAACCGAATTGGACTTATCCCTGCCTCCATCAATCAAAACAACAAAGAAATGAAAGCTCATGTCTGGCTCAAGCACAAGTAAATCTCATGTCCACTTTAAGCACAAGTAATACTAACTATTTAGAGAAATCAGAAACAAGTTAGATTCTAATTATTGTGAAAATATTTTAAAAAAGAAACTCAGCTGAGGATCTCCAATACATTGGTATCATCATTATCATCTACTGCATCTTTTTCACCACTATTGATATCGTTATCTTCATTGCCATGTTAATCGTCATGGATTAGAACATTTCCATCTTCGTAGAATATATACGTCACATCTTGATCAATTTTATCAAGATCGATGGGTACCGTATCAAGTTGCTCTTTTTTTGCATGGTCCTCTTCAAGAGAGCATTTACCCTCACATAGACCAAATCTTGAAGTCTGCTTGGTTCTAGTCGGTTTCTCTTTTTTGTGTGTGTCACTTCAAAAGCACTCCATTTTCTTTCGCATGCTGAAGCACTGCAAGTTTGACGAAATTTTAATTGCAACTTTCTGCAAGATAGGCAAAGAGCCACCCCACATATCCCACCATATCCCTAATAGAAATTATAAATTAATGTCAGTAACATTATACTACACTTAAAATTCATAATAAATAAATAAAAGAACAGAAAAAGTATATAAATGATTGTTACTTGGATGTGCTACTTCAAGTGATTCAATGGCCATAGTTCCAAATTTTTTTTGATCCTTTGCGTGATACTCTTTAAGCTCTCTAATTGCCTTGAACCTCTCATCATGTGTCAACATCTTTGACAATACTACTTCTAAGCCGTTCTTCACTTTATTATCCATCTTTACATGACCAGAATAGAATAAATGTGGATTCAAATAAAAAACGGCCAAATGAATATCTGAATTTGAAGATTTTACACACCTTTCATCTATAATTTTCCAAAAAGGTAAATACCTATTTGGATCTTCATCAAAAACATATTTCATTGCCTCTTTCACCTTCTGTATTGCATAATGTATGTATCCAACGCAGAACTATCACCATCCACCATTCTTAATATTTTAAAAAGAGATTCCAATGTTGTTATAAGCACTTTCCCGCACTCCCAAAATTCTCTTCCATGATTGTTTGTTGTATTTCAGTACCTTCTGCAATCTTACATGGAGGCAAATCTCTCCATTCAGTTGAAGCCACCATATAGCGAAGGGATTGCTCTTCTTTCAAAATTGAGTTAATACATATAAAATGTGTTGCAAACCTGGTTGCCCCTGATCTCTTTAACTCATGACCACTTGTATGAACTCTCATCGGTTCCAGCACATGTTGATATATATAAATAAATTTCACAATCTTTCGAGCTTGAGCAAGCAAGGGAGAGACGAATTCAAGTGTATCAAACTCCTTGAAAATATGTGCAATGAGCCGCACAATTAACTTTAAAAATATGTGGATACTTTTCCACAATTAAATTTCCAGCTGCAAGATAATTTGAAGCATTGTCAGAAACAAATTGGATAACATTGTGCGGACCAATATCTTCAATTACTGAAGAGATAAAGTCGCAAATATATTTTGCATTTTTTTTTGCCCAACCATGCAGAGAGATTTCAAGAAACTACACCCTTAGGTGAAACTGCTAGTAGATTCAAGGATGGCCTATTTCTTCCATCGGTCCATCCATCATACATAATTGTAGAACCAGTACTATCCAACTCTTTTTTCGTGCATTGGACATGATCTTCAGCTTCAAGCTTCAATTTATCCAGCAATTTTGTTCTTGCAGTCTCACTACTAGGAGCTTCATAACCTGGCCCAACTTTTGCAACTGCGGCAAGTGCTTCACGAAAATCAGACGATCGCAATAATTGAAATGACAAATTATTATTAACTATGCATCTAACTATTGCTTTATCTGTTTCTTCCTTTTCAGATTTTTTCATCACTAAGTTGATAGTTTTCTGTACTAGAACTTTTGAGCGGGACCCATCTTGATTCAGCTCTTCCATTGGGGACTCGATAGAACGTCCTGATTGCTTCCAAAAATCATTGTTTTTTTTACTTTTTATATCTCGACTCTAACTCTTGTATTATTTTCAAAGAAGCTTCACAAACTTCATCAGGACCGCTAAGGAAAGGGCGTACATCTATACCGACCATGTTTGAAAAATGATTTCTCGTACGAGTTACGCCACCGACAAATATTTCTTGACAAAAGTTGCACCGAACTTTATTTCCTTCTACCTTAGTAATATGATCCCACAACAAATCCTTTCCTCTAGGCATTCTGATAAGAAAATAATATAAAATCGGGTTCAACCAAAATTTAATATAGACACGAAGATGATAGTAGATAACAATCACTACCTCTTTGCACAAAATTTAAACTCCTTTCACTACCTCTTTCAAAATTACAAATAAAACGGTCCGACGGAGTAGGTCCCAGAGGGAGGATAGCGAACGTATTCCAGCTTGAGGATTTTGATGATGATGAAGTTGAGATCGGTCCGACGATCAACTGCCAGCCAGCCTGGCCTTTACCGTTGATAGATACCCACCGTCCCAAGGTTTGTTGGGGGGATATGATGTATTTTGGTTAGTCACATGTATGTTGCGACCATTCTGGTCTTTTTTTGTCCCACCCCCCATGTTTGGGGTGGAGTTTATGTACTTTTGTTATAATTGTCGAACCTTGTATTTGGTTCAGTACTTTGAGTTTGTTTTCTTAATCCCTTACTAATGAAACAGGGTGGGCATACTCCACATTTTCTTCAAAAATAAAATAAAATACAAATAAAACCAAAAGGTATCACCTTTCTGATTCTTTGGTGCAAAATTATTTTAACCTGATGTATAGCATACACTTTTCAGGTATATATAACCTCAGAACATCTCATAAGGGTCCAAGAAAAGCAACGTATCAAAAATCCTTAACAAAGCATGCATGAAAACCACATATAGCAGCAGTATCAATTGTTCTGAGATTTTAACTAGAAAATGAATAGCAAAAGAACGAAACTGACCCTGTCTGCAAAGAGATTTAACATAGATAAGAAAAAAAATCTTAATCAGATATAAAAAGGGAATCTCTATTCATTGATGAGGTTTTACTTTTTTAGGTGTGTACAATAGTTCCATACTTTGGGTATTTTCTTAGACCATTATCAAGACCTCAATGCATGCCTCAGAAGTCACAAGTGTAACCCTGGACTGTAGAATTTTTTGTAAGTGTATCAAAAGCAAACTATAACTCAATTGAGAGCAACACACTATGCCGCTAAGGGTCACGGCTTATCATTCAGTAAAGGAATATAAAGTTGGTGTCACCACAGAGATAAAGAAGCATCCATGAATACAGAACATTCACACTCCTTTTGATAATAACTATCCCCAAGAACTAATATTTTCGAGTTTGCCCTTAAAAAATTGTTTTGGGGGGAGAATAATGCTAAAAGAAAGGAAAAAACCCTTCACTGGAAACTAATTATTAGTGCAAATTGTAACTTTGGTATAGGGTAATGCAAATTTGAATAACAGGTACGAGAATATGAAACATGTCACAACTCACAGGTTCAAGGCTCATGCTTTACCTGAATTCTGGGTATACGAATTGCACAGAAAAAAAAATCAGCAGTTCATCAGAACAGTATCTCACTATTTTGTTAAAGTGAATTTAATGTCACAAATAAGAAACAAGTAAGATTGTTATACTTTTTTAATAGATGTGGTTGAGTACATGACTTATCAAATAAGATTTTCAATCAAGCCAGCATATGAATTCACCTTGTTTGCCAGCAAATCAAGAAAAATTTCTCTTCTAGCTAACAAGTATTGTTGGACAATTTTACTGTTTTTATCTTTTTTATATATGAAAAAATAACCTAAAACATTCATGTCAATAAGTTAAATTCGTTGTAGTCTTGTAGAAACTAGACATTAAGCTTCCAAAATCCAATAGAGCAGTACATAAAGTAACGAAGGAGAAGTCGAGAACTACACTTGCTTCGGCAAATTAAACAAATTAAAGAGAAAAATAAACACCTTCTAAGAAATAAGAATTGCGCGGCTGTGGCCCGTGAGAACGACGGCGGCTGTGGCTGGCTGGCTGCAGGCCTGCGGCTGATTGGGGGGAAGAAGATGACTGTGAGCACAACTGCGAATTTGCGATTTGGAAATGCAAGGGACGCTGTCGCTATGGAATAGTAAACGCAAGGGGCCCTAGGGAAAAAATAGGGTTTAATTGCGGTATTTGGTTCGCGAATTTCACGACCAATTCGCGAAGTGCGCATCTAATACGGGTAGAGGCGTATAAATCGCGGATTCGATCGGCTCGCCAATTAGGCGCGCGAATTATTCCCACACTTTGTGACTATGGTATAACCTCTCCAAGGCCACCATTCCAGCTTATTGTTTAACGAAAAAAATTCACTAATTCAGTTGCCTGCAGGAATTTTTTCCCACAGTTCCAGTACCTAACAAAAGAAACATATTATTTATTCAATTCAGCATAATACTACAAAAACCACATTTTGAAGGACAATCAGCATCTTCCAATTTCAGATTCCTATACATGATAAAAATAATACAATACATATTACATAAACGGAGCAGTAACATCTATTATAATGCTTTGAAAAAGACATGTCAACTAAAATACAGAACATTGGTGGCACGCACGCACGCGCAGTATATGCGTGAAAGAATCAAGTGAAACAGCCAATCATTCTTTTGATCATACAGTCAGATATTTTCTACAGGGCATTTTGTTTCATACATAATGGAACAAGAAACTTGTGCCCAAATATGTGCAATACAATAGAACAGGGAAAATTACCAGCAGTTAAGTAGGTAAGAAAGAAAAATCATGAGCCCGTTTATGTAGAATCCCACGAAAAATTACTCAGGTCTTCGCATTTTAACATTGAGAGGACGTTCCTTGTAAGAACTGACCTTCTCAGCAGCCCTTCGAGTTGGCCTTCCCACCGATATTCTTCTTGACTCTTGGTCATGGCACTGAGAAGAGGAGCTCTGCTCCTTTTGATCTTCTATGAGCTTCACAAAAGTATCAGAGTAGGAGGAAGCCAAAGGCTTCCCATAGAGAGGGTCAACTTTACTCGGGGATTCAACAACCGGTGAACAAGCTGGAGGTTGTGCAATTGCAGTCTCGTTAGAGTCTTCAGATTCGTACGTATCGGGTATCTGGCTATTTGAACTCCTTCGTGATGATTTTCTGCGTCTGTTGAAAGGCTCATCATTAATCAACAGACGTGTGAAAAAAATGTACTAACGTGTGTTTTTAGATATACAAGGAATTGATTAAAATAAAATCAAAATAATATAATAAACAGAATGAAGTAGGTACTTTGTATAGATACTAGATTTGCCCGTGGTCACATGTCTACGACACGTCTTCAGAACGATACAGCATATAAAAAGTCTTGTAAACAGCAAATCAACAAATATGTAGCTGAAGTTTGAATAGTATGACAATAATTAGTTGTAAATTATAGTCCATGTTTCCATTAGTATATGGTGAAAATAATTATAAATTGGTGTATAAAAGTCGATGTTTCCATATATATATATATAGAGAGAGAGAGAGAGAGAGGGAGGAGGGAGAGAGAGAGAGAGAGTAATAATTAAATAAATAAATGAGTTATTTTGGGGGGGAATTTGAATTTGAGTTTTGGGGGGAAAATATGTTTTGTGAGATTAGATCTGGGCCCTTGATTTTGGGGAGATTGAAGGAGAGCCACTTGATAGCTTTTTTTGTGTTTTATTATATAGATATTAAATATATGGAAATATCTCCGTTGAAGAAAGGAAATTAAGACAATAGATGATTACTAAAATGTTCGTAGTCTGTACGTTAATGTTATTAAGGTTTATAATTGAAAAAAAATCTTGTACACAGTTGAGGTAAAAAGTAGATACACAGAACTTTTATTTAGGTGTATAGAAACAACTGAAGATTATACCAACACAGATGCTGGTAAGTTTGGGAAAGGGCTTACAAAAGTAGATATGAAACAGAAATTACCCTTTATCATCTTTTTCCTTCTCTTCTACTTGTTGGGTCAAGATATCCGAAGATTCAGCCTGAACAGGTTGCTCTTCATCCAGAGAGCATGCTGGAAATTCGGGATCAACTATCTCAAAGAGACGATCCTTCAATTCCACAGATTCTGATTGCCGGTTGTTAGATAACCTTCTTGATGAAGTCCTCCTATTGAAAGTTTCAAATCAATCATTATATTTATACTTTGGGGTGAACGTAATAGGCATAAATCCAGAGTTGGCTCTTTATTACCTTGTGTTAGCAGGAATTATAGTATCAGCTATATCAATCAAATGATCTTTAGATTCTAGAGGTTCTGCTTTTGTGTTGCTAGATCTCCTTGTGGAAGTCCTGCTTTTATTAAAAGACAGTAAATCATTATACAATTAACTTTGGGGGTCGAGATAATTGCCATTACATCCAGAGTCATGAAAGAACATGCATTACCTTCTGTTAATTTTCTCCTTTGTTTCTGTTAGAGTGGTAGCACCGGGAATTTCAGTATCAGCTATTTCGGCCGAATAATCTTTAGAGTCTAGAGGTTCTGATTGCCTGTTATCAGATAACCTTCTCGTTGAAGTCATATTAAAGTCTCAAATGCCATCATTATCTTTTAAACTTTAGGGTACATTAATAGGCATAAACACAGAATTAATAAAGAGCATGAATTACCTTGTTTTAGTTTTCTCCTTTGCTTCTACTAGAGAAGTACCAGCAGGAATTTCAGTATCAGCTATATCAATCAAATGATCTTTAGATTCTAGAGGTTCTGCTTTTGTGTTGCTAGATCTCCTCATGGAAGTCCTGCTTTTATAAAAGACAGTAAATCATTATACAATTAACTTTGGGGGCCAAGATAATTGCCATTACATCCAGAGTTATGAAAGAACATGCATTACCTTCTGTTACTTTTCTCCTTTGTTTCTGTTAGAGTGGTAGCACCGGGAATTTCAGTATCAACTATATCGGTCGAATAATCTTTAGAGTCTAGAGGTTCTGATTGCCTGTTATCAGATAACCTTCTCGTTGAAGTCCTATTAAAGTCTCAAATGCCATCATTATATTTTAAACTTTAGGGTACATTAATAGGCATAAACACAGAATTAATAAGAGCACAACTTACCGTGTTTTAGTTTTCTCCTTTGCTTCTACTAGAGAAGTACTAGCAGGAATTTCAGTATCAGCTATATCAATCAAATGATCTTTAGATTCTAGAGGTTCTGCTTTTGTGTTGCTAGATCTCCTCATGGAAGTCCTGCTTTTATAAAAGACAGTAAATCATTATACTATTAACTTTGGGGGCCGAAATAATTGCCATTACATCCAGTCATGAAAGAACATGCATTACCTTCTGTTAATTTTCTCCTTGGTTTCTGTTAGAGTGGTAGCACCGGGAATTTCAGTATCAACTATATTGGTCGAATAATCTTTAGAGTCTAGAGGCTCCGGTTTCCTAATGTTAGATCTCCTGATCGAAGTTCTGCTTTAAGACACAAATTCATTATTGTTATTATATACTAAACTTTGGAGGTGAGATAATTGCCATTACATCCAGGGTCCAGAAAAAAAACATGATTATTATATACTAAACTCTGATTTCCCTGTTGTTAGCTCTCCTCATAAAGTATTTTTATTAAAAAAACTTGAAGAATTCATTATTGTTATTAGCTAAACTTTGGGAGAGGAGATAATAGCCATAACATCTTCCGAAAGAACATGAATTACCTAGTGTTATTTTCCTTCTTTGCTTCTGCTTGAGTCGAAGTAGTACGACCCAAACCTTCAACATATTTGAGTAGATATACATGTTAGGGATGGAACAACATGCAAGAAGTAGGTCAACTGATAAGATGGAAAAACATGCAAATGTAAATTAATTACTTTGACTTCTTAGTATGTGCTTTATGTTAGGCCCACAATTGATGTTGCTATCTACTGGACTGGGTAGTGATGCATCAGTGGTTGTCGGATTGACACAATGGAGATGCTCCTTTATAAAGGAAAGTAAAGGATAAATTAGAGGGAGAGTGAGAGACATAAGGAGGGAAAAGTGTTTGTGGCTGAAATAATTTCAGAAAAAAGTGAGAGTTTGCTGACTACCTCAGTTCTGATCTCCTCACATAATCCTCCATTGAGCTCCTCCTACAGATAGAAGGTGAAGAAAAGATTAAAAAAATCTCACAGCTTAAATCCCACACTGGTACAATTCATCACAGTGAAAATAATACATAACAAGCAAATGTAGGTACAGGGGTCTGTATGCTATGCAGTTAGAGCATCTGTAGTCGTTGTGCATATATCCAAAATATGGATAATTTGGATATAATTCATCTGCATTTGTTGGCTATATTTGCATATTTTGGGTTTAACATGAACAGTAGTCGGCCAAATTTGGCAGCGAGTTTAGCTTTTTCCATATTTTGGAAATCGAAACATCATATACCGTCCCAAAAAAAAGTAGAGTTCGCACGAGATATGGTATTTCGTCTGGTTGTTTTTCTTTCCTTCCAGTTGTCGGACAGGATATGAAATCCCGTCAGAATTTATATAAAACTTTTTATTAAAAAAATAGGGAAATCATGTTCTATCCCTTCCTTCTCCCAATATTCTGATGTGGGACAAATTTTAGCTTCTTTTTTTTTGTTTAAAAAATTAGTTAAGACGGGATATGGTATTCCATCGTCGGTATTTCATTTCTCGTTTCGTTAATTAAAAAAGTTTAAAGTCCACCCTTTTTACGAGAAGTGGGATCATGTTTCGTCCCTCTTTTTTTTAAACCAAAAACCCATTTTTTGACTACAGACGACTGCAGCACTCACCCAAATTTTCTAAATCCAAAATGCCAAATATCCATTTTTTAACTATAACGACTACAGATGCTCTTAGCAAACACAACCCATTGGTTTTTTCCCCATTAGAATTGTGTAAGCAGTATTAATCTGATTTTGGGTACAGCAGCTTCACAAAAATGTAACAATCTGATTTCTGTAGGTTCATAAAAAAATTGGAAACAAGAGAAGTCAGACTGTCAGAGAAATATTAAGACAATTTGGTTTTTCCCTCCTTTTAATTGAGTAAGCAGGCAATAATAAGAGGAGCAAAAAAAGGAAAAGAGCATCCACAGCACAAATAATCATTGGAATTAAATGGAGTTTTCCTCCGCACCTCAGCTATGGCCTTCTCATGACGTTGATTGACTGACTTCTCTTTTGGTTTTTCTTGATTGGTTGGGGCATTGGAGTCCACAGCTTCAAGGCAATTAAGAGAGAAAAGTGAACATGCAGCCAAAAAAACACCTTTTTGCAAATAAGTGAAACCAAAAGTAGCAGGGAATTTAGTTCATACTGTGTTTGTTTCTAACTGCACGCTTCTTGGTATTGCAGGTGGTATCATTGATAGTGTTCGATACTGATGCATCAGCTGCAATATCCTTGAAATTGGAGCAATCCTTAATTTTGAAGAAATCAAAACAAATAACATTATTAAAATGAGAAGAAAATCTGCAAGGATCAAATAATTCCATTAACTACATGTAGCTTCAATGAATACCTCCACTGCCCTCTTCTCATGGAGTTCTCCATTTGGTTTCTTATCCTAAGAAAAAAACAATAATAAACACTCCAAAAAAGTTTAAGGATATCTACCAACCTGAGCCTTCAAACAAGTATTTTCTATTACATCCTCCAAATATATGCTAATATCTATTAGGTCCCTCGATTTGTGAAGTTATTTCAAACACGTTCCTCCAGATGGTCAGCACATGTCGATTGGCCCAAGTTCCATTTTTCAAATTAACAAATTTAATTGATAACTTTACAAACCAAAATTCTACTGAATTGTAGTTAGCTTAGTTTCTGAAAATTATTTTCCAAACACGTCTTTTGACTACTATCAGTAAATAGTGGGTCTTAATAAATATTGGCGAGCGATGCTAGGGTTGTAAGCCTCTAGGCTGGTGAGCAAGCAGTTGGGGATCGAGTTCACTTGCAAGTTTAATCCCCAGTTAGTATAAACTTGGGGTGAGAGTAGGTGAGTGTGCGCCTACGAC
Organism: Hemerocallis citrina; assembly: GCA_017893485.1. NCBI lineage: Eukaryota > Viridiplantae > Streptophyta > Magnoliopsida > Asparagales > Asphodelaceae > Hemerocallis > Hemerocallis citrina. The sequence continues at coordinate 203,956,086 of CM030367.1, forward strand.
CTTGTTCAAAAAAATAAATTAAATTGAAATTAATATTGACATTTATCAGGAGACGAAATAAAAAAATACTTGCAAGTGTTTCCAAATTACCTCAACCCTGATCATCTTGCGCAATTCTTTGATCAATTTCTCCTTCTCCTATATAGCACAAGTAATTTAATTTTACAAAGGATCATACTTCAAATTCCTACAAAATTCATTCAGTTATGTAATATAGACATACTGCACTATTAGCAATTCCGAGCTTACCTCCAACTCCTTGTTCTTCAACTTGACCACAGCCACTGTGCATCCAAGTTCATGCTGCAATGCCTTGAGCTGCACGCAAACATTCTCACCACTTTCAAAATCCGAATTTTGCCAAACCCAATAAAACCAGTAATAAAACCGAGCAACTGAAACTTACCCTCTCTTTGCTTGTCGTGAGCTCCTGCAAAATCCAAATACTACCAAATCAGACCACATAAACAAACGCCAAAAAAAACAACATTTTTCTTTAAATTCAGAGTAAGTTACAAACCGCAAACATCTGCGAGTTCGCCTGAGCCAGATTCCGATTCTGCACATTTGCCTTCCCCACCACAACCCGCAACTTCTGCAACTCAATACTGCTCAGCTCCAAATATTTACTGCCACCCAAAAATTAAAAAAATAAAAATCCACATTAAAAAAACCCCAAATTTCCAACACAAGCTAAAACCTTTAAGCAAAATTCACATACTTCCTCTCTCCAATAGTCTTCAAAAGCATCGCATTCTCCTGGAAATTGACCAAATTACTCAATTACCATCTCATAAACCCCAAAAAGCAAACAGACAAAATTTGGGATATTGAACTGAATTTCACCTCTAATAGCTGAGAAACGCACTCCTTTGTTATAGCGCAAGCGATCTCCTTAGGGTTATCTTGAATCTGAGCCATCGATCGGGTGGGCCCCACCGTGTTGGTGATGTCGGAGAGCCGCTTCCGCTTCACCGAGCTTCCGATTTGGGGAATCTTCTGATCCATTCCCCTCTTCGGATTCTCTAATGGTAAAATTTCCAATCGAGGTTAAGAGAAACCCTTATCTATGATTTCAACAGTTATTAAGGAGAAGTAATTGTTACCTTTTGAGATCGTGATTCTGTTGTTGATCTCCATTGTTTTGAGCATGAATTGGGGATTTTGACTTTGGGAAGAGGAGAAAAAAACCCTAATTTTGGGGACTGGAGTGAGTGAGAGAGGACGTTTTTCTCAAAAGGCCACCTTTTCAAACTAATTCCCAAAATAGATTATTTTCGAAACTAATTATCAAAATAGACCCTCACAGTTTCCAACTGCCTATTCTTTTTTATTACCGCAGTTGGCAACTGCGGTTTAAGTATATGTCACAATAATCAAATTCCAACACTTGTATTAAAATAGTGTTAAGGAAAAAACTATGTTCACCTTAGACCGCAGTTGCCAACTGCATTCTTGATTGTACTAAGCTCGCAGTTCCCAACTACATTCCTAATTGGATCCTATGAAAGATTGAATTGGGAATGCAGTTGGGAACTGCGAGTTTAGTGCAATCAAGAACGCAGTTGCCAACTGCGGTCTAAAGTAAACATAGTTTTCTTCTTAACATTATTTTGATACAAGTGTAGGAGTTAGATTATTGTGGTATATACTTAAACCGCAGTTGTCAACTGCGTCAACAAAAAAGAATAGGATGCAGTTGGGAGCTGCGAGTGATCTATTTTGAAAATTAGTTTCGAAAGTGATATATTTTGGAAATTAGTTTGAAAAAATGGCCTATCTTGGAAAAAATCGTCAGAGAGGGAAAGTGTCAAGTGGGGGATTTGATGAATTTTTTGAATTTTTTTACCAAAATGACCCCACTTACTTTTTGAAAGTATCAATGAAACAGACTCACTTTCAAAAGTATTTCCCAAAATGACCCACTTGCTAGGTGAAAATAACCTCGCTGTATAAGATAGCGAGTGAATGTTAAGGTGTTAAAACATGAAGAAAATTTTCAATTTAGACTCGCTATCCCCGATAGCGATATCCCGGATAGCGAGTTTTGTGAAAACAACGTCACTTTCTGAAATAACGAGTGTATGTTGAGGTGTTTCTCCACCACTTGAAAAAAAAACTTGAAGAAAAATGCCAAGTTTAGACTCGCTAACTGAGATAGCGAGTGTCGATTGGGAAGTTTTTAAATACTCGCTCGCTATTTCGCTGTTTCTCTTCACTTCTCTATTTACATTCTCCCAACTCCGAAATAAACGAAATAAACCCCAAGCCCTAACCTCCCAAATTCGTTATTTCACCAACAAAATCAGTTCAAAATCTATTGAGATCCACTTCATCACCCATAACGCTCTCTACTCCCACACTCAAACCCCTAAAACCATCATCCAAGATCCTGAATTGTACCAGTCGCTAAAATTCATACATATCTGAGATAACGACCCTGGATGAGATAGCGACTATGAGAATTTGTACATTTTCAGAGACTTCAAAGTCTCTGAAAACTTGCAATTCTCACAATCGCCATCTTAGATAGCGAGCCTCATTGAACCAAGGTCGCTTTCTGATATAGCGAGTCTAGTTATTTTATTTTCCACAAAAGTTAACAATCTCAAATTTTCCTTGTATATTGGCTTTTAAACACACATACATTATGCCATATAATATCTCAGATATAAATAAAGTGGCTATATCTCAAACTCAACTAAATATACACAATTAACTAAAATGCACAATTCGGGATCTTGGATGATGAGTTTAGGGTTTTGAGTTGGCAAACACTATTGCATGTAATATTGTTGTTCAACTGTTATGACATGCAATAATAATGACTATAGTTGTTGTTTGGTAGTAACTGCAAACCTTTACACTCTTCATACAACAACACTCGCTATCTGAGATAGCGAGTTCATTTGAACAAGACTCGCTATATCAGAGAACGAGTATAGTTGTACTCAATTTCCAAAAAAAAAATTGAACATGAAATGTATACAACAACACTCGCTATCGGAGATAGCGAGTTTAGTTCAAACTCATTTTTCAAAGAAATTTAGAACATGAAGTATATACAACTACACTTGCTATCTGAGATAACGAGTCTAGTTCAACTGAACTGCTACCTCAGATAGCGAGTGTAGGTCTATATATTTGCATGTTTAATTTTTTTCTAAAAAAATAAATACAACTACACTCGCTATCTGAGATAGCAAGGTCTGTTGAACTAGACTCTCTATATAAGATAGTGAGTAGCTATATACATTTTAGTTAGAAATTGCATGTTTCAAATTTCTCTAAAAAAATGAGTATAACTGCACTCGCTATCTGAGATAGCAACGCAAGTTGAACTAGACTCGCTATCTGCGATAACGAGTGTAGTTATATATATTTCAGATAACAATTGCATGTTCAAAATTTCTCTAAAAAATGAGTACAACTACACCTGTTATATGAGATAGAGAGTTTATTTGAACGAGACTCGCTATCTCAGCAACTAGGTTAATTTGGTAAATAGTTTTAAAAGTGGGTCATTTTGGTAACACATTCGATTTTTTTTCCGTAATAGGACACTTTTTGAAAATATTTGTGATTATGGGGCCAGTTGGGCTATTTTGTGCTACGTCAGCAGTGACCGCTATTTTTATTATCAATCTCTTTATTTTTATAGTCGCTAATGGAAATAGTAGCCTATGTTTTAAAAAATTTTGAATTTTTTTTTGATATCGCTATTCCTTTTGGCGACCAAAGTATATATAAAATCGCTAATGTGATTAGCGACATTTAATGAATTGTATTCTAACACTTAGCAAAATCTAGTGAGTTTTTGCACTCTAAAAAAATAACAATCCATTTATTTTTAAAACTGGGGTCGCTATTCGGAATAACGACCTTAGTTGTACAAAAGTCGCTATTCGGAATAGATGTCTTTAATGTAATAAGGTTGCTAAAACTCTCTGAAAAAATAACAATCAATTGATTTTTGAAACTGAACTCGCTATTCGGAATAGCGATCTTAGTTGTACAAAGATCGCTATTCGTAATAGAGGCATTTATTGTACTAAGGTCGCTATCCCGAATAGAGACCTTAGTTGTGTAACTATTTTGCAAATTTTACAAAGAACAATGAGACTGTGTTACCTACTGAGGTCGCTATTGTGAATAACGACCGAAGTATACTAAAGTCGCTATTCCTAATAACGACCTCAGTTTTTTTAAAAAAATTTCCCAAGGGAGTAAAAGCTCTCTAGAAATCGTTAAGTGTCTCAATACATTTATTTGAGGTCGCTAATCCCATTAGCAATCTCATATATACTAAGGTCGCTAGTGGGAATAGCAAAAGAAAAAAAAATCAAAATATTTTACAACATAGACCGCTATTCCAATTAGCTACTTTCAAGATGAATGTCGCTAATGAAAATAGCAGCTGCTGCTAATGTGGCACAAAGTAGTCCACGAACACTAATAATTTCGAAACTGGCCCATAATCGCAAATATTTTTAAAAAGTGGCCTATTACGGCAAAAAAATCGTATTTGATTTGGGGAACGAAACGAGTATCCGAAGCTAACAGTTGGATCCGAAAGGGATTTTCGAACCAAAATTTGATTTTGAAAGTTGGGACCTGGATCCGAATTGATGTGGCTCGTGCGTCCGTTCAAATGCAAACGGTTGTGCTTGTGGTTGTAGTGGCTTATCTTAGGGTTTGCGGTGACGTATCTCTACTATTTTAATGAGAGAGTTTGTCACCAAACAAACTTTATTTGTAACCAAATAAACACGTGCATTGTAACCAAACAAACACGTATAATGCACATGCATAACTAATATAAATGAGGCTTTAGGTTTGTTGCCGGACAACGTCGATTTTAAAAAAAAAATTATAAAAACGTGCGCCGCACGTGTAAATTACTAGTTGGACATGATTGTCCTCTATATTTGTCATACTTATTAAGAAAAGTTGATAAGATGGATTTTTTTTTTTTTTGTTCTTTTTAAATTTTCTGTACTATTTTGCGCTTTGGGGGAAAACGTTTTTTGTTTTCTTTTTAACACAATAAGTTGAGAGAAAACAAGAAGTGTTTTTGTGAGAATTGAGTAATAGACGTGGATGGTTAATTTTGTTAATGAACTGGATATGGAAGCTGTACATCTCCCATTGCGTGTGAGTTTGAGTTTGAGTTTGTTGTAATAAGAAACTGTGAGATGGAACAGATTTTTTTTTTATAAGAAGGTCATCGTTTCATTAATAAGAATTAAAGAAACAAAGTAGTGCAACATCCAAAAAAGGATCCTACCGGGCCCTTAATAACAACCAACGACTAGCAACCAACTAGTCGACACAAAGTAAGAACATAGGTACATCATAATAATCGAAATACATAAAAAGCAGTAATTGAGGCCCATCCTGTAACGATCCTGATGGCGCTCAATCCCCTTCCCGCTCTGGCACTCTACTCCTCCTCAGACAACTTTAGCTTCTTCTTCGCTCTCACATAACCTGCCCAATCATGTATGAGAAGGAAAATTTTATTCATAGAGGTAGTAAATCTGTAGTTGATATTTCTAAAACATGAGTTGTTACGGTCTAGCCATAGACTCCAAATGGAGATGGAATAGATGGATGGCGAGAAGCGGCAATTCACTTAAAAGCGGGGATACAGCAAGGCAGAAATTTCGTTCTGACACATGAAAGACAGAAGGGACTTATACCTCGCTATGTGGCAAGGTGGAGAACCATCCTCAGATTATCACTCCACATATAAGAGTCTTTTATTTTTTTTTTTGAGAATAAAGATGACATTGTCATCGTTTCATAATTAACGAAACCAGGATTACAAAAGAACTAGCTAGAGAAAAGCGATAAAAATGGCTACTAGCATCTCATCAGTATAATGCGTCGCCATCCAAAACAAAAGCAAAATACATGAAATAAAGATACAAAAATTGTTACTCTGCTGAACAGCTTTCTCTACATCCGGAGCTTCTTCCTGTTGGCCGTCTGACCTGCCCATGCATAAATTAAACCGTAAATTTGATGCATAAATACAGGAAATCTAATGTTGCAATTACGAAAACAAAAGTTGTTTCGGTCTAGTCACAGTCCCCAGATAACCGCAGCTATAGATACATCCCAAGCCTCTCTATCATGTTTTCTAATGCTATCCCCCATTCCCATTTCCCAAGCCTCTGAAATAGAGGTTGGAGTATGAGGCGACCCAAACCCCCTACTAACCACCTCCCAAGTGGAAATTGCCTTGCCCTATTACATTTGAAAAATATGTGCTCCGTATCCTCGTCGGCGTTGTAGCATCTGAAACACTGAATCTCGATGTGCAAACCCCTCCTTAGTAGGTTAACTTTTGTTATGATCGCATTGTTCATCACTAGCCAAAGGAATGCCCTAACCTTCAATGGAGCGAGTGAACCCCAAATCGTCGCGTTGTATCTGCTTCTTATGCCTCCTTACGCGTTGTATCTGCTTCTTATGCCTCCACATAGTTCATCACATAGTCTTTCAAGGTCACCATTGCTTTTTACCAAAATCTTCCATGGATAAAGTATACAAAACACAAAAACCCTGGCAGCCACTGCATCCCCTTCGTTTATTTCTATACCAGCATGTATATAGATCGTGCACATTTCTACAAGTCAACTATAAACAAAAGAAATACTCTACTACCCATCGTATCAAGAAAATATGGAAAAAACTTCAACTACTGCTTGTAATTTGTTCACATTCTTGGGAACACAGTATTATTGAAGCAGTTTATCTTCTTATACTCAATAAAAGTACGGAAATCATAACTTGTAACCAATACATATAAATCGCTTGCAAATCAAAATCACCAAGAGTAGAAACGGTACAATATTTATCGTGTGAAATGTTCACCGCATACACAAATTGGTCCAATATGCGAAATCACAACATATATAAGCACATAAATATCAATTAAGAACAGCACACCATTCATCCCAGTAGTAGCCAGTCTCTCACATCTCTCTCTTCCGGAAGTATACTTCTGATGGAACTCAGGGGAACTGAGTTACCTGTAGGAATCAGGGCGTTTGGGCTTGCTTTGGACAGCGGCCTCGATTTTTTCCAGAACATCAGGTGTCAGCATCGGAATGACATCAATAGCCTTCATATTCTCAATGATCTGTTTTTGCAGGAAAGGACAAAGTATTAGTGTGTTTTTTTTTTTGGTTGGGGGGGGGGGGGGGGGGGGGGGGGGGGGGCTTGAATATTATTAGACCATTCACAAAAAAAAGTTGAGCCTTCAACTTACATCAGAAGAAGTTGAAACTAACACAAACATCATATCTGGTTATTTGTTTGGATACGGATATATGTGGATACACACCCCCATATCTAGAGGGTGTAATGAGACTAACAGAGCGGAAATTAGGCCATTCAGTATCCATTTGATTACTTGTAGTAGAAAGCGGTACTAATACAAACACTGCTAAGAGGACGGAAATATACTTAACAAATATGAATCACTATGAAAATGACTTCTGAAGTTATGATTGGAAACAGTGTCTGAGAGACAGACAATGGCTGTGTACATTATTGATTATACAAATATACTCGGACATTTACAAATATACTCTGATATTTTAAATGGTCTATGAATATCTTGTAGTTAAGTGGGTACAGGATAGATTGAAGAAATAGTAATTGACAACCTGGTTATAATTATCGTGATCAGGTGGAATTTCAAAAAGACAGTAATGGTGGACAGTTAAGTTTTATGACAAGATCTATATGTTTTGGCTGCCTAATCATATATGAAGTAAATACAGAGGCAAGGAAAGGAAACCACAACATGTGGGGTCTTCCAAGAGGAAAATAAATCCCTTAAGAGGCATGTTTATAGTTAGTTTTGAGGACATCATTTCGAGACAATTCAGGCGTTTCTATAAGCGCAGACATCATCTACGATGGTTGTTCCATTAGCGTAGTATTTTATTTCAGTATTCATATTTGTTTTTGGCATTATAGCCATATGTAGTAGTTTTACGATATGCATCCTTTATTTTATACATTAGAATATTTTAGAGATTTGTATTGAGATTTGTTTTGGGCATATATATAGGCCTTGAGAATAATGAAAAAAGAATGCTATTCTTGATTTAAAAAATTATTGTGTTGAGTTATTGCTCTTCATCCCTCTTTTTGTGTGAGACAATTGAGAGAATTATTAGAGTTTGTGAGAAATCCTAATAAAGTATTAGGGCATGTAATAAACTCTAAAACTACACCAAAATTCTCAAACTAAACAACCTAACCCTAATCCCATAAGCCACCTAATCTCATTCCCCTTCTCCTTTTCTCTCTGCATACCGAAGCCCATCCCCTGCCTTACCCCCGTCACACCCGAAGCGACCTCCGACCTTGTGACCATTACCGCTGCCAAACCCATCGCCGTCTCCATCATCGCCACCCATCTTTTGCACCGAGCTTCTCCTCCGATCATCACCTTCACCCCAAAGTTCACAACCCAAACCCGGCAACACTCTTGCTGCTCCTTACCAAGCGCCGCCCGAACAGCTGGCCGACGTCGCGAGCCGTCGCCGACCAGCTTGCACCACACCTCGAACGCCCCACCAACAGATCTGCAGCAACCCCACCATCGTTGCTCCTTCATCCTGCAATCCATTGCTAGCCCTGCATCTACTGCCTCCACTCCCACCGCTCGCCGCCAACCTTCACCGCAGCAACTCGTCAACACCACTGTCCTCTCCCTCTTCAACCGCCGACAGCCCTCGCCTTCACCTTGTTGTTCCCCACCTCATCGCAGCCCCTCGTGACCCCACCTCCGAGCGCCGATCGACTACGCCCCGCACTCCACTGTCGCTGCCACCTGCCTTGCTGCCGCCTCTCGCGACAACAATCCTGAGCGACTACGCCCTATCTGCAACCCTGGTAAATTCTTTTCACTTCTCAAATATTTGTGTTACTGCTTTATCATCTCAATAATATTATTTGATTTATCTGTCGTCCACAAATATTGAGAGTGAGTACTTCTACTTGCCTATTAAAGTACAAATTATTATTGCATATTTTACTTGCTAAGGACGTTAAGGTATATAATTATTGATTGTTGGGATTGAAGCTTTAATTGGGCTTGTTAAACTATTTCATATCTTGAAAATCCATCAAACCAATTAATAATTTAATTTCTGACTTAACATGTTGGTAAACTTAATCTTTTAATATTCTTGAAAATTCTCTATCTAGAGTTAAGTTTACATCACTTATTGCATGCAACTTTCAGTCCTTGGATACAAGTAGGGTGCTTCAACATGAGCATCTACTACATAATCTCCTAGGTGTTTGTGGAGATTGTGCAAGTGAATGTTGTGAGATGTTAGCCCCTTGCTTCCAAGGGCCATGTGAGATGTGCAAGGGTCATTAGCACCTACTACATGATCTCCTAAGTGTTTATAAGACATCCTACAAATAAACCCATGACCAGAGGATTCACTTTTCCCCCTTTAGCTACGGTAGGAGGTATGACGATATTTATATATGAGTGACGTTTCTTAAATTCACAATCCAAAGCCAAAATACATTGGTTCAGATGTTCAATACTATAAAGTTATGCTGGATTTTAAGGATCCTGTATCAATGTAGGATTGGGAATTTTTTTTATGAGATTGGTCAAATAAAAAAAGAGTTTTCATGCAAAAGGATGCTGAAGGGAACTGCAAAATTCCACGATAACAGTCATATAGAACCAATTTAGTAAACAGTCACAGTGTCCAACAATACGTAGTGTCAGTTTCAACCCAGACAGGAATAATGTAGTTAAAGTTACTATTTATTAAGCATGTGCAATGCATGTAAGTTAACTTTAAAATCATGTTACTATAGATGTCAAATGTGCGATGGAGATTTACTTAGGTGGTGTGGATGGTTAACATAACTTGAACTTAAAAATGTACCGATGAGATCAAGTAGGGTGGTGTGGATGGTTCATATAACTCCGAGTTAGAAAAAATGTGGGGTTGAGATCGGTTTGAGTGGTTGTCAACACTTCGCACAATCCCAACTTTGGTAGTCTGGTTATAATAGCAGAGATAATTAAAATTCAAGAAAGAGATGACTGCTTAGATCATGAAAGGAACACAGTTATGCATCCTTTAGGTCCTTCTTACAGTAGAATAAATAGGAGACAACCCTCAGTCCCTCTCTGTAATAATAAGGTTCAACTTCAAGTATGGAACATAATGACCATAAGGAGTCAGGAGACTCGGGACCATGATGGGAGGTTCTGAATTTCTCCTTTGTGCTACGGTTGTGCAAAAAAAAGAATACCAAAATATCAATGTCTAGTTGTCAGCTCAAGTAGTTACAAAAAAGATTTCTGCAAGAAAGATAAAAGACTTCTGAATGAAAGATATTCTAAGGTAGTTCTGGTTTGAATTTGATTTTCCTTCGTTCTCTTTTTTTTTTGTTTAAAGAAGGTGAAAGAAGCTCCCAGGCATACATTGGTTGTACAATTGCAAAAATTAGACAAACAAATGTAACTTAGACTTCTCATCCAACTTCTCAAAGACATCCAACTTCTCAAAGAACATCACATTACAAGTGTAATTGAAAAGAATAAAGAATATGGGATATGGTGTGTGCAATTAGCACAGGTACCATTTATTTAAACAAATGAAAGCAATTTCGTTATGTCAGCAATAAAAAAGGGGAAAAAATACCATGCATTTAGAATCAATAAAATATAAAATATAACTTTATACAAAGTAAGACTCAAATACAACAGTGTTCTGTAAATTAGGTGGTAAAAGAAGAAATACCTGATACTCCTTTGTCGCACCGGTAATTACGGATGAGACATTTGGGTTTGCTGCACACCATGCAATCGCAAGTTGAGATAAAGGAACACCTAGCTCCTCCGCAATGGGTTTCAGTGCACTAACTTTTCGGAGAGTGTCATCAACAAGTGATCTGTTGGCAAGACTCTACAAGAAACATTTCAATTAACTACCTGACATCAAGCTATAGGAAAGCAAGCCATAAGTTATGTAGGCTCAATTATGTTACAAATTTCATCATACATTCAAGAAACTACTATTTGCCTAGATGCCTGGAGTATATGGTTTTTATGATAAATCAAGAAACTACTATTTGTCCTAGATGCCTGTAGCATTTGGTTGACTAACTGTGCATTGTTATGCATATAATAATTCGAAAACTTGAGCTGCATCCCTTGTTTCTCAAGAGATCACTAGTTGTGAAAAGATTTCTTTAAACAAATTGAGACTGATTGCTTAAAGTTACTATTACAAATATGCAACAAAAGATAAGATTTTTTGCCCTAATTATCTGAAACTGAGTTCCCCTGACAAAATGCAGTTGATCTGAAATGGAAACCTCATGTTTGTGCAATGAAGGAAACAAAGATACACATAACAATCCTCAACTCCACCGCTTCAAAAACAATCTGAATTCTGAACAATGAAATCATATCATGTGTCTCTAATAAGGATTATTGTGGCAACACAAAAAAGATTCAATTCAATTTTGAGGAATACACCCTTAAAGTGGTGATGCCTTAACAAATTGCTTACTTTTTATATCCAGCTACAGTCTACAGAAGTATAAAACTTCTTCTACAAAATCATAAATGAGCAGTATGAGCTAAAGGAGGTGAGAGATAAGGAGGTTTCAATGTTAAAACTTTTTATAGTTTATGCATTTCAGATATATATAAGTATCCAGTGCAAGGAAATATGTAGCAGAGTCGAATTAAACTTGCACACTAATGCATATTAAATATCAATTAAAAAGTCTGTGCAATTGAATACAGCCATAAAAGAGATATCGTACTTTGTAGTTCTCCAAGGCAAATCGACTGTCAGGGGGAATATTTCCCTTGCTGTATTTACCAGTAAGCACCCCTGATGCAAGTGGACTCCATGTGGTAAGACCAATTCCATAATTGTTGTAAAGAGGCAAATACTCAACTTCCACCTGAACCAATAAGGAAAGCAGTTCATTTAATCAAATTCAATCTAGTCTGGTAATATGATTTCACTGCAGAATACTGGATATGTTCATTTGGCTTGGCCTGCATTTGTATGCTTGTTGGCTTCGAAGCCCTTTCACTTTCGGGCCTGAATGCAATTCCATAAAGCAAAATACTTATCTTTCTCTATTCAAAAAATCGAAACAGTTTATGGCAAAGCTTCCATCTAGTCCCTAGTTGCTTCATCTATGGATATGGCTAAAAAGAAAGAGTAAAGAGTTTATCTTGAATGCATCCTTATAATAAAAGTGGTGTCATTAACGGATGACTCCTAAATGGGTATCAGGTAAGGGGGCAATATTTGGGTATGGGACATCTGGCATTGTAATTAGTATTATTGGTTTCTGTCCTGGCCCCAACCCTTCTCTGGTCCCGCCATTGTCTGTCTCATCTTTATTTACACCCATTTTACAAGCTGTAAATTATGAGTAGACCAAAGTAAATTTAAAGAGTATATCTCTTAGGTAGGCAGTGCCTTAAATGAATCTCATGCATCATGTCCAGGTTTAAAGAGAAAGAGGGGCAAGAAACATCTCATGACACTCTGCATGATCATGCCGCCTCATAAATATCCTAACCAGATCAAGTAAATGATCCAACTTAAAAGAAAAACTACCCAAAAACCTGCCACTCAACCAAACCTTTCCCTACAAGACCCTACACTTGACACTACCAATTCGGGTTTACTGACATTAAAAAATCATTAATCCTCTATACCTTCAACCTTTCACATCTCCTAAACCTTGTACCATAGTCTAATAAATCTCCAAGCTGCCAAGTACAGTTACAACTACTGCAAATCCCCAAAGGGACAAGAAACATCCCATGTACAGTGCATCATATATCATATCTAAATGTCCCACACAACAAATCAACAAGTTGGAAATCCAAGTTAAACAAAACTACCACCATAAATCCCTCACCGATCAGAATTTATCGCATCAAAGTCTCCATTTTCACTATCTACCCTTACGAAAATAAATATATATTTTGATCTTTAGGGGATGATAACTATAGTCATACCAACTCTAAAAAGAACCTCAAACAGCCCAAATGTATGACAATTATAACTACGTGAGACAACTCCAGATTGCATAACTCTTACGAATTGGATTTAGTGAAATCAAAACCTATAGTTTTCACTATCTTACCCAAAACCAAAATTTTCAACCACTATAATAACAACACCACCACCACCGTAGGCCTGGACACCAATTTATATTCCGGCTGCTACCGGCTCGATAAAACAGACAAACCAACAACCCATTAATTGTCCCCTAACACCAATCTGTCTCTTAGACCCTATTTATCATTGGTAACTTTAAAAAAACAAACTCTAGTAGCATGTTCGGGATAAACATGGTTTGCCAAAAGGTTAGAAAACCATGTTAATACCTAGTTACAGTATCTCAACTCTGATTCCACCAAATATTTATTATTATGACAAAGTAAAGTTCAGATCTTTATACCTTATGCCTCGAAAACAAGTTATACTCCGGCTGCTCGACCACCGGGCCCACCAAATCCAGCCTCTCCGCCACCCCCCACGCCTCCGTAATCTGCTGCGCACTCCACTCACTGGTCCCCCAATAAAACGCCCACCCCTTATCAATCACATAATTCATGGCCCTCACCGTCTCCTCCACCGGCGTCATCACATCCGACCGGTGACAGTACACCACGTCCACATACTCCATATCCAGCCTCTTGAGCGACGCCTTCATCCCTTCGACGATGTGCTTCCGCGACAGCCCCTTGTCGTTGGGGCCCTGGCCGCCCCAGAAGAGCTTGGTGGAGATGACGAGGTCGGAGCGCTTCCAGCCGAGCTCGCGGATGGCCTGGCCCATGATCTCCTCGGCGCGGCCGTTGGCGTAGACCTCGGCGTTGTCGAAGAAGTTGACGCCGGAGTCGCGGCAGAGTTGGAGGAGGGACTTGGCGTCCTTGACGTCCAGCTGGTTGCCGAAGCTCACCCACGCGCCGTACGACAGCTGCGAGACCTTCAGGCCGGAGCGGCCGAGATTCTTGTACTGCATTTTTCTTTTTAGGGTTTGATCGCGATGGGATCGATATTGGGAGATTCTTATGGGAGGTTGGACTTTTAAAAGAAAAAACCCTTGAAAAAAAAGGCTGGAGTTGGACGGCTGGATTTTGTCGTGGAAGGAGGAAGACAAAGGGAAAGTGAGCACGAAGTCGGTGACGGGCTAGCCTGGCATAAAAAATGTGCTTTATTAATTAGTAAAGATTTCGATTATTAGAGGAGGGCTAGTACTCACGTAAGCATGTGTATCACTAGTTCACTACCTATAATAAGAGCATCTGTAGTCGTTGACGGTGAAAAAATGAATATATGGTTAAATAGAAATAAGCATCGAACTTTTGCTGCAATCGTTCGAAGCTATTTTTTAGCAATCTATCTTATAATAATAAGCGACGGCACATGAAGTGCCGTCGGAGAAAAAAAAAAAACCAGTTAATTTTGTGGGACGGCACTCGAAGAGCCGTCCAATCGAAAAAAAAATAAAATTATATGGATCGACGGCACAGGAAAAAAAAAAAACAAAGACCGAATATCACGGACGGCACATGAAGTGTCGTCCAAGAGGATAGTGAAGATATTTGTTGTCATTTTTCACTTTTCCAAAAATTACAAAAATATTTCACTATTTACAAAATTATAAATGCAAAAAAAATTACAAAATTACAAAAACATTTTCAAAAATTGCAAAAAAAATCGAAAATTACAAAAACCTCCGGACGGTACTTCATGTGCCGTCCGAGGAATTTGGGCTGGAATTTTTTCTTCTTCAAAGGACGGCACTTCATGTGCCGTCGAATGGGAGGGGTGTTTTTTAATTGAAAAAAAAAAAAATCAAGGGACGGCACTTGAAGTGCCGTCCGACGTGGCAAATTTTTTTTTTGGGCGCGACGACACTCGAAGTGCCGTCGCTCAAATATGGATAATTCTCAAATCGATTCTCATATATAGCACGCGACTGTAGCGATTTATCGATAAAATGGATATTTGGCAAACGAGTGCAACACGTTCGTTTGCCAAATATCCATTTTATCGATATTTGGCAAACGACTACAGATGCTCTAATAATTTACATTTAGTAATTTACACGTGCGATGCAAGTATTAACAAACATAAGTAAAAAATTTTAATGTAGTATGATCTTGAATTTGAGATATTTTTTCAATTTATTTGTTTTTTTTAGGTTAAAAGTGGAATAACGCCGCCCTGTTTCATTAATAAGAAATTAATAAAACAACCTCGACGTACCGGGAGGAATACAAAAGTACAGTGCAGAAAATAAAACATAATCCCCCAACAAAATCCTGGGCGGTGGGTCTAACCATCCCTACAAAGTATAAGCAAAAGTACAGTAGATCGAAACAAAATACAATGTAGAGGTAGTTGCGTCCTGTGGGAATCCGAGGTATCGTGTTCCATATGAGCATGAAGGGCGCCAACCCCTCAGTCCAGTGTCGGTCCAAACTCGACCTCCTCATCATCAAATTTCTCCACCTGGAAGACTGACAAACGTCCCTCTAGCTCATGTGGCAGCAGCTGTGGCCCAAAAAGAAATAAGATGCATAATATGAGTAAGGTTACCAAAAATACTATTACATGAAGCACAAAAATAGAAATTATTTCTGTCTAGCCATAACACCCAAGTAGTTGCCGCAATGGCTATGTACCAAGCATCCTTCATTTCGTGGCATACTGATGCAAATTTGGGGCTAATCCACAAATCCTCTTATTCGTTGGGGTAGTCGCCTGTCCCTAAGGCCTGTAATACCTCTACCATAGTTGTCTTACTCCTTTGGCAGTGAATGAAAAGGTGATTCAGATTCTCCGTATGTATGTTATAGAATCCGCAGTTGGTCGCTAATTGGGGTTGTCTTTTGGCAAGGTTCTCTCTGGTGGGGATAACATTATTGAGCACTAGCCAGAGGAAGACCCTCACTTTAAGGGGTGTTTTGGCCTTCCATAACACATGTGCCCAACTGGGTCTGCATCCTCGATAGTAAATTCGATGGTACAGAGACCTAACAGTAAAATCTCCTTTGATCTCTAGCCCCCGATGCATCTGATCTGGGCCCTGAGCACACATCACCCCGTTTCGTGTAATGTGTATTTGCAGTTCATGCAATTGCTGATGTAACCCTGGGTTTAGAGGTCCTCGGAAAGATGGTCTCCATTTGCCCCTCTTCCATGTCTCGGCGACAGAGACATTCGGGCGAGTTGTTTTCTCATACAGATCTGGGAAGGTCTCCTTTAGGGTATGGGCACCACACCATTTGTCCCACCAAAATCTGGTGGACCGTCCATTACCAATAGTTGATGTAACTGCTGAGTTGAAAGGCCCGCTTACTTTGGTAATTCCTTTCCAGAAGCGAGAAACTCTAGACCCTATCCGGAAGCCTAAACTTCTCGTACCTTTTCCCCGAAGGTACAGTTGAATGAAGTCCTGCCAACCTTCCCCGCTGTGGTGGAAGACCTTCCACCACAATTTCCCCAATAGGGCAAGGTTCATATCTCTTAAGTCGATGATGCCTAGTCCACCATGCTTCTTCTTCATGCATGCAATGCCCTACTTGATCAAGTGATATCCCCCCTATTCGAGTCTGCCCCTTTCCAAAGGAATCGTTTTCGGATTCGGTCAATCTGTTGGATTACCCATTTAGGTAGCTCAAAAAATGACATATAGTAAATGGGCAGATTAGACAACACCGAGTTGATAAGTACCACTCTGCCCCCAAGGGAAAGCAATTTTCCTTTCCAACCAGACAATCTGTCCTCCATCCTGTCTATGATAGGTAGCCAGTCCGTCTTAGTAAGCTTCCCTGGTCTGAGTGGGAGCCCCAAATATTTGATTGGAAACTTGTCTGTCATACAATTTAGTATGGTAGCCTGGTCCTGTGCTTCTACATCGAAAAGTGCAATTGGAGTCAAAGCACTCTTGTGGAAATTAATCCTGAGCCCTGACCAGACTTCAAAACAGTAGAGGGCCCTTTTAAAGCAGACTGTTTCTGACCTTTTCCCATTGCCAAAGAGTAGGGTGTCATCAGCATACTGAAGAATCGTGCATCCTTGATTAGAGGTGCTGCTAGCCACGGGCGTTATCCAACCTTTCCTTCTACAATTAATTAGCATGCCCCTCAGCACATACGCTACGATAGTGAATAGAAGAGGTGACAGCAGATCCCCCTGCCGGAGTCCCTTCTTGCAAGAAAACGGTAGACCTGGTCGCCTATTAACCGAGATAGCCATTTTACTAGTGTATAGACAGTGTTTGATCCACCTAATCCATTTAACCCCGAAGCCGCTCCCTCTGAGAGCTTCCAGCAAGCACTCCCAATCGACTGAGTCATGTGCTTTCTCAAAGTCCAGTTTGAAGAGAAAATTCTTAGAATTGCCCGTATGGCAGTGGTGGATAACTTGTTCTGCAGTGGCCACACAATCCAGGATACATCTGCCCTTAATGAAACCAGTTTGGGTTTTGCTAATTAAACTGTCCATGATGCTTCCCAGGTGGATGGCCAGGACCTCTGTGATGATCTTAACCGAGCAGTTTATGAGACTAATCAGTCTAAAATCCCCCACCCTTGTAGACTCCACCCGTTTAGGTATCAGGACTACTTCCACAAAGTTGAACATGCCCAATCTGAGGTTGTTGTGGAAGAATTCATCCATCAGCGCCATAATGTCCCCTTTTATTTCTTCCCAGAACACTTGGTAGAACATCATTGAGAAGCCGTCTGGCCCCAGCGACTTGTTTGCTCCCATTTGAGTGATGGCATTTTCCACCTCCGTTTTCGAAAAAGGTGCTTCCAAAGCGGATAGCGTTTGTGCTGACTCGTTCTGGCAGTCCTGCCAGAAATCCCCCCTCAGTAGGATCATGAAGTTATTCTTCTTCCTAAAGAGGCCCTTGTAGTAATCTTGAAAGGTTTTGGAAATCACATTTTTGTCTTGCGTTGTTCCCATTTTCGTCTGTATTGACAGGACTAGATTGGATCTACGTCTCGCGCTTGCCACTCGGTGGAAGTAGGCTGTATTTGCGTCTCCCTCTTTGAGCCACGAAATCCTCGACCGTTGTTGCCATTTGATCTCCTCCAGCTTATAAAGATTGGCAATATTTTCTCGGAGCTCTAGTAGTCTGTTTCTTTCATCTTGAGGCAGGACTTGTTTCTTCCAATCTTTCTAGCTCATCAATTCCTTCCAAAAATGAGTCTTTTGCACGCCAGATGGTCGAGAATCTAGACCGATTCCATCTACGCAGCCGCTTTCTCAATCTGCGGATTTTTTCACACCATCTGGTTGTAGCATCCGACCCAGTTGTTGGGAGTGCCCAATTTTCCATCACCATGTGGTGAAATCCCTAGATTTCTAGCCATGCCTTCTCAAATCTGAACTTCCTTGGCCTTTGAGATTCCTGTACCCCAGCATCAAGCAGGACCGGTGTATGATCTGACGTAGGTATAGGGATAGATTTAGTGGTTGCTAATGGGAATTTAGCTTCCCAGTCCATCGATACTAGTATCCTGTTTAATTTGGCCATAATCGGGGATGCTTGTATGTTTGACCATGTAAATAGTCTGTCATTGGTTGGGATATCAATCAGCTCTAGTTGTGTGATCACCCTATTGAACTCTTCTCTGTGTCTGTCGCTGGAGCCTCTACCCTTGTGCTCGAAAGCAAATCTGGTAATATTGAAGTCCCCCCAACAATCTAAGGTCCCAGCCATCGTTGTCGAATATCGATATGCTCTTGCCAAAAGGATTCTCGAGCTGTAGCCACGTTCGGCCCATACACTCCAGTGATCGTCTACATCCAATTATCAGACCGTTGGGTCAGTCAGATAGTCAGGGAGAACGTTCCACTATACTCCTCAGAGCAGGTGAAAATATCCGGGTTGAACCCAACAGCAATTCCCCCCGAAGCTCCTGCGGACGGGCGTATCACCCATTCCTTGATTCTGTGGCCCCCAACTCTTTTGAGTTTTAACCCGTGCGCAAGTTTGGTCTCCTGTAACCCTACCACTTCCGCCTTGGAGTTCTTAATGACGTCCCTAACCATATCTCTCTTCCTCCTATCCCCCAACCCCCTAACATTACAGAATAGTGTATTCATTGGGGGACCGTATCTAAGTTGATCGTAGGTGTGGGTGTGGGACAGGCTTCTTCTCCGAAGACCTCCGTCACCCCAGAGCTGGATCCCAGATCTTTCTGATAACTAGCCTTAACCCGTTCAGTTTCCCAACCCCTAATTTTATTGAGTAGTAGAGCATTACGTTCTATGTCACACACCTCTAAGCCACAGGTTTGAGCTAGGATAAAAACATCAGAATCTGACATGAAATTTAATATAGAAGCTAAAAAATTTCTCGTACCTCCGTCATCGAATTTTGCAGCCTTGGCCGCCGCAGCCACCTCCAGATAGTCATCCAAGGACTCCACATGAGCCCTCTTAGGCGACCGCCGTACCCTGAACCCAACTGTCCTGCTTGACTTTCCCATACTATAGCCAGGCGCTGACTCTGGAAGTGTGGATAAGACCATCTCTAGAGAGGTCTCTCTGTGTATCAGCAATAAACTCTAGATCCTCTGACTCCTCGTCCGTAAATGAAAATTCTCCGTCCAAATTTAAGCGCCCTTCCAAGTCCTCATCACTATCTGCATGCTGAATTTTCAGTTGTAGAGTAGGCTCTCTCGTCGTGGACTTCTCGTTGAGCCCACAATTTGATGATGATTCTACGATAATAGCGGTGCTTCCTGTCGCGGACCTCTCAATGGGCCCACTACTCGTCGGAAGTTGTACTTGATTGTGCAAGTATAAAGATATATTTGTCTCAGATGCAATAGATAGCATTTTGGGCCCCTCTTTGGGCCCATTAATGCCTATAAAAGAACCCCTTCTAGCCCACAAAGTCGAACTGTTTCAGCACATTTTCTTAAATCTCCTCCGCGAGATAACTTATCCTTCCTCTCGAGATTCGCATGCACTGGTTGCGTTAAATGGGGGGTAACCTCACCCCCCATGCCACGTGGCTTCAGTTGATTAGGTGGCGCTGCGGTTGTTGCAGACGGTGTGGGTAACGAGGATAAGGGCGGGGGTTTCGAAGGGTTCAACTCCAAACCAGAAGCTTCTTTATCTTCAACAACGCTCTGTTCATTACTACTCTGATCTCTCTTCTGTCTCTTTTCTGCTTCGTTTCTGTCTCTCTTCTGCTCATTACTACTTTGAGCTATCCTCTTTGTAATGCCCCGATTTTTCATTTATGAATTTTTTTTTTGCACGTAGTGTGCACGTGCAATACTTTTTGGTTGAATTAAATGTTATGATTATTTCCATTATGATGAGTATATATTTTTAAATATGTGCTTGTAATTATTTTTATAAAGCCTTCTTTCAATTAGACAAAAAGCTTTTCCTTTTTAAAAGCCCAAAGTTAATTTAATTTATTATTTTTATAATAATTATTTTGGCCCATAAACTAAAGCCCATGAGTTAATTTATTTTTAAATACAACTTGTAATGTAGAATACATTTTAAAGTTTATTTTATACAAAATTTAATGTACAATTGTTAAATGGAGACCAAGTTGCATGCACGTGCACTACACGTACACGTGCAAATGCACACAAGGTAGGCCGGATTGGATCTTTTTGGAGGGAAGATCAAATTTGAGTGGGATCATGGTGTGGTGGTTACTTGATTATGGATGGTTAGTATAACTCCTCCTTAAATCTAAGCCACTTGTTCCTAACTCCTACTTCAATCGTCGCCATCCATTTTCCTAGATTTTTAGTATAAATACCCCCTCCCATGGCTAGTATTCTTGTGCAAATTAATTCTTCCAAACCTATAGTTCAATTACATTATCTAGTAGTTATTTTAGTGAGTTAAAAGATTGAGTTGTGTGTGGGAGTTGTGCTTGCATCAACTAGAAGAAGGAGAGGCCGGCTACCAAGGGAAGGAGCTCACGGGTTGTGTGCTTGGAGGCTTGTATGCGCGTCGACTAGGAGGAGGAGCACTCTCATTGCAAGGACTTTCGTTTAGGAGGTTGCTAATTGTATTTGTCTCTCCATTTAAGGTGGGTAAATTTTCCATATTTCTAAATAGGAATGCATGCTAGATTTAATTAGAAAAATGATGCATGAAAATGATTAATAAGAATGCACTTTTAATTGGAAAAATGATCCCTAATTGATTGATTTGTTGATATGCAAATTATATGTGTTTCTATTATTAAAATTCAAGTTGTGTGCGATATGAATATGGCTATGAATTGTGTAAAGAAACCTTCGTTGGTAGCATGAAAAATTATGTGCAAAGATTAGTATATTGACTATGTCGCTTTAAGTGCTAAATTGGAAATTTTGTTATGATGTTGTAACGAATAAATTACGACACAATTGTTATGTTCGTGAAATAAATAAGAGTAGAAAATTAGTAAAGAGATTAATGAAATTATAATATCGAAAAAGAATGTATTGGTGATAGTATATCAAATCAACCAAATTGTATGGTAGATTTGTGTTATTTATTGGGAAAAATATGTTAATTATTTGAGAAAATTATTCTCATATACTGGAGTGTAGTTCATGATGGAAATGATTAATCGGGAATTTTTACAGTAGGTTAGTAAGAACAATTTGAAATGAGATTTTGATGAACGTCGATATATTTTAAATAACAGAGAGTATGGATTAAATAAAATTCGAATTGTACTAGTGACAACCCGAGCCTATAGCTCGAGTGGTCGGATCGCTCTAATTCGCTACAGTATATATGTGGGGGCTTCTCTGAGGTTGAGGGATCGAATCCAGTTGACACCATTCTTTTATTTCGAACATTTTTTTAAAAGAAACAGTGCGGCCAAGAGCACTTAATGCTCTCGGTCTCTCTTCTATGCGTGGGCAGCACCCGGCCTAGTGGTTTGTGCCTTGGCTGTTTCTCCTGTGGTCGCTGGTTCGACTTTGGGTCTCGGCCTTGATTATATTAAGGGAAAAAACAATTTTTTTTGGGTGTTTTAACGATCAAAAAAATAGGAGAAAAATATGATTATTGTCTTAAAAATATGTAGATTTTATGAAAAATAATTTGAGAATTATTTGTATGAAGTGGAGCATGTTAGAGAATAAAAGTATAATAAATTCTAACACTTGCATTTGTATAAAGTTGTATCTTACAAAAGATTTAAAATGGAATGTTAGAAAAGAAATACGAATAAAAAGGAACTATATGAAGTGATGTGAATTATTCTCGACGAGAATGGTGTGACAATTCATGATGTGTAAATATTCACCTTTAATTGAATAACTAGTGATGTGGTTTTTAATGTGAAAATAATATTTCATGAGTTACATGATGAATAGTTGAATTTAATGTATAATTATGGAATATTGAACGATTTAGAGATCATGATTAGAAAAGAGAAACACTTTTGAGTATGATAACTCGACATGTGAACTTATGAGTTGGAAATGCTCAAATTGGAAATTGTGAATTGGAATTGAAACAAAAGAGTAGCTAAGTCTCCCTCGGCATTTGGAAAGAAATGAAATGAAATTTGAAATGAAAGACCAAGGTTGGTCATGTTTGAATGAATGAATAAGTCCGGTTTAGTGGAGAGGCTAACTCTAGAGCTTTGATTTTGTTCATGATTCTAATAAAAATTAAGGATTAGTGCATAGTGAAGACGTGATGAAAGTGAGAGAAAAATACAAGTATGAGAGTTAGAGTTTACGGTGCGGGTGTGTGAGCCACAGAATGCATGCTTGATGAGTCAAGACATGGCGTGGGCACAACTCAGTAATGATCGGACTTTAGCCACGCTTGTGGGATGTTTGGTGACTGCAAGAGGATCGTGTGCCATGAAGGAGGCTGAATTGCCACAGAATGCATGCTTGATGAGTCAAGACATGGCGTGGGGTTCCCCTCCAGGTTTTCTGTACACGTGCTTGTACTCATAGATCATCTAGGATACTCACCGTAGTTACAGTAGTAGATTAAGTCATGGCGAGGGATTGAACCCTACAAAGATGAAGAACGATTAAGAGGCTTACCCTCGGATCTATGTAGTATAAGATACATAGAATCCGAACAAGTGCGCATTAGTGTAATATAATATAAATAACTGCATTAAGGACTAAGTGCACAATCACAACACGACATCAATAGGGTAGTCCCTTTAGTTTGATATGTGACAAGTTTGTGTTTGTTAAATATGGAAAATAAATTATACTATTTCTGGCATAGAGAGGATGGCCGTGTATAATGTTCGTCAGTTGAATAAACTGACGTACCCATAGTTTTATATGCAGGTAAGTGACATGATAAAGATTAAAGAGGAACATATGCTTAAAGATTATTCAATGTTGTTGTACATTCATTTAAATGTTGTAATTTTACTTCCGCTGTGCAGTGTAAATTGTAATATTTTATGTAACTCTGATGTAAAGTGAAAAGTTCAAATTTCCTTGTAAAATTGTACTAAATGAAATGGAAAGATCCTGTAGAACATCTCGAATTCAGTTGTATTTGGGATTCGGGGCGTTACACTCTTTCCCTGTTCAACACACTCTGACCCTGCAGAGCTTCTCTTTGGGTTGGGCTCTCTGACATCTGTCGTCGTCTTCCCCAAAGTAGAAGTCTCCTTCCTTCCCCCTTCCCCCTTCCCCCAAAGCCACCAACTCTCGTCCTTTCTGACCTCGACCTTGCATGTCGTTTTGCAAGTTGTTTTCCAAGAAATTTCTGCCATTTTTAGCTTTTGCCCAGTCTGCCTCCTCTCGCAGCTTTCCACCACCAACTCCACGGTGTTGACTGCCATTTTGGGGTTTTTCATGTTCCTCCTTTCGAGGGTCCCTTTTGTGAGCACTGATGCCTTTCGAATCTGGAAATTTGAGCAGGTCCACCACTGGATTTGTTTGGTTTATTGTATCTTTTGGAGGCGTTGGATCTGGGTCGTTGGATCTGATGGTCAAGCCTCCATGTCGACCACCTTTGATTGGAGACACATACCTTGGTTCTGATCCCTCCACCGTGTACTCATGGCTATGCTCTTTCCCCCTCGCCGCCCTGATGATTTCTTTGTGAGCGCGCTCCACCTCTTGGGCCCCGTCTATGGTCAGATCCCACTGAGTGGAGACCAATTGTCTGTAGGAGCGGTTGTCTCTGAGCGCCGAGGGGGGGGTGGGGGACGTGATGGCTGATAGTTCCACCTCCGAATCCGCTCGCCTGTCTAGTATGAATCGGATCAGATAGGATTCCTCATAGGAATAGACTTTGGCGAAGCGAGTTATCAATGCTATGTCAGCACTCCTTATGAGGACCCTAGCGGAGACAATCTCCGAGCGGTGTACTGTCTTTTCATCTATCTCTTCGATGGAGCCGAAGTCAGCGATGAGTTCTTGTAGGGCTTCTCGTTTCCAAAAGTGGAGTGGTACATTATGAATCTATATCCAATATTTCTCCCCCTGTGGTAGCTCCGCTCCGAAGCTAGGTGACCATGCAGCAAATTCCAATTTGAAGTGACCAAAGTCGATAGTGCCCATCCCTGTTACTTCGCTCACCTTCTCAGGTGACGGGAAGGAGACCAGGAATTGGAGATGGCATAACTTCTTCGCAACCCAGTCTTTGTGAGCTCTCATTGGCCACTTTGCGTTTAACGCCTGAAGTATGTGTGTCTCCGAGGGGCTCCCCGCCTTAACCTTGGCTATAGCACACCGTTGGCACAGCCACTTCTCCTCATTCTTGATGATTTCCAGACTATTTGCTAATCGGATAGAGGTGGGTTATTAGGGGATCTTCCCCTGCTGACCGGCCGCTCTTCGTCATTGTTGGACTCAATCACATTAGTGCACACATAAGATTGGTGTCCCCACTTCATGCATTTGAGGCATCTAACCTCTTTTGTGCAATCCTTCCAGTAATGGCCCATATCTCCGCAATTGAAACAAGGTATTGGTTTGCACTTCCCTCTTCGTACCCTCTTCTTGTGTGCGGGATTGGTGGTTGTGGAGTTGGTCTGTTTTGTGATTCTCTGGTTTGCACCTTGAACCCCAACTTCCCTATCTTCAGAGATCACTGCCACCGCTGCAATCCCGTTGTGCGGCTCCCCATCGTGGGCCCGCTCAACGCCGGATTCCGGTGTAGTCCAGGGGTTTCTTTGAGGTTGTGGAGACTGGTGTTTGTGGTGGGATTGAAGGTGGTTGTGATGGTGGGAGGAAGCAGCAACATGACTGGTTAGTGAGTAGGTCTGTCTCTTGTTTCTCTTGTTTGTAACTAGAGCCCACGCCTCCCTATCTTGATGACGCTCTGCCTGCGCTGTAATCCCACCGTGCGGCGCCCCTTCATGGGCCCGCTCAGTGCTGGATTTAGGCACCGGTAGGGGGTTATGTTGGGGGGTGGAGAGATGTGTTGCTATTGCTGCTGATGGTGGTATTATCCTTGGTGATGGATGTGGTGGGAGGACTTTGAGTATCTGGAATATGAGTGTCTGTCTTGTTTGTAGTGGTGCCTGTACTCTTGAGATTTCTTTTAAAACTCTTGTTTGGAATGTCCCCTGACCTGGGCTTGCCCCTCTCTATAGTGGCGATGTTGGACTAAGGGGGAGGGGGTATTCTTACGCCAAATTTGGCCAGTAGGAGGTCCCGCTCCATGGGCCCGTCCCCTATGTAGCCCCTCGTGGCAATGATGAACCCCATTCCCCTCTTGGTGTGCGCTGCGTTGTGCATGTACTGGGAAATGTGATGGCCTGAGCCTGCGGGTATCCCCCTCCCTTGAGTTGGGTTGGTCCAGTTGAGGATTGGTTATGGTTGGCTCTATGTTGGGTTTTTGATTGGGGGGCGACGGTATTGCTCGAGCCTCTATTGCTTCTGTTGGAACTTCAATAGTAAGGGGGTGGGTATTGGACCCTCTCGTTGGACCTGCACCCACTGAGTTTGAGTACAGAGAGAATTGGCAACCGTGGGGGGAGCAAGTTAAGAAGACGGTCGAGGAGGCTGGGTTGAAAGATCTGAGCGTGAGTATGGGTGTGGGGAAGATGAAGCAGGAATGAGATGACTAAAAAAAGATGGTGTGGTGGGAAGGGTATGAGGGTAAGGTTGTTTAGCTTTGTAGGTGGAGAAGAAGAAGGAAAAAGGAAAAGTAGGGCAAGAGAGTCAGAGGAGAGCAGCTAGGGGAGGGGAGCAGATGCTCCGGAGACGGGGAGGGGGTTCTGGTTTCAATTTATTTGTTTACAAATGATAATCTCAACTCTTTCAATATAATATTACTACTAATTTTTATATCGCACATCTTTATAAATATGTATTTTTTTTAAAATTATCCGACGTTGTCTGACATCGAACCTAACACCTCTTTTATATTAGTTATTGTTGCTGCTAATTTTGGTGTGGGAGCAAACAGATGAATTTATGGGTTCGTAAGGAATCGAATAGGCCAAACCTGAACACTTCCCCCGCTATGGGACTGGCTTCTCGCTGCTGCTGTTGACATGCACAAAGTTTGAAACACCGGGGTTGATCCCGGTGACGAACCCTCCGACGCTCTTGTCAGTAATCAGCAAAGATTATGAAAGAGCTTTAGGTTGGCAAAGAGTGATCACCTTGTAACAGTAGGAGGAGGGGGTACTTATAGTCGCCGCGGGGATCTGTTTCGAGATAAGAACAAATCTCTACTTTCCGGTGTGGATGGATAGAAGTGGTTAGAACCACCTCCTAGGGATAAGGACGAATTTGGATTTATCCATATCCTTCTGGGCTGCCTTGTAACGGGTTGGGACCCGTATCTAGTAGGGCAGATCTGTTCATGGACTGTTGGGCTTTGAAGAAGAGACCTAGTTTCCATTTCGGATCCGTTTGCAGGTGAAATTATCGTTCTACCCCTGAGAGCTTTAAGATTCATGCCCGATTTGAACGATTCCGATTTAGTCCCATTTTTAGCCATATCACGAGCCCCCCACTCCTAAAGACTGTGTGTTACAGCCTTTGGGGAGTAGTTTCGTTGTTTCAATGGCGTATGGGACTTTATCGGAGTTCTTAAAGGGAGTTCGGATCTTGTTCGAGGAGTAGCGGTGTTTTTCTGACCTGGCAACACGCCCAAGATCATTCTTAGGCTCTTCCGGATATTTGGTGATGTTTCCATAGCACGTTGGGAAGCTGTTCAACTCACAACCCCTTGGTGGATTTATCTAGTCTCTTTTTAGGCTGGAGAGTATTTGTCGATTAGTGTTCTCCGCTTGGCCATTGGATTGAGGGTGGGATATTGAGGACAACCGCTGCTAGATGTCGAGGTTGGTGCAGAAGTTGCGAAAAGTTGCCCCTGTGAACTGGGTTCCGTTGTCAGTTACTAGGATACGGGGTACGCCGAACCTACAGATAATGTTCTTCTAGAAGAACTTTGGGACCTTGTTCTCGGTAATCGTTGCGAGAGGCACGACCTCGATCCACTTGGAGAAATAATCTATTGACACAACGATGAACTTCAGTTGGCCTGGCGCTGGGGGGAACGGTCCGAGCAAGTCCATCCCCCACATTGCGAAAGGGATCGGACTGGCTAAGGAGGAGACCTGGGCTTGCGGTAAGCGACGGATTGGAGAAAATCTTTGGTAGGAGCCGCATTGGTGGACGTAGTACTGTTCAGAGTTGCTAAGAAGGGTGGGCCAGAAGTAGTCGTAATTTAAAATTTTATGGGCTAGGGATCTTGCTCCCATGTGTGCGCCACACAATCCTTCATGAGCCTCTTTCAGGGCATAGTGTGCTTCTTCGGGGGAGAGACATCTTAGATAGGGTCTGCCGTCTATCTGAGTATAGGAGCGTTTGTACATGACTCCTTCAATGAGTGTGTACCGCTCGGCTCTGGTCCTGACTCTTCTAGCCTCTCTTGGGTCCGTTGGAAGAACTCCGTCTTTGAGGTATTTGAGCAGAGGTTTCATCCAATTTTCCTCAAGTGTTAGGGGCAGGGCTTCCATTGTTCTTGGGCTGTCTTCCTCGATACCGGGTCTCAGGAGGACCTCTATCAAGACGGTCCGCTCCAAACCCTGAAGGGAGGAGGAGGCGAGCTTGGAGAGGGCATCCGCCTGCGCATTTTCCTCTCGGGGGACTCACTGGAGTTGAGCATCTTCAAATAAATCCAACAGCCCTTTGACCTTCACCAAGTACTTGACCATGTGATCGTCTCTCACTTCGTACTCCCCAGATACTTGGTTCATAACTAGCTGTGAATCACTGAAAATCTTGATACGTTTGGCCCCAACTTTGCGAGCCATACAAAGTCCTGTTATAAGGGCCTCGTATTCAGCCTTGTTGTTCAATGCACGGAAGCTTATACGGAGGAAGTATTGTAGGACGAAATTGTCAGGGCCGGTCAAGATGACCCTGGCCCCACTTCCATCAGTGCACGAGGACCCGTCAACATACACGGTCTAGATCGGGGGTTCCTCAACCGACTCACAGGGGTCGGGAATGGTGCTCTCCACAACGAACTCCGCTAGGGCTTGTGCCTTGATAAAGGTTTGGGGTTGGTAGCTGATGTCGTGTTGGTTCAGCTCTATAGACCATTTCATTAGACGTCCCGATGTTTCGAGCTTATGGAGAACTTGCCTCAGCGGCTGGTCGGTGAGAACGATCACCGAGTGGGACTGGAAATAGGGGCGAAACTTCTGTGCCACTATGACCAATGCGTAGGCCATCTTTTCTACCTTCGGGTCGCTGAGTTCCGCGTCCCTAAGGACCTTACTCACGTGGTAGATTAGCCTTTGCATCTTATCCTCCTCTCTTACCAGGACGGCATTGAGGTTCTGCTCCGAAGTTGCTAGGTATATATAGATGGCTTCACCAGGATTCGGCTTACTCAAGAGTAGGGGGTTTACCAGGTAGGCCTTTAGTTGATCAAAAGACTCTTTCTATTGTTGCCCCTACTCAAAGCTCCTTGCCCCTCTTAGGGCTTTGAAGAACGGGAGGCATTTCTCCCCTGATTTGGAGAGGAAACACTCTATAGCCGCGAGGCATCCCGTGAGCCTATGCACTTCTTTAACATTAGGTAGGGGGGAGCCATATTGAGTATGGCTTGGATCTTCTTAGGGTCGGCCTCTATGCCCCTATGGCTGGCCATGAACCCGAGGAATTTACTGGACGAGACGCCGAAGGCACACTTGCTCGGATTCAATCTCATGTTGTGCCTTCTAAATACCCCGAAAGCTTCCTGGAGGTCAAGGACATGATCGTGCCTGCTGACTCTTTTGACCAATATGTCGTTCACATAGACTTCCATGTTACGGCCTATCTAGTCTCGGAAGACCTTATTAACAAGGCGTTGGTACGTAGTTGTTGTGTTCTTCAGCCCGAAGGGCATGACCCGGTAGCAGTACATGCCTTGGTCGGTTACGAACGAGGTCTTCGGAATGTCAGGAGGGAACATCCGGATCTGGTTATACCCAGAGAAGGCATCCATGAAGCTGAGGAGTTCGTGGCCGGAGGTCGCATCGATGCTCAGGAGGGGGAACGGGTCCTTCGGACACGCTTTGTTGAGGTCAGTGAAGTCGATACATATTCTCCAGCTCCCATTGGCCTCTTTAACCATTACCACATTGGATAGCCATTCGGGGTAATTTACCTCCTGGATGAACCGAGCATTCAAGAGCTTCTCGGCCTCTTTCCTTGATAGCTTGCTGGCACTCGAGAGCGAATTTATGCTGCTTCTGCCAGATAGGTTTAACTCCCGGAGCAACGCTGAGGTGATGCATCAGGAGTTCTTCTGAGATTCTAGGCATATCAACTGCGTTCTAGGCGAAAAGAACGCGGTTCTCCCTTATACATTGGGAGATGTATTCTTTGATGGCGGGGTAAGGGTCTTGCTGATCTGAAATGTCTTGGTAGCGTCTCCTTCTAAGAAGGCAACTTTTTCCAGCTCGTCAACCGGCTCAGGGATGGTCTGGCTACTTCCTTGTGGGAGTTCGAGGGCTTCAAGGGAGAGGACTGGCCCTCCCATCGAGGTCATGTAACATTTACGAGCTGCCTCCTGGCTCCCTCTTACTTCTCCCATTCCTGCCGAGGTGGAAAACTTCATTTTCATATGATAGGCCGAAGGTATGGCCTGGAGTGCGGCCAGACCTGGTCGACCCAGGATGACGTTATAGGCGGCTTTTATGTCTACCACCATGAAGTCCATCGGCTCGGTCCGGGTGATCGGGGTTTTGCCAGCGGTCATGTCGAGGGTTATAACTCCCCCAATCGTCACCAGCATCCCGGTGAATCCGTGAAGAGTGTAACCAGCTGGCTTGAGTTGATCTCTTGACAGCTGAAGGCCCTGGAATGCCTCCATTAAGAGAATATTGACCGAACTTCTGTTGTCAACTAGGACCCGGTGTACGTCAAAATTGGCCATGCGGAGGTTGATAACAAGGGCATCGCAATGGGGCGTCCGGATGCCCTCCAAGTCCCTATCAGAAAACGTAACAGGAACCCCAAGGCCCCTGGGGGAGGATGGTTCTGTACAACATTCACTTCTCGGACAAAGGCTTTTCGGGAGGAGTTAGAATCTCCCCCCATTGGGCCTCTGTGTATGAGGTGCATGACGGCTTCAGTCTCGAGGTTCGGGGTCCCCGCATGTTTTTCGGTTCGCCTGTTAGCCCCCTGGGGGGAGGAGGTGGATTTGCCCTGTCTTTCCTGACGAACCGGGAGAGTTGCCCCCTCTGGATGAGGGCTTCTATCTCGCCTTTGAGGGCCCGACAGTCATTCGTGTCATGGCCATGATCCCGGTGATAGCAGCACCAGTTCTCCCTATTTCTCTTCTTTCTCGGGGTATTCATTTTTGGAGGAGGGGGAAGGATTCCCTCATTCTTGACCTCCATTAAGATGGCCGAGACACTGACATTAAGAGGAGTGAACCTCTCGAAGCGGGGAGGAGGGTGACGTTGGCCTTCGTTATCTTTCTGGAGCTTCTTAGCTCCTTCATCTTCAGCAGTCTTCCGTTTGTTCCCGGAAGATGATCCTTCAAGAGTGGGGCGGTTGAGAGATTCTTCAGCTCGGATGTACTTCTCACTCCTGAGTAGGAGTTCTGAGAAGTCTCGAGGAGGCTTCTAGGATAGGGGTGCCCTGAGATCGGGGTTAATGATGTTGGACTGGAAAGCAGCCGAGGCTACGGACTGATCCATAGAGGTGATAGATCTGGCCTCCACAGTGAACCGCTTGACATAGTCCCTCAACTGCTCGCCCTTCCTTTGACTGAGGAAGAGCAAAGAGGTGCTTGTCTTTTCGGAGCGGCGGCTGCTCACGAAGTAGGTGAGGAAGAGACCTTCGAATTGGTCGAAGGAGAAGATGGAGGCTGGAACAAGTATGGAATACCACTCCTGAGAGGGCCCCTTGAGCGTGGCTGGAAAGGTCTTGCAGAGAAGGGCGTCAGAGGCATGGTGGATCATCATGAGAGTTTTGAAACTCTCGATGTGATCAGCGAGGTCCGACTCCCCGGTATACGACTCAAAATGCGGAGGCTTGAAGTTCTCTGGGACGGGGGCCTCCATGATGGTACGAGAGAACAGGGGTCTGCTCGAGCAGAGGTTCCTCGCCCGTTGTTCCTCTTCTCTGTCGAGTTGGCCAAGGCGCCTTTCCATCTCGTGGATACGGCGGTAGACCGAGTCCTCCCTACGGTCATATCTCGCTAAGCCCCGGGACTCGTCTTCATGTGGAAGAGGACTGGGGCTGCAGTGGTGGTAGCTTGGAATAGGTCGAGGACTGGGGGTGCGACGGTGATGGTTCGGAGCCGGCCGAGGACGGGGAGAGCGACGTTGATGGCTCGCGGCCGGTCGAGGACTGGGAGTGCGGCGACGATGGTTCAGAGCCGGCCGAGGACTGGGGGCCCGTTGGTCATTATTGGGGGCGACATTGAGGGCTCGTAGGACTGCCTCCTGAAAGTCCTGGAAATCTACCCTCGTGGCTGCTGCCTCTCGGTCTCGGTGGCCCCTTGGGACTGGACGGCCGATCGGAGAATGACTCCTCTGGTGGCATTGGGGGGACTCCCTCCGTCCTCGGGGAGAGTTCGACCTTTGGCGGTTGGGCCTACGAGGGGATCGGTCCCTTTGATGCTCCCGACGGGGGATCCTATTGCAGGTCCGCCTCTCGTCCAAGCGGGTCCGAAGATCTATCTCATTCTGTCGGTTGATGAGGACGTTATGTAGATCTTTCGGTGTTGGAGGGCTATGGGAGGCCATGGAGTCGGAGGAAGGATTGTGTATGGAGACATGGACCTGATGAAAGGGTTGCTTTTGCCGACTTCGGTGAGAGGGTTCTCCAATAGCCCCTTGAGGCCCATGAGGGGCCGGTTGGTGGTGAGACTGTCTAGGCTGCTGAACAGGTTGAGGGATAGGTTGCCCGACCTGCCGGGCCGGCGACTGGACCGGCTGGACGGGCGGAGGGAGAGCCTCTGGAGGCAGAGGAGGAACGGGAGTTGTTCTACGGTTGGAGACCGTAGACTTCCCTTTATTTGGAGGCATAGCTAGGAAGCGCTTTTGCTGATGGAGTAAGGTCGGATTGCTATTCGATTCCCACAGACGACGCCAATCTGTTGTTGCTGATTTTGGTGTGGGAGCAAACAGATGAATTTGTGGCTTCATAGGGAATCGAATGAGCCAAACCTGAACACTTCCACCGTTGTGGGACTGGCTTCTCGCTACTGCTGTCGACATGCACAAAATTCGAAACACCGGGGTTGATCCCGGCGATGAATCCTCCGATGCTCTTGTCAGTAACCAGCAAAGATTATGAAAGAGCTTTAGATTCGCAAAGAAGGATCACCTTGTAACGGTAGGAGGAGGGGGGTACTTATAGTCGTCGCGGGGATATGTTTCGAGTAGGGGTGGTATACCGTACCGTACCGTACAAAAATTACTCTACCGTCTACCATACCGGAATACTTGGTATACAAATTTCTCTATCATTACCATGCCAAAATTTTGGTACTACCGAGTTCGGTAATACCGAAATATTGGTAGGGTAATGGTAGTACCATGGTAGTACCGGACATCAAGAAATATGGATGTACCAATTTCAAACTATGTTTCTCATGACCGACTGGCACAATAAACAGATATATGCTTTATATATGTCCAACAATATACTCAGATATCAATAAAAAACATGTTTCCTTAAAGATAAAGTTAATCATTCACCTTGCCCATAAAGGAATGTATTTCCTTCTACGCCTAATCTCATCATCTCCATATTCATTGTCAGAGTCTCTGTATGGAGACATCTCATAAGATTGCACATCACAACTCTCTTTAACAATAGATGCTCTTGTCTCAAGCGATCTCGATTGATAACCACCTTAAACAACGAGCAACAAATAAACAGAGTAAGTTAGATTAATGCAATGCGGTTGCCATATAGGAAAAAAGATAATTACTGAATGCATGTTGATTGATAAACCAGCAAGCCAGAAGCTCACTTTGATCTTGCATTATCTTGCTGATTCCATAATGTGCAGTGTGTCAGAAAGCCAAAAGCTTACTTTGTTCAGATTTATAATGATAGCATCCCATGTATCTGTTTTATGCAATGGAGAACTATATATAAAGTCACATACTGCAATAACACAACTAAAGATTGTTATTAATTTAGTTGGTGATATCCTTGCAGTAATCACATAATTTAATCTACAAAGAAAAATCTCCCTTGCGATGTAGAACCAAAAAATTTTAATCTGCAATAACACAACGTAGAGCCAGTTTCGAAGCTTATCTGGCCGATTTCGGGTTGGCTACCATTTTGACTGCTGCTGGAAAGTTGGAGATCAATGCATCAACACCCAAGATTGCAGGGTCTTATGGCTACAGTGCTCCAGGTAGTCATGACTCATGATCAAACCTTTTTACTATATATATCTAGTGTGCTACTAATTATAAAATCCATATTAATCAAATTTTTTTTGAAACAGAACACGCTTCCATGCAACGGATCACAGAAAAGAGCGATGTCTACAGCTATGGGGTAGTCCTGCTCGAAGTTCTAACAGGGAGGCATCCACTAGACCCTTCGCTCCCGGGAGGCATGCATTTGGTTCAATGGGTCCGACATCACTTAGCAAACAAGCGATACCCAACTGATCTCCTTGATTCAAGACTCCGAGGCCAACCTGAATCGCAAATGCAAGAAATGATTCAAGCAATAGCCATCTCTGTGCTGTATCAGTCCTAGGCCCAATGACAGGCCAACAATGAAGGATGTAGTTACCTTGCTTAAAGAAACAAGATGAGCAGATATTGATGCGCCAAAGGCATCATCAGCTAATGCTAGTACTACTACTGCTGCTACCGCGGCTGTAATTTCTTCTCCAATTCGTACTCTAGATTTGCAAGGATTTTCAACTTGTTCCTTTGTGGTTTCAGACTGTTCAAGCTAAAGATGGACAATTGGCAAAGAAAATTGGTGATAACCTATAGTAGGTCTTACAAGGTCTGCCTGTA
This sequence comes from Hemerocallis citrina, assembly GCA_017893485.1. Classification (NCBI taxonomy): domain Eukaryota; kingdom Viridiplantae; phylum Streptophyta; class Magnoliopsida; order Asparagales; family Asphodelaceae; genus Hemerocallis; species Hemerocallis citrina. Next base: position 203,990,595 of record CM030367.1, read on the forward strand.
ATCACATAATTTAGTTGGTGATATCCTTGCAGTAATCACATAATTTAATCTACAAAGAAAAAGCTCCCTTGCAACGTAGAACCAAAAAACCGCAGAATTTATATTATTTACATAGGTTCAAATAGTCAAAGAATTAGTATTACAAGAATACGATTGCAAGCAGAGACCAAAGAGTAGAAACTTACTGTTTATATAAGCAAGGAGGATATCTTCGATCAACACTCCATCACCATGGAACTCAAGTGTGCACTTCTGGCTACAAAACCACAAACAAGATTAACTACTTTGTTCTATCAAATCCACACTAACGATTAATTCAGCTCAACAGCAAACAAAACATAAGGTAGCAAACGAAAAGGCAAAAAAATAAGTTTTAGCAGCTACCAAAAGCTTACCATCAGAAACTTGCTCTTCTTTAATTACCGTACCTGTAAAGTATTAAATACATCGAAAGGTAATTATCATCAAGCACGGTAAACACAAAGATCTGGTCATTATTAGCAAGCACAAAAATAAATTAACTTCACTAACTTCAACTTGGAGAGGGCAAACAAGCATAACGCAGCAATACATACATGAGGAGAAAATCTTGACTTTGCTTGAAGGTCTTCACTCTTTTCTCCTATCAATTAAAAATCAACCGTGGCCTAGCATTAAAAGGAATGCAATGGATACTGGCAAAAAGAGAACCCAGTCAGTTAGATACTACCTTAATATCCAATTTAAGTTTAAAAAATGCACACCGTAGTTGTTGAATCTTCCTGCAAATAACACTCAGCAATGCATTCAAACGAGATGAACCAAAACAGTTACAATGTCTATGTACAGAAACTTTCAAGTGAATCCTGTTAAGAAAGATCTCTATTAAATGAAATATTGAATCTTGCGTATCAGCTACACCAAGAACACATCTGAAGAATGCATCCGACTCTTTGATTTCTGAATAACTTCTCTCAGAACAGATGCAATTCTGTCGGCCATATGGTGTTCCAAAAACAAAGAGTTTTAGTATTCAACTAGAGCCAGAAATAGAGCATCAAACAAAGTAACATACAATTGAAGGAAATATAACAACACAAATTTTTTTTTCAACAAAACATCTAGCAACTCAAAACATCCAACAAAGAAATAGATAGCATTTAACGGGAGCCAGGAAGAATGATCATCACATTTCTGCAAAGAAAAACAAAATATATCAGAACTGATAATATACACTATACAACTACGAAGTAAGAACTATCAAACACCAAAATAGTATACCTTCTATGAACATAAGTTGAGATGTTGAACTAAAAGGCATTTTCACCGGTAGATTGAGCATTTCCCAAGCCTAAATAAAAAATTTTAAAGAAAAATAAAATATGTTTCTTGTTAGTATTAAATAAATATTCAATGATGAGCTACAAAAAAAAACAATTACTTGATAAATAGATGCATGTCAGGCTTACTTGATTCTACTTCTTCCAATTCCTTGTAGAATTCAAGCACATCTTATGTTGGATCCTTGTAGAAACAAAAGCTATTAGCCCTTAACCAATCTGAAGTGCACACTAATGCTTCAACCATTTTTGGAGTCAACGATGCTCTGAAGGGATCCACAATTCTTCTTTCTAAACTAAATGTACTCTCACTCGCAACTGTAGTTGTTGGAATCACAAAAATGTCCTTTGCAATTTTTGAGAGAATTGGTAAATCAAGTTCATTTGTTCTCCACCAACTCAAGAGATCAAAATCCTTGCTAAGGGGTTTTGAAAAGGAGCAGCGAGGTACTTTTCCACTTCATTGGTTATCTCGGTAAGGCGTTGATCCCTTCTTCATTAATAAGTGCCAATAGCATGCTCTTTCCCACATCGTCATTACCTTCACAACCTTCCTCCAACACCTCATTCTCTTGATTGTTTTCTTCCGATGTCTCAACCATATTATCCTCATTGTACACATTATACAAGTCCCACAATGTTTTTTTAATCGCCTTGTGGATCTCATCTATCTTAATTTGGTCTCATCCAAGCGTTTTGAGGTGTATTGTAATCATTTGAAGCTTGAAACAGGGATTAAGAACTTGACCAAGATAGATGAGAGGATTAACATTATCAAGACTTCCCCAATACTTGTCAAATTTTGCTTTCATTGAAGAAGCCACCTTTTGCAAAGTAGGATTGCGCATATCCCTCATTTTTGCATCAATCTCTATTTGTATCTCTACAATTGAGTTCCAAAGATGGTTGGCCGTAGGAGTCTTGGATGCACTAAGTGTAAGAGTGTAATTGTAGAACTTTTTGAGAAAGTGAACAAACGACAAAACAAAATCCCAATCTCCTTCCGTCGGAGGCCCTACTCTCTTGACCATATTTTTGTGACTATCTTTTTCTTCCTCGAGAAAATATATCCGAAATTGCACATTTTCCTCCGCCATCCTTGAAAACACCTTCGAAACTTATATGCATTTTCAATCATCTTATAAATTGAATTCCACCTCGTAGAGACATCTATAGGCACACATGACATCTTATTCATCCCCAATAAGATTGCAAATTCTCTAAATTTATCCAACCTAGCACTGGAAGAGTGGATGTACTTCACACAATTCCTAATTCCCTCAATTAAGCTGGCAAGCTCCTTCAATCCATTCTTCACAATTAAATTCAAGTTGTGACAAGCACGCCTCAAATACATATATTTCCCACCAAGTAAGAGAGTACCCATCTCCTCAAATCTCCTTTTCATATAATCAATTGCGACATCATTGGATGAAGCATTGTCAATCGTGATGGTAAAGACCCTTTGTACTCCCCAACCCTTTAAACATCCCTCTAAAAGCCTTCCAATGTCTTCTCCCTTATGACTAGTGATCTTCGTAAAATTTATGATACGTTTGTGCAATTTCCAATCATTATCTAAAAAGTGAGCAGTAACTACCATATAGTTTATGTTTTGCACTGAGGTCCAAGTATCAGTTGTAATACTTACCCTTTTATCACGCATCATATCAAATATCTTAGACTTCTCTAGTATGAATAAGTCTCATATCATAGTGGCAACCTTCCTCCTATTTGGAATTTTAAATCTTGGTACGGCTTCATTCATCATCTCAATAAAACCTTCACCTTCAACAACCCGAAACGGTTGTTCATCCTTAATTACAAACTGTACCACTTTTAACTTAAGCCTCTTTTAATTAAAAGTATGAGAGATAATTTGGCCACCCATCGTCTTATTTGTTAGGACCGATTGGGTACTATCACTGCCCTTTATGTAGAGTGGAGAAGTTTTGCACACCTTCCTAAGATGATGCAAGATACTTGAAGTCTCATTTCTAATCGGATGGCAAGGTAACTCTGCTTTGCAATAATTGCATATGCAAGGTGAATCACTTCCACTTTATTATTCTTTCTTTGAACCTTAACGCTATGTTTCCATGCCTCTGACTTCCCAGGAGCCCCAACCGCAGCACGCTTGCAACTATCTTCATTACGACTACTTTCAATAGCAACTATTACTTCAGGGTTAGGGGTTGTGGCTGGAATTGGATTTGAAATTGTGGGTTGTGTGGCTTCACCGGAGGAAGTGGAACCCGTAGGAGTACTACTGCTATTCATACTAGTAGCTGTAGATACCATATTACCTACAATAAATTTAGAAAAATAAGAGTTAGTGTAAAAAAGTTATCAAACTTGTATATCTTAGGTGTTGTTTACAGTTAGCTAGAGCAGATAAGGTTAGAGAACGTAAAAGACTTCAAAGTTGGTCGAGTTAGTGAGTCAAACTCAATATTCAGCCAAATCAAGCGAGATTACTCAGTAATAGACCCCAAAAAAACCTGAGTTACATCTCTCTATCCACAAGTATGAATGGGTGAATGTCTTTTAACAGTATATGTAATTACTTTGCATGTGAACAACAAAAAAAACTCAATATTCGGATGCAGTACCCTGTTGTACTAACTAGTATGATAGTATCCTTAGTGAGATTAGAGATTGACCATGGGTTGCATGATGAATTGGGATTTTCATCTTGATGAATGTAAGTTTAAGTATAATATTGTTGTTCAAATTGAAACAATCAAATAACTAAGCACAAATTGAAAGCTCAAATTTGATTATCAGTAATTGAAAGCTCAAATTGAAAGCTCAAATTGAAAGCACAAATTTGATTATCAGTAATTGAAACAATGAAATAACTAAGCACAATCAAATAACTGAGACCGAAATGTAAGTTTAAGTATAGTAATTGAAACAATCAAATTGAAAGCTCAAATTCAAAGAACTAAGCACAATAAATTACCCTTCCGGATTTGGTGATTTGGTGATTCGGTGAAGAGGAAGATCTGATTCGGTGAAGAGGTGATTGGGTAATTTGATTATCAGTAAAGATGAAGAAGAGTAGAAGAGGTGATTGGGTAATTTGATTTTGATTATCAGTGAAGATGTAGAGAATAAAGATATTGGTGGGAATGGAACTGGGTTGGGATTGAGGGGGAAAGTGGTCGATGGTGAGGGAGGAAGAGGTGAGGCCGTGGAGGACCTGGAGGTAGTCGATGAGGGGTTTGCGGTCGGGGATGGTGACGGAGGGGAGGCGACGGAGGCAGCGATAAAGGTAGGCGATGGAGGCGATGGGGTCGGTGTGTTTGAGGTGCTGGTGGCAGAGAAAGAAGAGGAGGGTTTCGACTTTCGAGGGAGTAGAGGTTGCGGTAGGAGGTGAGGGAAGAGGACGGGAAGAAGAGTAGAAGAGAGTCAAGAGACGGCTACGAGTTAGGGTAGAAAAATCAAAAAAATGAAAAAGAAAGACTGGGCCTGGGTTTTAAAATATAAAAATTAGATTAAATATATATTAAATATATTCCGTACGGTACGGTATACCAACGGTATAAAAATTTTGTACCAGTACCATATCATCAAAAATCGGTATGGTACAATACCGAAAATTTGGTACGGTATTACCAAGTTTCGGTATTTTTTGGTATGGTAATGGTATGGTACGGTATGGTACGGTAATATAGTATTTTTTGACACCCCTAGTTTCAAGATAAGAACAAATCTCTACTTCCCAGTGTGGATGGATAGAAGTGGTTAGAATTACCTTCTAGAGATAAGGACGAATTTGAATTTCTCCATATCCTTCTGGACTGGCTTGTAACAGGTTGGGACCCGTATCCAGTAGGGCAGATCCGTTCATGGGCTGTTGGGCTCTGAAGAAGGGACACAGTTCTCATTTCGGACCCGTTTGCAGGTGAAATTACCGTTCTACCCCTGAGAGCTTTAAGATTCGTGCCCGATTTGAACGGTTCCAATTTAGTCTCATTTTAGTCATATCAGTTATGCATGTGCATTGCACGTATTTGTTTGATTACAATGTACGTGTTTGTTTGTGACAAACTCTCTCATTAAAATAGTAGAGATATTATATTATTAGTATTATTTATATTTTTAGGGTACGATTATATTAGCTTTAAAGTATTGGATCTCATCAGAACTCAGAAATTAAGCGAGCTGAGACAAAAGTGGTACTATAATAAGTGATCACTTGAGAAGTCTTCGTATTGTACCTAGCATTGGTATCGGGTCGGGTTGGGTCGGGTCCTTCAGTACCCGGACTCGGTTCCCTACGGGTCCAAAAATTGGACCCGGATCCGGACCCGTGAGGAGGTCCTATTAAAGTATTCCTACCTGTTCGGGTAAGAGAGGGAGTGTGAGCGGCGAGCGGAGGCGGCGAATGAATGATTTAGAATAGATAGGAGAAGAAAAAGACTTGAGTTTTGAGTTTGGAAGAGGAAGATTTAAAATTGAGGAGCAAGGAGGGAAGGAATGAGGATAGAATATGATGAGGATAGAATATTTATTTTTATGTTAATTTTTTGGAATTTTTTTAACAGGTCGGGGTCCGGATCCGGGTCGAGTCTCTTTTGAGCGGACCCGACCCGGATCCGAAAGTACAACGGGTCTCATATTAGGACCCGGACCCGGATCCGGATAGGCTAGGTCGGTTCCGGTCCAATGCCGGATCTGGGTTGAGTTCGGGTCGGATCCGGATTTCGGATATTTATATCAATGCTAATTGTACCTCTATTTTTTGTTATTATTTATGCTTATATACTTTTGTTGCATAATGTTGCAAGCAGCATGCAGGCTGGTCGAGACAAAATAACGAAAGTGGCATAGCTGTTGAAATTCCATCATGATTTCGAAGTTTGGAGGTGGAGTAGACCACAAATCAAGATGACCACCGAGTACAGAGGATTGATGGTTTACCACTGTTCTACTATTGAAAGTAAGTCCAAGTGTGGGTCTCGAAAATTCCATGATTAGTGTTAATTTGGGGAAGGAAGGACTAAAACATAACAATTTTTTGGCTGAATTGGTCACGTTTCATTTTATTTTAATTTCATATCTTACCTTAACATATTTTTCGATTAATACAGACATCATCGTCAATTTAGTTTTGCTATGAGCAATTTAACATCATACCATAATGGTTAAATAAAATGTTGTTACAAATATTAGTACCAAAACTTATAATTTGACTTAAAAAGTTCATGTTTTTCGTAAATAATGAGCAACTTCCTTTAATCCGGAAGTAATTACTTGAGCTACAATATTACCTTATAACCAAACTTCTCATTTATGCAATAGCTTGCAGTTCAATAGTGAGTTTTATAATCAACCATTTTACTAATTATCTTGCAATACTATTACTATTACGTTTTTGTGAACGATACAGCATATAAAAAGCCATGTAAACTGTAGTAGGGTAAAAATGGCCTGGGGGGCCCAACCAGGACCCAATACAACTCTCACTCAAGAAAGGTAAAAATAGCAATCTAGTTCGGCTTCGAACCACTGCAGGGTCGGCGCCGAACCTCAAGTCCACCCCCGCAGAACTGGCCTCCTCGTATCCAACGAAC